>CM067223.1:9331234-10003734 GCA_034190945.1 Octodonta nipae
AAATGAGTAATAGCTAATGACGACAAAATTTCATCATTACTTTAAATTAAGATAGATATGTTTATGTATATGTAAATGACAGCAATTTGTTAGAAATTCACGTAATACAAATTGCCAGCGGGCGCAAAGTAGGCAGTTTGGCCAAAAGAATGTGAAGAACGCAAATACGACAGTTTATGGTACTATTTATTTCAATTTTCTAATTAATGGGTTTGATAGGCTATATATCAACCATGTAACACAATACATATTGTGACCTTACTGGAAATTAAATTAGGACTTTTGTAGCGATTTTATATTGCCCGATCGCTCAGTGGTTTGCTTTCGCCCCCAGTTTCAGCGTGTGCCTGTCACTTTGACTCAACTCAGGGCCCGAACCGCACAGAGCTCGTTTACAGCTCTGACAAAAGGCCTGCAGCTAGTCTGAGCGTTCCACAAACAAGATAGGTTGTATATTTTCCTACTAACCAAAAAAAAAAAAGAACGTGAAACACCATAAACCGTTTTTTTTAGACAAAGGGGCAGGTTCACTAACAATATACTGATGTTTGTGGATTTAGCAGTGTTACCCAACGAAGCAAAATTTGTTATCCGGATATTTAAATCATACGCACCTTGTGTAATAGAACAATTATTTTTTGACAGATTCTTGAACGTGACCTCCTGTTATATCTGCAAATATTTAAGCTTTACACTTATTTTTAAAACTAGAAGTGTGACCCAAGAAAGTACCAGCATATTTTAAAGTTTGTCAAAGTTTAGAAATGTCTGTAATTTTGTTTTTAAAACTGATTTAAAAAATGAAGTCAGCACTCTGACACCATCAATTGTGGAGAACCTTTATCAGTTGCGCTCCCCTCAACTGATTGAATCTCCAGAAGATTGTATCATAATTTCTTTGACAGGTTTTGTTAAGGATTTTGATTTTTAAGTCTATGTGAGCTAGTTTTCCCTGAAACTTCCAATCTCGAAATTCATTTGCCATAAACCCTATATCATGTTATTAAACTGACATAACTTGCTTAATTTTATTTATCAATTAAATGTTTGCCTGATTACATATACATGTCAGGATTCCAGAAGAAATGTAAATATGTAGTTGGCATTTATGTCATCATACAACTGTTATTTCTCATTGCAAGTACAAGTTAATACCTACCTGTCCTACCTGTACGACTTACTTTTGAAATCACAAGTAAGTTATACAGTGTGCAATGTTCCTAATGAGTAACATCATAATATTTCCGCTTTTCATTGTCAAACATATTCGCAAAAAATTCGCATGAATAATCGCGAATACGAATGCGAATATTAAAAAAACACGCTAATATTCGCTAATGCGAATGCGAATATTCGTTACATCCCTAGTACTTAATCAAGAAGGTAGGAGAAATGTTAGTAACAAAGGGCTGTTACTTTCAGTTCGTGATTTGGCAACACTGAAATTATCTAATAGTGGACTCATGTCCCTTATAAAATTTGATATTTGTTGTGATCAACAAATGGGATTGAAGTTGAATATAGTTGGCAGTTTGAGTACCATTTAATTTCCAAGTGTTCTTTGCAAATAAAGAAAACTGAGTGTTTGGTTGATCTTAAAACTGCAGTTGGTGACAACATCTCAAGAACAACTTCTTTTCAGTGTTATCAAGTATTCAAATTTTGTCACAACATTTTTATAGATGAATTTCGTTGAGGTTAAACAAAAAATAAATAAAGCATCTGTAAGTGGTGACAGTCAAAATATGTCATGTTTCACTTTGAGAAATCAATTGTTTTTTTTTTTTACTTTATAACAATGATTTTTATTTGTAAATCCCCATAAAGTACAAGAAGGTAGGAAAAAAAGCTACTGCTTTCTTTCGTAATTTGGCAGCATTGTAATTATCTGATACTGGAGTCATAAGCATAGATGTATTATACTGTAGAGTGTAGAGTGAATTAAGTATTGGCGTTACTGTAAGTGGCAGTGTAATAACAATAGAAATAGTAGGCGTCACCACTGACACTGACCAATCAGGAACGACCCGCTTATTCTCTCTCTCTTTCTATTGCTATTACATGAATTTTGCTACTTCACGTGGTCTACAGTATATATCTCTAGGGCAACAAAGCGACAGAAGTTGAATATAGTGAGCAGTTTGAGTACTATTTAATTTCAACTAAGTATGGGTAATGGAAAATAACTAAGGATTTAAAATAGTAAGCATTTTCTAGCATTTGTTTGTTTGACATTTAAATAAAAAAGTGAAAAAGAATGTTTGGTTGGTCTAAAAACTGAATATATAATTTAAATGTATTATCAAATTCATAACACTTTACATTAGATACAATAGGCCTTTTGATATTCTTAGTGGACATGCGTCAACTAATGTCATTTTTTTCAGGCAAAAAAACATTTACATGCCAATGGTGTGAAAACTGTTCGAAAAAAATTATGCACGGTAACAAAAAAATTTCGAATATGAAAAGGCTTTCTTGTCCAACACTCTGCACCAACTAACTCTATTTGTGACTACTACAAAATCAGTACCAATTCAAATTCAAATATACTTATTTCTCGTATAGAGAAGGAAACCAGCTCACCTTTTATTATTTGTTTTTATTACAATTCCTTTTTGATCTAATAATAAGTATAAGTAAGTGCAAATTACTTATTATTTTTAATACTCTTAAATCATTTATTATGCCATTCATATAAATTTCATTGTACAAGCTGATTGGTGTTAATTTGGCAATCTATGACAAAAAGATTCGTATAATTGTTAATGATTAGGCAACTCTTTATACGACTGCATGTATTTTGTTCCAGAAATATTTTTTAAACATATTCTTGTTTTAGTAATTCTGAAATAGGACGGGAAATGATGCATTGTAAATGGACAAAATTTATATTGTTAAATTGATGTTCAATTCCTTATTGTTTCTTGATTGTGTATTATTTAATTTATTCATGTATTTATATATTGAGCCAACTTTAGACTTAGAGCATTTACTTTCTAGAGATAGCCTGCAGTGCAAAAATGTCGTGGTAAGACTACGGAGAGAGAGGGCAATAGAGAGGGCAAGAGGCCATTTCACTCGGTTGGGAGCTGCTTCCAATAAAGCATGTTGTTCATTGGCTGCGTCCATCGACCATCCACCCACTAAGTGAAATAGCCTCTTACTGTCTCTATTGCCCTCTCTTTCTAGCGTTGCCACGATTTTATGCTTGACAGGCTATATCTAGATGGTAAATGATCTAAGACTTTAGAGCTTATATGCTCTAAGAATTCAATTGACATTAAACTTGGAACCCGCCCCTTTGAAGTTTGAACGCAGTGGTGTAGAGGTCGCACCAAACATTATACCAAAAAGATTTAAGAATTTGAAGTGATTTTTTCGTATTGAAGGTAGGCTTTAAGACGTAATTGTTAATACATTTAATTAAAGATCTACTTACAGTTATAATGGAAGAGAAAGCGGAAACTGTTGCAACTAATAATCAACAGGAGAATAAACTGAAACTGAAAAAGTTTTTTCTAGGATGTTGTACAGAATGACATCGTGCGCTGAAAATTTGAAAACTATGCAAAATGATTTGATTATCATCAAAAAGGACGTGACGAAAACCAAATTAATGACTTCAAATCTGAAACAAGAATTAAGTGTTTGGTTGAACATTCCACAGTACCCAGATTCTGAAGATCAACATTCAATAAGTGAAGTTATGGAGAAATAATTAATATGTATTACATTAAAATAATAAAATAATATTGTTGAATGATTGAATAATTTCATATATTTTAATGAAGAACATTATTAATAGTTTATTAATGTGATAATGTGCATATCAGTATTTGCATTTTGCAAAATTAATGGAAAGGCATATATACATTACTAGAGCAATACCTATGTCACAATTCTTCATCAATCAGTATCAATAACTCATGCCATAAAAAGTAATATTAGCAATATTTTAGAATATTCCAAACAAATATGGAACATATATTTAGCAGGGCTTCTATTAAAATACAATTTATCTCTTTATTTAAATATACCTAATATTGCAGTTTACTTGCACTGGTTATATACCGCTAATTACTTAATACATCAATTATAACTAGTTTGAAATTATTATTACTTACAAAACTGTTAAATATTGAACTCATATAATATATATTCATATCAGCAATATATTGAGACTAATTTCAGAGCCCTAATTGATTACATTTTTTACTAGTTTTCTTCAAATTCGGAACGCGTTAGAAGTAATATTACCAGGATAGATGTCGCTCTAGTAAATTATTTTCGAAATTTGTTGCAAACTCAAAACTAATTTATGTTTATGAACGTAGATAATTTAAAGTTAATGTTTAGTATGAAAATGAAAAAACTTTCTTCTGAAATGAGACGTTTAAAATTGAAAACTTTGTTAATTCTGTGAATGAACTTCACTATAAAGTTTTAGCATTAAAAAGAAGTAAGAGAATTTTGTCCTGATATATTAAAAATGAACTTAAAACCTTTGGACAGTGAATATGGGGATAATGGGGGCCTCCCTAAGCAGTACACAAAACTACTACTTGAAAAACGTAAAGTATTGAGGGTGAGCAGAATTCAACTGGAAAAATATATAACTGAATTCTTACAAATCAAGCGCGAATTGAAACAGATTATTGATGAATTGTTTTCCTGAACCTGAAGATATCTTCTCATTTCTAGAACGTGAAGAATAAGTGTTTTAGATTGTAATTAATATTGTTTATTGAAATGTTTTGTTATACAATTTGAAGTTCATTAATTTTAGTTCATTATGATTTGTGCTGTAACAAATTAATAAAGTTGCATATCAGTTCAAAATGGGTGTTTTTATAAATCGTCAACAATTGGATGTTAGCAGTGTAGAACATTTTTATTGAGCGTAAGTATATCTGATTGTCATATTTTGGATGTGGGCATATATGCTACTGTACCTACTTTTACAAATCCATACGAATTCGTACGAATTCATCAAAAGTGAACAAATACGCCTAAGTACACGCGGTTACAGTGAATACGACTAATTCATAAGGCGTCTCAAGAATTCTTACGACTGTTCTGGTTAGTTTTCGTACGAATTCAAAGAGATTGAGCGTAGATGTTGAAAAATTAATTACACTTGTCGAAGGTGGTATTTATAAGATGAAAAATGTAACAGTATTTATGAAGTTTACTTTCTACAGCTTTTAAAATGTAATTAAACGTAGATTATTATTGTTCTAATACATCCAAAAATTATTCATATGATCTCAATTCCCAGTTTCCAGTTGTAGACAAAAAAATTATCAACTATCCAGAAGCGTTTTTCTTTTTTCATTTTATTAAAAGCGTTTCCAACGAGTAAGATTCAGTTACTGAATCCATTGCACTTTAACACAAATTAAGAACTATATGCAGGATGCTGCACTACTTTTCGCCTCTAATGTAACCACTCTGCTCGAACGTATTCTTACGAACAAATTTCTTACGAATACGTACGTATAAATTTCGTACGAATTCGCATCCAGTGTAACCGCCGGCTAATCTGTACTGGTGTAAACGAAACATCAAACCTGTTAACAATCAAACCAAATAAAATGTTCAATTAGTTCTATTAAAATTACTGGAATATCACGTTTTTGTCTACAAATGATTCTTATATAAGCAAGTATGTTAGTTGCATAATGTAATCAAAGATCCAGGAGCGCTAAGCTCTTTTAACTATGTTAACTCATTGTGTTTTTGTTTAGGATACATGGGTTGGTGCATTTTAGACCTTTACATGTCTATTGAATTAGGAGATTCACAGCTAATACATCCTGGTGACCATAGGCGGACACAGTCAATCCACATATGACTTGTATTTATGCTCTCTGCCATTTTTGAAATTATTGGTCATAGAAACCTTAACTTGTCGCTCATGTAGATTTCAACATAGGCATTTTAGTTTATTCGGTTTTGTGTATAATTAACTGCTCCCATAACACACAGTTCAATAGTGTTCATAGTTGTATCTCTTCAAGGATTTCACTTTCAGGGAAATTATATTTGATAAACTAAGATTGGTGTAAATGCAGTTCAGATTTATTTGAATTGATCTCTAAGAGTAAATTGGTACATATGCTGGAAGAAATTTCTGCAAAGTGTTTTTGGATGATGGAATATTTTGTATGCAGTATATCAGGAAAGAAAATTTGGCAAATAGAGACCATTAGTGAACCTATCGCAATCTGTCTGCTAGTTCAATATAGAGAGTTTTCTTTATTGAAATTAATGGGATTTTAATGTACCTACTTCGAAATCTTATGGATTCTGTACGGAGGTAATACACAATAAATAATGGTTTTAATGTTTTTTCCATAATTAGTAAGTTCGATGTTTTCTATTTCTACACCTATATTGAAAATATAGAACTTAATGTTTCGCTTAGAAACTTGTAAGTATGAGTATATATGTGGATTGACAGTGACAAAAACAGATTAGGTTCACATTCAGTTTTTTTGTATTGGAATCTATAGGATTTTTCCAATGTTCAACAAAATACACCGTTTTGTAAACATGAAGACTGGTTGATCATATTGTGGCGATATCTATCTCTGAGAATTGACAACATCTGTAAACTTGTCTCTCTATGAATCAATCAAAATATAAAACCCTTGAAATATAGTTCAAATTAATTTGACACCATATAGTGTGTTGCCTATAAGTGATATCTGAAATCGAAAGTAGTATCACTTTTTGATTTTTGTATATTCAAAAGGTTATATTAAAAGTTTCGAAAACGCATACCACTTTATTAAACTCTATGATATATAATTTTGTCGTAATAAATTACTAATGCTTACTTGACTCAGTATTTGAGAAACACAGCGTGTAAGGTACCTATTGTACATATATGTAAATCAATACGGGTAATTTTCTAGAGAGCTTTTTATTTAACGACACGATATTCTAAGGTATAAATATAAAGTGAGTAGCGAGTAAATTTCTATGTTCGGAATAATTGTTTGCTAATGTAGACGTTGAGATACACATAATGCGATACAAAAGAAAAATTTAATTAATTTTTGTTGAGAAAAATGAGTAACTCAGAAAAATTAATACTTTATGAAGACAAAAAAAAATACTTTTTTAAGAACTCAGAAAAACTCATTATTTGGGAACATAATCTTGAAGACTTACATAAACAACAAATAACAACTATTCAGTATACCTACACTAGAATTTGAACAGAATAACAATTAATTTAATAACAAAAACACAATCGACATTTGAAACAAAAATTTACAGAAAACTGACTCACACTAACAAGTATTTCAACTTTAACTCTAATCATACAAATTCAGTAAAAAGAGGTATCATCAAATCTCTATATGACAGAGCACAAAACCAACTGTTCTAACACCACAAATTTAATGAAGAAAACACGTTTCTGCCAATAATTACCCAGAAAAAATTTATTAATAAAGTTACCCCAGTTTATATTGAATTTCCACACAATAACGTAAAAAATTAAAACTGTTTAAATTAATTAAAGACGTAATTTAACCCATTACAAAAGGACGATACTTGAATTGATTGCCGAATGTGAATATTGTAGTTCGCAAAAATTTAATACCGTTAATTAATGTTGTATCCTCATAGGATTAATAAGTGAGGTATCTTAATTGAGATATTAATGTGTCGTAAAAGATGAGAATTTTTTTCAAAATGCCTTTCGACCGAAACAATTAAAAAATAAAGATCAATGAAAGTTAAAGATTAGTCCAGCGCCGCGCTAAACAAATTTTATATTTTTTATATTTTTAAACAGTTTATCTATTGGCATAAATACTTCTATGACACCTTAAATTGCTTTGTAAATACACATAGACAATTCCTAAGCCTCATACAATTTTCATTTTAGGATAAAGCTCACCATATAATGAGATTTTGATATTGTTATCTACATTTTATATTTAGCATTCAAAATCAAAAAACGAAGTAATGCATACAATCAATCCCTTACTAACCTTGCCACCCGAAATAGCGCAAATTAGTAGCTTTCCATACTATGATGAACAGGAAAACTTCAATACCATTACATAAAAATGATAATAAAACTCAACAATATCAATAATAATGAAACCCCTAGTTATCCCAGTAAAACGATCGAGCAGTTCTGGAAAACACAACTTTCCACAACAGTTTCCCATAACTCCAGAGCGAGCTGGATTAATGAGGAGGAGGCTGCATTTCAGAATTGTGATAAGATGTAACACCAACCATTTACAACGGAAGACACGTCCAACATAATGAAACACCTCCATAACTGGAAAGCACCAGGACCAGATGGTGTGCAGAATTACTGGATAAAGAGACTTTACGCCACCCACGATAATTAACCGTAGTCATTAATGACATAATTATCTATCCACACAAGATGCCTAGTTTCCTTACGCATGGTGCTACATACCTCTTACCAAAGGACAACCAATCTGCACACGACCCGGCAAAGTACCGACCAATTTCTTGCCTCCCAATCTTATACAAACTTATAACGTCGTGCATTAACCATGGCCTTTTCAGACATTGTGAGCTAAACAACAACAACATAATTATCGAACAACAAAATGAATGCGCGAAAAACTCGATGGGGTGCAAAGAACAACTAATAATTGATTCCGTTGTCTGCAATCAAGACCACGCCAAACTCTATAAAGTAAATAATTGTATTTTTAACTTTTTAGAATATGTCATGACTACCTGGCAAACCAAAATCTTTCTGAATGAAGCCGACTGTTCGATACAAACCGACTCTATCGCAATCAGAAGGGGTATATTCCAGCGAGACTCTCTTAGACCGCTGTGGTTCTGCCTTGTCATGAACCCACTCACATAAACTGAACGCGACTAACTTTGGATTCAGTCTCAAACACAACAACGTACAAGTACTAAAGATAAACCATTTGTTATACATGGACGACTTAAAGTTGATGGCAGCTACGAAACAACAGCTGCATAATATGCTTAAAATAGTAGAAGGGTTCTCTAGTGACATCCATATGCAATTTGGCCTAGACAAATGCCGAATTATCAATATAGTGAAAGGCAAATTACAGCAAGGGCCCTACGAAATGAGAGATGGCACCTCAATTGAATCCATGGAGGAAGGCCATACTTACAAATACCTTGGAATAAAGCAGGCTCAACGAATTGATCACTCCACCATGAAAAAGGACCTATCAACAGAGTTCTATAGAAGGATAAGACGACTGTTGAAACACAGTTACTCATTTGGAATAGTTAAATAGTGAAAGACTGACATTGAACAACTACAACGGAAAGTTCGAGTTCTACTACCAAAAGCTCAAAATCACCATCCAAAGAGCTCTGTCGAACGTACAACGTTGCCACGGTATGAAGGAGGAAGAGGATTGGCACATATAGGCAAGTTACGTGATCAACAAATTTAAATTATAAGACACAAATATTGTGGATTTTCCCCATAGTGCCGAGAAATTGGTTTAAAATAATAATAAATATTGTATAAAATCTACGAATTTGCGACAGCCAGCCAGCGCGAGCGGTGCCCTGACAATAGTGGTCAAGGCACATGGACGGATCTAGAATTTTCTTCAGGGGGCACAAGTTGCAAATTATGGTAAATTGTATTATTATATGTTTCTTCTCACCAGTTTATTAAGTTTTAATTTACGTAACTATTTTTTGCCCGTATTGGCCTATTTTCCATTAGTTTATTAAGTTCACTGTGTACAGTTTACTGATATTAATTAAATTACTTTTTTTCGACTAACTGGATCCGCCACTGTCAAGACATCGTGGGTGAAGTAAGGGTTTGTCGTTTAAGCCAAATTTCACAAGCAGTATTAATATATTTTACTTCACCATAACAAAAATGCAAGATATACGAAGTGAAGTGCATTTTATGAGCTTTCCAAATATATTTTGCATATCGCTATCGAACTATCGTGGTTAATACGATACGTTCTGCAAAATATTTTTACTAATTATTTAAATTGCAATTCTTCAAGATTTGCTTAACGTATAATATCGATTTTCAGCGTTATAAATCTCAATGTCATAACCTATCATTACAAGGAAGATTAAGGTTCCCGCTGTATTATTATAACGAAGTAATGAATTTTTTTAAAACACTCACTTTATATCAGGATTTCTAGTTTTCATTATTAAAAATGCTTCGATCAAAATTTATAAACACTTATTTTGAAGATTTTCTAATTCTCTACAATATTTCTATTGAGCGTAATATGAACAGATCATTGCTTTTTACACTATAAGCAAAAAACGAAAATACTCCATATATTTTTTGAAATAATTTACTTCTACGAGTTTTTTGTTATAATTATGACTTATAAACTATTATTCACGTGATGGCGTATGCGGTTTGCTGTTGAATTTTATGTCACTTAAAAAAACTCTATTGACTGGTGTAAGAGTTAAACAAATCGAGTACCAAACGATTGCTAACAACCAACACTAAACTTCACCAAACAACACTGACTCCCAAGATAATCACATTACTGCAATCTCTTACCAAGTCATATCAAGGAAGCCAAAAATTTTTTTACCTTAAAAAAACTTTGAAAGCATTTCTCTTGGCTAAAAATGATTACAATATTGCTGATTTTTTTAATTCATAACCTATGCTTTTTGTTTTTATATGTTTATATTTTTATTATATTTGTTTGTCTTTTGTACTGTACGTGACCTTCTATTTGCAATGTAATAGACATTTAAGGTATAATGGATGCACTCATCATACAGCAATGGATATACTTTATAATTTTTAATTTGAATGTATCTTTTGTTTGTTTGTGAATAAAGCTATTGAAATACTGCAATAATTATACCATACATACAGGATCTCTCAGAAAAACCAAAAAAGTGGGCAACGGGTATAATATTAAAACAAGAAATACACTAAAATCAGTTTTATTAAAAACAAAACCAAAAAACACCACAACTCTAAATACAAAAAATTGTATTTACAAAATTCCTTGTAAATGTATTGGATTTATATTGGATTTTAGACTCTTGTCCTTACACTCTAAATGTTCGAATAAACGAACACAAAATTTATATATATGTTTGGGACCATGGTCATAAAATAAAATTTCAAAATTCAGGTATATTACATAAAGAAGAACACAACGCGAAACGAAAATTAAAATATTCTGTTTTAATTTTGTTAAATGAAAGCGATTGTATCCCTACAATCTCCATAGAATTCAATAGTTCCTGGTTGCGGATGATTAAGGGAGAAATTGCTAATGGTCATGTCCTTGTGAACAAACCCAATATCGGGATAGTTCATAAGGTTTTTGCTAGGTTTTCCCTTATGATTTTAATGGGATCACTGAATTAACAATATTCTTTGATCGCATTTTTGGAGAATACATTATCTTTTAACAAAGTCTCACCTAGGAGTGCAACATAAAATTCTGAAGATCATCCCTTTCTAATACTGCCAATTTAAAACGAACTTTATTATTACATTATATTTAGAAGTTTGTGTGCTACCCTGTATATTATCAAATTAAATTCCCATAGTTACTTTATGAGTCAATTACAATTGTCAAACATTTTAATTTTAGAATTATGTCGTTTTTCATAGTTTCTTTGCCACTGGCAACGGGGTCTATCTTAGACCCCTAAACGTTTGGACATATACAGTAATTTCGTGAATTGTGGTGTCATTTCCCCAAAAAGGGCTTAAACATTGTCAAACTATGTCACAACTATCGTTCAGGAAACAATTAAAGTTACGCAAACGCTGGATCGTGTAATCGCAGCCTACTAATAACATTAAAATTCACAAGTGGAATTCGCTATAGAAACTTTAAGATATAACATTAATTTAATCTGGATATCCGGTTTGATATCTTATAATGTTATGGTGCTTTTAACAGTTAATCGCAAATAAACACATCCAATTATTTGTATTTCGTACCTGTATATGTCAATAAAAGCCTACTGCTATAATTGTGTTTTACCTGCGGTAATCCAGATCAAAATTCATATAGAAGATAAATCCCTGAGATTTCAGTAAAAAAGCGTATGGGAACCTAATGCCTTTTTGTCGCTGTCAATCTACATACAGTGAGGACGGGTGGGTTTGAACAATTCAATTAAAATTCAGGTGTTGGATTTTTGGACTGCAGTTTTTGTGATGATATACAAATAAATTGCCACCATCAACTTCATTTTTTCAAATGGAAACATTTGTTTTTTATTTTATTTTTGAATTCTGCATTGAATTCTAAGTATTTTTCATGTACAATGTCCTATACCGAAAATTAACTTTTTTTAATGCTGAAGTTTTTAACACTTGTTTATTTCGATAGAAGCTGTACTATAATTTTACTTCAAATAAGTAATTGTCAAGTGCAGTTGCAAAGTTTCAAAGTAAGGCGCGGTTAACTGAAAAGCAGCGAATAGAAATTTTGACGATGGTAGGATATGGCAACAGAACTCGAACACAAGCTGAAGTTTGCGAATTGTTTAATATGAAGTACCCGGAGCGGCCTATTACACTATCGGTAGTTAGTAAAATAGAAAAAAGTTTCGAGAATTACAAAACCAAACATCTTCCAGAAGATACACAATTAAATGTTATGCTCGATTTTCTCATAAATCCACTAGACAAATAGCCCCAGAACAGTAAATCTTCTGTTCTAAAATGGCACCCACACAAAGTTCATTTAGTTTAGGAACTTACTAAAGATGATTTGGACCGGAGAGTAGAATTTTGCGAAATAATGATGGATAGATGCAATGCCAACCCACACTTTTCAAGTAAGGTAGTTTTACCGACGAGGCAACATTTTGTTTAAATGGTTCAATAAACAGGCAAAATTTTCGATATTGGGCATTAGGAAACCCACATGGGATTATGGAAACTCATGCACAATTTTCCAAGAAAGTTAATGTATTAGCCTGAATTGTGGTCCTTTATTTATTGAGGGAACACTAAACGCAGAAAAGTATTTAGACCTATTACAAAATGACATAATACCCTGTTTAACGGAACTTTACCCGAATGGTGAAAATATACTGGCAGATTCGGTATGGTTACAACAGGATGGAGCGCCCCCGCACTATTCGCGAACAGTGCGAGATTATCATGACAATATATTCCGAAAATCGATGGGTCGGAAGGAGAGGTATATCGAATGGCCAGCTAGGTCTCCATTTCTAAGCCCGTTAGTTATCTTTGGGGTTACGTGAAATCGAAAGTCTACTTCAATAAGCCGGAAAATATCCAGGAATTGAAGAATAGAATTAGAGCCGAAATACAACAAATCCTGCCACAAACGCTAAATGAAGTGTTACGAGTATTTGAAAACCGTCTTAGGTATTGTCCGGATGTTAATGGTGAACAATTTGAACATTTTAATATGTTGATGTTTTTTTCTTCAATTTTGAAATAAATGTATTTTTTTAATAACTGTTAATTTTCAGTATAGGACATTGTACATGCAAAATACTTAGAATTCAATGCAGAATTTAAAAATCAAATAAAAAACAAATGTTTCCTTGAAAAAATGAAGTTGATGGTCGCAGTCCAAAACAAAAACCGACGTGTTCGAGCGTTTTTCCAAAAAACCAACACCAGAACTTTAAATGAATTTGTTCTAACCCATGCGTCCTCACTGTATATATCCATAGAAGTTTCTAAGCGAAACGTTAAATGTTATATTCTCAATATAGGTATTACATACAGAAAACAATAAACTTACTGATAATGGAAAAACCATCTAAACATTTTTTATTATGTTAGGAAGTACGCATAAGCACTGTAATTCTAAACAGATTACAATAGAAACAAATACGATCCCACAGCTTAAGTGTATACAGAATGCATACGATTTCGGGGTACATTAAAATCCCATTAATTCCAATAAAGGAAACTCGCTATATTGGACTGGCAAATAAATTCCGATAAATTAGCCGTCTTTTTAATTGGGGATTGAGAGCGACAAAAACACATGATTTCCCTACACTTTTTTTATTGGAATCTATGGGATTTTTTCAACAGGGTAAGTAGTCTTTTATGCTATAAAAGATGACTTTTCTTATGCACTCAGAAAAATGGCTTCTGTATAAATTCAGAAAATGACTTCTTTAACAAGTTAGAAAAATGACTTTATGTGCTCAGAAAATTACTTTTTAATGAACTCAGAAAAATGAATCCTTTATAAAATCATAAAAATGACTACTTTATGACGTCAGAAAAAAAGACTATTTATGAATTCAGAAAAAATATTTCTTTCTAAAATCAGAAAAAGACTTTTTTTATGAAGTCAGAAAAATGACTCTTTTATGTGGTCTTTTAAGAAAGTCATTATTTATGCATTCTTAAGGTGACGCATTCGACGCCTTGAAGATTTCTCAAAGAATTCATTTTCATTTTGACCTTCAAAACGTTCGTTAAGAATTCGTAATGACATCATTTTGTTTCCTGGGGATCCTTACATACAGTTTTATACATAATAAATATGTTTCACCTCAGAAAAGCGAAATTGTCTCTATTTGACTGTACTCTATCTGAAACTTTCAGCTTCTACTGAAATCAATACGACAACACCTAGCTATAAGGACCACGAATATAATTAGAAACTTCTCGACGTGACCCTGTGTTAATTTCTAGGTATTCTTTGAAGGTCCCAAGTAGGTTTTGGGCCCTATTGATTGTGACGTAACGGTTAGGTCGTGACGCATGACCAAGATGGCGCTGGGGGGTTGCGATCTGACTTTCAGGACCTCTCGGCAGCAGGACAACCGTGTTTTCAGTTCGATGTTGAGGAAAAAGAGGTGTGCTACGTCATTGGAACACCCCACAATGAAAACGAGATTATTGCTGGGAATGATTGAACGGTTTTTGGAAAACGTTTAACGCGAAAATATTCGATTTTGCGAAAATTTGTTGTTGTCGCATTCCAGAACGGGACTTTTGTTATGTCGTGCGAGAATTTCGTGGGAAGTACTTGGTTGAAAATATGACATCATCGTTGTGGTGTTATCAGTTTCGCTATCTTCCACTAGTATACAGTGTGTTTCAAATATATTAATAGCATATTTTTTCGTTCATCTGTTGTTAAGTTGAAATTCAGTTCTGAAAGTTTGGTGAGGATTTTCTCTTGTTTCTTTGTTGTGTCAAAAATGTGAGTTTGTTTTTGGGAAATTCGTGTTTTAAATACTGAACAAATGATTGAGTGTTACAGTGAAAAGCTACGGTTGAGATAACATGAGAATTTCTAATTCTATCGTAAGTTTGTTTTGCATTAATATTATATAAAACTGTTTTTGTAATTATGTTGATTTTGTTTTGTTTTTGTAAATACGTTGCAACAAGTTTCGTAAACTTTATGACATCATCAGGACAAAAAAGGAGACTTCAAGGACGATGTACAAGCTGTTGAATATTTGCGTGTTTGCTTTAAATATTGAACTAAAATGACACCGTTATTTGCAATTTCCTAGAGTAGGTGAAATACTAAAATGTTTTAATTATTATTATTCTAAACCAGTATTAGGTATTGTAAAATTACGGTAGAATGAGAAAAATTGATGTACCAACAATGCAACGACAGAAATTAATTTAGTTTTGTGGCTTCAATGAGTTTTTTATAATTCGGTAAATGACTTCTACACTTACAAACTTATGGAATTTTGGAAACTATCATACTTTTTTTCAAATACCTACTTACCTAAATGTTTAAGAAAGAAACATATTATATGGAAGAATAGCTTATTTCACACATTGTAAGTAAATATATAGCAGTATAAAAATAATTGTTTTGAAAATCAAGGATAATAGATACTAATATTTTAATGGGATTATGGGGGATAATATTCACACCTCTACTGTACTTAATTCTTACACCACTCTCGGTAGTTTCAAATTAACATTTAAAAATATCGTTGGGGAATTCAGTTTTAAATCGAAGTTATATGATATTTCTAATATGATTTCCTTGTACGAGAGCTGCCTTTTATATTTCGGGATTAGAGAACAAAAACAAATATTAATCATCGAAAATCGCTTTATTGTTTTTCAAAATATTCCCCATAAAGATCTATAGACTTTTGCATGCGTTTGGACCAATTGTCGAAGCACTTTTTCCACTCTGATTGAGGGATCTCCAAAACATGCATTCTGAACGCAGCAACCGCTTCTTCAGGTGTCGAAAAACGTTGACCTCTCAGTTTGTTTTTTACGTACGGGAATAAAAAGAAGTCATTTGGTGACAAATCAGGACTATACGGCGGATGACTCATCAAATCGATGTTTTGAGTGGTCAAAAATGCAGTTGTTAGAGCCGATGTGTGAGAGCTCGCATTGTCGTGGTGAAGAGTGATCCATCTTCGGCGGTTGGTTTTCCTCATTTCTTGGAAAATATCTGACAAACAAATGGTTGTGTACCACTCAGAATTGACTGTTCTGCGTTGTTCTAGTGGTACGGTTGCGACATGTCCAGTTTTTCCGAAAAAACACGCGAAAATTTGCTTGGAAGTGCTTCGTGCGCGAACAACTTTTGTTGGATTCGGCTCATCTTGAAACACCCATATAGTCGACTGCTGTTTACTTTCGGGCTCATACGCGTAAATCCACGATTCATCACCTGTCACTATGTCATAAAAGTGTTTTGAAGCACAGCGATCGTATTTTTTGAGCTTTTCTTTCCACCAATCGACACGAGCCTTTTTTGAACGATTGACAAATTGTGTGGAATCCAACGCGAACAAAATTTTTTGACATTCAAATGTTTAGCAATATTGAATGTATGTTGGTCCCACTAATGTGTAAGGTTGACTCAGTCTCACGATAAGTGACAAGACGATCATGCAATATCAGTTCGCGCACAGCATCAATGGTTTCCGGAACAACAACTGTTTTTTGACGACCTTCACGGAATTCGTCTTGGAGTGAACTACGACCTCGATTGAATTCACCATAACATCGATAAACAGTGGTCCTTGATGGAGTTTCATCGCCAAAAATTAAATTAAGTTCATCCATGGACTCTTGCTGACTTAATTCACGTCGAAAATTGTAAAAAATAATCACACGAAAATGCTCACGATTTAATTCCATCTTCTGGCCGAGATGAATCCTTTAGGTTACTGTAAACAATAGCGCTCGTATGTCAACATGTTCTGAGTAGGTATAACCTCAAAAATGTCAAACTTTACGATAGAGCTGTCAGTTATCAGATAGCAACACTAGGGTTGTCCAATCCCGAAATATAAAAGGCAGCCCTCGTATGAGTAAACAGTGAGATCGGAATCTGTATCAAGGTAATTAATTACTATACCAGCTGCTTGTGGTTGATAGTAATCCCGTATAAATACAAACCTGTCTTATCCAATGTGGTGCAGATATGGCCAAACAGTACTTGAAAGATGTTTTCAGTATATCAGACAGTCGCCATTCTTTCAATAACTTCCACTCAATGCTTTTTCAAAATAATATATCGCCATTTCCAAAACTGACATCCTGTAATTTATTGTTCATTTTTATCGCTATATTATTAGGGACAGAGAATCACACATAAATACACATGTTGGGACATTTCGCGACATATATTAATACGAGATACTGATCTTTAATTCGGAATTGTACCGGAAAATCCGGGTCGTATGGTTACCTTAACTATGTGCTATTCTAGTCTTATCAGTCAATATAACCTTTTTTCAATTCAATATATTCCAATGAATATTCACATTAAACGCTAAAAACCATATAGCTCAGATGATTGGGCGGGAGGTTTGAGCCCCTTACTCTCCTTGAATGCGTAATCACTTTAAACGTACCTAATTGTTGTAATATCGTCTAGTTTTCATAGCTGATTCTGCTTTTTACGGATTTGGCCCGACTCATTTTTTCGAATTTATTTATTTATATACCTAAACCGGCATATAAACAAAGTTTTCCGATGTTTCACCCAGACTTATAAGGGGCTTTCTCAGGGATGATAAATACAAATGTTACTTACCTTGCGGCGGCTAAATTCATTTAGTATTTTTCTCATAAACACACTTTGAAACTTCCCTTTAATAAACTTTGCCACTGAAGCCCAAATTGTAAATGACTAACATTTTGGATCTAGCCAAGGAAGAAGTTTTCAACCGACTTAAAAAATGGGAGATTCTCGATTCGTTTGTATTTTTTTAGACTGTTACCTCAATACTCCAGCCACTATGAACCGATTTCCATCATTCTTTTTTCATTTGATAGAATAGATTTCCAGATTGGTCCCATTTTTTTTTCTCAATAACATCGAATGGTCCATTTTGAGTAAAATCGGAAAAATCTTGTTAAACTTTTTAATGTGTCTAATATATGGTGAATGCGGCGGTATTAAAACATGAAAATAAAACATTTTAAAAAATATATAACCGACTTCCACCTATAACTAAAAAGCTAAAAAGAATTATAACAAAATACAACTCTAGCAAATAAATAACACATTCAATGTTGTCAGGTACCTACCCAGGAAGTAAAAAATATAAACATTAAAAGGTGCTCATTCTGTACAATGTACCTACCAATCTAGTATATTTTTGAAGTCGGTGAAAATGAAATCTAAAATCCTTCATTGCATACTTATCTACTATTTCATCAAACTTGATTGTTGCTTGGCACCGACTTCAAAAATATATTAGATTGGTAGGTAATTAATTTGTACAGAATGAACACCTTTTAATGTTTACATTTTTTACTTCTTGGGTAGTTACCTAACAACATTGACTGTGTTATTTATTTGCTAGAGTTGTATTTTGTTATAATTATTTTTAGCTTTTTAGTTATAGGTGGAAGTCGGTTATATTTTTTTAAATGTTTTATTTTCAACTTTTTAGTTTTTCTGAACTCAGGTAGTTTTCACTCTTTATTTTTTATTTTGTATGTATAACCTTAATAGATAGAACCAGGTGACATCGAAAGCCTCAACATTACACATTGATAAATTTTCATTTAAATTAACAGGTAAATGTTTACCAACAAAATGTACTAGTACGCGTTGACTTAATAATCCCAACATATATTTATGCCTTATGGACCACGCCATGTAACCTTTTTTCAACTTTTTTTGACAACTCTGTACAACTATATATAATTCCACTCCGCCCTATGTACCAACCATCCTGTACAGACGACTGCCCACGGACAAGCATAAATTTGTTAGCTGCCTTCTGTAAACTATAGGACGAAGTAGAATCCATCCCATATTTACGGAGTCAAATCCGTCCTATATTTCAACCATAGTATATAACTCCTTGTGGACTACCCCATAAATTATTTCATTTTTAACATTTTATATTATCGTCGTGTGTAACATTATTTACTCTCCACACTTTATGCAACTTCTTATGAGCTATAAAATAAATAATGTTTTTATAACACTGTATAAATATAATTCAATTTCAGCATGTATTTCAACCATCCTGTATATGATTTGTTTACGTCCACATCATATAAAAGTTTTTTAATTACCCTATATAATTTTAATTCCACATTTTTTTCAACATATTTATACCAGCAAACGTCCACTTGACCCTATATTCCAACCATTCTCCGTCCTATATTTCAGTCATCATATAAATGCAACTCCGTCTATCACTTTACTTTGTGATTTTGTTTGCTATAACTAAACACCCTGTGTATAAATGCACCAATAACATGTTTGAGTTTAACATGTGTTGTCCCTGAATTTGCTATTAGGCCGGGAGAATGTGACAACCAAAAGCACCGTCTTCGCAAAGTGGAAAAATTTGCATCTAAATAGGTATTTGCCTGGTATACAAACAAAACGAGCTTGGTACTCATTGATTTAAGGAACCGAAAATACTATGCTTGACTACCTATAGGCTTGAGATATACAATGAAAATTTTCAAATTCGCAATTAAAACTTCCAGTGCCTAAGATTCCCGCACTATTTCGTTGGAATTAAAATATTTATGAGGAAATGTCCCTTATGTCATTTCGATGAAATTTTTGATAAGAATTTTGTAATTTTCGGCGATTTTCTGCAAAACTGGAAGTTGCACGTGTCAGAAAAGTATATGAGATCACTTAGGGATCTTCCTTAATAGATTACACGTTAAAAAACTATACAAATCCATAAGGAGTTTCCGAAAAATCGCTCAATATATTAGGGATATTGGTCCATTTCCATGCACGCATGTGTTCATTAACAAATTTTATCACTTTACCAATAGAATTCTTTTCCAAAATTTGAAGTTTCACCAATCCGGATATATACTCTATTAAACAAGACGGTTCACCACAGGAGAAGAAATCAGGTAACATACATACAAAAAAAAATACGCGACGAATTGACAACCTCCTCCTTTTTTGAAGTCGGTTAATTAATAAGTAGCCTTATTCGAAATCTAGGATGAAATTAATTAAAAATACATTGGAATTTTCTCAAAATATTTGATAATTAACGGCTTTCCAGTGGAATGTGAATAGTGTCTATTTAAGTTAGAAGCATATGAAAACAATTACTTTATCAATTTTTTTAATGCAATTATTTCTTTGACATATGATTGTAAAAATAAGACGAAATGGTACTAATTTATTGTATGTTACAATAAGTGTAGTTTAGACATCTGAAATTCTCCAATTAGTGATGTAAACAAAAATAAATTATAAGTTTTAATTTTGTTAATATAGTTAATTTTAATATAAAAAAAACTAAGACATCTCGTTATTTAAGTTACTGATGTCAGCCGTTCTCAATGAGGATGGGTTGAAACGGGGATATATCAGGGAAATTTAAAATCATTTCTTTGTGACGATACTCTGATTTTGTCTGCACACTTACAGCCTGTATGCTCAATGCTCAACCATGATGTGTAGTTTGGAATATACCAAATAAACTCTATCCAGATAAAAGAAGAAGAATTATACATAAAATTGAATTCTCATGACTTATTAATGTGGTCTGTATAACGTCATACATATTTTTTTAAATGCGAACCCGTATTTACAGGTTCGGAAAAAGCGGAAGATCTTACGTCCAAATATGTCCTTGACTATGACCTTGAACTTGACCTTCAAAGTCATTCCAGGATCATCAAAGTTTTAAAAAAAAATCAACCAATTAACACCAATTTCGGTATACGGGGGTTTTTGACGTCGCTGATTACGAATCATTTTTGAAAATTCGCCATCCAAGATGGCAGATCCCAGATTGCGGACCAGTTTTTCAAAAAATCAACCCTTTGATGCCAAACGAATTTACGGTAATTGTAAGGTATTCCAAATTAAAAAAAATAAAACATCTTGGATTGCAATTTTCCAAAACTGATTTCAGATTCGTAATTAGCGATTTCGAAAACCCACCTATAGGCAATTTGGTGTTAATTGGTTGATTTGTTCAAAAGAACTTTGACATTGGAAGTCAATACTCTCTTCGAGATGTCATTCCTTTGTACGCAAGACAATATATATTATATATAATATATATTGTTTCTGGTCAGGGAACCTTCATCAGTTGCGCTTCCCACAATTGAATGTCCTCTCGAACACTCCTTTATGTATTTGATAAATTTGTTAAATTTGAAGACGCGAGATGTAAGACCGACATCTAGGATTTTCTAGAGAATTAGCACACAGAGGTACCGAATCTGGAGCCCTTCCGTGTAATTGCTGTTCTCCCTTAACTCCTAGGACAGAATGTCACGATTTTCAGGTTACTTCACCTGTCAGAGATATTGAATTACACGGAACGGCTCCAGATTCGGAACCTCTGTGTGCTAATTCTCTCGAAAATCCTAGATGTCGGTTTTACATCTCGCGTCTTCAAATTTAACGAAATGTATCAAATACATAAAGAAGTGTTCGAGAGGACATTCAATTGTGGGAACCGCAACTGATGAAGGTTCCCTGACCAGAAACAATATGTAATATATATTGTCTTGCGTACAAACGAATGACACATCGAAGAGAGTATTCAATATCTCTGACAGGTGAAGTAACCGGAAAATTTTATCGAGACATTCTGTCCTAGGAGTTAAGGGAGAACAGCAATTATAAGGAACGGCTACAGATTCGGAACCTCTGTGTGCTAATTTTCTCGAAAATCCTAGATGTCGGTCTTACATCTCGCTTCTTCAAATTGGAAGTCAAGTTCAAGGTCATATTCGGACGTTAAAGTTTTCCGCTTTTCCCAATCCGTAGTAAAAACTGTGACTTCCTATCTAAGAAAATTGTGTATGACGTCATACAGACCACATTAATGACGTCATGAGAAATCTATTTATGTCCAAATTTGTGGATTATTAAATTAAGGTTGACTTATCCTAGGGTTTTTTTCTTCTTTTATCTGGATACATTTCATTTCGTATGTTCTATACTTTATGTGCACACTGTAAATATAATTTCTGGCTTGTTTTTATCAAACACCACGACAAACTGTTACCAAGACGGTAAGTCTTTCTGTAAATGCAATGCAATATGCACGCCAAGTGCTTTTTCATCGCCAACGACCTTTCTAGAGTGTTAATGGGTTTGTGCATACATTACGTTCGAGTGCACTCGGGGTCGTATATCGTTTCAGCTGTTGATATTTTAACATCAAGAGATTATTGTTTTCTTCATTCAACGACTCATAAAAAGTATTATAGACCATGTAGCAATTTTGTAGCACGTAGCTCCATTCAAGCATTTCCTAGTCACTAAAATCAATATTTGAAGTTTTTTGTTTCGGTTTCTTCCAGCCGTAAGAGGAGATCTCACAGCTACCGTCCCTCCATGTAAACACCTAATTAGGTAGTATTCAATGCTACATTATTTTCCTAAATCCGTTGTTATAACAAATAACATTGTACTTCATTACTTATTTGGATTGAAACTTAAAAAAGACTAAATTCATGAAATTCTCGAAGTTTTGGCTCCTGCATTCAAGACACAATAAAACAAAATGGAAATAAAAACTGAAATAGCTACGGAGTCTAGATCTAACTGGATATCCCAATCTACCTATCCCCAAGTCTCAATAGACCACTTATTTAAAAGAGGTTTAGGATCCAGATCTAACAGGGGCCTCACTTTACTTACTGTCTAAGTCTTCCTAGACGACTGATTTAGAAGGGGTTCAGCGTCAAGTCTATTTCGGGCTCTAAATCTGCCTACTTCCCAAGATTCACTCGAAAACGTACAGAGTTGAGGGTTACAAAGCAAAATCCAATTTCTTCTCACACGCCTACCATTTCTGGAGCGACATCATCAGAGCCAGCACGTCACCCGTCTACTGTTGTTTTTGAAGTCACTAAATTCGAATGTGACATTCATTTGATCCCAGAAAATGACTTTCAAAATCATCTCAAGGTCAAAATGGGGGAAATCATTAGTGCGAGGACAACCGCCATAACAAAAATGTGTTTATTAGATTTCTCAATTTTAGTTTAATATACAATATTTAGGATTTTTGACTGACAGAGGAAAATTCAATATTTGTTGTAGATGCTAGGGAAAGAGTGATGCAATACTTGAGAAGCAGCGGGCAGGGGTTAGATACCCGGGGTAAAGCAAGTTCAATAATCCTAAAACTGCATCCAAATATGAAATTAGAGTACTTATGAAACTTTACCATCATATTGGGTGCCTCCCCCCATGTCAATAACTCGCCTGTCCGTGGTTTACGACTATGGAACTGACTTTCTCCCTGGAATTCAGGTTTATATTATTCTACTTGTTTGTTGCTTTGAAGGTATGGAATTCAATTGCTTCCAACTATGTAGGGCTTAACTTGCAAGCCTGTGGTTTAGGTGTGTTGAATTTGCTTTCTTCCACGAGTCTAGATAACGTTTTGTTATAGTACATCTATTTCCTTTACGAATATTAAACTCTCTGTCGTTCGGGTGTCTGAGAAAACGGATAAACCCCTAGGAATGACGCTTTTCCTCAAATTAATGATTTCCATTGATTTTGAACTTGAAGTGGCCTTGATTTTTAGTTTCTGAAATGGAGTGTACCTCATATTCAAATTCAGTATCCTCATAAACATATACTTATGACGGTTGATTCGCTTGACCGATTTTAACTTAATTTGGCCTTCAAAGACCTTTATTCTGACCTGATGGCGTGAAATCGATTTTGGATTTAAATTTGGGGCTCCAGAAACATGTGAGGATGTTAATCTAATCTAAAAATTCACGGATCTGTGTTTTATATAAGTTTTCGAAATAATATGAAGGTTTTTCTAGAATCACTTTCAGACCTGAACAACGATTTCCTGTATTTTTTATGAATTTTCTCAGTATTTTTATAAAAATTGGAGGAGGGTGGAGCAGATTCGTATTCAGAAGGTAAAAATACTTACTTTTGAAATTAATTTTTTTAGGCCGTTTTTATTATTCTAGACGTAGTACGGGATTCCAATAATAGCACAGAACATACAACTATACATCCACTAGAGGCAGACATTTATCATATGAAGGAACAAAACCATCATTTGTCTCATTAGCGCATGTAGTTGGATCGGTACCTTTCTAGTTGGGCGCCTAACTGGAAACTCAGTCAAGTCCTAGCATTTTTCTGACTGAATAACGTCCAACTGTTTTCGGCAGCCGCAACTTGCAATACACAATTTAAATTTAAATTAGGAATCATTTTCATCAACTTTCCCACAATTTTTTACTATTTACTCTTAGTTCCTCTTCTGAAGACAATTTCGATTGATTATTTATGAACTGGAAGATTAGAGGTTCTTGAAACTAAATAAAGTGAAGAGTGATTTTAAAAACTTTCACTTAATTGAACCCATGTCCGCAACAATTTGATAAAAACTCATAAGAAACTAATTTATCTTTTCTTTGTAATTGAGCTTATTTTTCCTAAGCCTCTATAACGTATTCGCTTTCCTGTCACGACAAGCAGAATGCATTTGGCCGGCCAATCTAAACCCCATTGTTCTTCGCATAAATCCTGTCAGTTGGTCTAATCAAGTGGACGATTCACTTATTACAGTTCCGCAACTGTAGCCAATCGACATCGAGTTCTGGAGCTGAAATTCTGATGATGACTGGGAAATCGAAATCCAGCATAACGCATTGAACGTATTGACAGGTTATGTATGTATGCTCATTGGATAGATGAATAATTGCATATAATTTATTGTGTGACAGAGAATATTTGTAATTTTCAATGTTCAAATCTAATTCTCTAAGGTAAAGGAAAAATTAGTGAGTGATTCACTATTTACTAAAAAAAATTGACAGAATATAATAGTGTTGTCTAATTATTCGACAAAACAAAACATAAATAATTTAAAGAAAGTAATAAATTTATTTGAAATCCACTAAGTATCACTAATCTTAGGATATTTGCCTTCCCCAATATCTAGAGATATTTTTCTTCCCAACATCAAGAAAACCCTGAAATCCTAATTCCTTGACCTCCTTCTTATGTCTCCAAAGTACAAAGTACAACCTTCAAAGTACAAAATACAAAGTGCAAAGTACAATATATAAAGTTTAAACAAGCATTAATTCCATCTGCTCGTAACACTTTCGGGAATCTTTATTTCTGGAATCTTTATTTACACATTAAAAATTCAATTTTTACAACAGCTGATTTCGATAAACAATTTACATCGGAATATTAACAACAATATGTAAGCTATATTAACTCAATTTCAATTCAATTTATTAGCAAAAAAATACAATTATGGTTTTTAAAATTACATTATCATTAATACTATTACCAACGAAACAGTAATAAGTAAAATTAACAATATTATATGTATAATAATAATAAGTATAATTAACAATATTATATGTTCGAATGGAAAATGGACACCTAAGCTTAAGCTTGTGTTGTGTCCAAGAGAACATTTAAGTATATACAAAACAACAAAATATAATTAGGTTCATAAAATATAACTAAATATGAATAGAAATAGAGGTATGCAAATAGGGGTATTATTCTATAAATAGAGTAATTTATTTTTGGTGTTTTCATTATACTAGAAGGGCCAATAAGCTATCATAGTTCTGGGCTATACATATTTTAATTTTTTTCTTGAATTGTTTCCTGGTTAGTTTTTTGTAACTGAATGAACAATTGGAAATGTTTGTCGAAAATATATTGTTAATAAAAACATTACTTACCGAATGATAGAACAAAAGACAACGAATTTAAAACGTTAATGCTATTTATTATTACACATTGTATTAAATATACATATTCTGCGATAAATGAAATATATTTCTGTATCAGGTTGGAACCTGACAGACCGGCAATACTATTGATTAGCACTCGGCTAAACTAGAAGCCGAATGAGAATTTTTGGGAGTTTATCAACTCATAGGGGCGTATCTTCAGCATTTTTCATCATCCATTTGGGGGGAGGGGGATATAGAATATTGTGTAGGTACACACCTTTTTACTCTATCCTTTTATTCCAAATAAATTGGGGGGCAACTGTGCCTCCTTGCCCGCCGCAAAAATACGCCTATGTCTACCAGTGGCGGCTCCAGCCAAAGATCTCAGGTATGCCATCAGAATATATCGATGAATCAAATTCCCAAATTTGGGGGGGGGGGCAACAGAAAAACAAAATAAATCGTTTATATACGTTATTTACTTGTGTATGTATATGTGTGTATACAGTGATGGGCAAATGTGTGGAACCAAGTAAATATCTCTGGAATGATTAGAGATATCAAAATGAAATTTGGAAGGTGGATACTGTAGTAGATTGCCTGTTTGTTTCCAAATTTTTTTACAATTTTGAACTTCCTATTTTACCGGAAGTAATGTCGATTTTAAAATTTGCAATGAAACATCCTGTATAGTATTTTAGTTTCTGATGAAACATTTTATTGTGAATACAAAAATATCGGGTTTGATATTGTTTACTTCAATATCTACCGAGATATTAACAGAAAAGTAACTAAGGATAGGAAAAATTCGAGTTTAGCTACCTAAACTCGGTTTAGATTTCACTTACGCCCGATATAAACAAACCGCTCAGTAAGGATTTGTATTTCTATTGGCCGATCGGTGGCATTATACCGTCACAGCCAACAGCACTGCTTGTTCCATAGTCGAATACACGTGTGTTTGTTTAAATCAGGCGCAAATTAAATCTGAATCAAGTTTAGCAGTCCATGAAATTCATTGCAGAAGTGACAGTAGTTGTCAAAATAAGTTATTAGTTTTTTTATTTGAACGTAATAAGATTGTATTGTTTTAATTTGATCGTAAAATGGCCGAATTAAGTGAAAGAGAAAGAATAGAAATATTAATGATGATTGGGTATGGGGAGAGGAAAATGATGGATCAAGAAGTTTGTGACCTTTTTAACATTGAATACACAAATATCCCGTTCAATTGTGACGAAAACTTTCCGAAGTTTTGGAACACTTATCCACTACCGACCTCGCCAATATGCATGGAATTAGCCGTCGTTCAGTAGGAAGGATATCAAGGCGAGAAAAATATCATCCATACAAAATTCGCCTCGTTCAAGAACTCTCCGAAGACGATTTCGACAGACGTTTGCAATTTTGTGAAACGATGATGGATGTTTGTAACCGTGATAATGATTTTATAAGAAATGTGGTGTTTTCAGACGAGGCTACATTTTGTTTAAATGGTACGGTTAATCGACATAACTGCCGCTACTGGTCGCAAAGTAATCCTAATTGGGTACAGGATGCTCATACACAACATCCCCAAAAATTGAACGTTTGGGCCGGCATTTATAACAATAGAATCGTGGGACCCTTCTTCCTACAGGACACTTTAAACGGAGATAAGTATTTACAGCTCTTGGAGACACAAGTTATTCATTGGAGGTAAATGGACAATTACCAAATAATATCTGGTTTCAGCAGGATGGAGCACCACCCCATTACGCTCGCATTGTTCGAGATCATTTAGATAGGACATTTCATCACAGATGGATTGGAAGAAGGGGTACTTATGAATGGCCTGCACGAAGTCCCGACCTTAATCCACTAGACTATTTTCTGTGGGGTTACTCAAAGTCTAAGGTTTATGTTGATAGACCAAATAATTTGCAAGAATTAGCTGCAAGAATAATTCAAGACATCCAGAGAATTACACCAGAAGCAATAGCTAATGTTACCAGAGAATTTATAAACCGACTTGCTTATTGTCAAGAAGTAAACGGTGCTCAGTTTGAACATCTAATACATTAAGTTTAGTTAAGTTTCAATGTTTTGAAAATCACTTAGATTTAGTTAATAATTATGATTATGTATTTCTTTAATGGATATTAGATTTTTCCTTTCCTTAATTACTTTTCTGTTAATATCTCGGTAGGTATTGAAGTAAACAATATCAAACCCGATATTTTTGTATTCGCAATAAAATGTTTCATCAGAAACTAAAATACTATACAGGGTGTTTCATTGTAAATTTTAAAATCGACATTACTTCCTGTAAAACAGGAAGTTCAAAATTGTAAAAAAATTTGGAAACAAATAGGCAATCTACTGCAGTATCCACCTTCCAAATTTAATTTTGATATCTCTAATAATTCCAGAGACATTTGGCCATCACTGTATATGAACTAGATGGTCTCAGGGGTGGCGTCACGTGCCCCTAGTGCCTCAACCCTGGAGCCGCCAATGATCACCTCGAGAATGCTAATATGTAATTATTCATTACCTGCTTCTGAAAGCCTCCCTAGTATTGGTCCATTCGTTTCAAAGATTATACGGGACAAACAGATAGTGTTATAAAACCGCATTTGACAATCTCTTAGTTGTCTAGGCATATCTAGTGTAAGTTATGATTGCTTCGATTATTTCGATACAAATTATAACTGTAAAATATTTAAATAAGGTTGGCGGGATATTTCAGGTGTTCAGAACCTAACTTACCTTCTTGTATAGTAGGGTGTCAAATTTACATTTTAAAATTAATTTAATGTGACTAGTTTTGAGAAATTTTTGTAGCTAATTGTTTTTTGTAAAACGTAGTTTTGAAACGAGTAAGATAGAATGGGAGATCATCAGACTATCGAAGGTAAACGAGATGAATCTATAACACTTAAAACAGGCACATACTATATTACAATGGGGCAAACAACCAAAGCCAACGTGGCACAGATTTTGGTATTAATAAAAAAATATCCACATGTTAGAAAATTTGACAATGAAATGGAAATGGAGAGTTGTACAGTTGGGCACTAGCTTCAACTCATGTAGATCATGAAATTAATTAAATTTTATGAAAAAAATATAAATATATATGTTTATAATTATAACTAAAGACCCCAGGTAATGATGTTACCTGTCTAAAACTTTAAAACTTGCAGTCATAGGCATTGAAATAGGAGATAATTCTCTCTCCACATTGCTACATGGAGATTACCAAGTTATTATAGCCAACTGTGAAGAATGTGTAGAGTGTGAGTATAGGAAACTGTGGAAGTATTTTAAGCAAGGGGTTTAAAAATATATATAGAAAAAAAAAAACGGAATACTTTAGAATTAGAAGATAGGCACGGGACATATATTTAACGAAAGGGTAGAGCTGCACTGTAACCTGTATTGACTAATGAATCAGAAAGCTGGCAAATGCCGAATAAGTGTCCGGAATGAGGAAATAAGACGACGAACGGAGATGGAAATGCCTCTTGCGGAGAGGATAGAATCTGGCCAGTTGATCTGGTACGGTCATATACTGAGAATGGCAAATAAACGGTGACTAAGAAGAGTTTTAGATTATGTACCTTATAGTAGAAGGAGAAGAGGTAGACCAACACAACATGGAGACAAGGAATAGAAAGAAGCATGAGTTCCAAGGATATAGAAGATGATAAAGAATGGATGGATTGATAGGAAGAGCTGGAGAATAAAAGCAGTTGTGGGTTTTATGTGTAATAAAATATGAGGCAAAATATGCACTAGCCACAATTAGGTAATAGGTTCAAAACAAGAAGAATTTAAGCACTCCAGTTATGAAGAAAACAGATAAATAAATTAAAAAAAAAACATAATAGACTTCAAAATAAAATGAACTAAAAATCATGTAATAATTTATGCTACAATTAAATAATTTTTATGAAGTCGGTGCCGATCGAAAGTGAAAATATTTTGGGATGAGGTGTACTTCGCAACTTCGCTGTTCAAATTGGCACCGACTTCATAAAAAGTATTTAATTGTTGTAGAATAAATTATTTCGTGCTTTTTCATTAATTTTATTTTGAAGTCGGTTTTTCTTTTTAAAAAAATTTATTTATTTCCCAATTTTTAGTGATGCAATGGCTTAATTCGATGCAGTTTTCAAATCTAATTAACTTTTTCGATGGCCACCCTGCCTAACAATTTTATTTATTATTTTTAGGAAGTGCCTTCTGTAGCTAAAACTTCGATCTATATTTAAACTATCTGTATATATTGCTGCCAATTAGTCACCCATTAAAACTTACTGGTCTATCAGTTTTTTAACCATCTTGTATAACTACCATTCTGGAAAATATAATTTGTTTCCATCTCATATGTCAGCTACCCGTATATGCAATTTTTTCTAACTTGTTTTAATCATACTGTAAAACTGTAATGTTACTTTGCCCCATGTTTCAGATATTGCATATATGAAACAGCTCATGTTATATCTTAAAAATAATGTAGAACATTTTTTTATCAACAATATTATTTAAATAATCTTAAATACATGTAATTCAACTACGTTCTAAGTTTTACCTATCCTATATATGGAACACTCTTTAAAATTTCACTTTAAATATCAGTTGAATTTTTTTAAGTGAAACATGTTACATTGGCATATTCCGAATTTTGAATGAAGCTAAGCTGATTCAAGTATCTAATATTTGGTGCATGAGGTGTATTACGGAAAATGGTAGTAGTGTTGCCCCTATATCTGCCGTTTCTGTCAATTTATGGAGATAAAATATATGCCACATTTTATAAGTCCAACTATAAGCTTTGCAACAAAAAAAGATTATGAAGAATATTTTTTTCTCTAAATAATATTCATAAGAACGTTTTCCGTTTGAGTTCAACTCATGAAGACACACTGTTATAGAAACCAAATGACAATCTCCACCTTGAAGTTGATTAACTGCCTTTTTTTGGGATTTATTTCCAATCAACTTTTAAATTACATCTTAACAGAACTGAAGATACTAGAATTTGTAATCAAGTTAAAAACTTAACATGGAATGATTACTATTTACATTTTAGATCATCTGTTTCTGAATAAAAATCGTTTGAATTATGAATACACACTGTATATACATATTAGCTGACATTTATTTTGATTAATTCATCTTATTCACAATTTACCCCAAGTTCCGAACAGTTCATACCAGCAACTGCTGCAAAGCTTGTAATACTGGCGAATCCACCAAAACCTAGAGTATAAGTTAATAGGTAAAAAGTTTTTCCCCATTCTCTAAGAAACTATACAAGCTATTTTATTGAAAAAATACCTGACCACCTGGGGATATCCCGGATCTAATCAAATTTCTTTACAATTTGTCCCACGTTCCGAATAAAATTTTCCAAATTTTAATAACACCTGCGCCTCCACCAAGACATAGTATATGAGAATAAGTAAAAATAGTTTTTCCCCATTTTCTAAGAAACGGTACAAGGTATGTTAATGAAAAAAAATATGGGACCACGTCGCTATCTTCCTAAACAGGACTGAGTAAAACGGTCGAAATTCCTTTGCGCCGTTTCCGAGTAATCGGTGAACAAACATAAAAAAAATAAATAAATAAAGCAAAAAAAAATAGATATAGACGAATTGAGAATCTCCTTCTTTTTGAAGTCGGTTAAAAAAGGAAAATGCTTCTGAAAATTCTAATAGTACACAACCTCTAAAGAACAAAAGTGAAACGTCAACATTAAATTCCTTCATTAGAGTTTCATATTCTGATGTGTTATTTTTGCTATACTCACACAGTGCAAACAGATGAAGGCGTAGGAGCCGGTTACACGTTTCCCTCCTTTTACAAATTGCGTCACTTTATCGAATATGCCTTTCAGGAGTGGAAAATAAATTGCTTCGGACGGTAATAACTATTTCGATAGGCAATTTCTCGGTGGATTCCGGAAGAATCGATAAACAGCGGGCAGGCAGCTAGCACGAACTATAGTGAGTAATATCCGCACGTTCTTTGCATACATTCGAATGGGATGGAAGAGCTACGTTCCTTGAGTAAACAGAATGTAGAGAAAAACGAAATTGCCGACGGAAAGAGGACTGGAATTCGTTTAGGTCGTCATCGAGGAGTTATTGGATCGCTCAGTGGAAGACCGACTGGGCTACCGGCATAAATTCAGGGCTTCGGGTTTTTGTTTAATAGCTTTGAAATATGTTACCTGGTCGTAATACTGGCAGGGTCTGTAAATGTTGGGTCTTTTGATGTTTAATGAATTAAACCCATATTTGGTTACCATAAATATCAGCAAAACTCTTGTTTAAAGCATATTATAACATAAGCATTCATTGACAATGTCTCATACAACGAGAAAACTGTCATTTGGAACAGAGTTCCTTAATGCGACTTATGGTCATAGAGGTATTATACTGTAGAGTTAATTAGGTATGGGCGTTACTGTAAGTGGCAGTATAATAACAATAGAAGGAGAAAGACAACATCAGGGTGTGCTTGCTATGTCTGTCACCTCGGTCCTGATTGGTCTTTGACGATGTCACCAAATAGTGACGGATGGAAATTATTTCCAATATTTTTGAAGTTTGTGCAACTAAAATTCCAAAAAATTAAAAACAAAGTACAAGGTACTCACAGAAATTAAAGAAGTCAAGCACTACAAGTATTGAAAAAATAAAACCTCATTTGGATTGCAATATTCACTAATACTTTGGCATGTATTTAATGTAGGAACTGAACTGCTCAGTAATCGTTTAATATGAGTATAGCCAGCTGTTTGATGGTAAGAATCTTTATTAAAATGATCGCTACAGATTCTGGCACTTTTCACAATTTCTGAGACTTCAATAGCAGTCATCCAAGCCCTTTTCAAATTTTCGTTTTTGGGAAACTTGTAGTTAATAGAGCAAATTCAAATGTAAGATTTGTTAAAATGATACTGATCTTCATATATAGTTAAGATATAAAAAGTTTTTAAATTAATTTACATATGAAAATGCCATGTACCGTCTAACGGACTAGATTTTTTTTGCAAACAATGCAATAATTGAGCATCTTGCAGTTTCTTTTTGCACAATTATATAAAAAAATATATTCTAAGATGTCTTTTAAGTTTAACAATTTACAGCTGTCAAAACCCTACCAATATTCGGAGTTGTAGGCGTCACCACTGACACAGACCAATCAGGAACGACCCGCTTATTCTCTCTCTCTCTCTTTCTATAGCTATTACATGAATTTCGCTACTTCACTTGCTCTACAGTATAATACCTCTATGCTTATGGTACGACTGAATTGATAGAAATCATCACGTAACGAAAATCATGCTCGGCTGGTTGGTCAACCTTATTTGTTACTTGTTGTATTGAAGAGTCGAGAAATGGAAACAGCAGCAGATAAATAAAATAAAAGTAGAAATGTAAATTTTCTATTTAATTTTTTTAAATTACTATAGCTTTGGTTGGGATGCTGTATTTAGTATATTTAGTTTACTCCTTGAGGTACTGACAGATAAACCAACATTCGCGTAGGCAGAGCCGCATCCCTGAAGTAGATCTGTCATCTATCAGGATAATAGATGAACATTTACCCGCTACCAAGACCTGGAGTTGTTAAGAAAAAGATAAGTGCCATACCAGAAAATACCTGAAATTGAGAAAAAAAGAAGAACAACCTTATATACACAATATACCTGTGTTCGCACCGTCGGCTAACCACAAAGGTAACATTATCTTTATTTTTCCCACGGTCTTGAAAATTTTCACATGACTAAGTGTTTCTTTCAATTATGTCATCACTAATAGCATAATTCAGTTAGGTAATAAGTGCTGTTTTTACAATTTTAAATAAAACGAACAGTCTAAATTCTTATTTGAATTAATATCAAACATTACTTTTATGTTTTTTTGGGCAATAACACCACAATAGAAATAAAACGACGTATATTGCAGGAATACCAAACGTTTCAAAGTCTATTCTGACTTCGTTGTCAATGGCTTTATATTTATTAATGTAGATTGCAAAATGAAAATTTGATTTATGACATTTAAAATGCCTATTCATGGGTTTTCTCTCCTCCAAATTTTTTCTTATCTGTGTATGGAGACGTTTCAACTCCGAGTCTGGAGTCGTTGTCAATCGTTTAGTGTTGTTTTCGAGGTTTTTTTCTAAAAAATTTTCGCTTTGATTTTGAATTTATTGTTTGTCAAAAAATTTTATTTCGTTAATTTTTTTGGTATCTATTACCAACATCAACTACAGTAATATTAGGCTAAATTTCATACGAAGCACATATTAGTTTTCCTTACGTCTTCTTTTATCGATCAATATCGCTGGAAATATTCCTAGAACTCCCCCACACATATTGAATTTTCTCGTTTCATTGGTAAAGTTTCGTAAAACTTCCGAACTACCCTGAAACTTCCTGACCGACCGAATGAATTCCTTTCGCTTCGATTTCTTGCCCGCAGCAATTTCCTCGTCTCTCTCGAGAATCTGTTTACCTTTAGATAAAAGAACCTGGGGGATATTACTTATATTCTTACAAACTATGTGTGTCCTAAACGTCTCAGTTCCAATCGATTTCGATAAAAAGCGCTAAGTTGTCGGCAATTTAAAATTAGTCCAGTCAAAATAGACATCTAACTCAAACAAAGCCACATAGGCACTTCAATAGTGTTTTTAGCTTTAAAAAATGCTCATTTCGAAAAAAATGCTCTTTTCGATCTATTACGTTGTAAGATAATTGCATTTTAGAGAAATAATGGGGTAAATGAGTTTTTCGAGAATATCTTTTTTCAGTTAGTTGTTTACATCATTATTGCAGTTTCACAAATTACGAAGGTAAATAATAATACAGTTTAAACTATGTAAATATATAAACTCGGTTTCAATTATTATATAGGGACAATCAAAAAAGCTTGTAGAAGAAAAATCAAACATGGCAATCCAAAGTCCCATTTGTGAATTTTTGAAAATCAACTGACTTGTGTCAACTTCAGGAGACGTTTTCGTTCTCGCTATTTTACAAATCTGCCTTCGGATTCGAGTTTAGCGACTACAAAAACTCGTATCCCGAATGTTGTCCAAATTAATTTATTTTCAAAAGTTTAGTCAACATTTAGGACTTCAGACCGCCATATTGTATGCGCCATGTTGGATTTTCACCTCTAAATGCACCAGCTTTTAAGAGATGTCCATCAGATATAATTTGAGCCCAAATATGGTCCGGTCGCTTCCGAATTTTTTTTTCTACAAGCTTTTTTCGAAAGTAGACTTTACAAGCTTTAAAATGAGTCACAACAGTGATTCGCGTAATATGGATTGTTCCTAGCCTGTGGTTTTCCATGCTAGTTACATGTGGATTTCAGTTGCTTCGGCATTCTTTGCCAAACGTTAATATATCTTGGACATAGCATTTTTTGTCGGATTTGTCCGTTTCTTACTCTGTCCTGTCTAGTGGTTGTTCCTGTTTTAATCTGCTTACAATGGTTAATGTCTTCTTTATTTGGTCGGTTGTTCCAGGTAGAATAAGTCTCGAAAACTTGACTTGGTTTATGATTTTGCTTCAATCTCTAGTTTGCACCTTGGGTACCAGTAGGCGTTCCTTATTTTTTATTTTATTTATTATTTGGCAATCTTGTTAAATGTATCTAGCATTCTTAGCAGGTTCTGTTCGCTATTGAATACCAACACCGCGTCATTTACCGAGTATATTGGTGATATTTTTTATCTGTTTTGTAAAAATGGCGTGTAGTATAAAGTTGATAATTTCAGTGGCAATACAACCAAGTTCTCGCAAAAAACTGATTTTCATGATCTGTGCTCCTACTGTACTAACACATGCTATGTGGGCGAAATTTGTTGACAATTTTTTAAATGATTATTCAAAGGTTTGTGTAGTTTTCTAACTCTGAAGGAAGACTTTTTCGTGTCTATTCTGACTGGACTAAAATGTTTTATTTATTGCTCAGCACGTATCTGCAATGTCTGCTAACGACAAAAAATAGAATTGATATTTAGCTTTCGCCCACATGATGTAGAACAAGGGTGGAATGTCGTCCTTCGTGGCAGTGGGGGAAATACATTTCTATTTCGCTGCGATGTAATTTGGTTTGTTCATCAAAAATGTAGTCGATTGAAGTTATTTTTAGATTTGAACGATGAACTGATAACATTACAAGGCACATTATTGTAGAAATTTTACTGAAAATATGGAATATTCCTTGTTTCTTTTATGCTTATAATGTGTTTACACTTTTGTTCATCAGAACAAAAGTACTTTGAACATTCTGAGTATTTCACGCAATTAATTTCGAAATATTCAAAGTAACTAGCCGACTACAATAAAAAGAAGAATTTCTGTTTCGGGTGATTGTTTATATGTGTAGATGTTTACGTTCTTCTTTCACTTTCATCTTTTTGACAATAACTGATACGAATTTCAATCAAAATTTTCCATAATTTTAATGGCTCTGTTCATTGTGTTTCCATATTTTCAATATCTTTATTAAAAACTGATAAAATTATTTCAAGAAGTTCCAAGTGGGAGTTTTTATATTATACCTATGAGGAAATTAAGGACAATTAACAGGTTTTACGGTACCTTGGAGGTTTACTAATATGGAGATTTACTTTGGACAGAAGGATAATAATGTTTAATTGCATCAGTATAACTATGTAGTTAAACTATTTGAATAAAGGTGAATAATTCAGATGTACAGGGTGTAAATAGTTTGCATATATTGTAGGTGGAGATACTATACAATCAAAAAACTCTTTAAACACTATGGTCTATAGGCCTTACTAAGCGAATTCGAAATACATGTTAAGTAAATTATTGTCAATCCGGCAACGTCGCGATAAAATCAGATTCACTCGCGGAAAGAAATATTCGAAATTCAATATTCTTGCTATTACATCGGCTTTCCCCACAAAATTAATAACATGTCAGGTCTTTCCCCTAATTCTGCCTGTGCTATCACATTAAGAATGATTTGTCGTGATGTTTTGCTACCTTTTCCACTCGCAACTATGGTTTTTTACTTTATTATAAACAATTGAAACAAAAAATAATAAACTAATTTCAATGGTGTCAACAGGTGAATTGTAAAGAATGGAAATTCAAATGAAATGAGCCCAGGATCGATCCAATAAGATCTTTAGTAATAGGGAAAAACAAAAAATACTGGAAAATTTAGCGGTTGTCTTTATATTATCATAACGCCGTCACTATCGAAGTTGTAGAACTGAGCTTGTGGGAATTGATAGTAATTGATATCTACCTTATGCGTGACTAAACCAGGAGCTATAGGTTTATTAGTTTTTGAATAATTGCCATCTGAAGTTTTTAGTCCACTATTCTTGCAGTGTGTCTCCATGCGACATGGATCGTCCAATATCAATTCAGAATAGAGACGTTGAAAGTAGAGTTATCATTCTACAACGCCTCTATTTTCATTTTTCATTAAATCTTTGTGAAATATACGAAAAATGACCAAAATTTGGTGAGCGTATGAATGCGTTCGAGTAGTGGGGGGAACACGGTTGTTGAAGGGAACTGCTAACAATAATTATTATCGATAGCAATTGTCACTCTGACAGATGGTGAAAGAATCTAATCGCTAAAAAAACTTCTATACAGAGTGATTTGTTCGATTTTATTATATCAAATGAAAACTGTTTGTTTATTAATATATTTATATGTAAATGGTTTCTCGTTTTTGCTTTAAGTTGTGGATTTTGGGTTAACGGAACATCGAAAGAGAGCGGTCATTAGAAAAATTCTTACTTGTGGGGATTTTAAATATTAAAATGATCTATGTATGTGCCTCTACCATATATTACTATACGCTTCCCCTCAACAACCGTGTTTCCCCCACTCCTTGGATATATTCATACTTTCGCCCATTTTTTGTCATGTTTGCTAACATTTTTCAGATATTTCACAGACATTTAGTGAAAAATGAGAATAGAGGCTTTGTAGAATGACACCTCTACTTTCCACAACTTTTTTCAAAATTGAAATTTGATTATCTATGACGCATAGGGACACATTGCAAAAATAGTGTACAGAAAAGTTTATATCACAATTGTTCAAAAAGTAATAAACCGGTAACGTCTGGTTTTGGCATATATAAAATAGATGTAAATTACTATCAATTCCTACAAGCCCAGTTCTACAGCTCTTAAAGTGACGAAGATACGATTTTTTTTAAAAATACTACATTTTTCAGTATTTTTTGTTTTTCCCTGTTACTAATGATCCAATCGGATTGAGCCTGGGCTCATTTCATTGGTATTTTCATGCTCTACAATGGACCTGTTGACACCATTGAGATTAATTTATTAGTTTTGATTTTATAAACATGCTAAGAAAAAAAAAGTAATTTTCTTGCTTCAATTGTTTATACCAAAGTAAAAAACCATAGTTGCGAGTGGAAAACAGCAAAATATCGCTAGGAATCTTTGTTAATGTGATGGCACAGTTGGTATCCTGATAGTATTTTTTACAAATTATCAATTAATTTTTGACCTATTGATTGGTCTATAAGTCAATTATTAAACTATTGGTTATATCGCTGGTTGTATGTAGATTAGTTAAAGACTTGATTTTACCAATGTGGTGTTCTGTGAAGGTCATGGATCCCATATTTCAACAAGATAACGCTCAGCATCATGTTGCTTGAGTGAGTATAACCTATTTTGAAGAGACCCATGTGCATTTGTTGCCATGGCCGCCCAGATCCACGGACTTTGGCGGTAGCTTGGGATAGTATTTCTGAAGAAGAAAGAGGCCACGTTATTGAATCAATGTCAAGACATGTTGGAGAGTGTATAGATAACTGCGGTGGACAAAGACATTAGTAGCAAACTGGTGTTGCGAGTTCTTTCTTAGTGAGTATATGAAGTCTCAATCTAAGATTTGAATATAGACTAGACAAAACTTGTCTTAATACATTTACTGAATCTAAGGTTATCATATTAATGGTTTAGGGTAATGTGTAATCTTTCATAAGATGTTGTCATACAAAGCCCTGAACAACAATTCGTCTGTTTCAAAAATCCAATTCCCTTAAAATTTCGAATGCTACTTGAGCGAAATATGCGAAACACAAATACACCAACTCTGATACTTCAGAGGGCAATAAAGCTTCCGAATGTAATTCCTGGAAAGCCGGCGCAACTTCATGAAGTTATTGCGGTAAATTCGACAGGAGAGGAAATATATTGAAACAGTTGGCCATGAAACACGCCAAGTGCACAGGAAACCCCCGCACGTTTGCCTTCCGGAAACCGCAACTTGGAATTCGATACGGGGAAATGTAATATTGGCCACGCATTCGATACAGATCGCGAATGCAATACGTAAATATAACCGTTTGGATGCTTTTCTAATGCCTCGAAATTGCCAACGAGGCTCTAAAAGTGCTTTTATATTGCATGGTACTTGAATTAGTTTATGAAATGTAAGTTGCATAGTGATTTGCAGAAACTGCTTGGGTTCATGGATTGTTGGCAGCATCATAGACGCCAGAGGAATTACTTAAATAATAAGCCGCTTCTAAATGATTATAGAGGAGGTCTTTGATTATTCTGCTAGTTCAATGAGGTTTTCTCTCCTCACTTTTCTGTTGGAACAGATAAATATTTGAATACTCATTATTTTGAAAGTCACAAAAGCACGTCAAAATATTTACGAAGAGGGACCTATTGAGGAGGTCTTAGATTATTCTGTTTGTTCAATGAGGTTTTCTCTCCTCACTTTTCTGTTGGAACAGATAAATATTTGCATTGGATAAGGGGCATTTCCGGGAACACACACTAACATATACAGGGTGTCCCAACGAAAGCAAGCCACTTGGAATATTTCCCAAAATACTCATTATTTTGAAAGTCACAAAAGCACGTCCAAATATTTACGAAGAGGGATCTATTGAGGAGATCTTAGATTATTCTGTTTGTTCAATGAGGTTTTCTCTCCTCACTTTTCTGTTGTAACAGATAAATATTTGCATTGGATAAGGAGCATTTCCGGAAACATACACTAACACTAACATATACACGGTTTCCCAACAAAATCAAGCCACTTGCGATATTTCCCAAAATACTCATTATTTTGAAAGTCACATAAGCACGTCAAAATAATTACGAAGGGGACCTATTGAGAGGTCTTAGATTATTCTGTTTGTTCAATGAGGTTTTCTCTCCTCACTTTTCTGTTGTAACAGATAAATAATTGAATTGGATAAGGGGCATTTCCGGAAACATACACTAACACTGACATATACAGGGTGTCTCAATGAAAGCAAGCCACTTGGGATATTTCCCAAAATACTCATTATTTTGAAAGTCACATAAGCACGTCAAAATAATTACGAAGGGGACCTATTGAGGAGGTCTTAGATTGTTCTGTTTGTTCAATGAGGTTTTCTATACTCACTTTTCTGTTGGAACAGATAAATATTTGCATTGGATAAGGGGCATTTCCGGGAATATACACTAACACTAACATATACAGGGTGTCCCAACGAAAGCAAGCCACTTGGGATATTTCCCAAAATACTCATTATTTTGAAAGTCACAAAAGCACGTCAAAATATTTACGAAGGGGGACTTATTTGTCCATACTAACCATTCATTAATTGCGCACATTGGAATAAAAAAAAAAATTTGGAGTAAATCGGTCACATTCTTCTTGGACGAGATGTCTCAGATCATCGAGTGATTCTGGGGGAGTAGCATACCCGCAGATCTCTAAATGCCTCCAAAGAAGAAAATCAAGGGGCAAGAGAAAAAAATCAAGGTATCTCAGAAACTCTCTAACTGGCAAGACATGTAATTGAGTTCTGGAAAACGGCTCTAACGATTTTGATGAAATTTTCCCATTTGGAAGTTTCGATGGATATAAATCGACTGGTGAGGGTCTCATCTTTGGGAAAAATCGTCTTATTCAGAAATTTAAATATTAAAAATGTTACTTCAAAGGTTCAATTGTTATTGCAAGGATGGATACAATCTTCTGTAACAAGGATGGTTTCATCCTAATATGATAACTTTTATGTTTTTGGGGAATAAACCACAATAGTAAAACTACGTAAAGGAATACCAACGTTTCAAAGTATTCTGACTTCGTTGTCAATGGCTTTATATTTAATAAATATAAATATTATATTTATAAATATAAAGAGACAACGAAGTCAGAATAGCTTTGAAACGTTTGGTATTATTTATATTTAATAAATATAAATATATATTTTAATAAATATAAAGCCATACAACGAAGTCAGAATGACTTTGAAACGTTTGGTTTTGCAATATACGTGTTTTATTTCTATTGTGGTGTTATTCCCCAAAAAACATAAAAGTTTCATGCTAATATTCCTGTCCGTTAATCAAATTTAATAAGCAATCGTAAAATTGTGCCCTATGCAATACGGTACCTTTTGTAATACATGACAAATGTAAATTATTAAAGTAAATAGTGTTTGACAGCATAATTAAGCTATATTCGAAAACTTCACATTTAGTTGAATAAAGATTATTGTTATTTAAAAAAATCTACTTGCTCGATATTCACTTAAATTAAAGAAATTTTATTCAGTTCTACAATTTGTAGCTTATCTTATTACTAACTTGTTGTATGTACATGTCTTCCTATCATCAAAATAATTTAAACACCAAATCTGACCGACGCGACGCATATTTGCAGTCCAATTAAAACAAACTGATTATACAGATCTCAGTCCCACCGCAGAAACCAGACTTTAATTACACTTCAATCTCCATAAGTACTTCTTACACATATTTTCCACCTCATATCTTCCACCTGTCACTCTTTCAGCTCATTGAACAAATCAAACCCCCCGTCCTTTACTACAAGCTCCCCAGATTCAACATCTTTCCCTTAATCACGCTGATGCTCTTCAAAAACCACACACATCCCTCTCGCTCTTTCTCTAGAGCATCTCCACCTCTCACCCCCTTCAACCTACCGCACTTATAACTTAAGTGGGATACGCAGTTTCAGAGATTACACGCAAGAAATAGCTGTTCCATTCTCTTGGAAACAGCCGATGTTCTGTTAAATCTAATCTCTCCCGCATTGTGCTCGCGTTATCACCAGGATCTTTAGCTAATCGTTGCTCTGTGTTTGACGTTACAGTTTCATAGCCGCCTTTAATGTGACGGCAGTCGCTCCATGGTGGCGTGTTGAATCCTAATCCGGGACGGATGGTGTTTATTGTGTTTTGTTAGGACGTTTAATATTGAAATTGACGTAGAAAATACACTGCATATGAAAATATTTGTTTTTCCATCACGATTGAGAATTGATGTTCCATGGGATTTGTTTTGGGGTTCGTATTAGGCAAATGATTGTATGGGTAAACCTAGGACTGGCAAAGTAAATATTGTCAACTGTGAAAAATATTATATATATATATATATATATATATATATATATATATATATATAATGTGAGAAGCGCGTTTAAATTTATGAGATACTAGACGATGACGAGAAAATTGAAAAAGAGTTTCAGAGTCTAGTTCGAACTCGGTGTGTCAATCTGCCTACCCTCCAAGAGTCACTACTCTATGTCGGGATGCTCCCACAAAGCTACAGCGGTTGTACTAACAGGCGCGTCAACCATAGAGTATATTAATTGTCTCTATCAGTTCGTAAAAAAGATCTGACATCAGCTCTTCACCATTATCGTATACAAACAGGACACTCTATCAATTTCGAAGACAGTAGGACAGTAGACAGATATTGTGACCCAAACCTGGTATCCTAAATTTGGAAAACTCAAAAATCAACATAAAACCTACCTTGGTTTGTTCACATGTGCTAGGCGGCTGCTGTTCATCGAGGAACATATGATCGTGGGTAAAAGATAGTAAAACACAAAAAATTTTATTTAATTTAGGGCTCCATCTGGTTGAAAACCTATAAGTGAACATACTGTAAAAACCAAAAAAATTGTATGCGGTTATGATGTAATTCACACCGGCTATAGTGATATTGTTATGTTCCTTATGAACCAACTGCTAATAATATGATTCTGTTAAAAAAGATTACGTATTCAATACGTGAAAAAATCCACCATAAGATAAATCTACGGTAACTTCAAAATTCACCGTAACTTCCTTAGGGAAAATCCTACCTAGGATACTAAAATAAAATTTGCATGTGACGAATTTATTTCGCTAAAATTCCTCTGCTTACCTTCACAACGAAGGGCTAATCATATCCAAAGAAATCTCAACGACGTTGAGTCTCTTTATAATGGTATTGTTCACCAAATAAAATCATCAATCAGCCATCATTTCCTGGCGCGGAAAAATCGAGCAACTAACTTTTAGCCTACAGAAATTGCACACGGCGAGGCACAACTTCACTCTCTTCGAGATGAAAGGATACTCTCTTCCCGAGTTTGCGTTCTTCGAATCAGAAAATCTCCCTACTCAAATGAACCAAACATGCGTAAATCTTTACAGCACAGGAGCGGCTTCAGATAAATTACGAATTAGAGGATATGCATTAATCTAACAGATTTTTAAGAAGAAAAAGTATTTTATAGATGGCATCAAACTTAACTGACATTGTACTATGCTAACAAAAAAGTATTGTCATCATTGACATCGCCGGTTTAGCGAAAAGTCGAACAGACAACGGACAAGGTACTCGAGGAGGCACCAGAACACCAAGTGGTTCAGAGATCCTACAAAAAAATAGCTCTAGCTACAGCAACTTCACAGTTCCAAAGGTACATAATCTCCATCAACTAAATTGCAAGATTACCCAAGAAGGCTTCAATTTTTTTTACACGTTACAATATACTCTCAATTCGCTTAGGGCATCCAATATTCGCGAAGCTATGTAAATAGAGAAACGGCCTCTCTGTCTAAACCGACGCGATGACATCTCCTACCTTCGTACAGCATGGAGCTGCGTAGTAGCTAGATTAAGCAAACCAGACAGGCCCACCAACACTCAACCAATCATCATATATTGATGGATGCCATTAAGGTGATCTAAAAATGTGTTGAGGTGTTCCCTACCATGAGGCCAAATTACAAAGTTATCATCCACATAGCGCAACTATAAACTGGGTTTAAGACTTCTTAATGCCAATTCTTCAAGGTTCTCCATAAAAAAGTTTAGCTATTAATGGTGAGAGTAGTGATCTCATTGGAGCTTCTTCCACTATCGTTGGTTCTCGTAAACAAAATAAGTGTCCATCAGTGCCTTGTTAAGTCTACAAGGTGTTGAGGTGGTTTGTATTTTTCTATTATGATATCTAAGGCTTCGTCGATAGCGATATTGGTGAAAAGAGACATAATGTCAAAGCTTAGTATTTCGATGAAATGTGTCGAATTTTTCACATATGAGCCCGCCTCTGAAAACAGTTGGAGGTTGTTGTATAGGTATTTGGCTAGCTGTTGTGTTGGGGATTCAATTTAGCTTACTATTGGCCTCAAAGGTGCACCTTCTTTATGTAATTTTGGCAACCTATAGAAATTCGGACATCTCGATGGTTTTTCACGTGGAATGAGTTGTAGATTTCTATCGATGTGTGTCTCGAATCCATGTTATCTGGCAGATCTCTTTACCACTTGCCTTCATCGCATTATTTCAGATCTTTCCTGGATCGGTTGCACAAATGGGATCTCCTTTTATTTTTGTTCACCGAACAGGTGATCTTTAAGTGTCATGACCTACAATTGGTGCTAGATTGCTCAATGTATTCAGTGATAGTTCAGTAAGACTTTGAGCTCAATATTTATATTTGAAGGCTTGTTATGAGCTACGTCATTTGAGAACACGCTTGTAAATTTCTGAATAAATGATTTACTGAGCTATTTAAATCAATATTTAGTATTGAGATGAATATCCTCAATTACCTGTACCATATAGAATCTCATTAACGACAGTTTTGTGGTGCGATGCATTTTGAGAACAATAACAAGAAACCAAAAGCACGAATATTTCCCCAAACAGCAAATTTTATCTTCAGAGTCATTGACCAAGACGAAAAGACAATGGATACCGAACTCCTAAACTTCATTAAGTTTTTTCATAGGCATTTTATCTTGAAATATTTTTTAAAATAAATCGCAATATTCTGTAAACTAACTGCTCAAATATGAATTTAAATAAATATAAATTATCTAACTTTACAGCCTCCATTACACTTAACGTTTATTTTGACACATAAATTCTGTTTATCTCAATTTCCATTCCAAACTTCTGGCACACTTGCTACACCATAATCTCCGGTTTATAAGCTTATCGCACTTTTCCAGACATCATATTAATCCCTAAAAATCGTCCGGAATCGTTTGCGTTGAAAAATGCGGTGACATGGCAGCAACAAATTACTGGATATGTGAAGAGTTCAGATATTTCATGAAGAAAATTATGCATCATAAATGGATAATGTTAGACAGTTTCTGAAATCGTCGGTATAGGTATAAACATCAACAACCACTTGTGGAAACTGGTTTAAAATAATATATAAATTTTATATTATTATTGAGGATGTTTTTGATAGGAGAATAAAGCAAAAAATCACCTAGTTATTAGAAAAACAAGATTAATGACAACATCGCCAAAAAGTTTTTGTATATTTTAGCCCTCGGTAAATCAAAAGAACCAACAATTTAGTTAAAGTTTCACCTTTTAAGAGTTCAGTGGTGTAAATTTAGTTTTGTGAGAATTTCTTATAAAATGTTTAATAGATTTAAGAACGTTTGTACTAATTAGCTTCAACTTTTTTTTACTTCATTTTTTAATGTTGTCTACATAATTGTGCAATATATCTGTAAAAATAAACGCCTAAAATATTGAGGTGTTCTGAGTTTCTTTATGATTAATTTCGTCTTGTTAAGGGGGACAATATTACCCGTTTTTGTAAATTTTATCTCTGTAAATTATAATATCACTACAGAATTGCTACATGAGTCTCCTATTCAAGAGGCTAGCCCTCGTTTGAATGGTATACGGCGCAAAGTGAATAAGAGACTGGTGGGATTTGGAAAAAACTCCTAGACAAGCACATGAATCTTCATTCTCACGAGATGCCTCCGATTCCTAGATTGAAACCATTTTTGATTCAAAGCAACAATGACGAAGATAAGCCCTCAGTTCAAAAACAAGTCCTTTACAAAAATGTTAAGAAGGCAATAGAAAGAAGAATCAAAAATAACTTCCTGAAAATCAAAAGGTTAAAAAAGGTATCGTAAATCATGGTCCATTACAGCAATAAAAAATGAGTATTTGTCCATTTTGTTGTGATTTTGGGAAAAACGAAGCAAGGTGGAAGTTAACTGGCTCCATTCTGCATGCACATGATATCAGAGTGCAGAAGAATTTAATATATGGGTTAAATGTGTTGAAAATATCATTTAAAATTATAATCGATATTACCTCCTTAAACTGGTCGATATTTCTCACAAGGACGGATAATGTCAATCAAAGATACTGTTTTTATTTGGGTCTAGAATTAATTAGTATTTTGTGTATATTGGTTGTTTTAATATGTTTGTTCGAAGAAAATACACCACAGAAAGCTCGGGTGAAATAAAAACTCAAAATTCTAATTTATTTCTCTTACTCGGGAAAGGGTCTTGGGTAGTCGGTATTAGAACAGTTTCTCCTACTTCTAAATCAATAGTTTTGCAAAATTTATCTTTAGCTTATTAAAGGCTCTTAGAAATTTGCCATTTTTAGTGCAGACGTCTTGTCTGTAATTTCCAACTACATTAGGAATTAATATATTCCTGAGGTCATATTAGAGCAGTCAAACAAAACATACTCGTTATAACTGTTGTTAGTATATAAAAAAGTAAGTTGTCTAAGTACAGAGCAATCCACTAATATACTTAAGACATTTTAGTGACAGAATCGCTAGTATTTTAATACTAGCTTCAAATCTCAGAATTTACTTTCAAATATTATTTTTAACTCAAAGATAAAGTCAAATTACATTGCAAATCTGGAGTTTATAAGCTAATCTGTCCCGATTGTATTAAGTTTTTTGTAGAAATGTTGAAATTTAAATTAAAAAAAAACTGACTCTACGTTTTCAAATGATAGATTTGATTTCGGTCATTTTTTTCCAAAAAAGGAGGATTCAAGAATATTGCTTTGTCAATGTCTATATCATAAAATTTCCTATTAAAAAATTTACAAAATACAACGAGGCTTAATATTTTCCGAGAATATCATCCTTAATGATCAGTTAAATTGTAATAGAAGTATTTTGCTCGATTTGTTAATTCAATAGTTACTGCTTAACTTTCATCTTATCACATATAATGTATTCAAATGATACTTCAAATAAATTTACTTGCTGGCTTGTATCTTGTCGACTTTTCCTTATAGTAGGAGAAATAGAGCAGGATTTTGCTCGTCATCCTGAAAATGGACAGAATGTATCGTATTAAGTTCAATTCCTGAACTACATCACGTTTCTAGGCAGGCGCCAGTGGAAGTGATAACCGAGGATAGTTACAGAGTGTGAAAATGGTATTTTTTTTGGTCATGCACATCATCGAGTAAACGTTCCAAAATTGGCTGCATACAAGATTGTGATATATTTAAGCAAATTTCTGAAAGGCGTCTGCCTAGAGCGCTACTATCAAGGTGGCGGACAGCGGTAAACTTGGCAAAAATTGGGGTGAACTTCGTCATTATATGAAAAAGAACACCATTTGCACCATTTTTTTGCTTACACAAAAGAAATCATAATCCAAAAGGACGTACAGCTAAATGATGATTTTTCATGACGTCATTAATATGATCTGTATGACGTCATACACATTTTTTTAAATGCCAAGCCACATTTTTTATTAAGGATTCGGAAAAAACGAAAATTTCATGTCCGAATATGACTTCGACCATGACCTTGAACTTGACTTGATTCCAAGATCAAATTTTTTTTGAAAAATCAACCAATTATAGCTAAATTAGGTGTTTTGGGGTTTTCGACATCGCTGATTTCGAATCTGAAATAAGTTTTTCAAAATTCGCAATCCAAGATGGCGGACCAATTTTTTGAAAAAAGTCAACCAATTGATGCACAATGAATTAACGGTAATCGATGTTTTTAATCCTGATCCGAAAGATGACTGATTCAAAGAGGGTATTCCAAATTAAAAACAAATTTGACGTTGAACTTGGTCACTACTTCTTTTGAAAACATTCAAAAACTGATTTCATATTCGTATTAATCGACGTCGAAAACCCCCGTATATCAAATTGGGAGTAGGTTGTTAGATTTTTTTCAAATTGTCAATTTTCAAAATCTGAAATCAGATTTTCGCAATCCAAGAGGGCGGACCAGTTTTTCAAACAAAACTGATTTCAGGTTCGAAATCAGCGACGTCTAAAACCCCCCTACACCTAATTTGGCTAAAATAGGTTGATTTTTCAAACAAACTTTGATCTTGGAATGACCTTGAAGGTCAAGTACAAGGTTTTGGTCAAAGTCATATTCGGACTTGAAATTTTCCGCTGTTTCCAAATCAGTAATGAAAAATGTGGCTTCGCATTTAAACAAATTGTGTATGACGTCATACAGACCACATAAATGACGTCATGAAAAACATATTTCTTTCATTTAGCTGTACGTCCTTTTGGATTATGATTTCTTTTGTGTAAGCAAAAAAATGGTGCGTTCTTTTTACTTAATGACGGAGTTCACTTGATCATCATAATTGACTATCACAAAGTAACGGCTTTCACCATTGAATACGTAAACGTATTTTTCCTGAGATAGTTACTTTTACTTAAAATTCTTATGAAATAATAATGTAAGGTAAGGTAACCGCAAGAGACATATATAAATTACCAGTAATCTTTTTAAATTCCATTTTAATGTATACTTCTGCATAATAAAGTTACGTTCAGGGTTCTTAAACGAGGGTACATTTATAGAGCTACTAAAATCGAACAGTTTTATTGCTTTCAGCATTTATAGTTCCTCCGCCCGACTCACGCAATGCGTACAATACACACCAACATAATATTTCCTTGCCTCGAATATAACGTTTGTTGATTTCAATCACCTCGACTTCTACGCTGACATATTTCTTTTTTATTGATTTCAAATTGCCGTGTAAACGTTTGTTTACCACACTGACGAAGTGTTGCGCAAGAATTGGACAAAAAAAACATCATCAGCCGAACGTGATAGAGTCGATGTTGAATTCGAATGTTTTTTTAATCGCACAATATGTAATTTGTGACAAAATATTAATTTTACTCACGGTGTTTATTTAACATTAATAATATTAGTGATCCACATAGGATTCAGCTTATATTTGTGTTTCTTAATATTAGTTAGAAAGTATCAAACTCGCTATACAAATCGGTATGGCAACGGTGTGTTATTTTTACGTTTTTGTACAATGTTTACTTATTTTTGTTGTTTGTTGTAATATTCAGATTTCTCTCGTAACTGATAAGTAATTAATTATAGTCGTATCAAATAGTCATTAGGTAAAATGTGTTGAGTGTTCATAACCTTGCTTGATATGTCCAATAGTTTGAGCCCGTCATTATAACAAAGAATGATTTTGCCTGACTTCACTGGACTGTGTAAGATTAGAAGTTGAACCGACTGCAATCAAAACCTGAGGATTTAAAGAGGATTTCATTTAACAGTCACCTATTTTGTTTCGAAGGGAAAAAAGAGTTTATTTGGGTGCCAATTGTGCAACTTAACTATTCTCTGCAATAGTCTTGCTTAAAGAGAAATGAAATATGTGCAGCCAAAATCAGAAAACTTTTAAAAAGATGTCACCAACTAAACTCATTTTTCCCTTAGTAACACATTTGGCCCCACGTTGGGCGCCAATTGTGAAACAATATGTAAAAATCATTACGGTCCTTAGCCCAACCTAGTTTCTATACACTAGACTTTTAGAAAATGAGAATTATACCTTAAACATTAAAATGAAGTCATTTCCACATCTTTAAGATGTACGTAAAACCTATGTATATGAAACATTTAAACTTATAATTGTAGAAAATATTGATAGTTGTTTGTTCAATAGAAATATATTCAGTTACTTTTTGGTCATAAAAGTTCAAAAGATCAAAGCATATGAACATATACATTTTTCTTGTTTTTGAAGAAAGAAAAATGCAATAAGGGATTTTTTGTATACAGTAATTGCTCTCTATTTGCTACAAGTATACGTAGCATGTGACTATGTGGTTTATTGTTGACAAAAAATGCCACCAGGCTGGTAATGGCCTTGAATGGTATGCATGCTACCCAGCACCACTAATGACTAAAAATGATAATCTACAATAAAGGAACGCGTTTTTAACGGGGTAAACGGAAAAAGCTAAATTAGCTGAATATAATCATTTTTAGATATATAGTAGAGTACGATTTTTCTACATAAACTGTGCTACTCCCATTTCGCCTTCTCTAAGGAGTAGTTTAAAAAATTAATGTGCTAATCTTAATAATTTCACATCAAACACATTTCTACAAAATATCAACCAAATCAGATGTTTCCATAAAAAAATGTACTGTCTGTCAACTGCCTATCTGCCAAATTTTAGCTGCATGAAAATACAATTTCTGTATATACAGGGTGTATATAGTTTGAGTGCATATATTTTAGGTGGAGATAGTATACAACAAATAAAACAAAAAACTCTTATAACCCCATGGTTTATACGCCTTAATAATCGAGAATATTACAAATACATGTTAAGTAAATTGTTGTCAATAAGGCAACGTCGCAGTAAAATCAGATTCACTTTTAGTGCAAATAATAAAGAGTCACCACAAACACATGAACACCTGTGATTTGTTGAGTATTGAATAATTATATTGTTTCGAGTGCCGTTAGATTTATTTAGGTAAATCAAAGTTTGTGTTTGGCGATATATTTTATGCATCAAGTTGAAGAAGGAAGGATACAAAGTTGTTTACATGTGATATAAAAATAATTCGATACAAAGTATGTTAAACATAACATTTCTTATATTTAATTCTTTTATCTGTTAAATTATTCGAAAAATATTTATTACTCATTAAAGTAATATTATTTGTTACACAAATAAATACCCATGTATTTACAGGATATGTAATCATGATAGAACTCAGGAGAACAAACCAAGTCTTCATAGTAAATATTCAAAATTCAACATTCTTGCATTTACATTTGCTTGACCCACAAATTAATAACAAGTCACATCTTTCTCTAATTCTGTAACCTGGCATTATTTGTCATGAACTAATACCTTCGCACTCGAACTGACAATCTACAACCGATTTTATTTGTTTTTGGAATGTATTTTTTAAAATGAAAATCAAATCAAGATATCTACATCGAATATCAAGCAAATCACTTTCACTTAAATATAAATTTTCAAACAAGAACTAAAACAGCAAAAAAAAAACAATCGTGGCGGCGGCGGTCAGCTGTAGTTAATGTAAATGTTTACTAATCCGCAAATTATAACAGAATATGTAAAGTTTAAATACTAATTTTCTTTGTTAATACAGTTATTAAATGTGTATAAGCTATTGAGAATTTACATATTTAGTTTTACATACATTTTGAAACCGCAAATAGTCTATTATTTACTGTAATAAAGGCTAACTAACTTCTAACTTTTTTTGGCACAACTATAGTATATTTCTGAAAATGTTATACAGCTTTTTGATTTGTTTTAAGCCACAGTATTGATCCCCAAAATTTTTTCACTCAAACTGTTTACACCCTGTATATTTACAACCCCATTTCACCCTCTTTTAAGAGTAAGTTGAAAAAAGTATATGCGTTACTAAGTTATTAATAATAAACCATAACTCTGCAAAGTTTCAAGCAAATTTCAATGAAAAGCTTCATACAAAAACAAAACCCCTTTCCTCCTCTCCCCCCATAAGATATTCGCGAGAAAATAGCCTATTCCAGGCTCCCATCGATCTCTATACCAAAATTCATCATAATCGATTCAGCGGTTTAGGCGTCAAAATGTAACAAACTAACTTAATTTCGCGTTTATAATATTAGAATAATTACTCTAGTTACAAGTGAATAAAAGAGCGTTTTTATAGCGAAGAATTTTTAAAATCGGTTAAGTAGTAGTTCCAGAGATTATTACAGGAAGATCTCATATGGTGAAGATTGGTAGTTCAGTCTCAAGGGAAATACTTGCCCTGTCTGGATCCCACAGGGGTCCCATTGTGGCCTCTTTATGGTCGACCTTAAAAACCTGACGTCAAGTTGTTCAGATCGGTTGATACCTTAGGCGATGCTTTACTTCCCTTATTGGTGCAAGGTTAATAAAATGGACCTAAACATAAAAAAATGTTGCCAAATATTATTTGGTAGACGACTAAAACCCCATCACTTTTCAATTCCAAATAGAAAACAATAATCTTAATATTTCTTCAGAAATCAAGGCTCTCGGAGTTACTTTTGATTGTAAGCTATCTTTTAAATCACATATAGAAAGTATAACATCCCGTGCAATAAAAATTCTGGGCTTCATTCATAGTTCCTTCTCTGAATTTTCTATAACTACATTTAAATTGCTGTACTGCTCTTTAGTGAGATCAGTTTTAGAATATGGCTGCATGATCTGGTCACCATCATGTCGGTCACATGTCGATCTTTTAGAGCAGGTGCAAAACAAGTTTCTACGTATTACTGCATATAAAATGGGCCTTCGTAGAGATGATTACTCATATGATCTCCTTAGATCAGAGTTAGGATTGTTATCGTTGGAGAGCAGGACAATTTGTGCAGATTTATGCCTTTTGCATAAAGTAGTTAGTTAATTCACGTACAATCTGCCCAGATCAACTGAATTTGATTCATTTAAATGTACCGGACAGGCGCAGTAGGCATACTGAGTTTTTTAAAGTGCCATTTCATATGACTAACTATGGGTCAAACGAATCACTAACTAGAATCACAAGAACTTTTAACTTATTTCAGGACCGTATTGATATTTTTGGAATCTCTTTTCAGAAATTTAAATGCGATATTAAAAATCTGTTTTAACTTTGAACAGATAATTGTGATACTTTGTTTAGTAATTTAATTTAGTTTGTCCTAGTGTGTTTTGTTGTATTTTTTATATGTATACTAGCAGTCCCGACCACGCGTTGCTGTGGCTGAGTGATTTAAAACAGATTTGAAAGACAAATTTAACACAAAACCCACAAAATTTAACGCAAAATAAGACATCTATAGTGTGTAGTCTAAGAAAATACATCACATTCAAGTGTGGCGCCATCTATGAGGTGCAAAGGGCAAAGTTCTCTGTAAAGAAATTCGCTGAAGGCGCCATCTGTTCCTGACTTACGATTAATAACAACAACCAACGTTGATGATCAGTTTATTATTAATTATTAAGACCATTAATTTAAATAATAACTATCCTATCATCTAAGTTGGACCAAATTACATATATATGCCAACTTTCATGAATATCGGTTGACTCGTTTTTGAGTTTATTCGGAACATACACAGTGACACGGATTTTTTATATATTAGATGTACTTTGTAAAATAGTTTAAACGTCGAAAAATAAATAATAATAATTACTAAAAAAACAAACAAATATTACCGCTTTGTACTCTTAACTACGACAGAGTTCTCTTTCACCTTTGGTGATGATACTGGAATATATTTCTATAGTTATTAATTCCAGCTAGACTGCATTTCGTGGTTTCATTATTTAAATTAAGAATTTTCCCCGCAATTAGGTCGAACGTCGTCTTTTCACATGCCATCATTAAACAAAGCTCTATTTTTGAGCCGCGCCACAGTACACATAGCCACTTGTTGCTCTGGTAAAAAAAATAACACGCTCAGCCTATTCGCTAGTTGCTCAATTTAAATTCCCTCGTCTTGCGACGTAATTAATTACGAAATTCTACGTCGCTGAGAGAAATTTCAGACGGTGACACAAAGAACCTCATTCGGTTCATTTTCTTTGAAATATTCACCTCATTACGTCCTCGACACATCGATAATGAAAGACCATTCCTTAAGGCTTCCGATCAATTAGACTTATTGACAATCGATTTCTCGATAACATCATCAATCTTACTTACGATCCCTCAATAAATAAATCTCGAAACGGTGTCAAGGCTCCGCGGCAGCAGCAGTAGCAGCAGCTCACGAATGCTCTGCAGCTTCCCTTTTTAACCCAGAAAGCAGCTCCCCTCTGTTTTATAGCCGCGGAGCAAATGATTTTCATTCAGCTATTTTTTCTCAAAGTCCGAATACTCAGGCGTTTTTATGAAGAAGAGTTTTAAAGGCATATGTGTCATACTTAGAATAAACTGATAGTAAGATTTATTAGTGCTGGCAGTTGTAACGGTACCCTGCCTTGTTTACACCGTTGGCTCAAAGTTTTGAGGTCTGTAGTAATATTAGAAACTAAGGTACATTGTACCAAGAAACCAACTTCTACTATTCAAAAGAGTTCTGGAAATATTGGTTCATAAGAAATTGGTTTACTAGAGAGAATCGAAATATTTTATGACCATAGTACTTCTTTACTTTAAAAGAGAGTTTTCAATGAACAAAGGTTGGCAATAAGGTGACTCAGAGAATATTAAATAATCATAGGGTCTTACAAGGCATTGTGCTTGGTTCCCCACTATTCACATCGTATATGAACTTGTTCTGTCTTTCCACTGGAGGCGTCCTTAGAAACATATTTTCTGGAATTTATAAGAAAATAATTGTGCACCACTGCCTATGCACCTAAAGGTGTTGTTGAAATGTAGATCTATAGAAGAATGTATAGAATATCGTGGATGGAGCACAGAGCCAACTTAAAATGCCTCCTGATATTTTTGGTGGAGCCACCTCTGGCATGTAGCCAACGTAGAAGTGCTGAGAAGGATCAAGTAGGAATTAGAGGTGTTGAAGGTGATAAATAAAAGAAAAATGGTCTAAGTTACGTAATTCGGGGTTGAAAATCACTCACTTTCCTTTAGTATGTCAGAATGGGTGAAAATTGTAGATCAAATAAGAGATGGTCTAGTTCGAGCTACAGGACAGACATTATATAGGATGACAGTTAATCGAAATTTCCTTCGAATGGGCCTAAGAATTTCCCCATCCCTTTGATACCAGAAACATAAGGATGACTGCTTGTTATGTGACAGAATTCAACAAAACTGTAACCACCATGCATCTGGTTTTTATGATTTTGAGCAGAGAGATGAATCAGACAACAAAGTGTCATAATAGGCCGCCATATGTATGGGAAGCAGATTAACTTTAACAACTCTGAGGTATATTAATGAAGTGCTGTAGCAAGTTCTGCACATCTACCAAATGCAGTATTAACAACATAATGATTACCTGATTTGTTCCCCATTGAACAAGTACGCGTATTTTGCGACAATACTGCACAAGACAGTTGTTGTCTACTTTCACGTCAACAGCTCGCACTTATGTAACTTGGTGGTACAAGTCAAGCTATGCTGTCATTCGAGTACACAAATCCAGTAGCTGTCTACTGCCAGATATGCAACAACAGCAAATGGTAATCCAAAATCGTTAGAGTCATCTTCGCTCTCATTGGTCAGTAATCACGTACTTATGTCACCGTCCCAGCAGCCCCTACCGTTTCATTTTTCTTATGCGGAAGCAGATATCAGTGTATCCTCAATATTGCTGATAGACAGGCACACTTGTGTTTTTTTAAAGGTATAGAACTTTGAAATGGAATAAAACAAAGATTTTTTTTAAATTGACATGGAATTTACTTTATTCGAAAGATAATCTCCTGGCATTATAATTTGAATATGACTTCTGGCATATGACCGTCACGGCTGGTTCAGACGTAGTCTAATCTGGAGGTCCAATTTTCGATGACTTTTTCCAACATTTGTGCCCGTATATCGGCAATAACGCGGCGAATGTTGTCCTCTAAGTGCGTCGAGAGCCTAGCGACTTACGTCAATTCAATTGTGGCACGAGCTGTGTGACATTTTGCCCCGTCTTGTTGAAACCACAGCTCGTGTGCATCATGATTGTTTGTTCAATTGATGAACGAAAAAGTTAGTAATCATGGCTCTATAGCGATCACCATTGACTGTAACGTTCTGGCCAGCATTGTTTTTAAAGAAGTACGGGCCAATTATTCCACCAGCCCATAAAGCACACCAAACAGGTATATCTGGATGTAACGGAGTCTCAACATGAACTTGAGGATTATCATCACTCCAAATACCACAGTTTTGTTTATTGACCGTATCCATTCAACCAAAAGTGAGCTTCATCGCTAAACAAAACTCGCTTATGAAAATCGGGATCAACGGCAATCTTGTTTTGGCCCATTCACCGAATGTACGCCTTGCTAGGTGATCAATTGGTCAGAGGTTGGTCTATATGTCAGGACGAATTAGTTTGACTCTTTGCGCAAGCGTCAAAATGCTTTTCCCCGATTCAAATCAGCTTGGTCAAACCTAACGGTCTTTATGTAACAGCTAATACTGGCTAGTAGTTATACTCTGCCTGTTAAGTTTTACGGTTTGTGCTTGTGATTGTATTGAATTTTATTAATTTGATGTGTTGAGGTTAGGTAGTGCTTCATTGTATTTATGATAATGGAGGTGAACAATTTAGCAGACATCTATTATTTATTTCAAAAAATTATGCAGAAGTGTTAGAAACTTTGCAAGACACCAACCTTGTGAAACGAAATTCTTGCACGAGTTGAATTTTGTAAGCACGCAAACCAAGATCTTTCCGCAAAATCTTCCATAAAGTGGATGGACACATATCCAATTCCGGTGCACGATGGCGGATAGACTGATTCGGGTCTACAGCAGCAATGGATTCTTCTGTACGCACTGTACGACATCTCTGTGGATGTGTATTATTCTTTAGAGTAAACGTGGTGCGAAAACGTTGCATAGTTAATCGAATTAATTGCTCTGACGGACGACTATGTTGACCGTAAAATGGACGTAGTGCGTGATACGTATTTCGAACAGAACCATGATTTTCAAAATAAATTTGCACAATTTGGAAGCGTTGTCAGGCGTCAGTCTATTCTTGATGAAACGCCAAACCAAACTAAATATAAATCACTTGACAGCTGATAAGATGGCTGCCAGTTAAAAGAGTGTTGCCAACTTAAAGTTCTATACCCCTAAAAAAACTAGCGGCAGAAAATACATTGGTTGTTTCGACCGTTGTTTTAGGTGTTTAAAGTGTTGCACAATGTGGAAAATACACAATGTGTTATTTTTACAAAATGTTAAATCAAAATATCGGTTTCTACTGATCTGTGTACACAGACCAGACATAAATACATCGAGTGCTCCCGGACTATTAGTTGACACCCGTTTAACACGTTAGGTAGTTACCTGCGGAGTAACGGCACTTGTTTACATAGTAACGTGAGATGTCTAGGCAGTTACTTACATTGTAACTGGAGTTAGAGACCTAGTAACATTCGATGCTGTCATCTCGATGGGAATATTGGTATCGATTGGGTTGAAATGAAAAACACAGAACCTGCTTGGAAATGGAATGGGCTTCAGAGAGAAATGATCGCTGCTTTTCGTGCATAAGCCCTTACTGGTCGGATTCGGAGTTGTGAGATGATGTATTCATCGATTCTATGAATGCGAAAAGAACCATGGGAAATATGACTGTGAATATTGAATGAGCGTTATTGAGCAAAAATGCTTACTTCAATACAATTTCATACATTTCATATTTAATATAAATATTTACAATTAAATAATTAAATTTCATACATTGCTTATTTAAGATAAATACTAATATTTCTTTACATATTTCAAACATTTTTTAAAATAGTTTTTTCACAAAATTTTATTGATTCGGGTAAGTTTTAGTACATCACCAAACGTTTTCTAATAATAAATTATAGTTTAAAAAACCAGTAATCCGGGCAAATTGTAGGAAATTGCCTTACTAAACTTTGTTCTCCGTACACATTTTTCAAATACTTATCTGTTGCAGGAAAAAATTTTGAGGGGAGAAAACCCAATGAATAGGCAAAATAATTCAAGACCTCCTCAACAATCTTTTCGAAATTACTTATGATTAATTAATTTGGAATAAGATTAAAACAAATACTAAAATAATTTGGTCAAGTGCGAGTTGGACTCGCTTACTAAGGGTTCCGTACCACCTTCAAGATTCTAATATTCCAGTTTCAGACAAGCAGGGAATGAATGCATTTTCTTATATTATCTTTAATTTAATTTTAATATCTTTTAAAGGAAGCGTTATTAGTTATTAAAAATATACACTTTCATTTTCCACACACAACTTTTTATTTTACCTGCTTTAGGATTCGCTTGATCTTTATAAGAATACATATGTATTTAATTTTCTAATTTGGCCCCCATAAATTAACATTTTACTTATAAACTTTCAGGGAAGCCTTTTATAATCTACTGTCTGAATTTTGAGGCTCTCTAGATTGAAAGATATAGGGCAAAATAGGTCAAGTTTTAAATTATAAATTATTAAATCTATTATTCACATTATTTAAAAATACAAATAAAATATATATTTCAAAATTTAAATAGTATAGTTTCTAAAGTGGGAATTAAGTCGATGTTTAATATTTTTGTTAGTATCTTTTAAACAAATGATTTAAAAATATGATATATCTGTAATTCACATAATGAGCCTTTTGTCTGATATATTACATGATGCGTTTGATAATTGAATTTTTATTTTCCATTTAATTGTATAATTTGTCCTTAAAATTACCATGGGAGTTGTCTAATATTTTTCCTATAAATTTCAAGTGAGCCCCAGTACCCCTATTTATTTTCAAAATTTACTATGGTTACGGAAATAAAGCGAGAAATGAGAATTTTTTATATCTTTATGTTAATATCTTGTAAACAATTATTTTTAAAAATATGATAAATATATATTTGTATTCCTCTATCATTTGATGTAATGCATGATGCTTTAAAAAATATTTTTTTATTCTGTTTAATTCTATAATTTGGCTCCCAATATTAATATTAAGGATTTCTCCGTATTTTTCCTGTAAACAAAAAAAAATAGATCTTATAGTTTGGGGAATAAAGGGGAAATGGATATTTTTTTAAAAATATTTTTTAAATATATTTTAAACTATTCATTTTAGAAAAGTTAAAAATATATATTTGTATTCGTCATAATGAGCCCTGCGATTTGATATATTACATGATCCGTTAGAAACAAGTTTAATTTTTTATTTTCCATTTAATTCTATAATTTGTCCCCAAAATGAATATTAGGGGTTTGTCTTTATTTTTCCAGTAAAGTTCACATGAGGCGCTATACCTCAATTTTTTTTCAAAATTTTACAGCTTATGGTTTCGGGGATGGGTAATTTTTTTAAATATTTTTGTTAATATCTTTTAATTAATTTATTTTAAAAATATGAAAAAAAAATATATTTGTTTTCGTCATAATGAGCCCTTTCATTTGATATATAACATGATCAGTTACAAACAATTTTAATTTTATATTTTCCATTTAATTCTGTAATTCCCCCCCCCAAATTAAAATTAGAGGTTTCTCCTTATTTTTCCATTAAATTTCAGGTCAGACCCTGTACTTCTAATTTTTTTCAAAACTTTAAGTTTTAAAGTTTCGTAGATATGGATGGGGGAATGGAATTTTGGTATATTTTCGTTAATATCTATTTGAACTAATTTTTTTTATATGAAAAAATATATTTGTGTTCCTCAGAATGGGACCTTTCATTTGATGTATTACATGATTCGGTTGAAAAAATTTTTATTTTTAAATTTTCATTTAATTCTATAATTTGTTCCCAAAAATTAATATTAATGGGTTCTCCTTATTTTTCCTGTAAAGTTCGGACAACGTTCTATATTTCCTCTTTTTTTAAAATTTTAGGCTCAGTAGTTTCGGAGATCAGGGGGGGGGACGGTCGTTTTTTAGTTCCCCCCCCCCAAGTGTGATGTGACAGAGGCAGAAATCCGGAGTGATATTATAAGGGTATCCCTATATTGTATATACGGAACCCTAAAAACGGGGGGTACAATTTAAGTCATCTTCATATTAAATCTATTTGTATAAACAGCTATAAATCAAATAATTGTAACAATTAGTGCCAACCACCCCCACTTTTTACTATGATTTGAATTATTTCTTAATAATTTAATATTTATTTTATCTCATTCCAAATTAATTAATCATAATTGATTGTTAGACTTTCTATTGCTGTAAGACAAACTCTTCATAATTAAAAATTATTTTCTAGTTTTCAGTTTACTATTAATCCGTGTTTTTGTAGTTTTTTAAAGTATAATTTATTTTAAAATTTTTCTCAAAGGATATTGATTCAAAATTATTCTTCAGATTTTTTTAATTTTCATTATTTTCTACTCAAAATTTCGTCTTAATAATTCAAATATTAATCTGCAAACTAGTCTAGATATATTATTTTTATTCTGATGATCCCCAGGATATTATAACAAAGTTATGTAATATTGGTATTGTCATGGACCCTTGACACGTGTGCAAACCTTAAGTTAATCAAAAAATAAAATGGTAAAAATCACGTTGAAAGTTTCTGTTGTACAGGCACATTCATACTGTTACAGGAATTCATCCGAAAATTCGTGGAATCGGCACTAATCTGATATTTCGTTGAATCCGAAATGTTGTTCGCCTGGCGCATCGAGGTCGGCGGTTCGCTTTTAAGAAGTTCTCGAAGAATTGTAGAGTCCTTGAAGGAAATCTCTCGGCGACTCTTTGACCTTCTGGAGAATTCCGAGAAGAAATATATAAATAAGGAAAGCAGACGGAAGTATTTATTCAGTATTCAGTCGCAGTGTAGTAAACACAGGTGTTCAAGATAAATTGTAAATAGTTGTGTGTACTTAAAATTAGTGGAAATAAATTAGAGTGGGCTGGCCAGTGTTTTTAAATAAATCCAAGAACTTAATTTCAAAACACAACAATATTACACAAAGAAGAACACTGCACAAAACGAAAATTAAAAGAATCTGCCTTAATTCTGTTAAATAAAAAACGACTGCATCGCTTCTACTTCCGTAGATTTCAGTCATGTCTGGTTGCCGATAATTAAAGATGAAATTAACAATGGGCATATCCTTTTGAACAACCCTATATCGGGATAGTTCATGAGGTTTTTCCTAGGTTTTCCCTTATGACTTTAATGGGATCACTGAATTATCAGAATTCTTTGATCGCATTTTTTGGCAAATGCACTATCTTAAAAAGAAAGTCGTCCCTAGGAACGCCACAAATAAATTCTGAAGACAATTTTTTCAAGTTCTTCCAACTTGAAAAAAAATTTTTTTTTGATTTATAATGATCTTTGGAATTTCTTGTGCACCCTGTATATTTAAAATCAAAGAAATTTCTCCATAGTAACGTAAACATATTTGTCAAAATAATTGTCATATATTTCAATTTTACTTTATAAATTTATATCCATTGAAAACGAAATCCGACAGGATTTTGAAACGTTTGGTTTTAAAATATACACAAGTTTGAACTCTGATGTGGTATTATTCCCAAGAAAATCTAAAATAAACTAGAAGATGCCACAAATAACATTCAGAAAACAACTTAACTGAACCCAAGTGTGGAAATAAAAACATTTCAATACTTACAGGTGAACCTAATAAAAGCTTGTTAATAAAATCATTATGTGTAGCCCTACAAGTATTATAAGTACTGATATAAAAATCATTTTTATTTCTTGTTTCATAACCATAAATATCCTTGGAATATTTTAATTCATAATAAAGATAAGTCAGTAATTTCTTGAATTTCATGTTATAAATGAAGTCTAAGGTCTTGATTAGAAAATTAGGACCTGTATCATAGATGTCACATTTAAATATAGTCAATGACAACACCCAGAAAGAGATGTGTAAATCTAATATTGAGTAAAAAATACCAAGTATAATTTTTTTATTAAGTTTGTTAATAATGTGTTTGTTACTGCGGTTATTTATTTATTGGCATTCATTCAATAAGGTGGTCTATTTCTTCTTGAAGAATACTATCTCAAGCTACCTGTATTTCATGTCTTAGAACCTCCAAAGTCCGTGGGGGCTGGGGTAGATTTCCTAGCCTTCTATCCATCATATCCCAAACATGTTTTATAGAGGAAAGAAAAGGAGATCTGGGCGGCCATGGCCACAGATTCACATGGATAAGGGAGTACATACGACTCCACTACTTCCTGAAGATAACGTTGGGCTGTTGCTTCGAACAAACATACCATAACGCTTACTGTTCAGGGTATTTGTCGCTCAACATCAAATGGAGGTTGACGTTTTTCTCCTCGACGTAGTCTAACCCTTCTTCGGCCATCATAATGGGTAGAAGGCTCGGAAATTTACCCCAGCCCCACAGACTTTGGAGGTTCTAAGACATGAAATACATGTGGCTTGGGAAGTAATAGACCACCTTATTGAATCAATGCCAAAACGTGTTCAAATTGTAAATATTAAATTGATCCCAAAATCCATAATCTCGTTCTTTGTCAGTGAGTATTTATTGGTAGAAAAAAGACGTCCGGTCTGAGAAATATCACAGAATGGATGCATTTGAGTGTTCCATGTTGAAAAGGAAAAAGGAACATTTAGGAAAGTGGACTCGCCCACAAATATTGACGATCCAAAGAATACGATATATCCCAACTTGCGTTTTGAAGTTATTCCAAATTATAACAAAAGTCATATAGCTTTCAAAGAAGCAGAGAAGGTCATTTGGTTGATTATATTTTCCACATAGCATAGTTCTATATGTTTCAAATACCTATGGACTATAAAGCATGTCTTTATTTCAGGTCGGGCAGTCGTGACGACACCCCATAGGCTACTAGCCCTAGCCTCAAGTCCCCGCAGCCCGGTACTGATCGAACCCCAATCAGTGCCATGAGGGCTCGTGAAGAGGAATATGCCGAGCTGACAGATCTAGGATACGGCAGAACGTCAACATGGTCACGGCGAAGGTATCCGGCCCCGGCGGAAGCCGAAGATGTGCTCGGACCGAACGGAAGTCCGCGTACCGGCCCGCCGAGAAGTCGATCGGGTTTGTATTACTCGCCACCGGGTACTTCGTACACGATCGTCGAACGACCCAGTTCGGTAATGCATACCCACCACAGTAGAGACAGAGAAAGGGATTATGGTCACTATAATTCTTTGAGTAGTCCCAGAGGTACGTTCCAATTTTGTGTATTGTTGTTTCAAGGATGCCGTAAGGGAATTGAGGGATATGATATTCCTACTGAGGACAGTAGAAGTATCACATCCCTGAATTAGCGTTGGGTTTTATGACTCTTTTTAGTGTGCAGGCTCACCAAAACGAGTCGTTCACAATGAGTCGTTCAATTGAACGATCTCCTAAAACACAGCCTTTTACCCTTAGGCGGATTTATATAATATCTCTACTTGTCTAGTTTACTGCTCAAACTAATATTAAAGTTTTGCTGAGTCATAATTTAAAGATCATTAATTTACGTAAATACAAAATTTTTATTTTTTTTATTATTTGGTAACAAAAATAAGAAAAAACTCTAAACATTAAAAACAAATAAAATTATTATGCTTACTTATAACCCAAATAGAAATTTATATAACAAAAACACTGCAAAACAATAACAATCCTGTGCGTTAGTGCCTGTCATAATAAAAATTTAAAATACCCATTCATCGATTCGTTGAAAATAAAACCCAATCAAATTTTAAAATACCTATCATGTCATGAACCAGACAGCTGACGGCTCTTTTCTCTCCACTGCTCCGAGCCGAGGTGACTGTGCCGGTCGAAAGATTGAACGATGAACGAGTCAACGAGTCTAGTTCGTGATTGAACGTTGAACGTTTAGCACATCCTATGACTCTCGACTCTCTTGAGCCGAATGACTCTATTAATGGCGAACTGAACGAGCTATTTGACTTAACTGTGCCGCTCATTCGTGGCACATGTAGAAGAGTATTGAACGACTCATTCACGAACGACCCAAGCCTACCCTGAATTCCCTTAGGGCATCCACTATTCGCGAAGCTATAGAAATAGAGAAACGACCTCTCTTTCTAAACCATCGCGTCGGTCTATGCTGTAGGAAGGTGGGAACCTCCTACAGCATAGCCAGATTAAACAAACCAGACAACCAACCAATCACCATACAATCCCCTTATCAAGTGATATCCCCCTCTAGTCGATCGATAACTATAAATAAAAGAAGCAGAGCAGATTCAGACTCAGTTCAGTTAGCTAGTGACACTTGGGGAGTAGGCAGATTGAGATGCCGAGATCGACCTAGACTCTGAAATTTATCATATCGACGCAACCCCACATGAAATTTGACTAGAATTCCTTCAGCCATTTGTTGATTTCAGAGAATCTAACGAGCTATTCTGATTCCTAGATTCCGACAGGGTCTCCAAGAATTGCTTTCTGAATATCCTGTTTTTCGAAATTTGAATGGATGTAGGAACACCTTAATTCTGGTTAAAGTATAAGTTAGAATAAAAAAATGACCCCAATAAACCTGTTTGTAGTGTTTTTAATCTAGTCACTTTGATTTCGAGAAATTGGTGTCAAAGTTCAAAAACAGCGCTGATATATTTTTTTTGTACTTGCCTGTGTAAGTTTTGGTTCCTATGTAATCCTTCCCTTAATTGAAATTTTTAATGGCTTCAAGCCAGTTTGAACTTCTACACAATTTGTCATTGCCATCATAAATATTTTAACTAGGAATTTTTATTTCACTAGAATCGTCTGTGGTCGAAATTCGACCAATTGTGTCAATTCCTAACAAAATTCAACTTGTAATTAATAGGACTTTATTTGCGAGCACATTATTAATGCTTAGCTTAATGATATAAGGTATGACAAAGAGGCAGTAAGTGGAAATTAAAGATTTATATAACATGAAAATTTTTAAAATTAGATAATTCAGTTGTGAACCGGTAGGATAATATAACAAATAAAAGTAAATCACAATTCTATTTCAATAGAAATTGCAAAATAATCTGCTTCAGTTTACTACTAATACTTATTTAATTTCCATTTGTAAGATTTAATTAATAGTACATGGGTGACCGAGTTTTACTCATAAATTTAAGGGTTCATCAAAAATGTTGGTAGGTACATATATACATATAATCGGATATTTGTTCTAATAGTTCTCAAGATGAAGTAATCCAGTTTAATTTCAACTCTCTAACACTTATTAAACTAATCATTATAATAATTTCAGTTTATAATATACTTCCACCACCCTGTATATGTAACTGCCTATGGACTACCCAATATATATATATATATATATATATATATATATATATATATATATATATATATATAATACACTGTGTGTATGCAAGTGTGTATGGGCCACCCAATAAAACATTTGGTTTCTAACATTGCTGGAATTACCCTGTATAATTATAATCTACAGGGCCTTATACCTCAGTCAATTTGTGTATGCATATGTAACTGCTCAATATGAGAACACATAACTTTTTACCCATCCAAAAATCGCCTAACCAGCACTTTTTACTTTAAAATCTTGAAAGGTTCAATTGTAAAAATATAATGCTAGAAAAATATCAAGTAGTGATACAATTCTTATAAGATCCTACACATCAATTTGTATGAAAATATTTTTTCTAGAGCAGTTTTATTCTCAAGTAGGTCACAACATCACCCTGTATTGAATGAAACATAATCACAATCTCGTTCTTTCTGGGTAATACGATTTATCCTGATTTGTTTGTACACGCCAAAACCCCGAAATGGAATTTCGACAAAATCGTAGTGCCGTTTGGGAGAATTACATATAAATATGATGCATGTAAGTAAACAAATATTATATGTATTATATTATTAATTAAATGAGAACAGTAAACAATATTAGACTGACTGCTAAATTTTAGAAGAGATGTTAAAATTAATTTATAAGATTACCTTATTCAAATAACACTGCAAATGGATTCGTCTTATTTTATTGCTAATATTGTAATACTTATTCAAGTTTTACTTGCAGATGGCAAAAATATTAATAATTAAAAATATATTTGCAAATCACATCTCCTGAGTGTTTTAATACCTTATGTTAATGAATGCATATGGTTTTCCAAGATATTAGTAAATTGTTATTAGATTTGTGAGACATTCATGACTGAAAGAATGTACATACTTAACTCTTGAGGTTCGGAAATCAAATTTATTAAGTAACCTTAGAATCTCTAAATTGTGTACTTACATAAAACTTTTCATTTGAATTCGTCTGTAAATGCGCAAACTTTGTATAAACACATTCAATTTGGTCACTTCAGTAATTGCTGTCGTCATAGTTTTTGTAAAAATTTAACGTCATAAATGAATAGAAGGCTTTTAGAGCATACAATCTTGGTCAGTAAAGGTCGATTATTTTAGTAATATTTTTTTATACCTCTATGCGATTTACATAGTTGGATTTTTACTGTTGACTGCTGTCAAATTTCGAACTTTAAATTAAGCTACTTGTTCATAATGGGCGCCACTCACTTGAATTTATTAATAATTTACTTATTTTAGAAGATATGAACAAAGACTCTTTATATATTCTGCACTGAAGGTCCTCAATAGCTACTAAACAAAACAACAATAGAGACAATCGGTTGAGGGACAGACGAGAAAATAGTACCGAACCGTTTTGCCTTTGCTTATTTATATATACTCCTAGATTAATCTAACCCACCTGACACAAAAGAACTAAACTCATAATATCATAGTTTTCGTTAAAAACACTTGAGACAGAACGACTCCGATTATCTTAACCAACAGAGCAGATAAAAGGTGTGGGTTTGTAATCTAGGTCAGAATTCGTACATCCTCAACTGGTGGAGAAAATGAGTGTCATTTGGCAAACCGCAGGAGTCTTTTTCAATATGAAAGCCAGTTTCGCCCTGCTTGCACTACTTCAGAATGAGCTCTCAGTTTTGCCGACTTCTTTTCGGCCATTTAATCTTGATTGAGATGAAGGTTTTTGTGACAAAGGCAATTTACTTCATGCTGAGTACATTTACATTTTTATTGTACTTTAATTGTGATGTAATTGTTTTTTCTGACATTGTGCACATTAAAAAAATGTTAAATATAGTGTGTTAAGTGTAATAATAATAAGAGTATAAATGCAAAAACGCAAAGTTAGAGCGCCCAAACAGTAGAAAGTGACACAGAGAGGACTTTATTAAACAAGATCCTTACCAGAAGTATCGGACTCAACAAAGACAACACAAACATTTTGAAAAAACCACTAAACAAAAGTACACTCGGACGTCGAATTTGTTCATGACAGTTGTTTAGAATCTTTCCATTAGATCTAAGGACCCATATAGACATTATTGAAAGGTGGTGCGGAAATGTCTTCAAATCATTTACCAACAAATAAAGCCGAAACACTAAAAAGCATCAATCTAACTACTAAAACAAAGTACACTAGGATCTCGAATTTGATCATGACAGTTGTTTATAATCTTTCCATTAGATCTAAGGAACCATATAGATTTTATTGAAAGGTGGTGCAGAAATAGCAATAACTGCCGACCTCACTTCTTCATCGTTGGAAAACGTTAGAATACCGAGCAAAGTGGCGAATGGGGTGTATAAGGTAGGAATTCAAGCTTTAATTCATTAATTTAGACCATTGCAATAACAAATTTGTGATCTGGTGCATTGTTCTGATGAAACATCACCTTCTTCTTAGCCAAATGAGACCGTTTTGGCTTGATTTTTCGCTTAAATGTTGCAATAAGTTCGCATAATACTCGCCGTTAATAGTTATTCCTTTTGAAAGATAGTCAATGAGAATTATTCCACGGGTATTCCATATTTTGTCTCGGGTGTGAAGTGATGGACCCATGTTTAATTCCGGGTTATGAAAAGTAGGGCAAATTTTCATATAATATGAAACATCGCAATGTACCGAACTTTTTGAAATGCCTATTATAGCTTCTAGCTCGCACACTTTTATCGACGATCATCCAGTACCGCTTTGTGGATTTTTCTACTCCATCACTGGAGCCGTCGCCTAGTTTGGTCTCGGCAACTTCTACTACCGTGTTTAAACTCTGCCACCCAAGATTTTACTGTTTTTAAACAAATTAGCTCACCCAGAGTAGCATCTAGTTCAGCTTTTATATTGATTGGCTGAGGCCTTTCAAATAAAGGTATTGTATCACATAAAGATGACCAATTTTCTCCATTTTCACAAATTCATAAAAAACAGTTCACTATTGATGGCTGCCAAATAAATACTAAACCACAGACCATAAAGTACTAAACAACGTGGCGTTTTAAATCTTGAAACATATGCTTCACAGATAGTGTACTTTCTAACACACTGATACTGAACTACCGCCATCTCTAGGTCGGGCCGGGTACTTCTGTGACCACCCTTGTCTGGACCCACCTGGAGTGTCTGTCACACAAAGGATTTGGCGAAATCGATACAGCATTTTGAGGCTACCGTATATCTTCTTTATATTTCTATTTTTAAATCTGAGATCGGAATCCAAATATAACCTTAAATTTCGTATACTCCTAACGCAAGTAAAGTCGTTATTGTTAATGTCGGTATTTACCAAAAAATGAAACAAGGCTTGGAAGGTTTAATAATTAAATCAAGACGTTTTGATACTTCAGCTAAATTCGAATAAAATCACAATTTATTATATCTTGGGTAATTTCAAAGTCACAACGTTCAAAACAGGAGAGAGATATTTGAGGATCATCTGCATACAAGGAGGAGGATTTACAGTGTTGTAATGAAGGAATAATGATACATGAATCAATACTAAATAAAAGCGGATCCAAAATATACCCTTGTGGAATACATGTAACAATTTAGCAGGATAGTAACCTACATCAGTTTCAATAAGTGTCTCTTATTTTGAAGATAACTGCACGACAACAAAATGAGTGCATTTGTTTTACCATTCTCTATTTTTCGAAATAGTTAATCTGTAGTGTCCAACAGGGCAGTGGTGCAACTGTATCCACTCCTAAATTTAAATATTATACAAAACTATAGATTTTAGGGGTAAAAGAAAGTTTGAATAGCAAGTACTGTAATTCAGTTTATTTATCCTGGTTAATGAATAATTATAATCTCGTTTATTGTTTGTGCTGTAATTGCTACATAACAACTTTATGTGATACTCCGACAAACTGTAGACTATATGTGCATTTCAACTTCTCTGTGCCGCCTCTTTGTCTGCATATCAGGTCATATTTTATATCCTAATGAGTTACAGTTCATTCAAACATTCAAAGGTTTACTACTGTTCTGATTTACATTTTAACGATCTGTAAAAAGAATTTCAATGACTAAATAATTTTTTGCAATGTACTGTATCTGTCTAGGTATTGTTGTCATTCTTTAAACATTTTATTACTGTTGAAATACTAATATTACATATACTGAAACTTGCGGTAAATGCATCTGATACCAGCTGAAATTCCTAACACTCCTAGATTCATATCCCAGATGCCCTTAGGGGTTGTAGGCCAAGAACAGAGATCTAATTAACTATTAAAGTTAACATCCCCGCGGTTCTATATTAAACAATTATCTTTAATTGTCAATAGTAATTCAATGGAGAGGTAACAGGATTAACCAGTAAACATACAGTTTATAGGGAAATAAGATTGAATATCATAAAATTATGATTATTCATTCCCATTTTAGTTAATTATCAAAACAGAGTAGTAGATCTAAAGCGACTGTGAAATCCTTCCTTTCAGCTGTTGACACAGCTGAAGTCCAACTGTGAACACTACTTCATTTAACCATGGAACTGAGCCCTCGATTGGAGTTGGGTCGGGCGTCATAACTTCTTGGTTATTCATTAGGTAGCACATTATAAAAAGTAACTTATGACTTTGGATGTAGAAGCTTCTGGTAATTGGAAGAAAAAGATTTCAAATGATGACTTGTTAATAGGTTATAGATTGTACTAGGTACCATGAAATTTGTTCGGCCTTTTTGTGAACTCCCTAAAATATGCCCAATATATGTAGTACTTCATCATATGACTTGAATTTGTTTACCGCCATCATCAATGTAATAAATTGCTTGTTAAAGTTACTGGCAACCTTTTGTACTTCTTGGAATTTCCATGGATATTCAGTGTGAATGAATGAGTATTTGTCTGCCTTGTCACTTCAAAGCTGAGGTCTTACTGCATTTGTAACAGTAGCCTGGTTGTGTTACTGTTGTGCTGGATCTGTTAAATATTTTTTCCTGTTCGCAGAGTTTACTGGTATTATCATGTCCATACAATGTCACTGGAAATCTTCCCAAGTATTTGGTGTTTTTGTTCTAAGCCGTTAAGTACTTCTTGATTAAGTACCCATTCAAATACTTTTTTGCAAACTTCTGTTTTTTCACATTCAACCATTATGTATCTATATTAAAACTATATTGAACTGACTTTATACCAACAATAATGATGTTAAGCTGAATACAAGACATTCAAGTGCCATCAATTAACGATATTCCCTCTTCCCAACACATAACTTTTTAAAAACGTGTTTCTAATGTAGTGTTCAAGATGAAGACCAACATGGCTGGTTTGATATATATCCCTCACAGCTAGTAGCTTTTCTTTATGGCTAGCTGCAAAATAGTTTACGCATCATTGGTAACAGTGGTCATCTTCATCCACTAGTTAGTTGCTGTTTTCGTTTCTGATCAATTTGCAGCCTAATCATACCTCACTTTGCTACACAAAGGATTCAGGTGTTTTCATAGTTAAATGTAACAGTGCCCCACGAAACTAGCTAGTGAATGAAGATGACCACTGTTACCAATGGTGCGCAAACGATTTTACAGCTAGCCACAGCATATCTATTTGACAATTTACCGCAACAGTAGCTTGTCAAAATTAGTCAGACTATTCAGATATATATTGAAAGAATTTACATCTTGATCGGAGTTTGAAGTATTGTATCTTAATTATAAGTAGTTGGACTTATATGGATTCCTGTGGCCCGCGTACGCCTTTAGATAATTTGAAGTACTCACGAACATTCCGTCTAGACACTCGGTGATCTATTTGTTTGATGGTTATTAAAAACATCGAAAGGTCCAGAAGGTTACCAATTTGTCATTTAAATTACATCTTACTTTCAATTGATGATCCAGGTTAACAAATGCAGTAGTCAATTATGATTGGTTGGTGTTGGCTTTATATTTACTGATTATTTCTAAACGTTGAAGACAACCAAGATATCATCTCTCTGATTTAATTGTCTGGTTTTTCTATTTCAATTAACTCTCGTACGATACTTGTTTTATAATTTGTTATGTTAGCTACTTTTTAGTGATCTGTTTGTACTTGGTGCTGAAATAGAGCACATGTTGTTTGTTGATTTCTGAGAACTAGTTTATGCTCTTCTATTTAGTTTTAGCTTTAGATTCTCCTGTTTGTTTGACAGACATACTTTTTGTATTTTCACACAGAATTTTCTAGTTTGATTTTGAGTTTTAAGCATCTCAGAGTTGTACCTTTGGTTTGGTGTGGTTTATACGCGGTAGCTTTGTTGTGCTTTCGAAGAATTCGGCCGATTCAGTTGTTCCCTTGATGTAAGGTAGGCTGATTTTAGGTTTTCCAGTAACATCTTTCATTTATTTCAGTTACCTGCACCAGAATCCATGGTCGTTTCGAATAATAATGGGACATTCCATGTCAAATCGACAAATGGTTGAACGTAACCCCTACCGATTCGGATGAATTTTGGTGGAGAGTTTTGTCTCATCATAAAACAAAGTTCTACCAAAGGAAAAAAAAATTAAAAATATTCAAAATTAAAAATTTCACTGTTTTTCCGATTTTATGAGTTTAGTTATTTAATACTTCAGAAACTACTGAATATTAAAAAAAACTCTTGTACATTTTTAGAAGACACTTAGAGGTATGAGAAATTTAAAATTTTTCAAAATCGTGGAAAGTAACCATCGCGGGTGTTCTTTTTTGTTTCAAAGATATGAATTTTTAAATTTTGGCGAAATAGTTTTTTTCTATTTTTTCATTTTTTTTTTGTTGAATATCATTATTGTACCACATGATTACCAAAATTTGAGGCCTAAAATATTTTTCTTATGTTAAAGGGATGTAAAACCATAAATATCTCAAAATATATTATAGATTTCACTTTCAATCAAAACTTAAATAATGTTAAATGTGTCACACTCTGCCATCTATGTTCCTATCAGAGAAATCAATATTATCGATAGAGCCCATGCCAGAATTCACTAGAGGGCCCTATTTCTTATGAATATTATTACTAGTACCTGGGTGACCGAGCTTCACTCGTAAATTCAAAGTTCCATCATAAATATACATATATCAAAATAATCGGACATTTACTATGTAAACTTATTTTGAACTACCTAATATAATATGTTTTTCTTGCATTTTTTAAATTACATTGTGTAATCCTACAATTCTGCTCTCTCCTGTATTTCAACCACCCTATATATACAACTGCTTATGGATAACCCATTCAAACATTTTTAATCACCCTGTATAATTAAAATTCCACTTGATTCCATATTTCAACCATCCTGTATATGCGACCGCTTTTAGGCCACTCTACAAGCAAGCTACCCTATAATACATTTATGTTCAAACATTTTCTTAACCACTTCGATAATTATAATTCCGAATCACCCTATATGTGAAACTTTTTATAAGCTACCAAATATAACATTTTTGTGCTAACATATTTTATATCACACTGTATAACTGTAATATTACACCACCATATGTTTTTAACTAGTAGTTAAAATAATTCCGATTCACCCTATTTGTGAAACTTTTTATAAGCTACCAAATGTAATATTCTTGTGCTAACATATTTTATATAACATAAGAAAAATATTTTAGGACTCAAATTTCGGTAATCATGTGGTAAATTAATATTCAACAAAAAAAGTTGAAAAAATAGGAAAAAGTTATTTTGTCAAAATTCAAAAATTCATATCATTGAAATAAAAAAGGACACCCCGCTGAAAATTTCAGAATTTCTTTAGATATGTTAGAGGTATAATATAAAAAATTTTGAGGCCAGAATTTTCCCGCTATGGTTACTTTCCACGATTTTGAAACATTCAAAATTTTTTAATTTTGATAATTTTCAATTTTTTTTTTAAAGTGTCTTCTAAAAATGTACCAGAGTTTTTTTTTTAATATTTAGTAGTTTCGGAAATATTAAATAATTAAACTCATAAAATCCGAAAACAGTGACATTTTTTAATTTTGAATATCTTTTTAAATTTTTTTCCTTTGGCAGAACTTCGTTTCATGATGAGTCAAAACTCTTCACCAAAATTCATCCGAATCGGTGTGGGTCGCGTCCAACTGTTTGTCGATTTGACATGGAATGACCCTAATATTACATTGAAGTCAACGGTATCCTCAGATATCCCTGAGGCCCCTTAACCACTTTTAAACCTTGACTTGAAATAAAAATGTTTTTGTTTAACAGTTTTCAGCTTTGCTTATTAGCACTTAATTTAATATTTTCGCTTTTTTCCAGGCACATACCTTGGTTCAAACCCTAACTTTTCCACATCATCTTCAGCTCGCACTCCCTCCTCTTCCAACAATAAGAAACGCCCGATTTCACCGGAACAGGTGCTTCGTTTGTTCGGTACCAACAATCCAACAGCCAAACCGAACATAGAGAGGCCGAGACGGTCGCCATCTAGTAGTCCGCCGTCGACGACTCATCAGATAAATTATAGACCACCTCCTTATGTGCCAAGTATTCATGAGCTGACCACCAGGACGGTGACGATGGTCAGGGATCCGCAGGACGGCTCACACGGGTTTGGGATTTGTGTGAAAGGAGGAAAGGAAGCCGGTAAGTGTGATCTATAAAGAGCAAAAACTACGTTTCTATAAATCAGAAGACCAACAATCCATCAAGGGTCCTGATTTTGAAAGTCGTATGTGCGGTCTATCATTTGCATTTTTATTTATGACTTTGATGACTTTAGTCGAACGAAAACTGGCATAACTGAAGTTGGTGTATTAAATTTGATATTTTTGGGACGTGTCGTGACGTGACGCGTGGGAACTGTATCGGTTTCATGCATTTTGTATTTTCCTGTTTATATTAGTAATATGCGATGTGGCGTGATGGCTTGTGTCGTGTCGCATCACATGAACATAAAATATTCAGTGTTTTGTGGATAGAGATAATACCAAAAGATAGAGTGGGTGAAGTATGGGCGCCTGTATAAGTGGGATTGTATTGCTGAATTGGTGAAAAAGACGTATCTGTCTTACTAGAGCTGCAAGCATTAGCTAGACGTTATCTGACTGACGTAAACAAGCACATAATTTCTCGATAACTAACGTACTCTATACTTTAGTATTATCTCTGTGGATGTGAGGTTTTGTCAGAAGTCGTCAGAACACGATTTATAAATGTGAATACTAACCATGACGTCAGAGAGCATCACAACACGTCACGTCAGGCAAATATAAAACCGCCTTAAGAAGAGAATTTTTCCATCAGATGCGTAAAGAAAGTAATAACAGTTTAGGAAACTGCTTCTATGTTAAATGGTTCAGTCTTTTTTGGTTCCACTCCTAATGAAGTTTCTGCGTTGTCTTTTTTTCATTCCATAAGCATCTTCCGTGACAAAAAAATTGTTTAGAACATTTCTCAATGGTTTTAATTTATACAAACTTTTGGACATTTGTATTGGAGTATTGATTATGTTATGTTTTGTGTTGAGTGTTTTCCAAAATCCTTTGTTTACATTGCAAGGGTAATTCATTATTAAGGGAATTGTAAATAAAACGCAGAGTACTTAGTAAATTTGTTTAATTTTATTTTCTTATGATAGTGTAGTTCATAGCAATTATTCTACAAAATATCGGCCAAATGCTCGCTGAGGCATAATTGAGGTTCATTATCGTTAATGTTCTTAAGCCCTTGAATTATTGTGGGTTATCGGCGTTCAATTTTTCTTTTAAATAACCGCAAAAAGAGAAGTCCAACTGTGTCAAATTGTATGATCTTGGCGGTCAAGTGCCACCATCTTATTGAAACCACATATCGTCTGGATCCATATCTTCCAATTCTGGCCGCAAAAAGTTTGTTATCATCTTGGGAAAGCGAACTCCATTCCCGATAACTGCTTGACCGACTTCTTTTTCGAAGAAATGCGGCTGGATGAAGTCACCAGCCCATAAACCGCACCAAACAGTTGCAAGAAACTTTAAACCAAAATGGACATTTAAGTGTGGTTCACATTAACATCGGCCCTTAAGCCTGGTTCACCCGTTAAATATTTTAACAATTGACATTCATAAGTTTTTAATAAATTATCAGTCGTCTACTGATTTCAAATTATCAATTTGGCTTTCAGTAGAACAAACTTCATATACGATAGCTGAGTTCGATAAGAGCATTTTCGTCACAAAGCATGAATTCAGGTATTAGGACACATCCATTTACAACAACATCTTAATGTAATATAAATAATTGAGATGTACTGTCCGGATTTTTTTAAGTAACTGTAAATAAAGAGTTTTCAATGTTGCCATGAGTAGAACTGACAACGCTGCACTTTTGAAAATGCTTTTATGAGACTTATCACATCCCAAATTTGAAGTACAGGATTCTTATAAATGGATTCATTTTTGAATATCTATTAAAGTACAAGTCCAAAACGAACAATCTTTATACCAGTGGAAAGTGGACATCTCCAAGTTTTTCCAAATGCTGCGCCGCAAACATCTATGTCTACAGATCGTCCAACGTTATTGGTAGAGCTGGAACGTAAACAGCTTCCTTTACATACCTCCATAAGAAGTAGTTGAGTTGGATTGAAATCAGGAGATTACGGTTGCCAGAAGTGTAGAGCCAGGCCTTCATTTCCCTTGCGACCCATCCAGCGCTGGGGAAGGCATGCATTCAAAAACCTCGTACAGGAAGGTGCCAATGGGGCGGAGCTCCGTCTTGTTGGAAAATGGTGTCCTGCTAATCATTCATAACGTTGTTCCACTTACAATTCTTTAGTTTTTTCCGCAAAGAAAAATAGTCCAAGACCTTTGTGCGATATACGGCACAGAACATGTTTATTTTCGGTGAGTCTCTTTCGTGCTGTAATGTCAAATGTGGATTTTGCAAACCCCTTATACTGACATTGATATCTCTTGACTTTTCCACTTAGTTGAAAAATCGCTTCATTGTTAAAACTGATATGCTGCAAAACCGCGTCGTACTCCATCATTCATAGCACATAACCACAAAATTGATGAGAGATGCTTCTCTTTGTCATTAGGGTTGAGAGCCCGCACAAGTTGTAATCGGTAGGGCTTGTACAGCAAACGCCGTCTCGGAGCTTTTGAGACAGTTGACTGGGGTATTCCAAATTCTCTACTAGCTCAATTGGTAGACTTACTTGGACTGCGAACAAAACTTTCTTCAATATGTCTGACATCATCCTCTGACACACGAGGTCAACCTGTACTTTTCCTTGTACACACACTTCCAGTCTGGTTAAATTGCCTAAACCAATGCTTAATGTTTTTTCTAGTTGGTGGTTCAATACTGAATTTTGTACGAAGTGCCCGCTGCACTAGAATTTGGAACTCACTTCTAGCTAACTCAAGAACGCAGAGGAAATTTGTTCTCCATAGTACCCACCTCACTCACCACAGTGACAACTGAGAGGGAAACGAATAAACGAATGACGGACTATTACCCAAATCTACCGACTGCTTCTGGAGCCATCATTGCCCACCGAAACTTTCTAACTTCCTCTTTCAATTGGTATAAACATTGTTCAATTTGGATTTGTAATTTAATTACTACGATTTTCTTTAAATGGGTCCATCATTTATAATAATAATATAATAATTTTGTAGTATTCACTGGAACTTTTCATAGGACTCTCAAATTGAATCACAAATCAGTCTCTAATACAAGTACAATAAACATTAAATTAATGATACAAAAACAAAAGACATATCAGATTGCCTGCTTTAAATCCTTCTGATGCCAACAACGAATCAGTTGCTTTAATTTCCATTCCCGACTTTCATTAGTATCCAGACTGCTTTATCTCATCACAAAACAACCGCGCAATAAAAAGTTAATTAATTTCAATAATTCTCCCACAAAACTCCGTCGAGTGAAAATCTCTTCTGCTGCATTTAATATCGGCGTACACGACGCAATATGGCGCACGAAAGGTCATTTCTTTTTTGCTCATAGCGTTGCCTGTCTGCAGAGTCATAATTCGATAAATATATGCTCTGTTCGTGTACAAACAAACAGCATTTAGAGTGGGAGAGGAAATTATTCAGCACGCATTCCTTCTTATTACGCCATCATTTGAATTTCAAAACGTATGCAAATGACGGTCGTAGTTCAAAAATTTGATATGTGGCGGCGGCACTGTACACTGGAAGAAAAAGTACGTTCTCTTGTATGTGTTACTATTACTATGTATCAAATTTAGCTTTAGACAGCAGAGTTATAGGATCAATATAGCGGAACGCAATAGGGATCTGAAAATTCGTTATCAATCTTTTCAGTAAATCTACTTTTCAAGAGATATTATATTTATTCGATATATCGATATATGCTCTATAAAACCAAGATTCAGAACTAGTCAAAAAAGATACTTTTGTCGAATGCCTGTTTTGCAACTAAGTGTAGAGTGAAAGGAGGACAAACTTATATGGGAATTAAACTGAAAAAGTGTCACACGGTTTCAAATATCAGGAAATGACCAGAATGGCGCAAGTGTGACCACAGGTATGTGTCACGGATTAAATGAGCCACAAATCTACATAGAAGTCGGCTACTGCTATTTATGGTAGTTTCTAGGTTTGAATATTTTGATACTTTTTCACTGACTAATCTGTTATCATTATGGAACAAAACTTGCATTTTATGCTGAAACTTTTTCAAACTGATGATTATTAACATTTGTGGCACAATATTTTTTCTTGTTCATTAAAAATAATCAATCTTTCTTGTGTCTATTTTGAAACACTCACAATATCCAGAAAAGTCTCTGGACAATGCCATAATCGTCACTTAGTAATTATATAATAATGGGTTCTTCAATTAAGTGGATATTTATCCATGTCAACAAATATTCTAAACAATTTTAGTCCAAACGTAAACACAGTTAACAATAAATAAATTTCCCGATGTAGGCAACACAAAATAACAATTTATTAATCATTTGAGTAAATGTATTGCTATGTGAATCCTAGCTATAATTCAAGAACTGATATCTGGTTACGAATCAATAATGAATCGAATTTTCTTCACCGCGAACACAGAATTGTTAACCAATCTTGAGCGTCAGCTTCAGGCAGTAACAAAACCAATTTCCTTATTTACCGCACATATTTTTGGTTGGTTTATTTGCGCAGATCAGTAATCTTGTGAATCGATAACGAATTGTTACATGTCGAATAACTAGCTTATAACAAGTATAAAAATTTGCTTTAGAAAGCAGAGTGTCTGGCAAAATATCAGCCTTATAGGGAAAAAATATCGATATATATATCTTTTGTAATTTATAAATCGATACTTAGGTTAGAATTTCAATAAATGTTATTCGATATATCGATATATCTCCCAAGTATTGAAAACCCTTTTGTATCAACTTTTTGAAAAGATATTTTTTCGAATGTCTGTTGCGTGCTATATAAAATAAATAGATACTGTTATATTTACGTTTTATAACATGCACACCCATCTTTTTAGGTGGTGATTTGTGCCACAGATCACATACAAATTATTCTGTGCACAAATTTTGGCTTGTAGTCGTTTGGCATTGATTTGCTACGATATTTACGTTCTTTTCTCTTTTTGAGTTTGTAGCGTAAGGTTGTCGTCAATTTCTCCAGACGTCTTTTGTAGCCATTTTTGTTTGGGCGTTTAAGTTGAACTTTTTGTTAAAAATCTTTTGCTTTTATAAACTGTATAAGCAACCTTTTTTGTATAGCCATGTCCATGTCTCCTGTCGTGTGGAAATTTAGATTAGCCCGACTAGGTATCAATATATTGTCAAACAAGTTGAGATACATGATCTTCGTACACAAAGATTAGTAGAATTCTTTCAAATATAATTAATTTATTATATTTATGCTACGTGTTGCCTAACTGCTTGAAGTTAAAATAAATTTTAAATATGTTGCGGATAACGACAATCTAAATTTCCAGAAAATACGAGAAGTAGTAGTATATAGTTAAATTAACAATATATTATTACCTTAAACTGTAAAAAAGTTAGTCTCAAAATAAAATATTTTTAAATTTTGTAATCTAGTCTACCTACCATCTATCTATAAATTGTTTGCATTATACTTTATCATGTACACTAGTTAAACAAATTAATAAGTATATATATAGTCTACTGTTCTAAAATATTACCGATATATCGATATATTTTTGTCGATATATCAATATCGATATCGATATTTTCAAAAATATCAATACAGTATATATCGATACTTTTGTGCCAATTCCGACATCCCTAATGGCAAAGAAATCCTCTGAATTTGCTATAGCTGATTTTCTACCAGTTGGTTACGAGCGCTGCCTTTTATATTTCGGGATTGGACAACCCTAGTGTTGCAATCTGACAACTGACAGCTCTATCGTAAAGTTTGACATTTTTGAGGTTATACGTACTCAGAACGTTTTGACATACGAGCGCTATGTGTTGTTTACAGTAACTTAAATGATTCATCTCGGCCAAAAAATGGAATTAAATCGTGAACATTTTCGTGCGATTATTTTTTACAATTTTCGACGTGGATTAAGTCAGCAAGAGTGCATGGATGAACTTAATTTAATTTTTGGTGATGAAACTCCATCAAGGACCACTGTTTATCGATGGTATGGTGAATTCAATCGAGGTCGTAGTTCACTCCAAGACAAATTTCGTGAAGGTCGTCCAAAAACAGTTGTTGTTCCGGAAACCATTGATGCTGTGCGCGAACTGATATTGCAAGATTGTCATGTTACCTATTGTGAGATTGAGTCACCCTTACACATTAGTGGGACCAGCATACATTCAATATTGCATAAACATTTGAATGTCAAAAAAAATTGTTCGCGTTGGATACCACACAATTTGTCAATCGTTCAAAAAAAGGCTCGTGTCGATTGGTCGAAAGAAAAGCTCAAAAAATACGATCGCGGTGCTTCAAAACACGTTTATGACATAGTGACAGGTGATGAATCGTGGATTTACGCGTATGAGCCCGAAAGTAAACAGCAGTCGACTGTATGGGTGTTTCAAGATGAGCCGAATCCAACAAAAGTTGTCTTCTAAACGTTGTTTGTGGCATATTCTTGATAACTTTAATGTTTTTTGGGCAATAACACCACAATAGAAATAAAACGACGTATATTGCAGGAATACCAAACGTTTCAAAGTGTATTCTGACTTCGTTGTCAATGGCTTTATATTTATTGATGTAGATTGCAAAATGAAAATTTGATTTATGACATTTAAAATTCTATTGTGGTGTTATTGCCCCAAAAAACATTAAAGTAATCAACAAAAGTTGTTCGCGCACGAAGCACTTCCAAGCAAATGATCGCCTGTTTTTTCGGAAATACTGGCAATCGTACCACTAGAACAACGCAGAACAGTCAATTCTGAGTGGTACACAACCATTTGTTTGCCCGTTGTCTTCCAAGAAATGAAAAAACCAACCGCCGAAGACGGATCACTCTTCACCACGACAATGCGAGCTCTCACACATCGGCTCAAACAACTGCATTTTTGACCACTCAAAACATCGATTTGATGAGTCATCCACCGTATAGTCCTGACTTGTCACCAAATGACTTCTTTTTATTCCCGTACGTAAAAAACAAACTGAGAGGTCAACGTTTTTCGACACTTGAAGAAGCGGTTGCTGCGTTTAGAATGCATGTTTTGGAGATACCTCAATCAGAGTGGAAAAAGTGCTTCGACAATTGGTTCAAAGGCATGCAAAAGTGTGTAGATCTTCATGGGGAATATTTTGAAAAACAATAAAGCGATTTTCGATGATTAATATTTGTTTTTGTTCTCTAATCCCGAAATATAAAACGCAGCCCTCGTATAAGACTTGTGTACACACGCCTACTGCCGTCAGTCAAGCTACCATAGACAAAGGTTGAAATTACCCAAATTGTTTATTACATCTACGGCTCCAATATGGCGGCTAGAATGTGGAAAAAATTCAATTTTTAGGTAAAAGGGGCTTGCAGAAATGAAAATACGCAACTTATATGAAAAAAAGTCCAGGAATGAATAAATTAACTAATTATAAGCAACTTTTGTTCCACAAAGTTTTTTTCTGAATTTTTTATAGCAACAGGATGTCATGGCCTTCATTCAGCTCATTCTATTGATGTAGATATATTTAAGTTGAGAATGCTTTTTCGTTGTGCTGTAAAACTTTCTCAAATTACGAAAACTAAGTAAATAATTCCAAAGTCAATTCTTTTCGAGTTAATAGCAAGTGATTTTTCAACCAAAAAAACATGTTTTCGTACATTTTTTCGAAAATAACTTTAAAAATATGCCCTTAAGAAACAAATCGTCTGCATCATAAATGTAGCTTATAAAAAAATGTTGAGTTTATGGTTTCTGTAGAACCAATAAACGGATTGATAGCTTATTGAAATTTTGTTTTTATTTGTCAAAACAAAAATTGAAAGGATTATCGTGAAATAACTGAAAAACAATGCATTTTTCGGTTTTTCGGGCAAACTTTATTAACACTTTTTTAAATTGCTTAAAAAATACTTTGATTTGGTTTTTTCATGAAAATTAAGCGAGTTATGACATACATAAAATTGTTTTTTTTTTTTGACAAAAAAATGTACAAATTACCCCCTAAATACCACTCCAGTTGAAATTAATTGCTACCACTTCACAAATCACTTGACTTACTAGATTAAGAGCCAGTGACCCATTTTTCATGAAGTGTTTGATTCAAGGAAATATTTTACATAGTGGTGTAGTTAGGATTGATGAGTAGGTTGTCATATGTTTGCCTAACCTGCCTGGGGACAGGAGGTACTGCGCATACAAGAAAGATGTAAAAAAATGTTTGCCAAAAAAGTTTGAATCAGAGGCCAACAATAATTATTCGAAAGTTTAGCTGGCTTAGAGTTAAATTACAAATCTAACCATTCTATCTCATTAATAGATACTTTGTTGTAAATATTTCATAATACTCACAAAAAGGTAGACACTTTCTCTGGGGTTTAATAGCTAGCAAACAAAAAAATAAAGTTACCGGGAATAGAAACAGATGGGCTAAGGGTACCTTCTGTACCGAACATGTAATCACAAAATATTGCAGTGCATACAGGTTAATATATTTCGTTATTATTGTTTAAAATAATATAAAAACATTAACCAATCAAAATGAGTGGGTTTCTTGAGTGATATGTGAAAAGAAAAATGCTAGCAAGGTTATTATATTTTCCGAAGCCTTTTTAGGAAAATCTCATATCACGTTAAAAATTCGTCAAGCTATAATTTAAACATAATAGTTTGATTATACCGTTAAACATATCCTGTACAAAAGGCATCATCGCCAATGTTATTCCAATTTTACAAATTCAAAGGGAAAATACAAGAAACTATCAACAATATCAACAGAATTTCTTACTTCGTCATTAGGTATTTATATTAATAAATTTATTACACTTTATGTATATAAAGTTTGGTATAATATAGTTTTGAAATAAAGAATTTTCAGGAATAATCAGTTATTTTTTTGATTTTAGTTTGAATTGTTTTTATATGACAGTGAAATATACAGAGGAAACCATTTGTATTAACAATGTCATCAAATTTTTTTTATAGTAGAATGGATACACTGTATATTTAATATTTTTTTATTTTAAATTTCAAGGCGATTTCAAAACTACATGATACCTATGTTTGATAATTAAATATTGTTAAAGATACAATAATTTTAAATTCAGTAGGTGCCTAAATATATTCTTTGAATCAATACTGTAAAAAGGTGACAAATTTAAAATAGTATTCAGTAGGCTGCTATATCTACCAATTATTAATGGCAAAGATACTTTTGAAGCTATTATCACTTAAATTACTATTAAATAGCTATATAAAACAAATGATTTAATTAGTTATATTAATTGGCTTAGGGGATAAGATGCAGGCTTAACCTGAGGTAAGTGCGTATTTAATGGACTAAACAATATCCTAAATGGATGAGAATGCTTTACACGCAATATCCACAGAAAATATAGTGCTTGGGTAGGAAGTGTTCGAACTATAATCATTGGAGCCTATTTTCTTAATGGAACTGCAAACGGGCTACCTTAGATACATTTTTTGGTGAAGTTTTTGTATCCAATTTTAATGACCTTACTGTAAACAATCTCAGACATATACAGGGGTTTCATTTCAAAAATAGCCAGCCAAAATAACTTTTAAAACATCTTTAAAAGAAAAATATACCTACTCGGTATATTTCATATAATAACACATTAAATTAAAATTAAAAAATTGGAATAGCATTGGCGATAATAGCCTTTTATAGGAGATATGTTTAACGGTATAACCAAACTATTATGTTTAAATTATTGTCTAGGTACCGTTAGCGCATCTGTTTCTATTCTCGGTAACTTTATTTTTTGTTTGCCAGCTATAAAACCCCAGAAAAGGTTTCTGCCTTTTTGTGAGTATTATGAAATATTTACAACAAAACATCTATTAAAATTTTAGCGTAAATAAAACACTTTTTTTTAATTTATAAAATTCAACTTTGAGATGGAATGGTTAGATATTAACCCCCTCCACCCAGAAGTATATCTCTTATTTGTAATTTAACTCTAAGCCAGCTAAACTGTCGAATAATTATTCTTGGCCTCTAATTCAAACAATTTTATTGGCAATTTCTTTATACATCTTTCTTATATGCGCAGTACCTCCTGTCCCCAGGCAGGTTAGGCAAACATATGACAACCTACGCATCTATCCCACCAACACCACTATGTAAAATATTTGCTTGAATCAAACACCTTATGAAAGATGGGTCACTTGCTCTCCAACTATACCTACTTATTTCAAATAGGCTCAGAAAGTTTGACCAGTTTAAAGTAAGTAGTTTTGAAAAAAGTCGAGCCTCAAGAGAATATTGTTTTTTTTTTGTAATTTTGCAAAAAAATACCTTTTTTCAAAATATATAGAGATTTATAGAGGCAAAATTTTGTAGAGTACAAAATTGAAGGTTTGGTTTTTATTTAATTTATGTTTTTTTGTAGGATAAAAATTCAGTTAGATATGACCGTTTAAGTTTGTACATGTTCGTAAATAGTACTATTAGGCCACCCTTTCAGCGTAAGCCATTTCAAAAAAAAAAAAATTAAATACATTATTATTTATGTCATAACTCGCTTAATTTTCATGCTAGAGACTTTTATAAAAAAACAAAGTAAAGGATTTTCTAAGACTTTAAATTTATAAACTTTTCCCGAAAATTGCATTTTTTCAGTTATTCCACGCTAAACTCTTCAATTTTTGTTTTGACAAATAAAATCAAAATTTCAACAAGCTATAACTTCCCTTTATATTGGTTCTACAAAAACCATAAACCCAACTTTCAGAAAAAGACTTTTTTCATATAATATTTTTCACCCACAAAAGGGGTAGTATAGACTGGGCTATAAACAGAATTTTATTTCAGGAAAAGAGTTTATCTGAACATTTTCTTTTTCAAAGTCTTCCTGTGCTGGTACTCTAAATAAATAAAATAGGTTGTACCTTTCAGTAATTGAAGTGTTCTGCCATCTATGGCATAAATCAGGAAATAACTACCTGTTCTACTGTTTTACCGGTAGACTAACAGAAACTAACGTTCTATTGTCTCAGCTCTTAACACATTTTTTTATAAGTGTAAGTTGAATAAACTAACTTCACCACCCTTTGAATATCTGACAATCGTTAGATTAGTCATTTGACAACTTTTCCAGTTCATTTATTCCAATTATACAGCTGGAGACAGCTAAATTGTACGCGAACGAGGATATTCTTGGTTGTGAAATGGTAATGAGGAACTCGAATGGTTTTCCAGTTAAGCGGTTTTTCATTGTGCCGACGAGACGGCCAATTAGGAAATGACTTTCTTTGTTGGATGATTGGCTCAATAATTGATACAAAGCGGCTCGTCAGAAAATGCGTCTTAATGATTCAATTATCAAAACCAAATTAAGTGCAGAGTTTTTGATTTGAATACCCTAACATAGTAGGTTTTGTAATTAAACTAACGCACGCATTTTTATTGCACTATGGTAATAAAGGGTGCATCGGAATAATCGGAGTATTTGCCTTATTCGTCAAGTTTAAGAAAGCCAGAATGTTCTCAGGCAAGGTACTGTATGTTTTTTCACCGTTTTTTTTTTTTCGAAAACTAACTACTTAAGTAGTTTGTATATTGGATATTTTGAATTACTTTCTATTAAAGGGTAGTCCCATATTGTTTTCAATGCCGTGATATACAATATGAGTTTTTTTTGATGATCAGTATGGGGATCTCGGAAACTAGCGGAGATAGAGCAATGGTTAAATTGGGAAAGATTTGCAATTTTACTGGCCCAATTTAATGACACTTTCGGATTTTTGTAAAAAGTCATGGCTTACTAGATATTAAAAAAAAGAAATTCTGTCGATTTAGTCAAATCCCTCTAGCTCCTTTGTTTTTGATTTTATAAAAAAAGTGTAAACATCAAAATTGAAGGGAATTGTATCCCGAATATGATTGTCATGTCCTCGTTTGCGTGGTAGCTCTCGTTTTCGCTACGGCTCCAACCACGGGCCTGAAAACCTGGCAAGTGCTTCTAGAGAGCTAAACCCTTTTGATATCTAGGATATCTGGGGTTTAGTGAATTTTCCCCTGAAGGCACTCATAGCGTGCTTTAGAGGGAGTGTGATGCCATACATTGTATGGTCAAGTCAGGATAATAATAATAACATTCATTTAATACTTTTTCTTTTCCGAAATTTTACCTTAAATAAGCTATTTTACTTTTAAGCAAAATTCATATTTTTTGACAAACCTCGTATATAATTAAAAAAGGTATATATAAAGATTTCTTTTTATGTATTTCAGAACATGTAGATTTTCATTTGGAGTAAAACATTTTTCAATATTAAAGATTATAAACTATTCCATATACTTCCAACTAAAATAAACCCACAAAACTTTGATTTTTTAATGAGGTGGCTTAATTGACATCTATTGTCATTCCTTTCATTCCATTTTCATTAATTTCATCCTAAAATTTAAATAACGTTAATTACATTCTATTAAAACCTGCTCATTCACCAAATGTTATCATCAAATAACAAGATTTTCTCATAAAATTTAACATCTGGGACCAACCTGAAAGTATATTCTTTCAAATTAAACAAAAATATCTCAATGGATAAGTTATTAGGCAACAAACATAAAAAATACTGAACCTCCTCATTTTTTGACATTAGTTAAACATATCAACTCGAACTCTCGGACCATAGAAAACCATACGGATGAATTGATAAGATTAAAATGTTAGACTCTTTTAAATATTTTATGAAAAATTCGTTAGCCTAGAACAACGAACTTATTTACACAATCACTTTTTTTTGTTTGAATGCCAATAAACCTATAGTCTAATTGCATATCCTAATTTCAAAAATAAACTTTAAGTCGACTTGTGTTGCTTATTTCAGTTATGAAAAATGAGGTGAATATATTTAAATACGTACTTTATCCGGCCATTAAATACAGATAATGCCAAGTTAGCAGGCTATTATGTGCTTTATCAGCGTACATATAATAACCGTTATTGTTATTATGATCCTGTCGTGAATTTATTAACGACATAATCTTTTGTGGTGGGATCACACTCAAGATAGAAACTAAATGGGATAACGAGAGTGATGGGACTAATTTGATATTGTCAAACGATAGTAGGATTTAAAGACTGAAGCTTCTATTAACAAATAGCTATCATGTTTGTAGACAAATAATTGTATGGTATTTTGCCGTATTATGAGTGCAACTTTCACCGAAGAGGGTAAATTCTAATTTTATTAGAATTTGATTCTGAATGAGATGGCTTTAAGGAACACATAACAATGGTGTTGGTTCTCAAATGAATAAAAGAACGATCACAATATATCTTTTAAAACTGTACAGAGTAGTGATGTATCCACCCCCTTGAGACTTAACTCAGGTCCTCACCCTAACGCAGTTTTCCTTCTGCATAATCGCTGTTGTCTTGTTGGGATAGCTTGGCTTTGGTTTGGTTCCGTTGCTTTACCTTATTGGTACTACATCAACTGTCTTATTTGTGTTACGTGGTTCATTCTTTGCTATGATATATTGCTAATTGTACCCTTCTGTGGGCGTGCACGTTGTCGTCGTTTGTTTTGTGGGTGTGTGTTCTTCTGTCTTCTCTTTGTTTGGTAGGTTGGTTTTCCCCCGGGCCCCCCTTGTTGTCTCCTGAAAAAATAAGATTGTTATATACTTCATTTTTTACTTACCTGTCCTCTATCTTTGGGCTTCTTCGTCCTCTTCCCCTTCGCTAAGGCAGAGCTGGTTCTTAGGCCGTTTGTATCTGTCAATAAATCCAGGGTCATAGTCGATTAGTTGTCGTAGGTGAAGGTTTGGGTGCTGTTCCAGTTTGGCGTAAGCCTCTCTGGCCCTACTCTTCATTTCTGCAAGAACTGGTTGGTGTCGTAAATCGTTGAAAATCACCGTGTTACGAACGAACCAGGGTGCGTCGACTGCGAGGCGTAGGCATAGGTTCTTCTGCCTTTGGATGGCCTGCTTGTTCCTCTTGCTGGTGTGTCCCCATCCTATTGAAGCGTACGTCAGCATTGGCCAGATGACTGTCTTGATGAGAGTTAGCTTGTTTAAGAGTCCCAGCTTAATTCCTCTTCCTATTAAGGGGTAAAGTTTGCCACGGGCAGCCCGGACTTTATTACGAGTCTCTTGGACATGCCCCGTAAAGGTCAACCCTTGTCGATGATGACTCCAAGGTATTTGACTTCGTTCTTCTATGGAATTTGTCTGCCGTTGACGGTCAGGTTTTCTGTCGGAACGATCGTGCGGCTTCTCCCGTTGACGAACAGAGCTTGGGTTTTGTCCTCGTTGATGGCTATCTTCCACTGAAGGCACCATTCCGCTAAATTGTCAGTGGCTTGCTGCAGCCGCCTCAAGGCTGACTCGAATCTGAAAGATTAGCATCCTATGGCGGTGTCGTCGGCGAACTGGGCAATTATAGCGTCCGCTGGTCTTGGGATGGCTGCAGGTAGATAGAAAATAGCATCGGGGACAGGACTGCTCCTCGGGGAACCCCTGCCTCGGTGGTCCGGTATCTGGAGTGCTCTTGGCCTAATCGTACTCTTACTCTTCGATGTCGTCTCAAAATAACAGATAACACATATACGTTTACTGCAAGTTAGCGTTTATCGAACAATAACGTAAGCCGTCCAGTGTGCAATAGCACCTAACCTCAATGTCCTTTTCTAACAGCAACTTTAGCGAAGCAGTTGTTCTATTTTAACTGATAAGACAAATAGCATATAGCAATGGTTTTAATTGTCATAGTTTCTGTTCGTGGTTGTCGTTATCTTAACTTAACAATACCGCAGTCGAATACTGAATGAATGCTTCTGTCCGCTCTCCGTTATTATTATTCTCGGAATTGTCTAGAAGGTCAAGGAGCCATCGGGAAACTTCCTACATGTGTTCTGGAAGCTTCAAAAGAATTCAACGAATTCCCATTAACGGCAGCCAGCCTCGGGTTGAAAGACAAAACATTTCGGATTCCCAGAAGTATCATAAGAATGCCGTTTGCACCAGATATCCGATGAATACCCGTCACAATATATTTGAATCGGTAAAACAATGCACAAAAATAAGATGAGGAATTTTAAATTTCAGCTTTAAAGTCCTAAATGCGCATCCTGCTTTTAACCCAACCTTCACGGCTTCCTAATTCATCCGCCGTTCAACTGACTACCTTCGAGTGTATAAATTAAAACACAACACAACAAAGTTTCAGTGACACCGTAAACTTGCCTCTTAAATTTTCCACAGCTCAACTTTCCACGCTCGGCCTCAGTAGGAGCAAAGTTTTCCATTATTTTCTGTTTGTTACAGGTGTTGGCGTGTACATTTCTCGGATAGAGGAAGGCAGCGTGGCTGAAAGGGTGGGTCTCAGGCCAGGAGATTCCATTCTAGAAGTAAATGGGACTCCATTTACCGGGATATCGCATGAGGAGGCTTTAAAAGTAAGTTTTCAGGTTTCGTTTTTTGTTTCCAGCTCATTCTTGACGTTTTTGTGCGGCTTTAGCTCGAGAGGGATAATAACAAAGTTTCTTTTGATGAAACGTGGGGCGAGTCTAGAAGAAGACGACTCGGGTTTTTGCGGATTAAAAACTGACTTATGAAAAAAATAAACGTGGGTAGGTGGTGCGGTATAAAGCTGGGTCGAATGCAGAATGCGGAGATTTTCAGATACCAACAGGGCATTTTATTTTTGAAATGTCAATCAAGTATAAGAAAATAAATGAAATTCAAAAAACAAATTAAAATTTAACTTTGAGAAAATGTAGTTGACTACATATTTAAAAATTTATATAGTGGCTGAAATAATAATTAAATTATTTTTTACAAAATATACAGGGTGCAGCCAAAGTTATTTATTTTAACAGTTTGAAGAACACGTTTATTTTTTACATTTATTTATTTCTTTATTTTAACTGGTTTTGGTTTTAAAAGGTGCTCCGATTTGGATATTATTAATCATCTATATATACATAGGCAAGACAAAACGTTTAGTTACCATTTTCTCCTCTGTCTCTCAACCGATTTTCTTCATTTTGGTTTTGTCTGACGACCCTCAGTGCAGAATGCTAATATTAATTTATAATATTGGTTCATTCATTAAATAAAATATAATAAAAATTCATTATTTACGTCCATTCTGTCAACACCAACAACTGACAGCGCCGCCGCCGCCAGACGGTCAAAACTCAAAACATTGAGTAATTATATATGGAGGGAGCGATCGTTAGATGCTGTTATATTCTTAGAGCAAGTACTTCTGGAAGTGGCATAAAAGCGTTGTTAGAGTTTAGTAGTAAAATAGGGAATGTAGTAGATCAGTATTCATTTTTCGGACGCGTTGCAGTAACTTTCATTTTCAATATTCTGTTTTAATGTGAATTTAATTATTTGATTAATATTATATTCACAACCTTCCCGAAGGTGTTCTGTAAAAAATTGTCAGACAGCGGACAATAGAGAATGTTTAAATATTTAAGTTCTCCTAGGGTTGTTGGTCCTCTCTTTTCTTTAATATTCCTGAACTTGATTGACACCGCAAATGACGAAAAGAACAATCATTTTTAATTTTTTTATTGCAATAATTTGTCAATATGAGTGAACAATTTTGTTCATTACATCTACTTCTCCGATTTCTCCACAATTCCGTTTCTTATAAAAATATACTTTTTACAATTTCATGAAATAGGGTCGAATTTCGACCACTGGGCGACCACTAGTTATAATAACAAGGCCATTGATTCATTTCCAGATGACTGGCTCCTTTATGTACTGAAACTCTATAAAGTAAATAACTGTATTGTTAACTTTTTAGGATATGTCATGTCCATCTGTCAAACTAAAACTGACCCTAATGCAATCAGAAGGGCTATATTCACACAAACGGAACTGCACTAACTTTAGGTCTCAACACAAAAACGTACAAGCATTAAAAATAAACCATTTGTTATACATGTGTGTGGCAGCTAAGAAAGCAACGGCATTATATACTTATAGTAGTAGAGTTCTCTACTGACCTCCAGAATCAAGTTGGCCCAGACAAATGAAGAATTATTATTATAGCTGGGGCTTTACGAAATGGATGAAGGTCATACTTATAAATACTATGATATTTTTATTTACACTTTAGGTTCTTGGATTTATAAACTCAGTCGAAATTGCTATAATTTATTTAAAGTACTTTTACATTCACATAACTATATACAATTTATTTTGAACACCTGTTGTTTACTAGACGGCAACCGAATACGGAATGAATCCTTTCGTCGGGTCTCCGTATTTATATATTTCTTCTCAGGAAGGTCAAAAAGTCGCCGAGAAATGTCCTTCATGGATTCTCGGAGATTCGAGGAATTTCAATAGCACTAGCCGCCGGTGTTTTTAGCAGATATAGGCACGCAACTAGATCAACAAATTTCTAATTTGCGTAATCATTTCCAGAAACTCCTAGAATTTTGCGATCTACACAGAATCTTATGCCAGGTTTATGATTCAACATCACTGCGACTGACAGAACAACAAGTACCACTTGTACCACCAGTCAACTCATCAGAAACTGCTTAAATGGAAAGAGAAGTGTGTGCATGGAAAACATATAAATGACGTCAATCAATATTATGTCGACTGTTCAGCGTCGAATTACTAGTTGATCTCTGGTCGTATGTTTCCTAAAACGGAGGGCTTTATATTGGCAATCCAAGATTAAGTATATCGTTAAAGGCCTTTCTATCAACAACGATAGATTCAGGTATGGTTGCCAAACATCTGAAACAATCCAGCATATTACAGAAGTTTGTCAAGCATTTGCTGCAACTGAATACAACCAACGACATGATGTTGTGCCAAAAATACTGCGCCAGGGACTAGCACTGAAACGTGAACTATCACAGTCGGAAAGAATGCCCTTCTATATATACAATCCCCAATTTGTTTTAGAGGATAACAACTACATGCTGTACTGCAACTGCACACAACAGACCAGCCATAGTTGTACTAACAATAATAATATAAATATCAGGTAGGCTGAAAAAACAAATAACCAAATACAGGGATTTGTTTTTTTTAATAAATCGACAATGGGAAATGAAAAACACACGAACTATACCAATTATTATGTTAACAACAGGAGTAGTCCCGAAACATCTTTTAAATCATTTAAAATACCTTGGTCTGGGCGAACATCTTTACGAACTGATGCAAAATGCCGTCCTGTTAGAAACATCACAGCCGGTCAGAGAATTCATGAAAAACTGCAGCCACAAGGCCAACCAAGGATCTGGTAAACTCATAAGAGCTCCCACAGATCATACATATCAGGGGTTTAGTGAATTTCCTCCTAAAAGTACGCCTATTTGTGCCTTTGAGGAAGTGTGCCATTGTATAGTCAAGTGAATTGGCGAATAATTCAGCAGCCAACTGGTAAAGTTTCCTTCGTTTGAGTTTTTTTTTTCGCTGCTAAATAGGCGGCTGGTATTCTGGTTTGCACACGAATCTTCGTTAAATGTTCTACTGGTGTCCTGAATTCTTTACTTATATATCCATTCTATCTTCTATAAAATGGTCACATTTCGTGCACATTATTAAAATCTTTTCCACCATGTTTACAGATATATATATATATATATATATATATATATATATATATATAATATATATATATGTCGGAGATAACGAAATAGTTGGTTTTTCAAGTGGTGAAAATCTAAAGTTTAAAAGTTTATATTATCAGTAACAGGATATTCATGTTTTGTATTTTGTTTACGATTCTTATTATATTTTATTACAAATTTGTCAGCTTGGAATCGAAAGTGACTCACAACGTCGCTTGACGTGGTCCTGGTTACGAATGGCGGGTAAAAAAACGAATCAAGTGGTGCGCACTATCTTTTAACCAGTTTTGGCAAGACTCGTATCGAGAGGGACGAAGGGCGACAGTTCTGTCCGAACTTCGAACGAGGTACCACGGTAGACGGCTGTCAAGTAACCCGGAACTCGTCGCGGTTCCGATTAGACTACCTTGTGTACCAATTTAGATTAAAAATATCATATCACTACTCCGATCGAACTTATTTTAGGTGGCACCCGAGATAAATTGATCATCAACATTATCTATTGTTTGTATAGTTTGTAAATCATTATGGTGCCTTCGGTCAATTTAGTGTGATTATTATTTGTTAAAGAAATGTCCAGCCCACAGTTATTCCTTTTGATAACCCGATATATATATATATATATATATATATATATATATATATATATATTTGTTTTTAAGTTGGGGAGATGGCACCTCAATTGAATCTATGTGGGAAGGTCATACTTATAAATACCTTGGAATAAAGTAGGCTCAACGTATTGATCACATGACTATGAAAAAGGACCTAACAGCAGAGTTTTATAGAATAGTAAGGAGACTGTTGAAAACTAAATTAAACAGTAAAAATCTATTTCAGGCTATTAACACCTATGCGTGTTCAGTGCTCAGTTACTCTTTCGGTATAGTTAATTGGTGCAAGACTGACATTGAACAATTACAACGAAAAATACGAGTTTTACTAACAAAAGCTCAAAATCACCACCCAAAGAGCTTGTCGAACGTACAACTTTGCCACGGTATGAAGGAGGAAAAGGATTGACAGATCTAAGCAAACTATTAGATCAACAAATTTCCATTTTGCGTAGTCATTTCCAGAAACTCGCAGAATTTTCTGATCTACACAGAATCATGTGCCTGGTTGATGACTCAACACCACTGCGACTGACACAACAACATGTCCAATTACACCACCAGACCACAGATCAGAAACTGCTAAAATGGAAAGAGAAGCCCCTTCATGGACGACATATAAATGACGTCAACCAAGATTATGTTGACAGTGCAGCGTAGAACTACTGGTTGATCTCTGCTCATATGTTTCCTGAAACGAAAGGCTTATATTGTCAATCCAAGATCAAGTAATTCCAACTAAGAACTACCTAAAGTGCATCTTTAAAGATCCTTCTATTAACAACGACAGATGCAGGTACGGTTGCCAAACATCTGAATCTATCCAGCATATCACAGGAGGTTGTCAAGCGTTCGCTGCAACTGAATACAAAGAACGACACGATACTGTGGCAAAAATACTTCACCAGGAACTAGCACTGAAACTTGAATTATCACAGTCGGTAAGATTACCATACTATAAATACAAACCAGAATCTGTTTTAGAAAATAACAACTACAAGCTGTACTGGGACCGCACGATACTGACCGATCGGACAGTTGCTCACAATAGACTAGATATAGTTTTGGTAGATAAAGTCTCTCGGAAAACAACTTTAATTGACATACCAATTCCTAACAACAATAATATAAATACCAAGCAAGCTGAGAAAATAACCAAATATAGAGATTTGGAATTTCAAATAAAGACATGGGACATGAACAACACACGAACTGTACCAATAGTTATGTCAACGACAGGACTAGTCCCAAAACATCTATTAAACAATTTAAAATACCTCGGTCTAGACGAACATCTTTACAAACAAATGCAAAAAGCCGTCCTGTTAGGAACAGCCCGGACGGTCCGTAAATTCATGGGAAACTGCCGCCACGACTCCAACCACGGGCCTGAAAACCTGGCAAGGGTTCCCACAGAGCTAAACCCTTTTGATATCTAGGATATCTGGGGTTTAGTGAATTTTCCCCTAAAGGCACTCATAGCGTGCCTTAAAGGGAGTGTGATGCCATATATTGTATGGTATATATAGTTTAATATTGTTTTGTGTTAATTTGTTTAAATATGACGATAGTTATTCAATCAACGCGTCGCTGCTATACGTACTAGGGGACTGTTACATCTGGCAGCACATTAGGTCAATTGACTAGAGTGTATTGCTAATAATCCGAAGATCAATCCCCATGATTGGTTGAAATTTTTTGTATTTGAGTGGGTACCTGGAAGGTTTAAATTCATTCTTGGTAAGTGGCGCTGCCACGGGTTGTAGGAAAATCCCTCATAAAGGAATGATGTGTGAGTAAATCAAATCCATTCAAACAGTTAGATCTATAATTTAACACGATAGGTGGTGCTGCGATTGGGTTGTAGGAAATTTTTTTGCACCGTTGGGCCGATTTTGATAAAACTTTTTGTCTAAGATTTAATGGGTACGTGGTAGGTTTAGATGCAGAATTTTACCCGGTAAGGGTTATGGATTTTTTTACAATATTTGCATTTATATTAAACACCAAAGTGAAACAAAATGTTTTAGAGCATAGCTTTCGATATTTAGTAGCCACATCTTGTATATTAACGCTAAATAAACCAATGAATATCAAAGCCAATTTTTTAAATAGACTTCAGTCTTTATGAGCAGTGCTACTATAAATGACTTGTCCAGAAATAAAATATCGGCTTTCGCAATATAAAATCTCGAAAATCCACTATCATGACGCCAAATCTATCTACTACACGATATGACATTTTTCAACGAATTAATACAAAACACTAACAATTTATTGTACTGGAGAAAACCAAAGCACGAAGACATTGATCATTGATAAAATAACAACAGAAATAATGAACATATAAAATGCCATGGCACCACCAATCGCCTAGAAAGTCTCTCCCGACATGCGATTTGCATTATTTTTTCATTTCCCTTATTGCCTCCGTTGCCAATTTAATTAGGTGAACGAATAAATAAATCGAAAAACTGATAAACGATCGCGTGAAGCATGAACCAAGTGACAGGTCTGGGTTTTTGGAATCTTGAAAGTGGAATGCTTAGCCTCTGTTAGACATTCGTTAATTATGAAGGCCTGATAATTTTGTAGAGGAGAACAATTGAGGAGGAAGCAAAAACGGGGAAATATGATTGACGAGGCATATTAGATAAATTTACTGAAGTTTAACCTCTCGGAGCCCAGTGACGTCGACAATGGCATTTTTTAAAGTCTCATTACTTGTTTCAATGCATTGCTTTACATAATTACGCGCGGAGATTGAAAAGTAATGAAAACTTGCTTGTAGAACATGAAAAAGTACACTCAAGTATTTATGTATTTATTTTTAACTTAGGCACCGTCAAGACTAACCCATTTGTCAACGGATGTAAAAAAACCCTAATCCAGAAATGGATGGCAGCCTTCATCTCATCGTCCCAGATTATCCTTGATTACCTTTGAAGTCTGTCTTGAGTAGAGAAAAAATATAAATCTATATATGGTGTATGAGAAATCGGTTCAAACTTCAGATTTCTCATCGCCAATGCATAGATCTGAACAAAAAATTTAACACTTTATATACTAGTTATTGTGTATTTCAAAGGACCCCGCAGAATCCTTACGAGAAATGGCGTTCGGCCAAATTTTTTCAAATTAAAGTATGTGATACTCTTGAAGAGTAGATCAAAAGTGCTCATGGCACAAAGCTCCAGAGCCAATAGTTTAGGATCTACAGCCCTCTAAAATTGACGTGGTCCAGAATCCTTGTGGGAAATGGCTTTCGGCTAATTTTTTTCAAATTCAAGGTTGTGACAGCTCTTGAAGAGTAGATCAAAAGTGCTCATAGGCACAAAGCTCCAGAGCCAATAGTTTAAGATCTACAGCCCTCTAAAGTTGAAGCCATTTCCCATAAGGATTCTGGACCACGTCAAATTTAGAGGGCTGTAGATCCGAAACTATTAGCTCTGGAGCTTTGTGCCCTCAAGCACTTTTGATCTACTCTTCAAGAGCTATCACATACTTAAATTTGAAAAAAAATCGCGAAAGTCATTTCACATAAAGATTCTCGACCACATCAATTTTAGAGGGCTGTAGATCCTAAACTATTGGCTCTGGAGCTTTGTGCCATGAGCACTTTTGATCTACTCTTCAAGAGCTATCACATACTTGAATTTGAAAAAAATCGCGAATGTCATTTCTCATAAGCATTCTAGACCACGTCAATTTTAGAGGGCTGTAGATCCTAAACTATTAGCCTGGAGCTTTGAGCTCTTTTCATCTACTTTTAAGAGCTATCACATACTTTAATTAGAAATTTTTTTACCGAAAGCCATTTCCCATAAGGATTCTGCAAGGTCCTTTATGATTTAAAAACTATCAGATCTTTCTAAACCGGAAATGAGGGAGAGCGAGAGAGATAGAGATAGAGGTAGAGATATAGGTAGAGATAGAGGTAGAGATAGAGAGAGTTATACATAGAGGGAGAGATAGAGGTAGAGATACAGGTAGAGATAGAGGTACAGATAGAGGCAGTGGTAGAGATAGAGGTAGAAATAGAGTTTGACGTAGAGATAGAGATTGAGGTAGAGATTGAGGTAGAAATAGATGTAGATATAGAGGTAGAGGTAGAGGTAGAGATAGAAGTAGAGATAGAGGTAGAGGTAGAGATAAAGGTGGAAATAGAGGTAGTGATAGAGGTAGAGATAGGGGTACCTGTATAGATAGAGGTATAGATGAAGTTAGAGATAAAGGTAGATATATAGAGGTAGCGATAGAGGTAGAGATACAGCTAGAGGAATAGATAGAGAAAGGGATAGCTATAGATATAGAGAGAGATAGAGAGAGAGATAGAAAAAGACGTAATACATATTTTCAAAAAGAAAACTGGCAGACGCAATAGGTAGATAATTACATAATTTGGTATTCCTGAATGCCAAATGAGAGGTTCGGTTTTTTTTTCATTTGCTTTAATGTTCTCTAAAATATCCTGAATTTTCCTCATGTATTCGTCTTTGTATCTCTTATCGGTTCTCATATATCATTCTAATTTCTTGATGTATGAGACAGTTCGGATTCTCAACAAATCCAATTAAAATGAATAATGTTCATGAAATTATGCCAAGTCATTTATTATGTAACACCTTTTTGTTCAACGAAACCTCATCAAATTCTCGTCGAACGGCAAAAAGAAACATCAAAAGAACAGAGAACGGCCGCCGTGGGCGCGCTTCGAACACATAAATTTCCAATATCGCGAACTCCTTACTGATACCGAGAATTTAATTCAAGTTCAAAGCACAAGCAGATTCTCTGCGATCTTATCTCAGTTCTCCTTTTCTATCGATCGGTTTTGGTCTTTTGCCAGAGGACTTCGACTCTTTTTTTTCTCTCTGCACTTTTCATTAGGTTACAGTTTGAGATACTGTTCCCGATTTGCCATTAACCTAGACAAATTGAGTTTTTAATAATTCTTCTTCGGACCATTATAGTCATAAAATTTGTCGTAACACTCAGTTTAGTGAAAAATTGGATTTCGCAGCTACCAATAATGCTTTTTTTGTTTTATTAAAGTAGTTCAAGATAACTGATTAACTTTTTGTGATACTTTTTTAGGTTTTTTTTCCAGCTCTAATGACAGTTAAGGATCTCTTATTAAAAATATGTGACTAAAAAAATATCGGCATATTCTAAGTCTGAGCTAAAAACAACTTGAAATTCTCCAAGTTTTGGTCCCCGCGAACCTGAGGAGAGCAGTACTGTAATATCCCTAATTTCTCGTAAAGCTACTGAATTAGAAAAAGAGCCGTAACTAGATAGCAGCACTTCATACTGCAAGTAAATCAAACATAGCCGGACTCAATGTAGACCCAAGAGGCGACATAGAATTCGAAGAACAAATCAAGAAACTAGCGCAAGGAGTAAGGACACCATAATTTAACGAAGAGCAAATGAGGGAAACAACGACAGAGAAATAAAGGATGTCATAAGAAGACTGAATACGAACAAAGCACCAGGATCACGACCAGGATGTTAAAGGAGCTGTCAGAGGCTTAAATAGACAGAAGACTGAAGATCTTTTTCAACAACATACTCAAGGACCAACGATACCTGAGGGAATAGAAGAAAGCAGAGATCATAGTAATACCAAAGCAAGGAAAGAACAGGAATCTCCCACTAAACTACAGGCCAATAAGCCTACTGAGCAACACAAGCAAAATCATGGACAGAATCATTTTGAAGAGAATCAAGAAAGAAGAGGAACAGCTAAGGATTTTATACCATACGAACAATGCAGATACAGCGAAGGACACCTGACAGAGGACCAAGAAATGAGGATGGTGAAGGACGCGATGGATGACACAGAGAACAAAAGGTCGTGCATAATATTCTTTGACGTAGAAAAGGCATTCGACAGGATCTGACAGGACGGGCTAATAGCGGACGAAAAAGTATCTGTAAGAACCCCCACAAGGATAACCCAGGACTACTTCATAGGACAGACATACAAGATCAGGATAGACGAACCACACAACAATAACCGGTATTACACAATAGCTTCACCAACGATATACCGAAAGGGACGAGACACTCAAGAACTTACGTATACGCAGAGGACACAACAAAAGCGGCAACATCAGCGAGGACGGACCAGGCTGTTGCCTACTTACAACTGTAATCGATGAAATGGAACAATGGGCCAAGAAATGGAAGATTAGAATCAACACAGAAAAGACACAAGCAATATCAATACAAGAAATTAAGAGATAAGGAGAAGCGAACCAGGAAATTAATTGTAGGGGGAACACCCATCAACTGGCAGAAAGACTTAAAATACTTAAGGAGACACATCGACAGGAAGCTGATATGGAGGAAGCAGCAAAGAGAGCCAAACAGCGCATCAGCATCATCAACGCATTAATAGGGCGGAGGATCAAGCTACACCTGAGGACGAAGCAGCAGTAAAACCATTGCTGATGTACGGAGCAAGCAGTGGACACACACACCAACAAATTAGAAAGCATTCAACCAAACGTCCTGAGAAGAATGACGGACGCACCATGCTACATGAGAAACGAGCAGCAAAGAAGAAACCTAGGGATACGCACCTTAAAAGGAGAACTAATAAAAAGGCGATAGCTAGGATGGAAAACCACAGGAATCCACTCCAAAAAGAGGCCACAAACTACGAAGAAAACAAGAAACACAGGACCAAGAGATCCAGGATGGCGCTACTACAGACAGAAGAAGACGTAACATAACATGAACATCTTAGGGAATGAAATATCTTAGTGAATGAAGCAAATTATTGTAACAGCTCAGGGAAAAAATGAAGGTAACATAGAAAACAAAATAGGGAAATAAGTATCAGAATATAGACTAGGAGAAAGAAATTTGTAAAAACAACTTAACTCTGATAATAAAGACATGACTAATTCAGTTGGAAAAAGAAGAAAGTAAAATTAAATAGTTAGGATCGAGATTGGATTCGGCATTTAACCTAACTCTTCAACTACCACATCATCTAACAAAAAATTCTCACTAGGTGACTGAACAGAATTAAAATAATTCTTGATGCACTAAATCTCTTGTATATACCAAAAATCAGAAAGAATATACTTCCTCACCAACTCATTTTATTATAGGTGACATAGTCAAGTAAGAGTTATTACAAAGAAAACTCTAGTGGATAGAGCCAACAGCTCACTATCTACATATTTCTTCTTATAAATACTTTACCGAATGAATTTGCGCTTTAGACCAAAATGATTTTAAATTTTAGTTCGTTAATTATTTTCCATATTGAGACAGTTAGCTTCGTCTATAATAACTCTTCTTATAAAATATAAATTTTGAAGACTTCACAACCCTAAAATTATTCTTAATTATTTATGACTAACAAAACAATCGCGTGAAAATGTCTGTCGTACCAGGAAACCTCAAATTTATTACGAATAAAATAAGTATAATGCGGTAAAACTGATCACGCAATATGGATTTTTATATTGCATTTAGATACTTTCAGTTTATCTCAGCTTTGACTAATGCTAAGTATACTTTGTTTAATGCATATAACAGAAATCATAAAGTTGGTGCAAAAGATAAATAGCTTTTAAAACATACTAACCTCAAGGCATAATAACAATGCGTCATAATGAGCCGTTTAATCTGATATATCACATGATGTGTTAAACGTAATTTTAATTTTATATTTTCCATTTAATTCTGTAATTTGTCCCCCAAAATTAATATTAGGGATTTCTTCTTATTTTTCCTGTAAAGTTCAGGTGAGGTCCTATATCCCTAATTTTTTATAGTTTCGGCGATAAGGGGGAGGGGGTTGTAAAATCTTGTATATTTTTCTTAATATCTTTTAAACCAATTGTTTTTAAAATTTAAAAATGTATATTTGTGTTTGTCAGAATGAGCCCTTTCATTTAATATATTACAAGATGCGTTTGGAAACTTTTATTTTTTTTTATTTTTCATTTCAGTCTATAATTTGCCACGAACGGGGCAATGTCCTACACTCCCTGTTTTTTTAATTTTAGGCTCAATAGTTTCAGATATAAGGGGGGAATAATCGATTTTTGTTAATCCCCTAAAAGTACCCCTAAAATTAAAATGTCTTCATTTACGAATTGTAGTCTTGATCGCGTCACCAAACTATACGTTGATACTTAAATTCAACGGAGAAATCACGAGTGATATTATATAGGTATCCGAATATAGTACATACGGTACCATAAAAGTAATTCTATTGGATATTTTAAAGGAAAAATATTATATGTGCTACAAAACTGTTTTAGAAGTTGGTGCCAAGCCTGGGAAATACAAATATTTTACATATAATTATATATTTTTATAAATTAAACAATTTCTGTTATTCATATATAAATTGTTTTATTAACGCCCTCTCAAAATAACAAAACAAAATATAAATATGTCACCACTAAAAAAACTGACCAAAACAATGCTACTCAGTTTTATTGAGATAATAATCAAAATCAAGTAATATATTTTTTTAAAAAACGTTGATATGTTTATAAGAATATTTGTTTCAGATGTTAAAATCCTGTAGAAAACTTAGCATGACGGTTCGATCTCCTACCCTACCAACGAGTGGAAGCTCGGCTCCATGGCAGATGAGGCAGACGTGTTCGTGGATGGACAGACACGGAAGACCGGTGTCCCCTCCACCAGAATACGCAAGAATGGGTACAACAAGTGTTATTACTCATCAAAGGTATCCTGGGTATGGAAGAAGTTCCAGCAAAGACAGGAGTATAAGAAGGGTAAGTACTATTCCTCCTAACTGCGCCAATTTTTAAAATTTAAATACATCAACAAATGCAAGAATATTTCATATTAATCAGAAGTTTTAATCAGTAGTCTGGGATAATACTCTACAATAACTCTGCTGTAGATATACGCTTTAACACAAACAAGAATATAGATTATACGGGCATGAACCCTTTGCAAACAATACTATTGAAGCATTAACGTATTCTCCGGAGCAAAACAATGAACAATGTTCTGCAATGCGGATGCTGGATAACTTTGATGTTTACGTTGCAAGTAAAGGATTAATAACGCCCCGTTTACGATTTTCAAATCATCAGGTAGCTACCGAGGTTGAGTTTGAGTTTCTTTTGTTACCTTTTGTCATTAAAGTATTACTGCTCTTTGTAATGATGTTGTTCTTTGTGTGCGTTAAACAGATCTGACATTGTTACGTTTCTGTGATGAGATTTAGTCAGTCCTAATGATCAAGGAATCATTGTTTTGTTTGTATTCTTTTGATGAGGAAGATTATTAGTTTTTAGGGCGTTTTTGTATTAGAAAATTGTTCTGAGTTGTTAGTCTTGTTATAGTCTGATCTGTGCGGTTTACAATATTCAAGTTTTCAAGGGATAAAGATAACTTTAAAAGTATAGCACTGCGTTATATGTGCATTTGGTATTTTAATTATTTCTAATATTTCTTCTAGCAATTGTTTCAGCGGCTGGTTTTAGATCGATAAATATGAGAACCGCGTCTAAATTTATGAAATACTCGATGTTTCGACTCCTTCTTTGAAGAGACAAAATGAAAAAGAAAATGATAAAGAAAATCAGGTTCTAGATCGCACTTACAGTCTCAAACTGGCTACTCCCCAGGTTTCAATAGATAACTGAACTGAGTGTGAATCTGCGAATCTGCTCTGCTTCGATTATTGATAATTGTCCGACGATTAGAAGGAGACGCTACGTGATGAGAGGGCTGTGGGATGATTGGTTGGGTGTTGGACTTTCGGAAGGTGGGTGCTACATCGCGTAGGTTGAGACAGAGCGGCTAGATCTTTTCTGCGAACTGATAGAGAGTGTTCATATACTCGATGGTTGTCGCGCCTGTTGGTACGACCAATATAGCTTTATAGGCAATCGCGTTATGGAATTTCGTAAATTCTTCGATATTCTTTAGATATTTTGTCTTTTGGGTTTCCGGTTAGGTTAGCTATAGTTTGATTGGTGTTGAAGACTGCCTTTATTAGAATCCGTGCCATTTTTTCAGTGACTCCTCGAATGTACGGAAGGAAGGCTTTCCGGTATTATTGGTCAGTCTAATTGACTAATCATGCACGCAATGGGGTCCGGATGATAACCGTTTTGTCTAAGAATGTATTGAACATTATTAGTTCGTATGGTCAGCGTCCGTTAATCGGATAGATCGAAGAGACAAATATTTCATTGCAGACCCAATTGGGCAGGGAGATGGTGTGACTGTATATTTAAGTATCAAGTGTTATGGGTTGGTTTCCTTTAGACGGTATTTGAGAAACTATAATTATTAGTTTTAGTTCTGAAGACATCAATAAACGAGAGAGAAGAATCGGACTCGATTTCTATTGTAAACTGAACAGTTGGATGTATACTATTAAGGTGTAGAAAGCATTCTTATGAATCTCTGCTAGGAGCCCAAATGTCAAGAGTGCCGTCAACATCCAACAGGAATGCTTTAAAGTAGACCAGTTTAAGGCCTAGGTTTCGATTTGTGCCACGAAAATGTTAGCAAGCACTGATAATGTCAGAAGAGCTACTAAATTTTGTTTTTAGAATATCTAACGTTTCTGAAATTGAGACATTGGTGAAAAAAGATACAACGTCAAACCTAAGGATATTATTTTCTGAAGTTCTGTAAGCGCCTATCTAAAAAGAAGAGTTCTATACGTACGAGGATGCTTGCTCTGCTAGATGTTGAAGGATTTTGGCTAACTACCTGGCTGATTCTTGGGTCTAACATTGCATTGAACTGACAATGACATTAAGCGGATTGCATCTTGGATAGTCCTTAAAATCTTGTGAACGTAGTCCTTAGTGTTGAGAAGAACGGTCGCGTTCTGACGAGTATCTTAAGCCTCAATATTTAACAATTCAACTATCGCTATGTCAACTTCAGAGGTGATACTTTCCGTTGGGATAGTTTTTGGCATCACTGCAAAATTGAAACCTTTAGATAGGACTTGTAAACGGATAGAATTTAAGGGCAACTCAGCAAAGTTGTGGAAGCTTTCTCACTATACCTCATAAGGGATAAAAAATCAGTGTTGAGGGCTGTATCTCGAAACGAAACGACTCTCAGAGTCTCAGCCCATGAAGACTTTTGATCCACAATTTCATAACTATCAAATAGCAAAGCTTCAAAAACATAGCCGAAAGCCATTTTCCAGTACAAACATGTGACTATTAGATATGTAGAAATATACAAACGTTAATAAAAACAACTGCAATTAAACAACAGCACAATAAAGAAGTAATTATTATTGAACAGCAGCAATGATTTTTTTTCTCTCTACTTTTTATTTTTCCAGCGAATATATATCTTCCGTTACACCAGAAATGCAAACCCCCTATTCTCTCGTATATCAATTCATTTTCCTCGCGATAAATCCTCCTCAGCGTCTCCTCAACATCGCAGGGCACACATTTTCCTCTCATGTGTGCTCTTGTGCTACAAAATGTTTCCGACACGGGAAAACTTTGCTTCCCTTATCGCTATTCCTCGTTTGTTACGAACGCGATTTGTCAAAATTTGAATTTATGCGATTCATTTTCATGACCCTCACCATCAACGATTGCCGCTTCTTGCAACAAATGAATTGTAAGTGAACAAATGAACAGCAGTTTCCGAAGAATTATGGAGTCTCTCGTGTTGGAAAGGTCGAGAACGTGTGTTGAAAGTTTAGAAAATTGCTTCGCGTTTAATGATTTATAAGTTTCCTTATAATGTCAAAAGTTTCAAGATTTTTCCAATCCTGAACTTTACAAAGTTCGGTCTTTTGTTTTTAAAGTATGGATGTACACTTAAGTCCTTGCCATAAATATCAAACCTGTAATTCGATTAAACACGAAACTTAATAGAAGCAATTCACCAGTCAGGAGTCAATCTGTTTAATGCTAAAACTGCTGACCCAATATTGCAGTTCAAATTAAGCAGCGCGAAATTGAGAATTGGGTTTTAGGCAATGGGCTTAGTCTCAAAAATAGTAAGACCCAGAATGTTACATTGCAGTCTTCACTATGGACCCTAGAAACTGATGCCTCAGTGAAATTCTTGGGGATCTACCTTGATCTTGAGAAGCTCATGCCAATTTTCTGAGCTCCAAATTATTTGAAATAACTTTAACAACTTACTCTACCTTGCACTTTTATTCTTCAGTGTCTAGTCTATATGAAACAAACAACAAATCCGGAAAAGCAGAATCAGCTTAATCCAAGACAGCTACAGAAACACAATGATATTTATCCAGATCTAGTAACAAAGGAGGAGACTTAGTTCTTAGCTACCACAGACTGTGACTAAGCATGACCTCGGAGGTCATAGCAAGGTCTAATGCAGTAAAAATGCGGCATTACAGCTGAAATTCGCTATATATAAACATGGATTTTAAGATTTTTTCTTGTCTATTCAATGATGTTTTGGATTTGACCTTCACCATACCCTTGAACGTCATTTGGCCGTCTACGAGTCATTTTTAGTAAAAATTTTGGAGAATAGACTACAAGTTGACTCTGTTTATACGGATTTCGCAAAGCGTTTGATAGAGTTAACCATAGAATACTTTTGGCCAAACTTCAAGCTCTAGGATTTTATGGACCACTTTTAGAGTGGACAAAGAGTTATCTCTCAGACCGATTCCATTATGTTAAAGTGGGGGGTATTATTTCCAGGATTATAAGTGTGTCTTCAGGAGTTCCACAGGGCTGTTACGCGGGGCCATTTCTTTTTAATTTATTTATTAATGACATTGGCAAAATTATTAATCATTGTAATATCTTAATGTATGCTGACGATTTCAAACTGTTTAAAGAAATTGCAACTTGCAATGATGCTACGTTACTCCAATCCGATTTAAACTCTTTATTTGCCTGGTGTATTAGCCATGATCTTGACCTGAATATCAATAAATGTTTTATTATTACTTTTGCAAAAATTTCACAACCTATAATCATTTCATACGCTATTAATTCACAAACGATACAGCGAGTGTGAAAGTGAAATTCGTGACCTTGGTGTCGTTTTCGATAATTCTCTTACTTTTCGTAGACACATTGATCTAGTTGTTTCCAAGAGTTACAAGGTTTTGGGTTTTATCAATCGATCAATACGATTCATTTATTATATTGTTCACTAGTACGATCTATTCTGGAGTACTGTTCTGTCATATGGAACCCCCACTATAACACACATATAGATAATATTGAGAAAGTTCAAAATAAATTTCTTCATATAGTAGCATTTAAAATGGGCTTGAGCAGGGACAATTATCAATATAGTGATATTTTAGCACAAATGCATTTACAATCTTTGCAAAATCGGCGTAACATAGCTGACATTTGTTTCCTTTACAAGTTGTTGTCAGGTGAACTTGACTGCCCTTGCTTACTAGACAGAATATCCTTGAATACGACAATGAGAACTCGTTCTTCAGAACTCTTCAATGTGTCATTTCACAGAACTAAATATGGATTTTGTTCAGCAATGATTAGGGTATTACGTACAGGCAATCAGAACTCCTCACATATCGATCTGTTTTACAATTCCATCAGGGTAATCAAGCGCTCGTTGTACCATAATATTTAATGATATTTAATCCTGTATTTTGTATAAACTTAGATTTATATGTTTTTTGTGTTTTTTAGATTTAGTCTTAGTTTTAATGTTATTTTCTTTAAATTTTTTGTTTTGTATTTTTATGTAAATGGGGTTACCTGTATATGAGAATAAATAAATAAATAAATAAATAAAAATTGACCATACCCTTGAATGTCATTTCAAGGTTAAATTCATTTCTTTAGTGGGACCCTCATTTTTAATTCTGGATTTTAAACAGTAGGAAAATTTACGTATTACCTTGACCATGTTCGTGTCCTTCAACATCATTCCTGATGGAAATATCTATTGTTTATTGTGGATGTGAAAAAGCTAAAAGTTTACCATCAATTGTTGAGTAGGACCTAAAAACTGACACTCAAGGTCATGTCATAACCAAGGTCAGTTTTAATTGACATTGATTTTTGTTTCTAGGTGGACCTATGTATAGAACCCGGACAAAGCCTGGGACTTATGATTCGTGGTGGCGTAGAATATAATTTAGGGATTTTTATTACTGGTGTAGACAAGGATTCAGTGGCTGATAGAGCTGGACTGATGGTAAGTGCTGGATTAAAGATTGCAATTATTGTTCTTATTATATTAAACTAGCAGTCCTTTTACTTTATTTATATGTAATCACATTGTGGACATGGACTCTAAAGATTTTGACTAAATCTTCGGATCTGGGGTTTCTTTATCTAGAAATGGTTGGGTCAAGCTCTTACCTTAGGCAAGAATCGTATTGCTGAGAATTTTAAATACTGCAAAATAACAATGTTGTTAGGTATCTACCCCGGAAGTAAAAAATGTAAACATTAAAAGGTGCCAAGCAACAATCAAGTTTGATAAATTAGTAGATAATTACGCAATGAAAAATCCTTCATTGCGTAATTATAGATTTGCTTGGCACCAGCTTCAAAAATATATTAGATTGGTAGGTAATTAATTTGTACAGAATGAGCACCTTTTAATGTTTACATTTTTTACTTCCTGGGTAGGTATCTAACAACATTGAATGTGTTATTTATTTGCTAGAGTTATATTTTGTTATAATTATTTTTAGCTTTTTAGTTATAGGTAGAAGTCGGTTATATATATTTTTTAAATGTTTTATATGAGATAAGGAGAGATCAACAAAATTTTAATTCAACTGAGAAGCTCGTTTGTCCATTAAAAATAATCGTCTCAGGTGTTAGGAGAGGAACTTGGTTAACATTTTTTTAAAACCTCCATTGCTTTTATATGATCAATAGCATCGTCATGAAAATACGCGTACGTAACACTTGAGAACCCACAAAGCGTTTAGCACTTTTGAACTGCCATTTTAACGCAAGAACGATTTTTTTACACATAGAGGCTTCCACTTTTTCCACTTTGTGCCTTCATTCTCAGGCTAATGCTTTTGAGGGGCATCGTAGTTCAAGCCGAGCGGAAAAATAGCGTAAAGACTGAATGTTGAAGAGAAAAAAAAGTAGTCCGCCGGCCACACGGAGGCTTACGTGGGTGGGTATCATCGATTTATGTGTGGATTTAGGAGGAGAGAATTGAGAGACGGAATGTCTGACACACTTTCGAATGCTCTGGTGTGTTCTACATAAAGACAACAATAGATCGATTGCCGAATCTCTTGTTGACATGATGAGACAAATGTTGAAAGACGGAGAGTTGCAAAGAAAAGGCACAGGCTGTACGAAATCTAACAATAATTTCGAGTAATGCAGTTCATTGATTTTACTAACACTCAACTGATTCAGATAATTTAGACTCCATGTTATTAAGAGGTATCCCGGATTTTATTTTAGAGACATAAGATATATCGTTTGCCAGAAAATTGGAAAAACGTGTTATAATACCATTTTATTTGTTCCTGGTGCCTCCGCCAGAAAATATTAACTTAATGAAATTAGGATTATTTGAATTATAGGAGAAAACTAATTCGAAATAGAATAAATTAAATTTAATTAAGTGTTAATTACCTGACAAATGAAAGTAATAATAATAACATACTTTAATTTCCAAAGACTTCGTCAGTAAATACCCATTACTTAGTTACATAAATAATTTTAACAATAATATTGTATAATATGGTCGGGTTAAAATAACACCACAGTATCCATCGCCTGTCGTATGAGGCGACTAAAGGGGCAGCTGTCCGCTGACCTACTACCTAGCTTTCCTTTCTTCTCCACAACCCGCACGGGATGTTCTGGTTTAAATCAATTCATCTGGGAAATGACAACTCCACGGGTCCGAGTTACCTGGGTCACCAGGGTCAATTGGTGACACCACCCATGAAAATGGAGCTACGGAATATATGCCTTGGAGAAGAGCCGCTGCCTGGGGATCACCAGGGCATGTCTGGAGCCGGCGCTGGACATTACAGCATGCGGGACTTCGGTGGCAGGGTGCTGAGGAGGCGGGCTCCTGCCGTCTAAAGAGCTACAGCCCAAGAACCAGAAGAACCACAAGAACCACAACCAATACAGTCACAACAACAACGTGACCATCACCAACGGAGTCAAATGAGAACAAGAACTCCATCCGCAGAAAGTGTTCCGCAGGATCAACAGCCAGCGCTCACTCAAGCGGAACTGAAAAGACAGCGCATAAAAATGGACTGGCGCCATGAATGAATTTGTAATGCGCACGTTTTACAGAATTACGAACCTTGGTCAGGACAAGACTGGATATCGCCAAATACTCCATCAAGAGTTCTGTCATGAGCACCCAGAGCTTCAAGTTACTGAACAGAGAGTCGCAGATCAATATTGTGTCATCTTGAGAAATGGCCTTGTTTCGCCTTTATTCTGTCCAGTTGGACAGAATAAAGAGCGAAGTGAAGCGCGAACTATTTGGTCGAAATACAATCGATCCAGTGCCTAAAACAACTCAAGAACTATAATAAGAACAGCCAACCAACGCTGAGCTGCTTGAGAAGATCCAAGCATAAATGGAAGGAGTTCTTATAGAGTATAGTGGAACAGATCCACTGACAAGACCAGCGCTTCCCAAAATAAGATCTTCTAAGAAACAAATGTATCTTACCAAACTTAGTTTTAGGTGCTAATACGTTAGAGTCGCTACACACAATCATCTACTGTGCTGCAACTTCCATCTGCAGAACAATTGGGGTCGCTGTATGACCAAAGCAAGTTAGTTAACTAATGAATATATTTAAAAAGTTTATAATGAAAATTATTCCTTAAAACACTATCTATAAAAATGGTATTTAGTTATTTTTTTGTAAATTGATAAGAAAAAAAGTTATATCAACAAATAGAAATGTAACATTTCAATGAACAAATTATGATATGCCACCGTTTCTCGTCCCTGGGGTCTATCAACAAACAGTTTGACAGTTGGCATGGCATATGTATTAATGAAAGAATAAAAGCGATTTGAAATGAATGTCAGTTCGAACGCAGTAGTAAAATGAGGGGAAGGTGCTTCTCCCACCAGTACATTTTATTTAATTCCGAATACCAAAATTCAGGCTTTCAAACTGAATTTACATACAACAAAATAAAACTAAAAGAAAATTAATTTATAGGGGATGGTACTCAAAGAACTAATAATTAATATGTTCCTTTCTAGATGGTTAAAACATTAATTTAGCTCAAAATGGGAGCATTTCAAACTTCACGTAAAATAAAACAGATTGCAAGAAAACCGCCTGAGCTTAATGATTCTTAAGTTATTTATCTCGTAGAAATGAAAGATTCTGCCGAGTTTCAAAATTTCAACGCATCTTATACAATAACTATGGACTATTGAAAATTGCGTATGTTTTACAGTTTTTTCCAAATAACTCAATAACTAATTATTCAATCGGCTATATGAACCTATCATTTAGTCGCTATTGAAATTACGTATAAAACAAACTTAGTTTCAACCGTGAAACTTTTCATTCAGTTGCTGAAAAGTTACAAAAACTGCTAAAATTGCTATTTTTGTAACTTTAAACACTCCGTATAATTAATTAAGGAATATATATTTGTTAACAACAGTTTTTGTGTGTTATGCTATATACATTCTTCAAGAAAAGCCGATCAAATATGTGTGGATTTTTTTTGCAATTGAAAATACTAACTTCCCTAGAGTAGTAGTGGTCAGCTAATTTGCGTCTGACTTATATTTGAATTATTAGTCTAGTAGTGATTATGAAGATTTATTTTTCGACATTACTGATATTGGTCTGCCATTATTAGTTAGATTTCTATTTCTTTGAAGTTAAATACTTCAATTTTGTCTATAGACCTGAAATTGTGTTTGTTTATCAACAACCTGAACTTTGCCATAGAGTTTGCTCCTAATTATAATAATATTAAGTAATTGCCTTCCCAACGCACCAAACATACACTTTGGAAGTTTCACTTTATCAAATGGATTCGTAATTTGATTAATCGAAAAGCCAACCTGGTGAACAATGAACACTTTGATCCAATTCACTTGCTAATGAGTTTATGAAGTTAGCGAAGTTAGGCGCTTTAATAATACCGATACGGCAACCGCCATCGAATGCGGGTCAAAGTTTTTATCTGACCCGCCGGGATTGGATAGATACAATGCGGAGTTTTAATCATTTATCCTTTGGCTCAACAAAAACCAATTACTTTCGCATTATTTATGGACGATGGAAGCTGGATCGGGAGAAAAATACGGAGAATAGGGTAGAGGAATACAAGGGAAACGAGAGAGATCATTTTCTAAATCCCGGTTGATAATTTTGCTAAATTGAAAACTCTTTAGGACAGCTAAAGCTGGTTTAAAACTGTAATTATTGGTATTAAACTTCTAATAGATTTTTAAGTAAAACAAATAATTTACTTTTGAGATTCGCCTTTTTATCTTTTATAAATGACCACCAGGTGACGCCTATTGAGGAGACATTACCGCAGAAATAGACCGTACACAGGGTGTTTCAACTCGTCGACCCACTTAAAGTTTAGACACCACCGATAGTTGGAATGTGTAAATTCGGATTTCATGTAGACGTATTATTTACAATCTTTTCAGGTTTGCTGACTTTCCATTTGTACCAGAAGGCGATCACAATATGGTTCTAACTAGACACACTGTATATTATTTAATTTTTATTTCCCATTTATTTATTTGATATCTAAGGTAATCATACCAGGATGGTACCAGTAGTGCCTGACCCAACAACGAAACAACAAAAATTTAAAAAAAAATTGAACATAATCTGCTTTCAACTCTATACACATTTCCAAGTGATGTTCAATAAGTTCTATATTAAAATAGACATTAAATGCCAACATCTCTTCTCCATCGTTGGAAAATCTTTGAGCTCTGAGACAGTTTTTCAAGTCCGTGAACAGAAAATAATCCGAGGGGGCTAAATCTGGTGCATGAGGTAGTAATTCAAACTTTAATTCATTAAAGCTAGTGGATTGTCTTGATGAAACAACACTTTCTTCTTAGCCAAATGCAGCAGTTTTCTCAGGTGTAAATTTTCAGATAATATGCGATGTACCTCACTTTTGAAATGCCTATTATGCTAGAAACAACAGTAGGAATTTCAGTAGACGGTCGTCCAGTACCGTTTGTGGATTTTCTTCACCACCTCTGGAGTCCTCACCTCATACTGTTGTAAACGAAGGAGCAGACCTACCCAGAGTAGAATCTAGTTCAGCTTTTGTATTGTTTGAGCTCATTCCTTTCAAAGAAAAGTTTTATATCACATAACGATGACCAATTTTCTCCATTTTCACAAATTCATTGAAAACGTTCACTATTGATAGGTGCCAAATAAATACCAAACAACATGGCTTCTTCAAACTGGAGGCATATACTTGATACATACTGTACTTTCTAATACACAGATATTTATCAAACAACTACCGCCATCTCTAGGTCGAGCCGGGTACTTGCGGGATAATCCCCTATTAAAAAGGCTTGTTATATTGGAGTGTTGGAGCTATTTGTCATTTACATTGCACTTACATAGCTTAAAATTAAAATAAATTCAAGTCCTGCATTTTCTTGACATCTATGGCATAAACATACATAAACACAGTTCTTTGTGTGAGGCTAAGTAATATTTGAGCCAGAAGACCCAGCGATAAGCCAAAATCGAACCAATGGAATATAAGAGAGTACAGTTTTGAAGTAACTCTTACACCTTATATAAACCAGCTGAATAACAAATATTTTTGAAGGTATAAACATGTCCAATTTTTATTAAGTACAGAAATATAGTTGTTGGAAAGTAACCTAAAACAAAATCTAAATGAGATCTTTAAAATGTATATTAAAAAATTCCAAAAAAACAACTTCAGGTGTAATATTTTTCATTGCGGATTTCGCCTTTCGGTCATTCACACAGGCAAAAATCTATGGGGTAAGGTCAGACGACCCTGGTAACCATATCTTGTTTTTTAACTGACTTCCAAAAAGGAGGAGGTTATCAATTCGTCGCGTTTTTTTTTCGCTTTTTTTTGTGTGTATGTTACCTGATTTCTTCTCCTGTGGTGCACCGTTTTGAATGAATATGGTCTTGTTTAATAGAGTTTATATCCGGATTGGTGAAACTTCAACTTTTGGAAAAGAATTCTATTGGTAAAGTGATAAAATTACATGCGTGCATGGAAATCGACCAATATCCCTAATATTTTAGTCGATTTTTCGATAACTCCTTATGGATGTGTATAGTTTTTTAACATTTAATCTATTAAAGGAGATCCTTAGGTGATCTCATATACTTTTCTGCGACGTGCAACTTGCCGTTTTGCAGAAAATCGCCGAAAATTCCAAAATTCTTATCAAAAATTTCATCGAAATGACATAACGGACATTTCCTCATAAATATTTTAATTCCAACGTAATAGTGCGGTAATTTTAGGCACTGGAAGTTTTAATTGCGAATTTGAAAATTTTCTATGTACATCTCAAGCATATAGGTAGTAAAGCATAGTATTTTCGGCTCCTTAAATCAATGAGTACCAAGTTCGTTTTATTTGTATACCAGGCAAGTACCTATTTAAATGCAAATTTTTCCCTTTTGCGAAGACGGTGCTTTTGGTTGTCACATTCTCCTAATAGAAAATTCAATGACTACACATGTCAAACTTTAAACTACTATTTGGTGCGTTTATAGACAGGTTGTTTAGTTATAGCAAACAAAATCACAAAGTAAAGTGATAGAAGGAGTTGCATTTATATGAAGATTGAAATATAGGACGGACTAGAATGATAGTGGTCCGTAGGCAGCTGCATATACAGGATGGTTGGAATATAGGGTGGACTGGACGTTTGGTGGTATAAAATTGTTGGAAAAAATGTGAAATTAAAATTATATAGAGGTGATTAAAAAACTGTTATATGATGTGGACATAAGCAAATCATATACAGGATGGTTGAGCACCTTTTAATGTTTACATTTTTTACTTCCTAGGTAGGTACCTAACAACATTGAATGTGTTATTTATTTGCTAGAATTGTATATTGTTATAATTATTTTCAGCTTTTTAGTTATAGGTAGAAGTCGGTTATATATTTTTTTAAATGTTTTATTTTGATTGTGGTCCAACAAGTGTTTTTTCTGCTTTATCCATATCTAATAAAAATAAGGAATTTCAATTTAAAAAAATCAACCTGAACTTCAAATAGCATTCAGGGTCGTGGGCATCAAAACCATGGGGTATCCGACAACTATAATCTGATTTTTTTCTCTAGGATATTCTTCATTGTAGAATAAAATGGTCCACCCATATAAGAGAGTGAAGTTTTGAAGTAGGTCTTACAACACCTGTCAGTCTTGATTTGGAATGTTGTATATTTACCAGTATTCTTATGTTTTCTAAATTTATTCGGTGGCTTGTACAATTGGTGTTAATTTCCTTCTTCCTAGTAGCGTTGTTGTGTTCATCTTGTCTAGGTTTAATCTTCCTGTTGGTTTGTCCTACATTGTCAGTCTGTGCATGTAACTTGTTATACTCCTTGTTGCTTTAGAGGGATCCTCCACTTTGGTCGTCTTCACACCATGCTGATTTTTCGGCCCGCTTCAAAACCAATGTCAAGATTGCGCCTTTGAAAATTGCTCACAATGTTGTTAGTGGTACTTTTAACATATGATAAACAAACTTTGTTTATTGGTCGTTATTTTTCTCGACTCTGAGGTCTTTTAATTTTAATATGTATAAATTATTTTAATTATTCCTGCTTGTTTTTGGAAAGGTTATTTATTAGTAATTATATCTCTGATGTTTATCACCTCTACTTACTTTATTTTTAATTGCTTTCGCAGTTTCTGTGTACAACGTTTGAAGCGAAAATGTTTGTCTATCTGTTTCCGAGTGAAAGCCTGCTGCTAACATGAATTATTTCAATTTAATCGATGCTTTCGCCTGCAATTTCCGATAAGTTTCCTCGAACAATTTTCACGTTACAATAATGTACATTATCTAGCCTCACAGTCTACGTGAAAGACGATTCTAGCGTTCAAGGACACATGTGTTTGACTGGGTGTCGTTTTTCTTTCCGAGAAAATTATACGTTTTTCCTAGGCACCATTGTTTGATAAACGTTAAATTATTATTCAACCTACGTTTAAAATCACTATAGAACGGAAACAAAGTAGTTAGTCTAAATAACAATTCTTTCAAGAGTATTTTTGTAAATACATTTTTGTCTTTGTAGGTATCAGACTTTTGCAAGAAACATTTTAATCAGATGTTTTGGAAAACTTTTTTAAATTACATTTCTAATAACTTGGCCTGTGTTGTGTACATTTTAGAGCCGATAGTGTTAATTACACTTCCAAAAATTTGGAACTAATTTTTCTCTAGACCAGATTAGTTTATTATTCTTAAAAGAATGCTGAGATGTTATCGGGTTTCCATTTTCCCTCATAATGAACTCTTAAAGCACAGTACGAGTATTCTCCGCCAAGCGGGAAAATAGTCTTGGTCATCCGTATTTTCAAAAAATCTAACAAATTCGGTGTTAACAACCATCATCTTTGTAGTCTTACACTTTCCCAAGCTAAGAGGAAGGTCAACTGTGATTATTTAACTATCGGGTAACAATGAGAAACTATTTTATCGTGAAACGAATTTGGACATCTAGGAGTTTCAGGAAAAACTAGTTCACAGAGACTCTAAATCGGGAATTGTAATATATGTAACGCTGTGTCCCTGTGATTCCTCCTTGTTGGCAGTTCAGGATAGATATAAATTTGGAAATATAGTTTACATGGCTTTGAAAAATCATGTGATTTCTTTGTCCAAGTATATGTTCTTCAGTCGGTTACTTATATCCTTACGATCAAGCGATTTATTGTTCGAGTTGGTCAGAACAACTAGTGCTAAGTAGCACATCACAAGGCTTCGCTCTTACTTATTTTGGGGGAAATGTCTCCCCAAACATACACAGGTTTATAGAAATCATTAGTTTGGTGTCAAGAAGTAGTAGATACTCAATAAATAAAATAATTGAAAATATTCAGCGTCAATCTTCCAGATTATCATTCGAGGAAATAAAATTCGACTACTCAAATTGAACATCATTAGCTGGTTTATTATCATCTAACATTTTTTCAAGGGGGATGATCTGTCAGGAGCTAGAAAATAGTTACTTACATAAAACTAGAAAGTCAAAACGTATAGTTTCGACTATATGTTTTAACACGAAAACTAGAGTTAATTCAAACAAAATAAATATGTGCTGGATAGTCGTTATTTATAACGTATGCGAAATGATTACCTAAACACAGACCGAAAAAAAAAAAGTGTACCCCTTTTGATAAATAACATTACAATTAAGTTTTATTAAAAACAAACTGGTAGATGACACAAATGACTTTGAGAAAACAATAATTGATTTCTATTAATTTTTTTTCAGGTTGGTGATCAAATTCTAGAAGTAAATGGTCAGTCATTCATGGAAGTGACCCACGACGAAGCTGTGGCTCAGTTGAAATATCACAAACGCATGTCATTACTAGTTCGAGATGTCGGGAAAGTACCGCATTCTTGTACTGCATATGGATGGGATATTTGTAGCTTAGGGTAAGACATCTTTATAAAATCTAAAATGATATAGAGGGTTGGTATATTTTTGTTTTTTGTATTATCGTCCACTCGTCCAAAAAGTTACTAGTTGATCCTCGATTAACGTTTAAAGAAGGTTTGGTTAATTTAAAATTAAAAATTCAGATAGTACTTGCAAACATAAATTTCTTAAGTTTTAACACCAAATTAAACAAATGCAGTAAATAAAAACGTTTTTTGACATTTTTGTTTGACATTGTTTACATTTTTAGACATTTTGAAATTTGACATTTTTGAAATTACTGACATTTTTGAAATTTCCGACATTTTGGACGTTTTTGACATTTTTGAAACTTGCTAATTTTGACCATTTTTACAATTCATGACATTTTTGACAGTTTTCAGATTTTTGACATTTTTTCCGTTTTTTACGTTGTTGACATAGTACATTGAAATAGTAAACAGTTTCGATACTTTTTTTGTGCATCAGGCCTAAACCACATTTTTTAATTTGATTCATTAATTTGTATTATTGTAGATTTCGTAGGTTCAAATTGCACAAATATTCACACTCATTTTCAAAGTATTTAACCAATATAAAATGACTAATTTACAAAACAAAATCTCTAATCTTATCTAAATAGTTGATCGCTCGATCGTTTCAATACAGGCTACACTATAAAAAGGATACCACAATCGGCTCGTCCCTTCTGGTATGCCAGAGTGTATGTGTATTCCATTTAGGAACTGAAATCGAAGCGTCCTCAATATCAATCGAACGATTTGGGACCCCCCACCTTTATTTTTTACTCTTGGTTTTATAATCATCGATTTTTATTATCCTACTTGACCATACAGTGTATGGCAGCACACTCCCTCTAAGGCACGCTTAACGTGCCTTTAGGGGAAAATTCACTAACCCCAGATATCCTAGATATCAAAAGGGTTTAGCTCTGTGGGAGCTCTTGCCAAGTTATCAGGCCCGTGGTTGGAGTCGTGGCAGTTTTCCATGAATTTTCTGACCGTCCGGGCTGTTCCTAACAGAACGGCTTTTTGAATTAGTTGGTAAAGATGTTCGTCCAGACTGAGGTATTGTAATTGTTTAATAGATGTTTGGGAATAGTCCTGTCGTTGACATAACAATTGGTACCGTTCGTGTGTTGTTCATGTCCCACTGAGTCTTTATCTGTAATTCCAAATCTCTATATTTGGTTATTTTCTCAGCCTGTTTGGTATTTATATTATTGCTATGTCAATTAAAGTTGTTTTCCGAGATACTTTATCCACCAAAACTATATCTGGTCTATTGTGAGCAACAGTCCGATCGGTCAGTATCGTGCGGTCCCAGTATAGCTTGTAGTTGTTATTTTCTAAAACAGATTCTGGTTTGCATTTATAGTATGGTAATCTTACCGACTGTGATAATTCAAGTTTCAGTGCTAGTGCCTGGTGAAGTATTTTTGCCCCAGCATCGCGTCGTTCTTTGTATTCAGTTGCAGCGACGCTTGACAACCTCCTGTGATATGCTGGGTAGATTCAGATGTTTGGCAACCGTACCTGCATCTGTGGTTGTTAATAGAAGAGTCTTTAACGATGTACTTTCGGTAGTTCTTAATTGGAATTACTTGATCTTGGATTGCCAATATAAAGCCTTCCGTTTTAGGAAACATCTGACCAGAGATCAACCAGTAGTTCGACGCTGCACTGTCAACATAATCTTGGTTGACGTCATTTATATGTCTTCCATGAAGGGGCTTCTCTTTCCATTCAGCAGTTTCTGATCTGTGGTCTGGTGATGTAATTGGACATGTTGTTGTGTCAGCCGCAGTGGTGTTGAGTCATCAACCTGGCACATGACTCTGTGTAGATCAGATTATTCTGCGAGTTTCTAGAAATGACTACGCAAAATAGAAATTTGTTTATCTAATAGTTTGCTTAGATCTGTCAAACCTCTTCCTCATTCATACCGTGGCAAAGTTGTACGTTCGACAGAGCTCTTTTGATGGTGATTTTGAGCTTTTGTTAGTAAAACTTGAACTTTTCGTTGTAATTGTTCAATGTCAGTTTTGCACCAATTAACTATACCGAAAGAGTAACTGAGCACTGAACACGCATAGGTGTTAATAGCCTGAAACAGATTTTTAGTGTTAGTTTGCTTTTCAACAGTCGTCTTACCCTTCTATAAAACTCTGCGGTTAGGTCCTTTTTCGTAGTCAAATGATCAATACATTGAGCTTGCTTTATTCCAAGGTATTTATAAGTATGACCTTCCCCTATAGATTCAATTGAGGTGCCACCTCCCATTTCGAAGTACCCTTGCTGTATTTTGCCTTTAACTATATTAATAATTCGGCATTTGTCTAGGCCAAATTTCATATGGATTTCACTAGTGAACCCTTCTACTATTTTAAGCATTTCATGCAGTTGTTGCTTCGTAGCTGCCATCAACTTTAAGTCGTCCATGTATAACAAATGGTTTACTTTAATGCTTGTGCGTTGTTGTGATTGAACCCAAAATTAGTCGAGTTCAGTTTGTTTGAGAGAGGGTTCATGATTAGGTAAAACCACAGCGGGCTAAAAGAGTCTCCCCGGAATATACCCCTTCTGATTGGAATGGGGTCAGTTTCTATCGAACAGTTGGCTGCATTCAGTGAGATTTTGGTTTGCCAGGTGGACATGGCATATTCTAAAAAGTTAACAATACAATTATTCACGTTATAGAGTTTCAGTACCTTAATGAGCCAATCATGTGGAACTGAATCAAAGGCCTTTTTGTAGTCCACATATGCCATGTAGAGATTTCGTCGTTTGGCGTGGGTTTGATTGCAGACAACGGAATCAATTGTTGTTCTTTGCACCCCATCGAATTGTTCGCGCATACCTTTTGTTGTTCGGTAATTATGTTGTTCAGCTCACAATGTCTGAAATGGCGATGATTAATACACGACGTTATAAGTTTGTATTGTTTTTATTATTAAGTTTGTTAATGGTGTATTTGTCAACCGCTGTACCTATATACTCCCCAAAAAGTCTTGGCATTGATTGAGTAAAGGTGGCCTATTTCTGCTTGAAGAATACTGTGCCAAACTATCTACCTTCATTTTTGGATGTAGTTAGTTTGAATTTGATTGTATTCAAGCGAGAGCGTATCATGAGATCGCGATTAATTTTAAGTAAAGTAAGATTTTGTGGATGAAAGCCTAGTTATTTCAACTTCTTGTTCCAGTAACCGAGTAGCCCAAACGACTCGAAAATGGGCAGCCGCTCTTCAAATGGTAGAAGAAAAAGCCAGATGCCTTCTCAGCAGACCGGAGTTCACGACGCTGTGTTACTACACAGACGAATATGCCGCTCGACACATGACCATAGAGGCCTTCATTCAAGTCATGACTGAACTCCTTAATACTTCAGAGAAGGTAAGAAATTGCGAATTTGAAAAACACATACGTGTGACGATCTGCTTTCTATTTGCAGTATACTTTAATGACCGAATTAAGGGAGATAGTAGCTGTCGAGGATAGAGTCAAATTCGATGAGCTGGTGTACCGAAGAGATACAGATCGAGGGCAAGATCCTAGAGAACACGATTACAGGCATTCAAGGGTAATTTGTTATAAGCTTGTGAAAAAATAGCTGTAGCATTAGCCAGATTAAAAAATGTTAGAGAAGTTAATATCTTATATTTTACAGAATATCTAGCTTATGCTAGAGAAACTGCTCGTAATTTTAATTAGCCCAGGTCATTTACGAAAATACCTGACAAAATTAATACTAGATCAAAACCGACATCAACCTGTTCTAATGATAAAATACGACTAATTGACACAAAATTCAACATTTTTTATAGACGCGTTTTTTTAAACCGCGAAAAATCGGAAACAGTTTAGTTTTTTACCTTTTACTCAAAATCTAACCATGAAAACGTATTTGCTACTATGAGCAATGTTGAAGACAAATAAAAACCCTATAAAATGAGCTACTATACGCTCAACTTCGTTAATTGGTTTCTTTTCATACACAATACATTTTCTAAAAATAAATAATTTAACCCCGGTGGTTTTTGCAAAATTTCAGTAAATCCTATAGAAGACATATATTTTTTTAAAGGCCCTCACCTTACCTCACCGGATGACCCTATCAATATGAATAAACTATCTTTGGAAAGTAGAATAGTTGATCTAGAGACCCCTCATCTCACTTTTCAAAGTTTAAAGTATAAATACATATAAGTATTGAAAATATTTGGCCATTCCATATCAATATTTCTGGACGAGTTCATTGGAAAAATTGCTAAGGGGTGGTACAAGTAAAATGATATCCTTATAATAAAAAATCTTAATGCATATTATAATTTTAAGCAGACACATATTTATATTTCTTGCATAACATGGAGTTATGTAAGAAATTTAGCAAAATGGAATACCTAAACTCCATTTAGCGACAGATGATTATGATGGAGCAATCATAATATGCCAAATGCAAAGGCTGTTGCAAGCGATTTTTCCATTTGTAAATGTTTCAATAAAAGATCAAAACATACCTATATATCTAAAGAAGTTTGACTTGTCATTAATTAGTAGTAGTAATAAAAACAGGAATCTGAATTGAAGAACATACAAATTGCATTGTTAACTAATTAAAGAATAAAATCTTTTTTTTAATATTAACTATTATCAATTTGTATGTTTGATTTTTTAGTAAGTACCTACTTATTTAGTTTTTTCGTTATATCTGATATACCTAATAAAAAAATCGTTCAATGTTTTTTGGAATAGTTATTAATAAATCAGTCTATTTCATGGCTAACTACGTTAAAAGTGAAAATAAGAGAGAAAAGCATCCATAATTCCGTTATTTTTATGAATAACTATATCGAGTATTATATCGTTGAGAAGCTCTAAAAAGGTCTGATTTGTTGAAGTCATAGCCAATTATGGTTTCCATTCCAAAAAAGATAAGTTTGTGTCATATCTCGAAAACGAGAGCCGTCACGCAAACGAGGACATGACAATCATATTCGGGATACAATTACCTTCAATTTTGATATTTACACTTTTTTTATAAAATCAAAAACAAAGGAGCTAGAGAGATTTGACTAAATCGACAGAATTTCGTTTTTTCAAAATATCTAGTAAGCCATGACTTTTTACAAAAATCCGAAAGTGTCATTAAATTGGGCCAGTAAAACTGCAAATCTTTCCCAATTTAACCATTGCTCTATCTCCGCTAGTTTCCGAGATCCCCATACTGATCATCAAAAAAAAAAATTTACCCTGTATAGAGTGTCCCATCGAAATCGAGCCACCTGAAGTCAGTTTCATTTTCCATGTCGAAATAGCAAAAAGTTTTGGAAATTATAAGCGAATTAACATAAGAGATCAGAAACATACGCAAATTCCTTAAATGTTGATGGAATATCAAAAACAACATAAATATGGCAATATATTTCCACCTTTGTAAATCTTTTGACTTGTGTTTGCAATTTTCCAAATAACGAGTATTTAAAGATTACTGTTGTGAAAGACAAAGGTCCATTTTTTTGTATTTTACGACTTCTATTTAAAACTGAAAAAAGTAAATTAGCCCGTTTATTTATTTTAAGTCATATCATTGGCTTCAGTATTTTCATTTTGGTGTTGGATAATAATTTGGTGTTGGATATGAATGTTCATTCACACATAAATGAAGTACCTACAAAAAATACAAATTTGTAAATTTACTGTTTTGCATTAACTATGAAAATGATTTAAATGTAAACCTAAAATTTGTTATATTAGCCTAAATAATTATGTAAGATATTACAATAATTTTGTTCTAATGACTACAAAAGTAACTTTAATGAGGTATTACATTCTTTTCTTTTTAATACTAAGTGTCAATCATCAAAATCAGAATCCTGACTCTTATTTTCTTGTTTACCTTTTTTCAAAATTGATGAAATAATGTATTTATTTCACAATTTTCAATGATTTATTCAATTTTATAATATAACGGGTTCCATCTATAATTCAAAGGTTCAAATAAATAATCTATGATAATATTGCCATTTATTACTAAATTATGCTTAATTTTCGCTTATTATTATAAATTGTTCTGGTAGCGTATACTGTTATTTTTTTGTCTTCTTGTATATAACATATCAATGAGAAAGTTGTGAATTTTAACAAATGTCCCTTAAGTCTTCCAAGTGTGGATGGGCATTCTGTGTTGCCTATATATAGTAAATAATTTAATTTGATTAGCAAATTTTGGAGTTCACTACTGGAACCACACGGGAACTTTGTTTTATGTTATCAGTCGTCAGTCGATACTACGAAACTCTTATTATGCTTTTACTACTGTCGTTTTTTCCTTATTTTGTGTGTTTTGGTGGAATTATACCCGTCTGAGAGAGACAGATCTATCTTATTATTAATATCCTAATGATGTGCATATTGCCTACTAATTTATTGGTAAGATTTTTTTAAATCTGGAGAATTAATCCTATACAAAACAATGTTTTCAAATATATTTTACATGAATTTTACAAGAATATTGTCCTCATTTGTTTGTTTACATCCAGGCTCTTCTTAGCCACTGCAATGGCTGCAATTACTTTAAGAGATGATCGGTATAAAGGGTTGCCTAAGAGTTTGGGAACATTTCAGTATTACTTCACTAGGTTTAGAAATATTTTTTCGTCTTTCCATAGCCTACTGCTGCTGCTACAAAAATAGTACTTTTAAAAGTTAGTTCATTTAATGCCAATAGAAAATAAGATTATTTTGTTAATATAATGAGACTGCCAGTTGTCATAAAATGGTATGTAAACATTTTTATTATATTTGTGTTTAAAAATGCGTAATTCTTATTGTTTGCTACTTGCATTATTATTAAGGTTGATTTCACAATTTAAACAATACTTTAGTTAAAATATGTTATTTTAATTGCAGAGGAAAGGAATGCCCATACCAGAAGCTAACCATTCCATATATTCAGGATACCATGAGGTAAGTTCCGTTCCATATTCTTTATTCAGCTGTAGATACGCTTCTAAATCTCCATTTTATCTACTATCTCCCTTTAGATCATATTTTTTTCTAATATCAAACTATCTTTACACTAATATTTCTTATTTGAAAATGAATTGTGTGAGAATTTGATAGATATATGTGGTGCTTGTGACTACTTAGTTATATAGATGACATTTATTTCAAAATAAATAAAAGATTTTATAAATAATCGACCATATGCACTTAAATAAATACAAACCTGTTTAAAAAACATTCTTTTAAAGCATGCCAAGGTATATTTTTACATTATTCTTATGAGTATACTTTTATTCTGTCTTTTTTATATACAGGATGTTCTAGAAGCAATGTTCAAATTGTTATTTGCTTGAATTCTGTGTTTTTGTTTGAATATAAAATTATATAATAACGAAATAAATTCTTTGTAATTGTTTAGACAGCCTGGTGAGTCATGTAAACCAAGTTTCCTTATCTTACATTATGTTGGTATTTTGTGTAACAGCTAAATTATAAAAATTGTATAAACACTTTAAAAATGTTTTTCATTATAAACAAGTCACAATCAGGTGTGAGATATTTCCAAAGTTTAAGTAATAAAAATATTATTACACTGTAGATTGCTGGAAATGTACTTTCATTTAATTGTTTTTTATTATATTTTTACACATAGCTATTCCAGAAGTTTTTATGTTGGGTTAAATTTTCATCAATATTATAAACAAAAATATGTATAAAACGTTGTGTTGGCTAATATATTATATAATATTATGGTGTATAGACTTTAAATATTCCTGGAAATAAGAATTTATATATTTTAAATTTTATGGATAGACGTTGCTTAGGCAACCAAATAAACGCCGATGCTCAACTGTGTGTCAGAAAGTTGACTACCATGTAGGTTTTAGTTTTGGACTTATCAGTACTACTCATAGAGGGCGACACATTCAGTTTACTTATTGATCTCTTATGTAGTGTGTACGCATTGCTCGAATAAATTTAAGGAATTTGTCTTCAGTAGGGTCTTAACTGATCCACACTGTAGTGAATGATGAAACAGGGATATGATTTAATGATTATATTCCGCTGCCTTTGATTGATCGCAACCAATCAATTGGCAAAATCTGATGCTACCTGAAGACCACCAAATAAAATAAAGCATAATTAATATACATGTTCTGTTTGTTAGTTATATTTGTTTGTTTACGTTTATCACTATTTGTTTTGGCATTTTTTGGTAATCGTAACATGAACATGAAATAAAAATGATGTCATATAAAATAATAATTACGGGTAATAATGAAAATGAAACGGAATTATTAAATTTTGATCATTAAATATGTAATGTTTTTTATTAAGTACAGGATATATTTTATACAGTTTAGTTTATCCCAAAGTCCTTTTTCGCTCTGAGAAAAACATTTACAGTACACAGTACAAAAAATCATTTGGTAATCAGGTACAGTGTTCCCAACTGCAGGGAATTTTCCCTTTTTAGGGGATTTTATCAGCCAAAAGGGAATAGGGAATTTTTTTAATGAAAATTATCAAATATAGGGAATTGTCGACAAAACTAATTATTATTTAAAATTTGTATTCTGATGATTAAATAAAACATTATATTTAGTAGTTTCTGTCTAAGCTGCCATTATATATACCTGCACTGAAAAAATGAGAAGAGTTTTAGTACGTTCCGAAACTCTTACCAGCTTCGAGCATACAGCTTCGTGCCAATGGTAGAAATAGCCCCTTACGCTTACTATTGCCATTTCTTTCTTTCTTTGGAACGATATTTGTGAATTGCCAGGCTACCTCCAGAAAGTGTATGCTCTAAGCTTACCACGATTTGAAGCTTGCGAAGAGGAAGAATTGAACACACAGGCGGTAATTTGGAATTAATTTTAATGAATTCGTGTTTTTCTTATTTTCCTTAGACAAATGGTAACAGTAACAAATGATAACAATGAATGGGAGTATGGAAATTTTAATTCAAAAGATGCTAAATAGGGAATTTTTGGCATCCACCTAGGGAATTCTCATGCAAAATTGTTGGGAACACTGATCTTATATCATACAGAGAGGATTCGTAATCAAGCATCGTAAAGTATTTCGAGGTATTCAGGGAACTTATATATATTTAAAGTCCGGGAGATCTGAATTAGAAGTTTGCCTTCTGGAGTACTGAAAGGTTCTATGATGTACGACAATTCATAGAAAAATCCTATAGTTTCCTAAGGGATTTGCCAGTGATAATTAGATTTTCCATAAAAAAAAGTAGGTGCTGCGACGATTTTCTGAGTACTTTCATGTTAATAAAACGATAGGTTACCATCGATTTTACCAGGGAAGGTAGTAATGGGTCTAACTCGGTCTAAGGGTTGAAATCGATATATAAACATGTAAGAGCTCTGCCAACTAAATTAATCAAACATACCGAAATGATAAAAAAATGGCATGACGCCTCCTAGGGAATAAATGAATTTTCACTTGGAAAATTGTGCGGAAAATTTTCTTCTTTATTCTGTTTTTCCAGAAATGTCCCTAGCAATCGTCATGCCAATTTTTCAAATAATTTTTGTTATTATAGTTGGCATGCTCAGAAAATCATTCAAGAATTAAACATTTTCTCTATTTGTGTTCATATATTTCCAGGATATATAAAAATGTATAAATAGAAAATATAATGTTATGAAAAAGATCACTAATTGGTTAAAATTGAATTTTTGAAACTACAATTTCCAATATTTCCGGGGGGGGGGGGGTTGAATCCCCTGACCCCCCGCTGGCTACGGGCTTACCTTACACCCATTACTACCCTCCTGCCGAAAAAAATTTCCTGATAAAATCGATGGTAGCCTATCGTTTTATTAACACGGCAGTACTCAGAAAATCGTTGCAGCATCTACTTTTTTTTGGAATATCTCATTTCCACACGAAAATCCCCTAGGAGTTTTTCGTACCTTATAAGTACCTCAAAGAACCTTTCCATAAGGCAGGACTCAGAAAAACGTGGTTGAACTTCTAATTCAGATCTCTCGGTTTATTATCAGGTATAAATGTTTTTAAATTTAAATACTAAGCAACATATTAAATGATAATTGATATTAAAAAACTACTATCAGGTTCAGATGTCTTAAACTACCAAGCAAGTCAAAAATCAACACAAAATTGCACCATTTAGAGCTTAAATGAAAGTACTACAAATTATGGTTGAAAATAAATATCGATAAACTTCAAAACTAATGCGCCTGTATTTACAAATGCGGAAATGCTATTAAAATACATGAATTTTTATCATCTTATCTAGTTATTACAAAATAATGTCTATTGTAATAAGTGATTTATAGATGACAAAAAAAATCTAAAAATGTGACTAATACGCTGTTGCTATACAAAATCGTTGTAGATATTAACTTTATATTTTATAAGTAGAATACAATATCAGGGTGAGAAGCATTGGACTTTGTAAACGACCATATTCTAGTTTTTCTTCCTCTCTGCATGTGTTTTTTTGTATAAATGTCTACCGTCACGTACCAAGTCCATAGCTTTTCACTCCGTAAATATTCCAGGAGTACGTTCAAGGTGACTTGCCGCCCGTTCCGCCACCACCGGTACCACAAAACGAAGAAGGCGGTTATCACAGATCGCCCAGTGAAGATTCAGGACTTGGACTAGGAGTTTCTGACAGAAACAATCCAAGGTAAATGTTGGTTGAACCAAATATTGGACTTCCGGTGTGGCGACCTTGATGTCAACATGTCCGGGAGCCCACAAAGTGTTCATTTCAAAATCAATATAAATATTTATCCAAAGGGGGTAACTTTTTAAGTAAACATTACTTCAGGCCCAAACTCCAGGAGCTACACCTTTAAAATTCTTAAATAGCAAGAGTATCGAACTCTTTTGAAAAATCTTTTTAAATTCTTTATTTTGGTATTCGATTTTTTTTATATAAATCTTTTAAGACCCGCATTCTTATCTTATCTTATCTTCACTAAGAAAAAAATAGTCGTAGAAACAATTATTGTTTCAAAAGTGGCGTCCAGGTTAATAATTCTCTATATGAAGGTACCAGCAGAGCAATGCTTTAGACCCAAGAGAACAAATACTGATATTTAATTTATTTCATAAATGCTTTTCCTTCTTTGTCGTGTTATTCTTTATGGAAAAAATAGTTTCTTTGTTGTGGATGTAGCTGAACTCCCCAGACCCCTTGCCGATTATTGGCACTCCGTTATGTGTAAAATTAAACCTATATTTATTTTGGTTAGTACCTATAGTGTATTTATTTATTTTCTACCTATATTAACAGAAAATTTCTGACTTAACCCCCTCTTGGTATTTATTGTGAACAAGAACTAGGGATTTCATTTACTTTCAGTTTCGATAACAATGAAGTGCAGAAAGCATTCTGAAAGTTATAAAGTTGTTAACCATATCAAGTAAACAGCTTTAGACTATAGGTAAATGAATTGAACTTGTTTTAATATATAATACCGAAATTTGGTGTAACCAATCACACTGATTTTCTATGTTTTACACAAAATATCCGGATAAGCTTGACCTTTTTGCTAAATTTACCCAGACTGGATATAAAGATACTCAGACAACAGTTGCAAATAATGTTGCTCAAATTGAACTTTGTATAAAAAATTACCAAAACTTACAAAATGGAAATATTCAGGGCTAACTGAAGCCAATTTTGACGGGAGAGTTCAGTTTTTGTGAACAAACGACAGCTAAAATTAATAACAACGTCCATGAAGATGCAGAGCCATTTAAAGACTATGGATTGTTGTCACAAATCCACATTTTATTTAAATGGATTTGTATAAACACAACTACCGATACTGAAGTAATGAAAATCTTTAGGAGCGTACAGAAGGATATATATACCCTCACAATAAATTTGTTGATTATTGAAACTGTTGAAAATTAATTCACTAGGGATGAGCATTCTCAACTTGAAGAAAGTACATTTTCAACTAGATGGGGCTCCTCCTCACTATGTTCTTCTTGTCCCGCAATAGTTAGTTATTTAAAGTCTGTTTATATTCTTCAAATATCTATTTTTGTTTGAAATATCTATTGTTTCTATTACAATTTTTCTCCTCATTAATCCAAATATTTTTTTCCAATTTTCCAATACAGTGAAATTAGATGGATCTTTCAAAATGAGTAATTGGGCGTTCCTGGATGCAAGGGGTAACAGAATGTCAAGCAATTTTTGCTAGATAAATGTTTTGATGTATTTCAGCAATTTTTAATAATAATAAAGTGTTCATTTGAAAAATACCGTTTTAGGTTTGTTTTATTAAAGCTAAGAATTGGTAAATGCTTTTTTAAAAACGAATACAGATTCTTTTATTTCCTAATCAATATCAAAAATCAAACTTTGAAATTCATTTAAAAAAAATATATAACTTGTAGTTTGTCAATAATTTTCTCAACTGAAAACTATTTCAGTTTCGATACGTTAAAAAAAGCAATCTGATACTTGATCGAATTCTTTAAAAAATCACAATGGAAAAGTCGTTAAACATTAATTGACACTTTTATTTGTTCGCCATTTAATTGCTTCTCTTGTCGATTCAGACATAATGCAAGTTTTTTGTTTTCAAAGTTCACTGGCCGTTGGAAATATGTTTAAAAAAAAGATGTAGAGGCGGTTAAATTATGGGAAAGAAAACACAATTAACTAAAGGGCGTTTCAAATATTCTAAAAAGTGATGATGAAAGTAACCTACAACTGTTTCAACCAATATGAATCAATCGAAATGCTTTGAGAAAAATGTTCAACTTTTTTACTTTTATGCCAGCATATTAGATTTTGACTGTGATAAGACAAGCATAACAGGTGCAATATGCAATTTGCGTACCTTTGAGTGAAAAACTTAACATAATCTAACCGTCCAAGACTGTGAAGCTCACAGCGACCACAATATGGAAAGTATCAAAGAATTTCGAGTTTTGCAATAGTGATGGGAATAAATTCAGAAAGTAAAGTGAAAAAACATGCGAAGGGACCCAAGTATTTATGTTAAACTAAAAGAAAGTAGAAAAATTAGGAGTGGTAGAGAAATGAGAATCAAGAAATAGAAACAATATTAGAAGACCCCATTACATGAAAACACTAGAATGCTCATTGTTAAGGAGATACGGAAGGGGAAGATTTGAACAGTATTTCTCAGACGCAGTAAATTTGACTGACAAAGAAGATTATTGGAATGAAATGGAAGATGACTAAGAGGAAGAATTGTAAGATTATATAAAGCGATTACAGAACAACAAAAAACCAGAGGAAGTATCTTAACAGCAGAGATTTTAAAGTGAGGTGGAAGGAAGAAAAGACACCAAAGAAATTTAGGTTTAGGACAAAAATGGTAACCATCGACCAAAGATATTCATCATTAAGTGCATTGAATAAAATATTTTTGAACAGCATTTGGAACAGTTAGGATATTCAAAAATCACAGGAGCTTGATAGAGATGACAGTTATCAGAATTGGAAGTAAAACTATTATTAATGTGACACCGACGAGGTTTAAGTACACAGTGCAGTGAGAGAATGAGATTTCCACTGTCAACAGCTGTGTTCAATCCAGTTATAGTTTAGGAAGTGAATCTGTGGAAAAGTAGCAACAAATTAAATGTTAGACACCAAGCTCCAGAAACTAATGCCTTGCCTATACCGATTAAATTCTGCTGATGATGATGAAATCTAAGGATTAAGGAATAAGGGCATTCCAATTGTTAGAAGGAATGCGACCGAGTAAATAAAACTAAAGCCATATATATGGTAATGAATGCAGCATCATACGTTTGTCAGATAAATCTAATTATTAACATTGAGAGGAAATGGCACTAGAGATAGTCTAGCACCTTGAATAATTAGAAGTAACTATAACATGCCAAGGAGATGAAGAGAAAAATGGGCAAACAAAATAATGTAAAGCAGCATGGGATTGTTACTTATGCATGCGCAATGTAGATACAAATATGGTGGAGAGCAAGTTAGACATTTGGGAAAGTCAGATATTAAGGAATTTTTTTGGAACAAAGAGCTATATGGCTAGAGTGTGAAAAGAAGCTGCATGATGGGTGAAGGATCTGACGGAAGTGGGAGTTAAGGATGGAAGGAGACTTCTGATCGGAACGTAAAGGATATAATCCAAGTCCAAACAGTTTTGAAACCCTAAAGATCTGAATCACTTCACCATACTTCCACAAAAGTAATAGGGCTTCTAGTTACAAACCAGAAACATCCGGTTAAAAGTTTCGAGAAACACATTTGTCCAGAGAGATTATGAGATTAATAATCTTAATAATAGTTAACGGCAAAATACAGCAGGGGCACTTCGAAATGGAAGATGGCACCTCAATTGAATCTATGGTGGAAGGTCATACTTATAAATACCTTGGAATAAAGCAGGCTCAGCGTATTGATCACTTGACCATGAAAACGGACCTAAGAGCAGAATTTTATAGAAGGGTAAGACGACTGTTGAGAACCAAACTAAACAGTAAAAATCTGTTTCAGGCTATTAACACCTATGCGTGTTCAGTGCTCAGTTACTCTTTCTGTATAGTTAATTGGTGCAAGACTGACATTGAACAATTGCAACGAAAAGTTCGTGTTTTACTAACAAAAGCTCAAAATCACCATCCAAAGAGTTCTGTCGAACGTACAACTTTGCCACGGTATGAAGGAGGAAGAGGATTGACAGATCTAAGCAAACTATTAGATCAACAAATTTCTATTTTGCGTAGTCATTTCCAGAAACTCGCAGAATTTTCTGATCTACACAGAGTCATGTGCCAGGTTGATAACTCAACACTACTGCGACTGACACAACAGCATGTCCAATTACACCACCAGACCACAGATCAGAACCTGCTGAAATGGAAAGAGAAGCCCCTTCATGGAAGACATATAAATGACGTCAACCAAGATTATGTCGACAGTGCAGCGTTGAACTACTGGTTGATCTCTGGTGATATGTTTCCAGAAACGGAAGGCTTTATATTGGCAATCCAAGATCAAGTAATTCCAACTAAGAACTACCTAAAGTACATCGTTAAAGACCCTTCTATTAACAACGACAGATGCAGATACGGTTGTCAAACATCTGAATCCAGCATATCACAGGAGGTTGTCAAGCGTTCGCTGCAACCGAATACAAAGAACGACACGATGCTGTGGCAAAAATACTTCACCAGGAACTAGCACTGAAACTTGAATTATCACAGTTTGTAAGATTATCATACTATAAATATAAACCAGAATTTATTTTAGAAAATAACAACTACAAGCTGTACTGGGACCGCACGATACTGACCGATCGGACTGTTGCTCACAATAGACCAGATATAGTTTTGGTAGATAAAGTCTCTCGGAAAACAACTTTAATCGACATAGCAATTCCTAACAACAATAATATAAATATCAAGCAGACTGAGAAAATAACCAAATATAGAGATTTGGAATTTCAAATAAAGACTCAGTGGGACATGAACAACACACGAACTGTACCAATTGATATCAATTTTGATATCTAGGATATCTGGGGTTTAGTGAATTTTCCCCTAAAGGCACTCATAGCGTGCGTTAGAGGGAGTGTGATGCCATACATTGTATGGTCAAGTCGTGAAGTATCTTAATAAATCTTGCAGTAACTGTTTTGTCATCATCTGGAGTAAAATTCTAAGCTATAATTAGGTTCACTCAGGAATACTACAGAACTGTGTGAGATCCTTAATGCTCCTAATCTCTATTCTGCAAACAAAACAACAAAAAGAATTATCGACGATTTGGATTGATTATCAATAGGCAAAATGGTGAAAACACAATACAGCATCGCCAGAAAAACAACAACAGAGCATGAAAGTGAATCATTATTTTAAAATTAGTCATGATATCTGTAAGAGGAAGCCATTTTATAGTCGACTTTGTCAGTCTATGTACTTTTAGGATTGATTTGGATTTAAATAGAAAAATCGAATGGTTAATTTATGTTCTGTCTTGAACAGGCTATCGTTGGGCAATAAATGTGGTTTTTGTTTTAAATCAATAAGCAATATAAACAGTAGACTCATAAATTATTTTGGATACTTGTGATTTCTTGCAGAAAGGTCTAGCTTGTTTTTAATATAAAATTTTTGATTTATTGTTAAAAATGCGCCAAAATCTGACTCAAACTTTTTTTGGGATTTTAGAGCAAGACCTGCTAGCGCCACTGGTAAACCAGTACCGGAAATAAACAACGAAGGCCACCAAAACCAGGTGACTACCAACACAATTACGCTAATGTTCTGATAAGTTTTACATGTCTGTCTCTACTACGTATGATACTTTCTTTTTTCTTGTCTACTCTGTCTTTAACTTCGTAGGCTTGTAGAATAAAAGAATAGAGCAAAAACGACCTTGGTCTTGATTTAAAGGTCGATTTTGTTTGATCTATAGAGCACTGGCACCAACATATCTCTATCGTGTTCCCTAAAATGCACACGTCTCTGTTTTGAATCTACAGTTTCTGTATTGTATTCAGTTTTTTAGTGCTTTTAGTGTTTTTAGTGGTTATATATAGCGTTTAGAAAGTTTTTAAAGAAAATTTTAACATTGTTGAGGATCAGGAGATAGCCTTGACAGATTATTGTGACAATCAATTTGAAACATTAAAATCTCCTGATTCACTGAGGCATTTTACACGCTCCTTAGGTAAGAGTTTCAAAATATTTTTTCAGGAGTACATTAGTGGTGAAGAAGATAATCCTGTTGGATCGAGGAGCAGAAGGCATTCAAGTCCTGGTGAATCTAGATCTGGTAGTACTACAGCTTTGCATCAACAGGATTACTCCGATTCGGTGAGTCTTTGTTTTTTAAATTCAAAATATTATTTGTCTTTTGTTCGATTTTTGATTCGGCATATGAGGTAACTTTGATCAAATATATTTCGTGAATTTCAATGGATCATTAATAAGTATTTTACTTCTACAATACTAATATGAAGGTTATATACAGTTTTTTTTCTTAATTCTCAGATTTTTACCTTTAAACTATTGTAACTTTTTTATTTTGCACAGTATCTTCACCGAATAAACTTAAATCGGATCTATGAAGTTTGTTTGCTCTTCTGCATTCGATATTTTACTCAAATAAGTAGTTGAAAAACTGATATGAGTCCACAAATAGCGAGATTCTATAAAAAAGTGATTTAAGTTAAACACTTTATCACATTACAAAAAAAAATAAGAAGCACATCGAGAACTTCGAATGCTTACAGAAACTTCTCTACTTCAACGCCTTTTCAACGATATATCACACGTATTGGAAAGTAATCAGTATCATAATAAAATTTTGGATTGTAACTTACAAGTTTAGAACTACAAAAAATAAAACATACATCAAATAGCATAATTTGTTATAAATTTTGTTCAAACCGGCTTCTACCGCTACGGATGCAATCGCGACACCTTTTTCTGATTCCTACAGTGGTAGTCTCTAGTCGCATCTCATCCCATATTATTTCAAAACCAACATTTATTCTTGCTCTTAACTGCTCCTTGGTTTTTATTTCTCTCCCATAAACGAGTTGCTTGGCCCGTCACCATACAAAAAAATCGAAGGGAGTCAGGTCTGGCGACCTTGGAGGCCAGTGTACGAGGGCTGCCTTTTATATTTCGGGATTGGACAACCCTAGTGTTGCAATCTGACAACTGACAGCTCTATCGTAAAGTTTGACATTTTTGAGGCCATACGTACTCAGAACCTTTTGACATACGAGCGCTATGTGTTGTTTACAGTAACTTAAAGGATTCATCTCGGCCAAAAAATGGAATTAAATCGTGAAGATTTTCGTGCGATTATTTTTTTACAACTTTCGACGTGGATTAAGTCAGCAAGAGTGCATGGATGAACTTATTTTAATTTTTGGCGATGAAACTCCATCAAGGACCACTGTTTATCGATGGTATGGTGAATTCAATCGAGGTCGTAGTTCACTCCAAGACGAATTTAGTGAAGGTCGTCCAAAAACAGTTGTTGTTACGGAAACCATTGATGCTGTGTGCGAACTGATATTGCAAGATCGTCATGTGACCTATCGTGAGACTGAGTCAACCTTACACATTAGTGGGACCAGCATACATTCAATATTGCATAAACATTTGAATGTCAAAAAAATTTGTTCGTGTAGGATCCCACACAATTTGTCAATCGTTCAAAAAAAAAGGCTCGTGTCGATTGACTGAAAGAAAAGCTCAAAAAATACTATCGCGGTGCTTCAAAACATGTTTATGACATAGTGACATGTGATGAATCGTGGATTTACGCGTATGAGCCCGAAAGTAAACAGCAGTCGACTGTATGGTTGTTTCAAGATGAGCCGAATCCAACAAAAGTTGTTCGCGCACGAAACACTTTCAAGCAAATGATCGCCTGTTTTTTCGGAAAAACTGGACATGTGGCAACCGTACCACTAGAACAACGCAGAACAGTCAATTCTGAGTAGTACACAACCATTTGTTTGCCAGTTGTCTTCCAAGAAATGAGGAAAACCAACCGCCGAAGACGGATCACTCTTCACCACGACAATGCGAGCTCTCACACATCGGCTCAAACAACTGCATTTTTGACCACTCTAAACATCGATTTGATGAGTCATCCGTCGTATAGTCCTGACTTGTCACCAAATGACTTCTTTTTATTCCCGTACGTAAAAAAACAAACTGAGAGGTCAACGTTTTTCGACACCTGAAGAAGCGGTTGCTGCGTTCAGAATGCATGTTTTGGAGATACCTCAATCAGAGTGGAAAAAGTGCTTCGACAATCGGTTCAAACGCATGCAAAAGTGTATAGATCTTCATGGGGAATTTTTTGAAAAACAATAAAGCGATTTTCGATGATTAATATTTATTTTTGGTCTCTAATCCCGAAATATAAAAGGCAGCCCTCGTATAGGGCCAGTTCTTTCAATCGACGCGTTTGGTAATGAATTGTCCAGGAGCTCTTTGTCAGTTCGCCTATAATGTGCACGACAGCCATCTTTTTTGAATATTTTTAAGGGAAAGAATCAATGTTGCTTTCCAAAAAATGGGGGATGATCGATTTCGTTAGTTGAAACTATAAGGTTTACTCTAACATTTTAAGACAAAAAGAAAATATTCTAATTATCTGAGATGAGCTTTATTTTCATTTGTCATATGCGATTGAATGTCTTTTTCATTTAAGTTTAGCGTCATGTCTAGATAATTAGTAATTATTCAATTCAAGCTCTAATAAAAATAATGCACAAATATCAAAATATATATTTTTATTGAAAGCATTATACTAAAACATATTAAAGTAGTATGCATAATGGACAAACTTCTCTACTTCATAAGCATTTTCTTTCTAAAATTAGTGGTACTAATTTTGAAATTATATATCCAAATTAGTTTTCCAAGTACTTTATCAACTAAGATAAGCAGATATCACAGTATATACAGTAATCCTACGTATTTCGATAATATTATTAAACAAGATTAAAATACAAATGAAATATATCTAAAACATTTTTTTGCACATTTTGAAAGGCAATTTGTGGCATATTTTCTTCAATAAACATCTTGTTATATTAAGTACAGTGTTTTATATCTTAACTACGTTTAAAACTAAAAAATATATGACAATGCTGGGTGTTTATTAATTTATTTTTATTTTTTGTCATTAACAATCTTTATTGATACATGACCTTTAGGTAAATTTGTAAAATCCTAAACTGTGTATATTTAGATAATAAAATCATAAATCTCTGTTCACTTTTGAAGTACGCCGAATGTAAACAAAGAACCTATGTTTATGTAATCGAATCATGACTGGTTCTGATTTTTTCTGGATTTAGGTCGTATTCATTTGAATCAATTTTTATCCTCTCTTATGGATAAATCAAAACCTACCTAAGTGAACCAAACGTTTGGAAATTTTGAAATATACAGACTTTTTGCCTCAAGTATGGTATTGTTTCCAAAAAATCATAAACAGGAACGTTTAAAATATGATCTTACATTAGTAATAAACGCATATGTTTTGTGGTGGTCGGATAATTTTATCAGGTTGTTTAGATTGTCCCATAACCTTAAAATATTGTTTAAGATCGATCTGTCATTTGTCCATGGTGCCTTCAAAAATTGGCCCAATTATCGAGAGACATAACAGATTTACCTTCAATAAAATTTGGTAATCTATTTCAACAAAAGGAACGTCTGTTATCATACCATAAGTAATGAGTCATTCCTTTCCTGAATGAATATATAATTTGGCAATTTCTTCACCTCCTCACCCTAGCCCTGCATCAGATGATGATAGTTGATCCAAACCAGTCGAAACGTTGTCAGATCGACCAACTGTGTTTTTTTTTAATTTTAAATGTTTATAGTCTTTCAGGACAACCCACTTAAATTAGCTTTTTGAACATATTCTGTTTCACGATTTCTGTTTGGATTTTTGTGAGTGCACTAAAAGAAATCTGGAGATGATTGCTTCCAGGAAAGTGCACATTTAGTTTTTCAATCACCCTTAGAAAAGTGTTTTTCTTACAAGTATCCGATATAAGTAAGTTTAAATTAGTTTATTTTTGAAAAAACACGTCTCGTAAAAAACAAAATATGTCAGGGCGTGTGTTTGTTTTTGATAATTTGTATACATAATTAAAAATAACTGATAAATTAAATTACCAATTAAAATTTCAAGTAACAAAATCTTCACGTAAATAATGGTCAGTGCAATTTTGAGACAAAATGTGAACGGAGCCTTACATTTTCTGTGGTCACAGCTTTAGAATTAAGTAATCCTAACCTAAATACATTGTTTTCACCTCATTTTAGATTTTATACTTTTTTTCTATCTCTAATAAAACATTTTTTTTATAATTGGCAGTTCTTAATTTTAATATAAAATTATATTTTTATCTACAGTTTTTTCTCGAACAGAAACATATTCTTATTAAAATTATTAAATTTTTTGCAAAGCCCTCCGTATGTCTTCGGTCTCTTTCGAGAAGTTCGTGGGAGTTTTCAGTTCTTGTCTGCTGTCATCGTTGATGTAATCCTTTGGGGGTTCGGTGGGATAGCCGTATCCGCAGCATCGTGATCCGCTCCCGAATTTTGGCCTCGGGATGTGAACTCTTTTGATGTCTACCAACCAGGATTCCATTTTCTGGTAATAGGTTTTATATCTGTAACAAAACGAAAATATTTAGAATATGTTTTGAAGATTGTCGCCCAAAATCGGGCGACAATAGTATTACTATCAAAATCTTTCACGGATGTTAAGATGTGAGGAATTATTTATCTGGCAGTACATCTGTTTGAGTCAGGATATAATCTTAGAGACGTTTCGTCAAGGTTTTACTTGGCATCGTCATTTGTTAAGTCGTAAATTTTTACTACGTATTGATAGTACAACGTTTGTTATGTATGACTTCTTGTACAAATTTGGGAGACAATGTGATTAGTGTGCTTTGTGAGTGTAGTCCCTTGGTGAATATACAGTGTGTTTAAAATGAAATGAAAATTGACTGAGGGACGAAAATACTAAAGTTTGTCAGTTTCTTGTTATCAAGAAATCAACAAAAATGAACCAGTTTCTTTATTTGGGTTAAAATAACTCATTTGCTCTACTATCAGGGAGTACATCTGGTTGTTATTTTGATTCGTGTTGGAATATTGTCAGATTCTTCCCATAATAATAGAAACTTGAAAGATTATTATTGTATTAGACAAAAAAAAGTTTACGTCAAAATTTGAATATATGGAGTTTTTCATACAAATCTCCTAAACATATTTTGGAGGATATTAAATAAAATATATCATCCTCATCATATGTAGCTATATTCAACCAATGTTTTACGGTGTAGCCTCCCTGAAGAATTTAAAAATTGTAGAGGAACTTGAAGAGCTGTGGAAATGAAGATCTTAAGGTCTTTAGAAAAAACGATGAAGAAGAGCTTATGATCTGTGAAAAGGACTGAAGGACCATATTGAAGACAATTGAAGATAGTGTTCTTTTTTGACTAACTCAAAAAGAAGAAGAATAAGAAGTGTAGGACTGAAGAAATGGCTCGAAGGATTGAGCAGGAGAACAGAGTTTTGGCAATTTAGTTTTACCCGTTAAGAAATAATGTATTAATGAAGAGAAAAGTTGAAGAGCTGGTCGGAGAGACTTAAGGTCTTGTGGGAACAGATGTGAAGAGCTTAAGGTCTTTTCGAGGGAAGAATTTTCTCGAAAGATTGAGATGATGAAGAATATATTCAAAACAGGGGATATGAGGCATACCTTGCCACGCTGCCTCACTGTGGATTGGTAAAGAACAAATGTCGATTTGCTTGATGTTTGCCAATTACATCAGAGAGGTCTGTACCCCACGAAATTGATTCACAATTTTTATTAATTGAGAAAACCTTGACTGGGCTGAGATTCGATCGCGGGTCAAGACCTCGTATCAAATTTTATGCAATTGTGAGAGCTGAAGGTCTTTATCACTAAGCCATCGAGGGAAATACTCGACGTTTCGACTCCTGTTTTTTAGTCATTATCAAGAGACAAAATGAAAAAGAAAATAATGAAAATCAGATTTTTAATCGAATCTGGGGTCTCAATCTGCCTATTGTGAAGTGTCAGTTAATAATGAACAGTTCAGTATTTCATTTTGTTTCTTTAATAAAATGTCAAAAGTTTAAAATCAAATAGGTTTGGGATTGAGTTTTTGATTATCATTTTGTGTCAGAACTAGACATAAAGCCATTTTAAATTACTGAAAATAAAAGGTATTACTCAAATTTTGAATAAAATAATCATCAGACTACTTTTTGAAATTTTAGGTTATGAAATTCAAACTTATAGGCTTTTCCTTTGATATTTAATTATTAAATCTTTGCATACAATACACGGTGCCCCACCGGGAATGATATCGATCGATAATGTGAAAACGATATTTACGAGTTGAATGACAAATTACTGGTAACACTTTTGGATTAGCTTTAAAGGATTCAAAGTTTTTGAAATTCTCCAAAATCCGTTTAACAGTCAATGGTGTAGGTTTCGATTTTTGCGGATATCGAACTGCAAACATATTACATGTTCTAGACATCACTTTTTTGCATTCCCCATAAATAATAAGTAAATTTAAATAATCTTCGTTTGTATAATTTAGATGTGCTAGCATTTTTTAAAATTTAACGCACTAAGTATCGTTTGATTCAATATTATTATACTGAATCAACTCACACCGACATTTAAATTGAGTCCTTAGCAACCGTCACAGCCAACTTAGTTTTATTGACGATGCTGCAAAATTTAAATTATTTTCGAATAAGTCGAAATCTACGAGATTTTCCTATAGGTAACTTTTAACAAAGTATCTCTTATTATCAATGCTTAATCTGATAACGATATAAAAAATTGTGGTTTCGATTTGAAAAAAATGAGTTTTTCATGATTTCGCATTTCAATATTCGGGGTTTTCTTAAACATTCTGCTAAAAAATTGTCAGCCTAATATTACATATTTTGGAAGCTCAAAGTCCATTCTATCACATTTCCGAGGAAAATCTCATAATTCCGCTGGGTTACTGCATAATTGGCGATTATCTGAAAGCCTTAAAATGCTTTGGATTATCTCGAAAAGGGCTGAAATTAATTATAGGGTATCTATATATAAATAGGCAAAGACACAACGATTAGGTACCATTTTCTCATCTGTCTCTCGATTTTCTTCATTTTTGTTTTGTTTAGTAGCTACTGACGACCTTCAGAGCAGAATGCTAATATTTATTTATAATATCGGGTCATTCATTAAATAAAATATAATAAAAATTCATTATTTACGTCCATAATGTCAACGCCAAACAACTGAATGTGCCACCTCTGCCAGACTCAAAACATTGAGTAATTATATATAGATGGACCAATGCTGTTATATACTTAGAGCATGTACTTCTGAAAGTGACATGCAAGCGTTGTTATTGTTTAGTGGTAAAGTAATCGTTGTATATTATAATTATACAGGGCGATTCCAGGTATGTTAGAAATCATTTTTTTTCATGGGTGGCACATAAGCAGTTGCATATATAGGGTATTTAAAATATAGAGTAGAGTGCTATTATAACTAATAAAATAATTATATAAGGAAGCCCATTAGCGATTTACAGAGTTCTTGGAATAGAAGGTGCAGTAGAATTACAGTTATACAGGGTGGTGCAAAAAATATTATACAGAGATGCATATACAGGGTGGCAAAAATGGAAATGCAACATTTCGTAACCCATAAGCAGTTGTATATATAGGGAAGATGAAATATAGGGTGAGAGGAATTATAGATATACAGGATGATAATAAAAAAAAGGAAATGATTTATAGAGTAGCCCATGAAGAGTTCCATATATATGATGATTGAAATATAGGTGGTAGTAGAATTATAGTTACAGAAGATAGTTAAAAATTTCATAAACAAAAAGAGTAAATACGGTGGCTCATAGGCAGTGGCATATACAGAATGGTTTACCGGGGGGTTCAAAGATGTTAAAAAATATTATGCGTGGTCTATGAGCAGTTGCATATACAGGGTACAGGGAAATATATAATGAGATGGAATTATTATGATGAGGATTTTAATAAACCGGGAGGTTAGAAAAAATAAATATGTAGGGTAGCCCATTAGCGGTTGAATTTTTGTCATATTAAATTAAGAATTACTAATTTGAACACAAATAAAGTACTGAATTGATTCGGCCGATACTTGTTGGAAATTCATTATAGTAATTAACTGATACTACAGTCTAGTTCCTTGACAAAGACATTAGTCGAAACGCGTCGGACAGTTTTCAAAAAACGTAATTTGTGGAAATTGCAATTGTAGTATCAGTTAATTATTACACAAATAAAGTCCTATGAATTATATCGAAAAGAACTTGAATTTCGTTACTTCTTTGTAGAAGCGAGATGTAAGACCATCTAGGATTTTCGAGGAAACTATCACACAGAGGTTCCGAATCTGGATCCGTTCCGTTTAATTGTTCTGTTCTCCCTAAAGTCCTAGGATAGAATGTCACGATAAAATTTTCAGATTACTTAACCTGCCAGGGATATTGACACAATTGCTCGAATTTCGACCACTGGGCGACAGCTAGTTATACATAAATTAGTCTTAAAATTACCCGTAGAATTCAGAATTGCAAGAATATACAGGGTGTTCCATTTGAAATAAGCAACTTCGTATCAACTTCCGGTATAACCGGAAGTGACACATGCTTGAAAATATTTTAGCTGGACTGCAATCTAAAAGTAATACCAGTAAATTTTCATTGAATTCGTAAATACTGTTTTCCTATTATCGATTGATATCATTCCAAGTGGGCCACCCTGTATATGCTATAATATTTAAAAAAGTCTCATAAAAATCGGTACTTTATAAAGGGTGCATGGGAGAATTAACCAATTTGGGTACCGAATATTTTTGTCTAAATTCTAGAATGATCGAACGCGATTAGATTGAACTGATTTCTCTAAAAAATGTAAAGTTACAAAATACTTATACTGAAACATCATTTTTGTTTTTAGAAGATTTAAAATTCCATAACGACAAAAAAGAACTTTACGTCTTTGTCGTACCGTCTAACAAAGCGAGTACCAAGCAGTACGCAACAAGCGAAAGCGTACCCGACCCAGCCTACTGCGCTGTTTAAACACTGATCCACTTTTCTTGTTGTCCAATTTTTAGCGTAGGCTACGCGTCGTAGTCTTTTGTAATTTTTTTCTTTCGGTATTTATTGGAACCAAAACGACAACATCTCTCGTGCGTTGGTACCTAACTAATGAAATATTTCATGGTACCATGGCGTGCTGTTCGACGATACCGAGAATCGTTTTCATTTGGTTCGAATGAAATATGTTGGACTGTTTCTTTTCACTACGTGTTGCGTCTTGAATAATGGAGACGATCTGTTTTTTTTTTACGAGTACCCGGTACTCGGACCACCAACTGATGAACTGATCCGAAAACTATGCCTAATTTAAGCACGCGTTGAACGTGCTGAGTAAAAGCGAGAGTGTTTTCTTTTTTGGCGATGTCGATTTGTAAACGAGAGTCGATTTGCTGATTTTGTTTCGGGTACCGTTGAACCCTATGGCACCGCGGGAGCTCTGGTAGATTTATTTCTCGTATGCAGTGGATTTATGAAGATGTAGTTTTTCGAACCACCGAAATTGTGCTTGTAGTTGATTCTTTATATTCTACTGTACAGGACGTTTGTTAAATAAGTGGGCATAGCGTTTGAAGAAACAACGGGTGGTATCAAAGATTTACCTAGATGTGATTGACTTAAAATGAACAATGACACCAAATATAAGGCTTTATACAACGTAAATCAATCATTTATGGGAAAATATTTAAAGAAAGTCAAATCCTGATCGATGATTATAATTTTGTACAATTTTTATGGTGCAATCTGACGAGAGTTCTCAGTTTTAAAATCACGTTGAGTTTTCGACGAGACAGCAGTAAATCGTCACAAATGTCGGTACTGCTCTCAGGAAATTTCTCACTGGGTACAAATGATACACACCCAGAATGCACAAAAACAAGACTTGGGTAGGCATAGTAAACAAAAAATCTTATTTTTTGTGTCAAGATGAGGTTCGGTCGCATTGTGGTGTACAAGGTTCCTGGAAACAACATTTAATTGAAGATTGATTGGTAGACGTGGACTAATTAAGTGAGCAGCAAGATGTCCAGATTTCAACTCAATGCATTTTTTCTTGCGGAGCCTTTTAAAGAACCGAGTTTACGTTGCCAGGCCAGATTTGCAGGATTGATAAAATGGATTATTAAAAAACGCAAGACATAAAGCCAACAGATTTTTGTTTAAGTCGTCAATTCGTTAATTGGACCATACAACAGAGACTTGAAATTGTGAATTTTTTCTACAAATTCATCTTCAGCGATGAAGCACATTTTCAATTGGGTGGATTTGTTAACAAGCAAAATTGTCGAATCTGGGGTGAAGCAAATCCACGAGAAATAAGGGAGAGACTGATGCATCCACAAAAAGTAACTGTTTGGTGTGGTTTTTGGGCTGGTGGAGTGATAGGTTCATACTTTTTTGAAGATCACTATGGAAATGCTGTTACTGTGAATGGTAATCGATATCTAACGATGCTTACTAACTTTTTGTGGGATGAATTGGAGCATATTGATGTGCAGAATATGTGGTTCCAACAGAACGGTGCAACATGTCATTCAGCAGCAGAAACAATCAATCTTTTGAAACAGAAATTTGGTAATCGAATAATTGCTCGAAGAGGAAACATTAATTGGCCCCCTAGATCTTGCGATCTAACACCTCTAGATTTTTTCCTATGGAGCTATTTGAAAGGAAACGTCTATGCCAACGATCCACAAACAATTGATGACCTAAAGGAGAACATTATTGACTGTTTTCAAATAATTGAACCGCAGTTATGCCAGAAAGTTATCGAAAATTTTAGCAAAAGATTAGAAACTTGTCGTACAGCAGCAGGTGGTCACATACAAGATATTGTTTTCCATTAAAGATTTGATCATTCTCAAATAATTTGTGTATTTAATTAAAAACTTAAAAATTAACCTCAAATTGAACACTTTTTAAATTAGTAGTTAAAAAAAGTGTCAATCCAATTGTGAAAGTTATACCTTTATATCGTTTTCATTCATTTATTTTTCTGAGTTTTAACTTTACTGTTCAAGGGAGTAAAAAATCAGAACTTCGTAAACTTGTTACCTTTTTTGTACTGTTGTGACTTCCGATGTATTACCTATGTCCAAGTCTCTAATTTAAAATATCGCAACCAGAAAATTGGAATGTTTCTTAGAATGAAAACCAAATTTTCTGTAGATATTGTATATTAATAGGATGTTATATTTGTTTATTTACTATAATTTATTGATTTTCTATAAACGAAGGAACTATAATATATTAACTGTTTCCTAATTCTTACACAGAAAACTTGTATGGATATTTCAAGATCAAGGCAGTTTGGTGTCGGAACGAAGTCTCGGCAATATTTGCATTTTACTACCATATTCATGTATTTTCGTATATGTGAGTGTGGGCCTCCGTTCAAAAGCTTTCGCTTGAAAAACTACCCGAGTTCAAAATAGAGCTAAAAGCTGAAACGAAAAATTAAAATACTCCCAAAAAAAGTGGAAAATAAATTTTTTTTTAAATATTAACCGACATTCAAGTAGAATTAAAAGTTGAAAATATTTAAAAAAACAAAACACTAAACAATAAATAGCAAATTCTATCTTGTTAGGTAGGTACCTACTCACAAAGTAAAAAATAGGAGAATAAATGACAGATTAATTCCCTATTTATCTAGTATATATTTAAGTCATGCATAGGATCTATATTATCTTTACACCTCCATTTCACTTTCTTTTAAGAGTAATTTGAAAAAATGCATACTGTAGTTATTAACTATAAAATATAATTCTGCATAGTTAGAAGCAAATCTGTCCGCGCCATAAGAAGTGTCATGCAAAAAAGTCGCCTTTAACCGTCCCCAGGGGGCCATCTATATCTATACCAAAATTCATCATAATCAACTGAACAGGTTAGGCCTGAAAGTGTAACACACAAACAAACAAACTCACTTTCTTATTTATTATATCAGTTCGAATTTTTGAGCTATTAGTTGCCATTTTTGGCATGCGAGAATACTTTTCATATATGCTCTAAGGTCCTTTGTTAATACGTTAATCGCCATGTGACTTGACATTTGGTTCTCAACTTAAATGGCAACCCGGGGCCGTGTGACCCGAAATTGGGCCTTCACTGCTTGCTGTAGCTTTATGCGCTGTGAACCGCTATATGGGTCACGTAAAGTGTTATTGGCTATGGGATATCATAAGCCGATTTCTAGCGATCTACCGGTTATAATTGTTCCTAAGTGGTTTGAACCAAACACATCCTAGCGGTCTTGATTAATACCAATGGCATCACGAAAACGTCACAAATGAGCCCTAGTTACGTCATTGTTTGAAATATCTTCAACCGGTAATAACCCAAAGCAGTAGTTGTTTTTGTCTGTCTCTTTCTTAAATGACATTTTAGGTTATGTATTTATTTTTATTTCTAATACATATATTTGAATACAAGGAAATTAATATTAATTTATATACAATGTTTGGATAGCTATTACAATCGTAATCGAAGTTTTACATTTTTGGAAATTTGTACACCAATATGTTTATATTTAAGCTAAATCTACTACATGTAAGTTTCATCTTATCACTTGCTTATGCTTATTAAACTATCTTGAGTAGCCATGTACCACAAGAATATCAATATTTGAATACTAATATCAATGAGATGATGTCTTCCACTATATTTTTTATTCAACCTTATTTTTGTCAGTTCTAACAACAGCTCCAATAAATGGTTCAAAAGTTTTTCTCTGCATTCTAAATAACTTGAAAAAATGATAATAATTATACCTGAGCAGCCAGGTCTCTGGATATAGTTGTTTTGGAACCATGGAATGTTCTCTTGTAAAAAGGCAGGCTATATATTTATTTAAATTATATGTAAACAAAAAACTATACAGGTAAAAAGTCCAATCTTCATAATCAAAAAATAAGTCACCCCACAAATATTTAATAATAAATTTCTATCCATTTTATCAAAATTATCACTTGGAACGATTAAATAACCACAGGAGCTACAAAGTTATTCACATACTTGTATATACTTAAACAAAAATAATTAAACATATGAGCTTGACGTTTACCGGTTGAACCAAATTGCATTCTAGCGAATCTGTTTCGGTTCTACTTTCAGTGTTCAAAAGCGTTATGTCAAAGTATAACCAAAGTTTTAACCGATAAATCCCTAGAAATCGGCTATGATGTAGGGCAGTGGTCGGCAACCTTTTTTGGCCGCGGGTAAAATTAACCAAAATACAAGTATTAAAGAAACGTTTGGGTCAAAGATATTTTCGTATTAAAACAGCTTTTTAGCAAATAATAAGATATATTTTATTAAGAAAATAATTGCAAACATAGTTGAATAAACCTTATTTATAAAATTTCTCTACGATATCAATGGCTCCCTTGATGTTGAACGTGTGGCGCCAATTTAGTCAACTCTGGTTTATAGTTAGTCGTTTTAAGTCGAACACAAGCAACTGAATTTTCAATAGTTAACCTGCTTTTTTTTACTTAAAATAAAAAAAGTAAAAATATTTGCTCACATTTACAAGTGGACCCTAATGTGGACAAAATGGCAAAGCTAATTTTTTTTAATGAAGAAACCTCGTATGCAATCATGCCCAACATTAATATCATGAGAAAATGATTATCTTCTGTATTTTCCAAATCGTTCCGCAATTTCCCGAATTTATCCGTCCATAATGTTGGACTTTTAAAAACAATCATTTCTAAACTAAAATTTTCAATTCTTAGATATTCAAAATACTGTAAATTTATAATATTTTCTTCCATTTCATCGGGCTTTATTATAAACTAGCGGACCCGACAGACGTTGTCCTGTCCCATGTAAACTTTTTAAAATTAGCTGTAACAATATAATCTGAACGCCATCTATCAGACGTAACTGAAACTAAAGTACACTCTTCAATATTTGACACAACGACTACAGCGCAGTCTGCCGGATCCTATGTAAGTTGTGCTCACATCAACAACAATTTTTAAATAAATAATTTAACTAAAAAAAAACAATATCTAGTTGACCGTATTGTGAATCTAAACCATCCTCAAACCCCCTGGAATACACACAAAAAAATTCATCAAAATCGCTCCAGCTGTTTAGGAGGAGTTCAATGACTAACACACGTACAGAAGATTTATATATATATATATATATATATATATATATATATATAAAGATGTAAACAGATAGGTCCATCCATATTAGTAGTCATTGGTTATACTGGATTCAAATTTGGTACGTTCATAATTTTGCGACAAAAAATTTTTGGGAAATATCTTTTACTTTATTTTCGGAACTAAAGTGGCTCACTTGAAATTACCAAATGGGTCACCCGTTGACTCACGGGTCATAGGTTTCCGACCCCTGATGTAGGGCCTGGTGGTCCCAAAATTTTTTTAGCATATAACATTTAAACTGGTCTTTCGAATAATTTATAAAATAAAATTATTATATAATATTTCCTTACATATATCATAACAAATTGAAAAAAAAATGGCCTGGAAGGACCTGGAAGGATAATAATATATTTTTGTGTTTAGGCGATTAACGTGTTAATATACATTACATGTTACCTCCAGAACTATATGCTCTAAAATCCAATAGTAAGGAATTTAAAAATATAATATTTACTCTAAACTCAATACTTTTTTGAGGTATTCTCACTTCTGACGTACTTCAAGTGCCTGCTTAAAAATAATTTACATGGAGAATTAGAATGTTTATTAGAACGAAAAGCAAATTATGTGCTGGTATTGTATATTAATTGGATGTTCGTGTAATTTATTAATTTTCTATAAACGAAGATACTTATAATAATAACTAAGTAATCGGATTGTAGTCTGAGAAAAGAGTGTAATTATTGCTTCTCACTACCATATTGATCTATTCTAATCTATAAGTGTGGCGTTCTGTTAAAAAACGTTTGCTTCAAAAATACAGATATTTCAGTTTTTGAAATTACTTCGTTCTCAAGTTTTGTAAACATATTTTACTTGCTATTTCACATCGATCGAACTTAACGCAACTTATTTGTTCAAATGAAATATCGACGTCTCTTGCCTCCTTAACCATTCTAGAAGACCTGTCTGCAACATCGTCCCTGACGCTTCGATAAAAAAACCTCCAGTAACGCCCATACACCAATCCCACCCGATTTAAGACCCTCATACCAATTCATTACCCCGTACTTATAGTTAATATTCCGATACCTCAACGTATTTATCCTGTATGTAAGTCACTTACTTATCTAATACGTCCCCGAGCGATAACATTTATCTCTCTGCGAGTTCAAGTCATGGGAGCGCCACGATGCGGTGCAGAAGAAGAAAATAGAAAGCGAAAAAAAAAAAGAAACAGATTCACTATAATGCGTTTTGTCATCCATTGAGAACGAAAGAGAGAAATATGATGGTATATTTTATCGGGATCTTCAGACAGGTCTCACGGACTTCTTTTTTCTGGCTTCACTTTTTATTTAAAAGGAAGATCTATAGTCCGTGACTTGTCGCTGCAATTTTGCCAACAAAAAAAAATGAGGTTTTTCTTCTCGGAGGCCTGATGTAAATATCTTGAGAAACTTGCACCGTGTGAAGGAATGGAAAGTGATTTATTGCTGGTAGTATTTTTTAATCATTTTTTAATGAATTATATTATTGCTATTGTTATGAAAAAAATATGTTTACTGTCAAAGAACTCGCAACCCCCAGAAGGAGATGCTTAAACCTAATATTGTTTTGCTACAAGATAGATGCTATAATAAGGAGAAAATGAGTAAAATGTAGTAAAGTTTGATCAATGTTTTTTCATGTAAACTTTTTTTTAACAATTAATATTGTAGTCGGTTTACATGAACAGAAATCCAACTACTGTTAGGAGATGTTGTCCAGGATGGTTTGCTAATATCCAAAATCCGAGAGGACTAAGCACTGGACGTCGACGGGGCACAAATGAAGTTCAAGATCCAGGTCTAAGACTAATGGCCTTTAGAGACCGATTTTCGACAAACTCGAAATTTTTCTGAGGAGTGGTTAGGACTGTTAGGAGAACAAGGCCTTATTGTATTTGAAGGATTTACCGCCGTATAAATTGTTTTGAACTGCAGCATTATTGACCCCATTTTGTGGAATGGCATGAGATGAATCTCGAATCTGCTTGGGTGGACATGATGGCCAAAGAAGGATTAGACCATATACTTAATACTAATATGCTGCTATCGCTTATAAGAGGATTATACGATTTTACTGTATTTGACCCGTTGTGCACAAGCGACTCTGTTGAGGGAATGAAAATGTGATGGGACCCCACTAATTACGGATCAAACAGAGAGAAAACATAACTCCATGCATTTTCGGACATGCGCATATGACACGAAGTACAGTAAAACGATATAGACATATAAAGTGAGGATGCGTGAGTTGGAACAAATTCATTTAAAATTCAATTGTTGGTTTTTGGAAAAACGCTCGGACACGTCGGTTTTTTTTTTACTGCAGGTTTTTGTGATGATAAACTCATTTATACACGGTGGGTCAAAAATAAATGCGACCAACAACTTAATTTTTTCTAACGGAAACATTCGTTATTTATGTTATTTTTGAATTCTGCATTGAATTCTAAGTATTTTTCCTATACCGAAAATTAACAGTAAAAAAATATTTTATTATTTCAAAATTGAAGAAAAAAAACATCAAAATATCAAATTAAATGTTCAAATTGTTGATCATTAACTTCCTGACAATACCTAAGACGGTTTTCAAATTCTCGTAATACTTCATTTAGCGTTTGTGGCAGGATTCTTTGTATTTCGTCCCTAATTCTATTCTTTAATTCCTCGATATTTTCCCGCTTATTGAAGTAGACTTTCGATTTCACTTAAATCCAAAGATAAAAATCTATGGGCTTAGATCTGGAGACCTAGCTGGCCATTCGATATTACCTCTCCTTCCGATTTGGGAAAATATTCTCAAGATAATCTTGCACTGTTCGCGAATAGTGCGGGGGCGCTCCATCCTGTTGAAACCATGCAGAATCTGCCAGTATATTGGGGTTTTCACCATTGGGGTAAAGTCCTGTTAAACAGAGTATTATGTCATTTTGTAATAGGTCTAAATACTTTTCCGAGTTAAGTGTTCCCTCAATAAAAAAAGGACCCACAATTGAAGTACCCACAATTCATTAGTCTTCAGAATTAAGGTAGGCTTTATTAATATTCGTTTTTTTGTTGTTTTCCTTATTTTGGGCTACCCTTCATGCAGTGAAGGAAGCTTACCACTACAATTGTCAGTTCCTGGTTATAGACCAGAGTCTATAATTTTTGAAAAGAAAAGGGGGAATTGGTGCGGTTTTAAGGGTAAAAAAACGGTTTATCTCGATTTCCGGCAAAACTACTAGTCCAATGGAAAAAAGTTAAATGGTAAAGTTTTATGTAAAGAAAATATCTTAATTTTTATATTTTTTCACATAACCTCAAAACTTATGTGAGGAATTCAAAAAACCAAGTCAAAATAAAGTCAGAAAATAAACATTTTAATTAAAAAAATTACAGTCGGTTTTGGACATAAAAAGTGAGTTTTCACCAAATTTCGCGAAATTTTTTTGTAAAAGATAAAAATAAAAAAACATTTTGAGGTTATGTGAAAAAAATGTAAACACAAAAGTTGTAGATATTTTTATTACCTACAACTACAACCATTTAATCGAGATAAACCGTTTTTATCCTTAAAACCCAACCTTCTCCCCGTTCCCGACCTTAGATCGTCCGTAAACTATTTTCCTATCATTTTAGTTGTAATTTCTTCATTTTCCAATGGATTCCATCCTGGAATATTTTTTCCTTTTTTTTACCATTTCAAGTGCTTCAGCACTGGTGTATTATAATATTTTCACAGTCTAACAGTTTGTAATAAGACCGGGTAATGCTACTTACACAGAAATATACATTCCGTAAACCGGAAATTCGGATAATCCTGGTACTGAGAGTGAAATGTCAAAGTTTTCTAAAAAGGGAAAATATATTTTAGATTGTTAGACTAATTTCATAATTTCTTTCTTAAAGTGTGGTGTTATTTAAAAAAATATATACAAGTAAATAGGAAAGTTATTCACAAACTCGGGTAAACATTGTAGACAACAAATCCTGCTTTCAGTCTTATTTTCAAATAGACAACACGTACTTCTCCTTTTTTTTTCTTAATTTAGCAATCTAGCTTCAGTAATTCGATTTCCCGAACTTAATCAACTCATCAACAACAAACTTTCCTTCCTTGGACGAACTTCAACTCTAATTTCAGCTCGATTAATTTTCCAAAAGAGTTTCAGTTTCGATAAACATCATTATAGTTCGCTGTTACTCCAACTCCCTTGCCCCGTTCCTTCCGACTGAACTCTCTACTCCTACGGGCGGAGTTGAAGTTGATGGGATGTTCGTTAGAGGCTCCAACTCGGTAACGAACCGGGTCTCAGTTATGGATAGTGAAGCGAACGTATATTTCATGATGCGCCATGTTAGTTGGTAGAATTTTTGACGTTATCAGAGCCATGGAAAAGTTTGAGAGAGTTGAAATTTAGTTTTACGTATTCGCGACATGCAGAAATTATAATTTTCCTGATAAAAGTTATTCTGGAGGATGTAATGGTATCATTAGGATATGAGGTACAGAAGTAATACGAGCAATTGAAGTTGTTGAGGATGGATTCCTCACTTCCTAATTGATTGAATTACATACATTTACAGGAAGCGATAGAAGAATGTCTTAACGACTCAAGGAATTTTCATGGTACAGGCTGCCTGACGAATTGAGATATTGAAAAGGAAGTTGTAGACCTTGAACTTAAGATCTTGAGAAGAACACTTTGCGATCGTTAGAAGAACTGTTCAACTGAATGAAGACACCTGAAGTTGTGAGGAATGAGTGGTGAACAAAAGAGAATAACAAAAATGATTAAATAATTGGCTCGAAAGAGAAAGAGTATATCGATGGTCAGCAATGAAAAACTCGTAACTCCATTTTGTTAAATTTTACAGAATACAAATAATTATTTTAAAAATATGTACGAAATACTAAGCAAATGGTTGCTGCAGTTTTTAACACATAGTGCAAGCCTAGATAAGCGACTTTTTATGCCCTTGAAATCTCCTTTCGTAACTGGAGATGCGAGGTATTCACACAACATGAGGTTTCCATTTTTTCTTCCTAGAGGGCGGCAGTGTGCAATGCGAATCTCGTGATGCGCTGGTTATGGAGTTAAGTGGATTTCACTCATTGATGGAGTTACGATGTTTTCATTGCCTAGCATCGATATATTTGGGAGTTTTTACGAGATAACAAATCTAGATAGATTATCTACATCTATTTCTAATACTTTCATTTTAATCCTCATTTCCATATTACTATGGAATTTTGTACAAAAGTCAGAAGTAAAGTTAGCTGAACAAGACTTGCTAGTAACAAAATGGTTCAATAAATAAATAATGTATATCAATATAACTTCAATGTAAACGTTCAAAATGGTAACCTTGTTGAACAATAAAACATATTTTATGAATAATAAGAAAACACACAAAAGACTCCTAATTGTAAAAGAACGATTAGAACAAGACTTGTTACTAAACGAACGTACACAATTATCCAGTGCCGCAATAATGGAATTACTATTTTTTTTAAGAAAACAAGATATTTTCAACTCAACGATGACTTCTACCAACAAGATTTTGGCATGGCCATGGGTACTTGCCTGTCTCCTGCCTTAAGCAACATTTTCATGGAAAAATTTGAAGAAAAAATAATTTTTACAAAAGAGAATAACGAAGAGCCAACTATACAATTCATATTAGAAATTGAGCAAAATAACACATTACTTAATAACAAAAACACAAGTCTACAGAAAGCCGACTCACACTAACAGATATCTCAATTTTAGCTCTAATCTTCCAAATACCGTACAAAATGCACCATTAAATCTTTATATGATAGAGCAAAACCAACTGGTCTGATATGATAAATTTAATGAGGAAATGAGGAATATTTATACAAAATGTACTATCTGCTGACAATTATCCTAGAAAGTTAATCAATAAAGAGTTAGATAAAATATAACACAAAACAATCACTAACACTCAACACCCAGTTACTCAAAACAATACTAATACCCTTGATAACCACATTACTACAACAACCATACTATACATACAGGGTCTTTCAAAAATATTGAAAAGAGTGGAAAATTTAATATTAAAAGAACATTTAACTAAAAAACTAAACCAAATAACGTAACACAAAACTCAAAAAATCGCATTTATAAGATTTCAGCGAATGTAACAAATTTTCTATAAATGTTTGAATAAATTAACACAAAAATTATATAAAGAAACGACAATTTGAAAAGTCAAAAATTTGTGAACATGCCTGGAACCTTGGTCATAACATGCAATTTCAAAATTCGACCATTTTACACAAAGAAGAACACAACAGAAAACGATAGCTTTAATTTTATTAATTGAAAACTAGTATTTCTATAAAATTCAGGTGTTCCTGGTTACCAATAATCAGGGATGAAATTAACCACGATCCTTTTGAACAACCCTATATCAGGATAGTTCATAAGGTTTCTTCTTCTTATGACTTTAATCAGATCTCTGGAATATCAGAATTTCTTTAGTCTCATTTTTGGCGAATGACAAAGTCATACCTAGGAGCGCCACATGAAATTCTGAAGATAACTCTTTAAAATTCCTCCAATTTGAAAAAAGCTTTGTTATTTCTCAAGATCTTTTAATTTTTAAATATCTTGAAACGTTTGGACTATTTGAAATAAACAGTGATGTTATACAATTATTGAACTTACTGATTTTAAAATTAATGTAAAGGAAGCCAATGAAATAAAATTGGTATGCCAGATACTACCGGCAGTTTTTAGACATGCATAACAAGATTTTTATTTAATGACATTAAAACAAGTAAAATTTAAAGAAAGTATCTACGCGGTAAAGTGGTAAAATTAACCCCCTCTCACACCCTTTAAGTCGGTATGCTATGTCCTGACGGCAACAAAAATTAGTAATTTGTTTTCTGTCAAATAAACAATTTTTTTGAGATCCGCGATGATGGTAAAACGTTAGTATTATTGTTTATGTAAATATTTTTTTTAACATACTTTCGGCTAAGTAAATTAACGCGTACCAAGCTCATTTTGTACGTATAATTGTTGGTTATAGATTTTTATAAACAATTTCCATTTCCGCGATGACGGTAGGTTTGATGTCTAGTACTTTATTTATTATTCAACATGATTTTTTTTTCGTCACAAAATTATAAATGACAAATTTGATAGTATTTTACCTTCGACATTGTATATTAAAGTATTCATGGATCAAGAATAACTTACAAAATTATACACCGTGGCATGTCTGATTTTCGTTTTTCAAACTAAATGTAAAAATTTCTATAGAGTCGTTTTATAATCTAAAGTTTAGCTTTTTTAACTAAAATCTATTGTATAATTCATCAAATAATGCTTCAGTTATACCCCACTATTGATTGGTAGAATAGAATAATAGATTTAGCAATGTTGAACGTTGTTTTATTCTAAGACTATTATAAAAATTGTTATTTTAATTACTGTTAATAAATTTTAAAGATTGTTAAAAACAAAAAAGAAAATACACTAAATGTATCTGTATGATTATCAAAGTTCTATAATTTATCATTTGTTTAATTATTTTATGAATATAAAGAGATTTATTAGGCAAAGTATTTTGAATATTTCATTTGGTGGCCGTGAATTTCCAATTTTTGTTCTAGTTCTCTTTTCTATTGAAGTTTTAGTAGAACTACCTTACAGGCTTAATTTGGAGCATAATAAAAGACTATTAGCACTTAGAACACAAGTTTTAAAGAGTTTTGATTTTATAAAATGTTTGTAAAAATCACAGTTATCTAAGAATTACCCATATATCAGTATAAACGCTGCCAATGAAATAGAGCTTTAAAGAAATTTCTTCGAATATTTTGTATTTATGTGAATATTTTGTAAACTAGTTATAATTTTTCAGCACTTGGTTTGTTTTCGTTCTTGTACTGGATAATCTGTATACAGGGTGTTCCTAAATTGGAGGTACAAACGAAAAGGGGAGATTCCTTGAATAGTTTTAGGAAGAAAAAGTCCCATAAACATGGGCCCGCAAACGTTTCGTTTTCAAGATACAGAGTGCTAAAGTTTCAATTTTTTTCAAGTTTTTTTCTCATAGTATCTGCACTTCACAAGATATTCAAATAAAATTTGGCATAGATATTACAATTAAGAGTTTACACCTTGTGACATGCCAATTTCGATTGCAAATCTACAGGGTGATATTTTTTCGGGAACACTGTCCACTGTTGTCCTTCAGAACTTTTTTTTGGTGAGCCACTGGTACTTTCAAAAATTGTAAAGAAAAGCTTTGTTGTTATACCAAACTTTATGTTCTCTTGTAGTTTTGTCGTATCTACTACCGGTTTCGAGAAAAAAATTTTGAATGATTCTCTTGAAATCCTCAGAAAATTCCGAATTGTCATAGAAATCTAGTTACCTACCTAGTAGGCTGTGGTGAATGAATAAATTTATTGTTAGTTTTGACACATCAAATTAAACTCCTGTGTTTTGAAAATGAAAGATGGTCGCATTTTATTATCAAAACATGCCGAATTTTACGAATTCCGAAATGGCTGACATGCATTTCATGTATGGTCTTGCAAATGGTAATTCAAGAGAAGCTAAGCGTCTTTACATGGAACGCTATCCCAATAGAGTGATGCCTGGTCATCGGATGTTGTCTAATATTCACAGGCGTCTTTCAGAAACTGGATCTTTTTCTGCGAAAAATATTAATGTAGGTAGACCACGAAGTGTGAGAACACCACGACTCGAAGAGGCAGTGCTGAACGAAATGGAAGAACATCCAGGAACCAGTACAAGAAAAATTAGTGTTACCTTAAATACAAGTCATCAAGTTATTTGGCGGATCTTGCGGGATTCTTTGCTCTATCCTTATCACATTCAGAGGGTGCAGGCGCTCTTGCCTCGAGATTGTCATCCAAGAATTATTTTTTGTCAGTGGTACCTCAACAGACTATTGAACAATCCTATCACTGATGAAGCCTGTTTCTCAAGGACTTCAATCATAAATTTTCATAATGAACACATATGGACTGAGGAGAATCCACATGAAATTGCAGAAGCTTATTTTCAAGAGGAATTTTCATTAAATGTGTGGGATGGTAATATTGGCGATTATTTGATTGGTCCGTTCTTCTTGCCAGGGCGACTTACTGGTCAATCATACAGACATTTTTTAGAGAACGATTTGCCCTTGTTATTGGATGATATACCTCGTATGATGCGACGTGAAATGTGGTTCATGCACGACGGTGCTCCTGCTCATTTTTCACTTTTGGCTAGGGAGTATTTGAACGAAAATTATGTAAACAGGTGGATTGGACGAGGTGGACATCAGCCATGGCCCGCCAGATCACCAGATTTAAATAGTTTAGATTTCTTTCTATGGGGCCATCTGAAATCTCTAGTGTACATAACGCCAGTGAATATCGTAGACGAACTGAGAAATCGTATAATAGGCGCGTTTGATACAATTAGGAATACTCCAGGAGTGTTTGAAAGAGTTCGATCGTCTATGAGAAGAAGAACAGACGCTTGTATAAGGGTTGGGGGAGGACATTTTCAACAATTGCTGTAGTTTAGTTCCTTTGTTGTTATTTAGTTTTTTTATTATGATTAATTTTTGAGTTGTACGTTTCTTGCAGTAATACATTTTTTTGATGATTATACCAGTTTATCGAATCTTTAAGAATCATTGCTAGTTTAATAATTCAAATTTTTTTTCTCGAAACCGGTAGTAGATACGACAAAACTAGAAGAGAACATAAAGTTTGGTATAACAACAAAGCTTTTCTTTACAACTTTTGAAAGTACCAGTGGCTCACCAAAAAAAGTTCTGAAGGACAACAGTGGACAGTGTTCCCGAAAAAATATCACCCTGTAGATTTGCAATCGAAATTGGCATGTCACAAGGTGTAACTCTAAATAGGGTCGAATTTCGACCACTGGGCGACCACTAGTCTTTATTATTTTCATTACGCTTTCCTTTCCGATTTTCCGTACTGCTAAACTGTTGTCTACTTGACGGTTATCGTTGAAGCAATTCATAAAAGAAAAGAATAAATTGATCGCTGGGGAAATAAACTAGCAAAAATTTATCCTCCACAGCGTCGGCAAATATAAGACTCAGGGGACATACCGCTAAGAGTTGTACATTAGATAATATATCACATTGTTTGCGTTAGGCACACCTTTCAACATCACGCATCTTCGGGTGATTTATGCAAGAAAATAAGTCATCGGTAATGACCCCCCTGTGAAGGCACGAGCATTCGCCCATATTGCTGCGAACGTACCCGCTGATCATTATAATGAATCCAATATAACATCCAGGGTTATGATGAATGGTCGATGGTGTCGGTGTTGATTGTATTAAAGAAAATGAAAGTCTTACTGGTAATGATGGAATCGGAAAAAAGAAAATGAAAGTATTAACTTGTGGTATTACAGGGTAATTTGTTTAAATCAGTTCTGCTGTTGCGTCTTTACTGAATGAATTGACTTCGTTTAGTTTAAAGCTCTTAGCTGCATGGGTGGTTTTAAGGTTTTTTTGTGATGAAGTGCATTATTTGCTTTTTGGAAATTTATTTATTTAGCATTTGACACAACTACAGAGACAAATATAGGTGAAATAGAAATCTAATAATGTGTAGATACAAGAATGTCTAAATCTACAAAAATATTACATATAAATACAGTGTGGAACAGCTAAATCGAATAAATTCCATAACGAATAATGGCGGGCGTGTTGGGAAAAACGCTTGGACACGTCGATTTGTATTTTTAAATGCGTATTTTTTCAATAAAAAATATATAGGGTGTGTCATGTGACAGTGGTCAATACCAACTTTCTTATTTTAAATGCAAGCCCCTGTATATTATTTATTTTTGGATTCTCCAGAAAATTCTATACGTAATTTAGGTACAATGTCCTACACCTATCTTCAACTGTTTCGGAAATATTATTATGTTTTCAGATTTATTACAAAAATTAACATTAAAATAAAACATTTAAAAAATATATAACCGACTTCTACCTATAACTAAAAAGCTAAAAATAATTATAACAAAATACAACTCTAGCAAATAAATAACACATTCAATGTTGTTAGGTACCTACCCAGGAAGTAAAAAATGTAAACATTAAAAGGTGCTCATTCTGTACAAATTAATTTCCTACCAATCTAGTATATTTTTGAAGTCGGTGCCAAGCAAATCTAAAATCCTTCATTGCGTACTTATATACTAATCAAACTTGATTGTTGCTTGTTGCCCAAGAAGCTTCGGAGTTCATATTTGTTTCTTGGAACTGGCCAATCACGGATGGCTTCTACTTTTCTTCGTTGGTGCGGATTCCTGACTCGGACACTACGTGGCCCAAAAACTCTACTTCTTTTTGGAACAAGGAACACTGGGATTGAGTCTCAGGTTGGCATTATTAATTCTGGAGAATACTTCGTCCAGGTTCTTCAGATGGTCGTCGAATGTCTGACCCATGACTAGAATGTCGTCGAGGTATACTAAGCACGTCCTCCATGTTAACCCGCTCAGTACATACTCCATTAGCCTCTCAAATGAAGCTGGTGCATTACATAACCCAAAGGGCATGACCGTGAACTGAAACAGCGCTTTACTGGTGGAGAACGCTGTCTTCTCTCTGTCGTTTGCGTGTAGGCCAACCTGCCAATATCCACTTTTTAGGTCTAGTGTGGAGAACCAACGGGAGCCTGCTAGTGTGGTCAAAGTGTCATCGATTCGGGGTAGTGGATAGCTGTTTTTCTTCGTGACATCATTCAGCTTTCTGTAATCCACGCAATATCGGGTGGTTCCATCCTTCTTTTACACTAGCACGACGGGAGCAGACCATGGGCTGATGGATGGCTCAATAACTCCATTTTGTAACATGGACTCGATGTTTTCCTCGACTGCCTGTTGTTGCCCCAATGGTAGTCGTCTAGGTGGTATTCTGATGGGTTGAGCCTTTCCGGTATCTATTCGATGCTGGATGATGTTGATGCGATCGGTGGTTCCATTTTTACTATTAAAAATTTGCCAGTGCTTTGTGATAAATTGCTTGGCTTTCTTCTGGTTCTCTGGTGTCAAGTGTGTCAAATGATCAGCAAACTGTTGTAGGAACTCTTTATCGGGCCCTGTCTCCTTCACCGACGTCTGGTACTCTTCTTCGCAATTGATGATGGTGTCTACTGGCTCGAAACAAGCTATCTCTTGACTATTGGTAATTCTGATGTCGTTGTTGGACAAATTCAGGACTCTGATTGGTATATCTCGTCCGGTTTTAACTATAGCCCGTCCAACCAAGTAGTCATGAGCTGAGTGTACGGGCTCCACCATTCCAACGCAGCTCCCAGGATTGCTGTCGAGCTGCCCATGAATAATATATAATATTTAAATACACATCTTTTAAAATGCAATGGCAAGTTTATTTTAGCTAAAAGAGAGTCACATTGGGATTAAAGCCGGGATTTTGCAGGAATGGAGCTATGTAATGGAAAATAAATTATCTATGAGATATAATACATAGACAGAAAATATTATGTGACTGAAACATTACCTACCTAAAAATGATTGAAAGATTCTGGCTTTAAATATATTAATAAAAATTCTAATCCCTATAAAAGTATTAACATTATATTAAATAATAAATTAAAGACATTTTTCAATTTTATTTTAAAAACAGAATAAAAATAATTCTAGTTTAATAAAATTAAAAAAACCACGCTTTAATAGCAGACCGAACTAAAAAGTAGAACATTTTTCTACTTTCTAGTTCGGTTTGCTATTAAAGCGTGGTTATTTAGTTTTTTAAAGCTATAATCATTTTCTAAGTTTTTAGTCTCCTAACGATGTCTTTAGTATTTATTATTGAAAACTTTGATTTAAAAAAATATTTTTCGTTTTTCACTAAATTCAAGTTTACTTCAGCTTTGCGTAAAATTTCCATTTCAGTACCGCAAGTTCTACTACTGTCAACTACATGACAAACGCAACTTTAATAGACGAATTTGGCATTTAGGTAAGAAAAGTGACAAAAAGACAACAAACGGGAAAATTTAACTTAAAGAATTGTATTGTCATCGGCCCTTGACACGTATGCCAATTTTCGAGTTAATCAGACTTCTTTAGGTTGATGAAAATTTCCGTTACATAGACACATACATACATACACGTCAACCTAATAAAAACGTGTTAATATGCCTTAATTTCATAACATTAAAATGAAATATAAAAAATGCGTTTTATTACAATGCCAACATAACGTCATCTTTTTGAGGGAATTATGTACCAAACATCCATTTCAAAAACTCTAACAGAAATACGTACTTTTTTACTAATTGAGGCGTTTCTGCTCTGGCGAGCAGTAAAAAAGCGGCACTTCATGAGTAACCAATAAGAAAAGCATAAGATGCCAGCAGTCCTACCGACAGCCTCGATGGAACAACACAATATAAAAGAAAAGATAAAATATACAGATGTAGCCGTGAAGATGGGAACCGATCTGCACGATTTCCTGGTGACCGGTCATGACCAAAAGGTCGATCACATCGTTTTAACATTTTGCAAGTAAATATTTCATATGACTCTTACTTGGTATTATTACTTATTCTTCACTACACGGCGCTTTTTTATTTACAAATATTAATGTGAATTTTTAATGGAACAGCAGAAATTTATTTATCATTACAAAAATGAAAACAAAATACAGTGAAGGTAATGCGAATTTATCTCTGAAAACCCGAGTATTTTGCCGTAACTTGTCCAATTATTGTTGCAGGTTACTGAAATCATTGGTTTTTGTTAACGATTTTTTAAATTAAATATTCCTAAATTGGTAGTAAAACAGTTTCTGAAAACTTGCATTTTATGTATCCACATTGCCATTTCATTAAAAATTCAGTATATCAATTAAAAATTACGATTTCTTTTGGCAAGTAACCGTTGTGGTTCAATTATACGTTTACTTATAAAACCTTTTGGATATTTATTTTGACGTTTAACTGTACTAAAACGAAAGTCGAAACAACAGAACAAGCTAATTAACCAACACACCATTAGTACTAACTAAACTAAACTAAATATAAGTGAGTTAAGCTCACTTACCTATTCCTTGATCTCCACTGCAAGCAAAATAGACTACTACGACAACAAATTTACAAATAACAAAAAATAAACACCAGAGAGAGAGAGAGAGAGAGACACACTCTTGGAGCACCTACACAGATCCCAACCATCCGATCTCCTTCAAGAGCAGCAACACCTTGAAGAGCATCATTCCAAAAACAAATCGAATAATCCTGCAATACCAAATCACTGTATATACATCATCACACCTTATGAATGTGACAATCTCTACATTGAGGAGACAAAGCGAATACTGGACACCAGGGTTAAGGAGCACCTCATAGCTAATCAAAGGGCGGACTAACAAAGTCTGGGTTAGCTAATCAAGCCTGGACCGAACACCATAACAGCTGGGACCAGGCCAGGGAATAGCACTGATATAAAAGAAAATGTATGGAGATGGCATACATGATCTCGAACAAGATTATATTCTTCTAGTGTGACCAGCGTCCAAAAACAAACGATCATCGACAACTAACCGCCAGGTAGGGGACGCTGATTTGACCAGACCAGGGATTAAGTCCAAGGAAATATGGAGGAAGAAAAACTATTTCAAATCGAGAATTTAAGAATAAACCTTCAGCTAAAACACACAACGATTGATAACAAATCTAGATTTCGAGTTGAAAGGTTTCCAAACACAGATAAGTATCAAATGATACACAAAATTCGGGTGATTTTTCGAAATTGTTGTTGCGGGAGAGAAAACACTAATTAATAGACAAAACAATCAATAATCTCAACAATTTTTCCGAATTCACTAAATGTTTTACAGAATTGAATTGTGTTTGAATTTTGCCCATTAAATCATCTTCAACGACAAAGCGCTGTTTACACCGTTCAATACAAACGAACAACAACGCAGATACCACGCTGTCTATTAGAACCCGACCTGAGGCATTTCCCCTCGACACTATTTACCTAACTATACAAGAAACGACTTCCAACTACCATTAGCCAGCGCACACCTGGACGTAATCACCGTTGCTGCCAAGAACCAAGAATTCGACGGTGCATAGGTAACAGTGAGCCGGTTTATCGAAACATATTCGACCAATTAAGTTTTTTTCTTATTCCATCAACTATAATTTCCTGTTTGTGAAGATAGGCAATTAATCTCGATGACTACAAGACAACCCAGCGACATCACAAACGAAGAGAGGCGGCAAAGCGGAGAACCAGCCAGCCAGCCAGCCATCGAGGAGGCCACAATCTCTTTCTCTGTGAAAAGGACGACGAAAGAAGTCTGCTAGTTGCACACCTGTGTGACCTCGCAGCTACGAGCTCCGAGGCATTCTCGTTACTGTTAATATTGAATTTTTGAATCTATCTACTTTTTGTTTTGCTGAAATGATGCCGGAGTTGTTAAAGCATTTGATACGAGACTTGAGAATGAAGCGTTTCTTGTTGTTTGGTTAAATCAACGAGTTGAGATCATGGAATGTTTGTAGAGGCATTATGCAAAAGTGTTGTCACAACCTTTTTAAATTTCATCTGTCCCGGTGTGTGTTGTCAATTGTTTCAATTGTTTGTAGTTTTCATCGACCCATTTTCCACTGCTCAGTTGAGCAAAACTGGTCTCATTGTACTGGTCTGATGATAGAGCTAGAGGGTGGCAATAATGCCGTGTCCCACATAAACGCGATATTCGCGTTGTGGGCGGTGCGATACATCAATGTGACAATTAAAAACTGAAAAGAAAAGCTAAAACAAACCAAATAACGATGCATCACCACAAAATCGCTACAATCGCTCGAATTAATTTTCCAGTAAGGACAAAATGAATTCTCTTTATGTGTTTGATAGTTTGCAGTTGCTATTTTGACGCAACGCACCGCCCGCAACGCGCAAATCGTGTTTACGTGGGACACAGCTTTAGAGTTGAAAAATACCGTCAGGAAATCACAAAAATCCAAATACCCAGAAGGATATGTTTACATTTAATATTGTTTTGGTTTGGTTTTTTGTTTGATAGGATCCAAAATCGACGTTTAGTATTCTTAAAATGCCTAGAGTACGTGTACGCCGAGTGTATCGCCAGCTAAGTGAATTTGAACGAGGTCGAAGTATTGGTTTACGGGACGGGGTGTTTTATTTTGAGAAATCGCTAACCGCACGAACATAAATCCAACTACTGTTATGAGATGTTGTCAAGCGAGGTGTGATAATACCCAAAATCGAGGGAAGTGCAAGGTTGACCGCCGTATAATGTCTTTTGAACTACAGCATTATAAGGGTACAATGGCCGCCACAAATACAAAATTCTCATGCATGGCGGCCATTGTACCCTTGTATGCTAGTGGCGCCACCATGCGGTTGACATTCCGTGAATCTTCCTCATAGACCCCATCTTGTGCTACCTCTGACCACTGAACACAGAGAAGAGAACGACAACATTGGAATGTGGAATCGCATCAGGTCGTCTGCTTGAAGAGAGAAGAAGAGTTAGGGTACGTAGTGGAGTGAGACGTCAACCTCAATTTTATGTTGAGCGACCTGTACAGCGAACAGTAGGCTTATGGCATGGGGTGCTGTTGCACACGTAAGTAGGACACCTTTAGGCATTGTTCCAGGCAACATGACAGCCCAACGTTATCTTCAGGAAGTGGTGGAGCCGCACCTTAATCTGCTCGTGTTAGTTTGAACTTTTTTGAAGAGACCTATATGAATCTGTTGCCCTGACCGCCCATATCTCCAAATATGGCGGCCAGGAAACGAGGAAAAATCGAGTTTCCATTTTGCAATGCTTATAAAAATTGGCAACAAATTTTGGGCTCAAATTGTAATTGATGGAAGCTTCTTTTGGCAAAATTCAATATGGTGGATCCAATACAATCCAAAATGGTGAACAATTTTTCAAAAATCAACCGATTTGCAATAAATGTGGTAGATGGGGTAGAGGTTGCTAATCACTAAACCAAACACGAATTTACAAAATTCTGTCAGATTCCAAATTGTGGACGGGATCTAATCACAGCACTGTGTGTTTTGGCCAAAGAAATCTTTGCAAATGTAAATCTGTCATCATATTCTTAATCAGCGCCCCATATTTTACCAAGGCTGGTGAACATCGATTGAATTTAAAAAAGAGCGCCATATTGGAATCGGTCCAAAAACCCCTTTATACCGAATTGGATTTTGCCAACCAACCACTGCAGCTTTTAATGTGTATTCATCAGCTACAATTTCAGCCAAAAATTGACCTGGTCAGTTGCAAATTTTTAGGATCTACTTACTAGGACGATAAAAATACAAACTTTATGATTTACAATCCCAATTTTCTACCTACGCGACCCCACGACGGTACTAAATAATTGGGTCAGTAGTAGTTTTACCAAATGTAAAAATATTTACTAAGATCATATAGAGCAGAATACAATGTAGACTCAGCAAGATTGATCAGATGTATGGAAAGATATCTAGTAGCCTCTGTACTTTTTCTTGACTAACGTTTTCTTATGTGTATTAGAATAAGTTTTTGATGTCAAACCTCAAGGGTCCTATCTGGGTCCCTTATTATTTAGTATTTTCATTTCAGACGTAGTTGATCGTGTCTCTTCTTGTACTTTTATGTGCTGATATGAAAATCAGAACAATTACTGATTACCAATTAATTCAAAATACCTTAGTATGTTTTTTAGATTCTGTTTAATCTAGAGACTAATGTTGAACATAACCAAGAGCAGTTTTATAATATTTTCAAAATTAATCTTCACCAGTAGTTGATCTGACCGTTTTAGGAGTTATTGTGGGCAAAAAGTTAAACTTTGATAATAATATGTCTTTTATAGTCAAAGAAACCTTAAGGCTTTTCGACTTTAGACTAATTAATTAATTAATTAATTACTGTTAAGTAAATAGTTTATAAAAATTTTGTATTTTGTTACTGGCGTGTCATCTAATAAAAATAAATAAATAAATAATATAAAAAACCTTGTTTTCGTGTTTTTGGAAAAGTAATTCGTAGAAATTTTCATAAAATATTACTTCACTTACCGGGAACGTGGCAGACAATAAAAATTTGCACATTTTAAATCTGTTAATTCCAATTTTCTATTCACAATTCGATTTCTTGATTTTGTTTTCAAACATCGCAGTTCCTTAATATAATTTAATTGACTAGTTTAACTGAGTGGAGCGATTAATTTTCTGTTAACAGCCGACATTTAATTGAAGTAGAGTTCATTTTGCAACATGAGAAAGTCGGTTTAACGTCGATTTCTTCTTCGAATAAGGCAAAAATAATAACGGTAATAATGTTGTTCGTTTTGGATTTCGTCATTAATGAAAAACAAAGGGATATTATGAAACTTTTATAGCGTTCGAGAATGAAATTCTCATCGTAAAAAATTAAAGACAATCCTGAAAAAAATGTATTCAATGCAAAAAAACCTTTGCACAGACAATGTGTCGTATTTTTCGGTATTTATAAGAATTTAACGACTTGACAGCAGAGTAAACACGACGATTTATTCAGTATGTTTTTATAATAGGAAGTAAATAAGAACTGCATGAGAAATCGTGTATATTGGTTCATTTGTTTTATTTACTCTCCAATTTTGGTTATTAATACTCTTTTATTATATTGATGTGTGCGTAGGTATCTATCTATGTAACGGAAACTTTCAACATAATTTTCACCAACTTAAAGAAGTCCAGTTGAGTTGAAAATTGACATACGTGTCAAGGGCCGATGACAAAACAATTCTTTAAGTTGAATTTTCCCGTTTGTTGTCTTTTTGTAACTGTTCTTGTCTAAATACGAATTCGTCTATTAACTACTGCCATCTAGTTAGTAGTTGTAAAACTTGCTGCAATGAAATGGAAAGGTTACGCAAACATGAAGTAAACTTTTAATTATAAATACATCGTTATGAGACTAAAACCTCAGTTTAAAAAAACTAAAACAAAAGTTTAATAGCAAACCGAACGAAAAAACAGGAAACAATTTTTAATTATGAACAGTTTATATTACAGCAGTAGATAATCGAACAATCCATCATGATTAATTACCTCAAAATAAAAATATAATAAAATTTAAGTTATTAACAGAATAATTCGATTCACAGTAAAATGCGTGGGGTGCATTTCACTATATTTGCATAACTGTCCTCATATAAATAGTTGCCAATCGAATAACTGTAAAATTTAATTTTTCAAGCACCCCACGCTTTTTCCTCTGAATCGTATTATTCTGTTAATAACTTAAATTTTATTATATTTTTATTTTGAGGTAATTAATCATGATTGATTTTTCGACTTTCTACTGCTGTAATATAAACGGTTCGTAATTAAAAATTATTTTCTACTTTTTAGTTCGGTTTGCTATTAAAGCGTATTTTTTAGTTTTTTTTAAGTATAATTATTTTTTTGATAGGTAGTGCGAATCAAAGAATTATCGAAACAGATGGTACATCGAGGTACACACGAAACTGCCAAACAGATCAGTCAGGAATGAAATTGACCTTCTCTTATGAGACACGAATTATAGACTTGTCAGGGGAAGAAACTGCCCTTCACCCTAAAAAAACGGAGATTCAGATGAACATATTCATCTGTCTAAATTGCAGATTCTAAGAAAACAGATAAGTCAGGTTTTCTTATTAGCGAATTTCCCGGTTAATATTTATCTGCAAATAATTTAGTTATTAGGAAGATATTTACGATGAATTTACAGTTACATCATTTTACAAGTCTATTCGCCCATTTTCCCGTGTTTAAGTATGAGCGTCAGTTATGAGATTTTCGCTTCAGGAAATGGAATCAATTTTATCAACAGCCACTATTTATACTTAACAAGTTAACCCCAAAAAATCATACAACCATTTGAACAAGCGATAAAAATATAAATGATTTATTAACTTGCCAGTTGAATCTTATACCCGATGAATTGTGAGCGACCAAACATTAATATCCGATGAATTGCAAGTACAGCAAATAATTCAACGGAAATTTTATGAAAAGAAAAATAGGGTTTTACCTCCTAACATTTGTTACTAGTAACCGATTTGGTTGAAATTTTGGAATTAGGCTTATCTTACCCTTAAATTCAAAAGTGATATTGACCCGTACTCGCGGCTAGATGGCATCGAATACATCCATTAAATTTCAGATAAAATAAAAAACTGCTTTGATCTTTAATATCTCGTTTAATATTGCACTTAGAACACTTTATAAAAAACCGATTGTTTAGTTTTTTACCTGCTACAATTTTGTTCATCATAAAATTTCCGTTATTTTTGGAGATATTTGCAAACAAAACAATGAAAACAGTGAAAAAATTCCGAATTTTCAATTGCCAATAACTTGAAAAGTACTGGGTTTTTGGAAAAATTTTATACAACATTTTTTGCTCAAAATTAGGTCTTCTATAGATATCCATATTATTTTGCAAAAAAATTACACCACCCGGAAGGGGTGACAGCCACCCCCCCGGTGAAAGCGGAGTTCGGGTCAATATCGCTTTTGAAGTTAGAGGTTAGATGAGCCTAATTCCAAAATTTCATGTAAATCGATTACTAGTAAAATTTTTTTTTTTTTTCAATGACTGCACTATATCGAAATTTGGGATGTTTATTAGAATCAAAAGCACATTTTGTGTTGTATTTATTACCTATACCTATTATTATTATTGTTTATTTACTATAATTTATTGATTTTCCATAAACGCAGAGAATTTTAACTATTTTCATGTTTGTAAGTGTGGGCCTTTGTTTAGAAGCTCTCGCTTCAAAATTTCTCAAAAATTATAACTTTATACATTTTTTCTGCTATCTCCGGACTTGTTCCAAATTTCAAAATTTCTGAATGCTATATTGGTCATCAGGTAAATGTTCAACTTTGCCTCAATTTAAACATCTTCGTTTCTTTTGTAGTTTCTGAACTGCCAGTGGCGTACACAGTATGTATAAATTTCACTGAAAAACTGTTGAAAAATTATTAAAAAATTAAGAAAGAGCTATAAACAAGCATGCTGGGAATCACTCGAACCAAAATAACAAGTGAACACAGATTGTTTCAATAATAATACTGTTTTCATAAAAACGGTAAAATGCACTGATCATATCATAGTAGTTCATCATAATAAATATTTCCGGCAATGTTGATTTATTCCCTGACAAATTCCACGTAAACAAGCGAAACGTATTTTCCGGAGTTTGAACGTTTTAAAACAGACTGTAATTTCAAATCTGCTTGTGATGCTTTGAACGTAATATACGCAGTAATGGCGAACAACCATTACTACGTAATTTCAGGGTATCTTTGGAAAATTGCGTCTCTTGCAACAAGTTCAACAGAACGCGGCGCGGCTCTAAACGGTCTAATGTGCTATTATTTATATTGACAATGCCTTTTAGACACGAAAAACGTGACCTCACCGAGAAATTACGTATTATTTGCAACATTGTTTTGAAGTATATTTCATTTGAAAGTGAATATTACATATAGAGTGTTTTTGAAAAGTAACGAATAAATTCATAAAAATCTTCTGACAAATCGATTTTGTTTTACATAGAAGCACTTTTTGACCTACGATCGGTATTTCAGTCGTAATCGTTATTCGAAAAATGAGGTCATCGAACAATTTTTTAATGGACATCAACCATTTCGACTATGCTAATTAAATAATTTGGTCAAGTGCGAGTTGGACTCGGTTCCGTACCACCTTCAAGATTCGAATATTCCAGTTTCAGACAAGCAGGGAATGAGTGCATTTTCTTATACTTACCCTTATATCTTTTAAAGGAAGCGTTTTAAATTTATAAAAAATATACACTTTGATTTTCCACACATAGGCTTTACAATACATATGTATTTAATTTTCTAATTTGGCCCCCAAAAAGTAACATTAGAGTTTTATTTTACTAATAAACTTTCAGAAATGCCTTTTATAATCTACTGTCTGAGTTTTGAGGCTCTGTAGATTGGAAAAAAAACGGCAAAATAGGTCAAAGTTTAAATTATAAATTATTAAATCTGTTATTCAAATTATTTAAAAATATAAATAAAATATATTTTTCAAATTTTAAATGGTGTAGATTCTAAAGTGGGATTTAAGTTGATGTTTAATATTTTTAATATCTTTTATACAAATGATTTAAAAATATGATATATTTGTAATTCACATAATGAGCCTTTTATCTGATGCGTTTTTTATTTTTTATTTATATAATATAATTTGTCCCTAAAATTACTATGGGGGTTTTCTAGTAATTTAATTTCTAGTAATTTATTATTATAATTTTATTATTTGGAGGCCAAATAATAGAATTAGGTATTTTTATTCATATTTTTCCTATAAACAAAAAAAATGAGGTCCTAGAGTTTGGGGAATAACGGGGAGAATGGGTAATTTTTTTAAAATATTTTTTTAATATATTTTAAAATATTCATTTTAAAAAAATTAAAAAAATATATTTGTACCTATTCGTCATAATGAGCCCTGGGATTTGATATATTACATGACCCGTTAGAAACAATTATAATTTTTTATTTTCCATTTAATTCTATAATTTGCCCCCCAAAATGAATATTAGGGGTTTCTTCTTATTTTTCCAGTGGGGCTATACTTCCAATTTTTCAAAATTTTTCAGCTTATGGTTTCGGAGATAAGGGGGGGAATGGGTAATTTTTTAAATATTTTTGTTAATATCTTTTAATTAATTTATTTTATAAATATGGAAAAAATATATTTGTTTTCGTCATAATGAGCCCTTTCATTTGATATATAACATGATGGGTTAGAAACAATTTTAATTTTATATTTTCCATTTAATTCTATTATTTGCCCTCCTCAAAATAAATATTAGGGGTTTCTCCTTAATTTTCCAGTAAAGTTCAGGTGAGGGGCTATACCTCTATTTTTTTTCAAAATTTTCCAGCTTATGGTTTCGGAGATAAGGGGGGGAATGGGTAAATTTTTTTATATTTTTGTTAATATCTTTTAATTAATTTATTTTAAAAATATGAAAAAAATATATTTGTTTTCGTCGTAATGAGCCCTTTCATTTGATTTATAACATGATGGGTTAGAAACAATTTTAATTTTATATTTTCCATTTAATTCTGTAATTGGCCCCCAAAATTAAAAGTAGAGGTTTCTCCTTATTTTTCCAGTATTTTCCTATAAATCTATTTTTTTCAAAACTTTAGGTTTTATAGTTTCGGAGATAAGGGGGGGGATGGGTAAATTTTGATATATTTTCGTTAATATCTTTTTAAATATATTTTTTTTAAATATGAAAAAAATATATTTGTGTTCCTCAGAATGAGACCTTTCATTTGATATATTACATGTTGCGTTTGAAAATTTTTTATTTTTAAATTTTTATTTAATTCTATAATTTGCCACCCAAAATTAACATTAATGGTTTCTCCTTAATTTTTCTGTAAAGTTCGGGCAACGCTCTATATTTCCTATTTTTTTCAAAATTTTAGGCTCAGTAGTATCGGAGATCGGGGGGGGGGAACGGTCGATTTTTTTTAGTTTTCCCCCCAGAAGTACCCCTAAAATCAAATTTTTTTCTTTACGATATGTACTCCTGATCGGGTCACCAAATTATACATTGATAGCAAATTTCAACCTCTTCCGTCCGAGAAATTACATTTTCTTTGAACAAGATGGTGGACCTTCCCATAATGCAGCACCTGTCCATGCTTATTTCCGAATCATTGGAGAGGGAGAACGGGACCAAATGAGTGGCCAGCCGCCAGATATGACACCCCTAGATTACGTTTTGTGGGGGACTTAAAAAGCAAAGTTATTGATCATATTAAACAAGAATTTATCAATCATCTGGGTTACTCTCAGGTAGCCAATGGTACACAAAGTCAACATTTACTTCCATTATTATCATTTTTGACGATGTGTTCGCAGAATGAGCCGCCCTTTCAATTGGCAGGGTCGAAATTGGGTAAAGCATTTAAAAAAATTGCCAATGGCATCATACCTCGAATAACGATTACGACACAAATAAAGGTCGTATGTCTTTGTTTAAACCAAAATCGACGTGTCAGAAAAAGCTCTAACTCAATGAATTTATTCGTTCCTTTTCGAAAGCACTGTACATATAAATAGTGTATGAGGAAATGCATGACAATTTATGTATAAAATAATATGGTCGTTAGCATTATCATTGTGTTTGAAGTTCATGTGACATTCTCCATCCAATTCAGCTGGTTGAATAACTGTTCTCTCTCTATCCATATCTCGCCATCAATGAAATCGAAATCACACCGACACAGAGTCGAGCAAACACAAAAAAAAAATCCGGAACACGAAGAAGACAATCGAATCGACATTTCTCCGTTCGACTTTCATTTGGCTACGTCAAACAAATAGGACAATGGCGCCCAACGTGGCGTGGTAATTTGTCGCAAATACAAAAAAAAACAACGTTCCGTTTTGATTTTGCAACATCCTGGTAGTCGCGCGCGCACGTGGATTGGCAACAGTAAAAGTTGGGAAAAAAAGTAAAAGGATTCTTTGTGTGATTAGGATAATTAAACGCGAATGGCGTGATGGCGATTGGCGATGTTGCAAAAGAATTACACGTTAGCTCGTTCGATTTGGTTAATTGAGTAATTATACAAGGTGATTATTAACTATCAGGATGATTGTGAAGGTTAACATTAAAGTTTTGTTAGCGTTAGAAAGAAAAAATTCGACAAAAACAATTTTGTTAGATCTAGTGGAATCATTACCAAAAAAAAAAAATCATGACATAAACAAACTTCTTAACAGCGATTTGGTGGTTTAAAAAAAAACAAGTGAAATATTAGCTTATCAAGAAGTGTTGAAGATTTTAGCCTATAGCTATGTTCTTTAGATGGCATCACTTTTAACTTTGGCTATCACATCAGCTGTTTTTATTTTTGGAACAGTACCACTGCCTTAAATTGTGCCGTTATATGGATTTTCTTCTTGTGTTCTTCTTTCCTGGAAAAAATATATGTAGTACCTCTCATCACAGGAACTACTACTGCAACTTTCTTATTTTCATGGTATTTAATACTTATTTCCTTATTCCAATCTGTCTCGGTAGTTCGCTGTTAAATATCGACAAAATTCTACCATATATCCATATCTCTAACTTTTAACTAATCCCATTAGTGGCGCTTAAGAAACATAAGATTTTATGAGCCTGATTTTAGGACTAAATTTAAGATCCTTAGAAAATAGGACTTTCTTCATTTTCTTTTGTTTAGTAACTGCTTTAGGTTCTTCTAGTCTAGTTGGTGCTGATCCGCTTCAGCCATAATGTTCGAGCCGGTAGATGATGTTTTACCTCACCACTATGTCCAATTCAGGTATTCAACTAGCCCTAGAACAACCTAAAGCAGTCCGTAAATAAAATGAAATTATTACAACTAAGGTAACTGGCACAGTAAAATGGTTCTACCACACAAGGGAACTCATTACAGGCGTCCAATTCTTACTCTAAAATTTGTTTTTTTAATAGCTATATATTTTTTTATTTTTCCATATATTTTCTGTTTATCCACCAACAAACTCTTGTTGTTACTGTTGAAATATTGTTATGCCCACGAATATAGTCCTTAGCATGTTCAATGTCATTCCGCTCTCATTACTGGCTTCTACTATTAGATCTAATAGACTTTGTAAGTCTTCTAATGCAATAAATTTGACATTGGACAAACATCTAGAACTCTAAATGTACGAATAAACGAACACAAATATTAAATAAAGAAGCGCAGTTGGAGAAAAATGGAAACAACTTAAGGTAAACAATGCCGAAATTGGAGCACCATCACCAGATATGGACTACGAATAGAAAAATCTATTGCCCGAACAAAAAAAAGACGGAACCTTCAGTGATAAGCTGGTACTCCGTGGTTTGATGAGCTTGCTTGCTTAGCACGCTAATGGTATTCCCGTTGTCTCCATTTCTAGCAAACTTTTTATGGAGAAGGTCCAAAGTTTAAGACCTTTGGAACTATTATCCAAGAGTTCCTTCATCAACCACCTGCACCAATTGATGTTTTTATTTCTTCACATACATTAAAACACATTTCATTCTTTGCCTTCCTCACTTTTAGCTTAATTCACATAAATGGTTTTCTTATTTGGTAAAAATATTGGGCAACTATAATCTTGCTTATTTTTTTACCCTAAATTAAAATATATGTGACATCAATGTCACTGGGGAAAAGTTTTATAATAAATGCATTTAAAAAGTATGTTTTCCAATAAACAAATTTTCTATCCACTTTAGATTTATTTTATCGTCGTGTTTCTTCTTCAAAGAGTTAAAGACCGGTTTACACTCTACGATAAACGGAGTCCATTGTTACGATTTATTGTTACAGAAATTTAATTGGAATTGGACTGGATGGATCTTGGAACATGTAGACAAGTATCAACTTCAATTTGCATTTGACTCAGTTTGTATTTACTTTTTGGGTTTATTTTGCTGAGAGATGGTTTACAAATGACAGTTGAATATTCCTTCAAGCTGCTTCCGGTGACAAGGAATCATAAGGTTAGCTGTAAGTCTTTCCTGCGGACCTATCGCCCTTCTCATAACAGTACCTATCAGATGTTGAAATAAATGAAGAAACTAACCTTAACAACTCAAAATAAGACTTTTATTCTGAATAATTTCGCCAATTATTTGATTCATATTTCAATTTCGTCAATAATTTTACATGTTAGTATCCCCTTATTTTCCACAGGCGGCTCCAAATTCTTCTTGATCGTTGCGACTTTTTCATATTTCTCGCTAAACAACACAGCAAAATCGGTCAACAATGAGTATTGGACCAAAAATCGTTACGATTTGTCGTTGCGTGTAGACCGGCCTTAATGCTATGTCGAGGCGCGTTTAACAACGATGTAATCATGGGCGTAGTCAGGCTTTGATATAGCTACGGCAACAAAATGTCAAAAGGAAGTACCAAAAATTGTTTTGTTTATACTTTACTCTTCAAAACAGTCGTATCAATATTGATGGAAATAAAAATTTTGTTGTTTTATAATATTTAAATTGTTGTTTAACATTACGAATAGACTTGAACTACAAGAGATCGCCCAGAAGCAGCCAGACAGCTACGCCTATGGATTTAATTAAATCTGCTAACGCAACATAACTTGGTTTCACCGAATCTTAACACGTGGTTTTCAATCGTAAACAATCAAAATCTTCAGCTTAATGTTTTCCTCAAAGTCAACAAACAAACCAACCGCGTGCCATTGAAGTAGAACATCTAGGTCAATGGAAAACAGAACCCCATTTATGAAACTGAAGCATGATTCACGTAATACGAAAAAAATAAAGAAATTAAAACGTGAAACCTTGCGTTGAAATAGGTATCCAACCTCAGCCGTGAACAACGAATGATATATTAAAAGTGATTTTTCTTCCGTTTCTCTCGAATCGTGAAACGTGCGTCCATGCAACCCACAAATGATATTAATAACATGACGCGACAGTACTTCGTAAATAATGATCGTTCGTACCGCTTTGGTAAAGAGGCGTCATTGTTTTCCGATGTTAGTCCAGTGAAAATTAGTATTGTCCATATCTTGATATTCCCACAGAGCTACAAATTCATAGTGCCCTTTTTTATTAGAGTTCCTTATATACAATATATCTTTTATAATCACTCCGGATTTCTCCATCTCTCACCTTACATCAATTTTCTCCTAAACAACTAGAGGGAAAAGGTTGACATTTGGTATCAGTGTATAGTTTTGATTTTGGGGTAGGTACTTCTGGGGGAAAAATTTAAAAAATCGACGGTTCCCCCCCCCCTTATCTCCGAAACTATAAGAAGTAAAATTTTGTAAAAAATAGAGATATAGGGCGTCACGTGAATTTTACGGGAAATATAAGGAGAAACCTCTACTATTAATTTTGGGGGGCAAATTACAGAATTAAATGGAAAATATAAAATTAAAATGGTTTCTAACACATCATGTAATATATCAAATGAAAGGGCTCATTATGGCGAAAACATATATATATATATATATATATATATATATATATATATATATATTTCATATTTTTAAAATAAATTATTTTAAAAATATTAACAAAAACAAAATTTTTTTACCCATTCACCCTACCTAATCTCCGAAACTATAAGCCGTAAAATTTTCAAGAAAAATAGGGTTATAGGACCTCACCTGAACTTTACTGGAAAAATAAGCAGAAACCCCTTAATTATCTCATGTATTGAGGTATGAGGTTGAGGTACGCCCTGGAGGTCAAATAAGAGGTCAAATAATGAATAATTTCACGAGGTCAGTGGTAAAACAAAACAAACAAAGATCATGTATAAGGTCAAATCCAAGGTCACCTTTGAGTTCCTCGTTAAGACTTACCTAGGGTATGACCTCATTTAAAAAAAATTAGGTTGACTTCAAAATTACCTCAAAAATGAGGTTCAACGTCCAATCCAAGGTCACCATCGGATTTCTGGATCAAAGTTATTAAAGGAATAACCTTCACCTTTTCCAGAAATGAAGTACTTAAGCTAATATTTAGACCCAGTTATTGTAGACTACTACGAAAATAATCATTTTACAAATAATAATGCATTATTTGCCGTCTCGATGGTCACTCCAACTGAAATCCATAACATTCTATAATATTTCTTCGGACTCAGTTGGTGTTGATGGGATATCGATACATATGCTTAAGCTTTGTAGCCCCTATGTGGATAGCTTACTAACTCATATTACTAATAGTTGTATTGAGCAAAGTTACTATCCTGATATATGGAAAAAAGCCATAGTAAAACCTCTGGCCAAAATCAACAACCATGAAAAATACGGTGATCTCAGACCCATCAGTATTTTACCTGCACTTTCAAAAATACTGGAAAAAGTCATATTTTATCAACTTTCACACTTTATAACCACTCAGTATATTTTATCTGATTTTCAAGCTGGATTTCGTAAAGACCACAGTACTTCCACTGCTTTACTGAGTGTCTGTGATGAAATTGTGTCTGCCATTGATAGTAAAAATGAAACTGTCCTGATGTTATTAGATTTTTTCAAGGCCTTTGACACCATCAGTCATAGTTTACTTTGCTCTAAACTCAAATATTATGGATGCAGCTGTGAATTTGTTACTCTCGTTAAATCTGATTTGACAAGTCGTAGGCAGATCGTCCAGGCCAATGACTCATTTTCATCAGAAAAAGTGGTTACCTCAGGTGTGCCCCAGGGTTACATCCTTGGCCCCCTGTTCTTCTTAATTTATTCCAAAGATGTTTTAAAGAGCGTTCAGCACTGTAAAGTTCAAGCATTTGCTGACGACTTGCAGATGTATTTAAACTTTGACATTCACAACATTAAACATGCTGAGTCATGTATTAACGCTGACTTGGAAAGAATAATAAAGAGTTCCAAAAAACATAACTTAAATCTAAATAGCGCTAAAAGTCATTTAATGGCCCTGGGAAGGCATCAAAATCTTGTGCAAAACCACTTATCTGTTCATGCAAACGGTCAAGTCCTAAAATTTAAAGAGAGTGTTCGGAATCTGGATACTATTTTCGATAGAGATTTGAAATTCGTTTCTCATCTAAACCGTTTAATACCAAAAAAAGTATGCAACTATAAAGTTGCTATTCCCACATCGATTTAATCTAAACACCTCAGTAAAGAAACTATTAATGAATTCCCTGGTCTTATCTCGTTTTAATTATGGTGACGCAGTATATAACCCTTTCATTAATAAATATGATGCAGTCAGGATACAAAAGGTTCAGAATTGCTGTTGCCGTTTTGTTTGCGGTGTCAGAAAATACGAACACATTTCAAATCATTTGAGAAATATTTCCTGGCTTACTATGGACCAAAGAAGAGAATTTAATTACTGCACAATAGTTTATAAAGTCGTCAATTTTAAATTGCCTCCACCCTTATACCATAAATTAATATTTAGGAATACCCTCCATCATCTTAATTTACGATCAAACATCATCATATCCCGCGTCACAATACTGCCTTATTCAAGCGTTCATTTTCTTACCTAGGTGTAAGGTACTTTAACAAACTCCTAATAAATAAGCCATTCACATCAGTACTAGCATTTAAAAGTTGGCTTAGAAAGTTGATGCTGTCTGGTACTCATTGTTTGTAAAGCCTTTGTTCTCTGTAGATTGTTAGTATAATGTAAATCCTAATCATTTGTAACTTAAGTGGTGCCCTGTATTATAGTGTCTTATATTTATGTAATTTACCTGTATGGCTAGGTTAAGTGTAAGAATAGCTTTAGCTAAACTTCGCCTAGCACATACCTTGTAGGATCAATAAAGACGTTTATTATTATTATTATATTCAGCCGTCCCGGTTTATCGGCCTGCAAATGCGAATTTACATATCCCTAGAGAAAATAATTTAATTGTCTCAAATCACACAAAAGAAATGGCCATTTGACAAGTCCATTTCGTGAAATTAGTTATATACTACACTGTCAGATATGCGACATTATCCTGCTGAAACCACATTTTGAAGACTTACGGACCAATGATCCAACCGGCCCATAAAGCGGAACATATGCCAACTTTTTCTGGATGTAATAGTTTTTCGACAATGTGGGTCATTATTGTGCCAAATGCATTTCAAATCATTGTAAGAGCAATTTAACCAAAAGTGTGCTAATTGTGGATCAATGGGACCAAGGAATCTAGCATGTGCGCGAGTAATTGGAACATGACTAAACCTAAAGGCGTAATAAAAGTAAAAAGTTGTCTTGTGCGAATTGAGGCCGCCCCACAGTCCTGGAGCATGTCGTGCTCACTCCACGCTGTCATTCGAAAGATTGTTACCATGCCTCGTCAGATAGAAGTTAGGGGAAAGCCTGATGGAGGTCCGTAGCGATTCTGACAAGCAAATTCCTACACTAGTGGAATTTTGTAAGCACGTAAACCTAGATCTTTAAGCATTTTTTATGGGCATAATTGTTAAGCATTGATGGATCAATCATTATCAACATTAGGCTTCACCATAAAGACTATTGTGTACGCACTGCACAACCTCTTACGGGGTACGTGTTCTTAGAGTAAACGTGTTGCGACGGATAGTGTCTCGAATTAATCGCTATAATGAGCGATTTTGGCAAAACCAAACTCCAAAACAACAACGTGTTGCCAATTTACAGCTCCATATGTTGCAACGTTGAGGAACGTACACATTTCATTTAAAATAACCATTCGAATGTGAGGTAATTCTGGACTTTTGTGTCTATTCTGACCGGACTAAATCATGTTCATTCGTACCACTTTGGTAAAGAGGCGTCATTGTGTTCGGATCTCTCGTGCACGCTGTGCCGCATCAGCTCAGGGCATTTGCGTTGTACCGAAGTCGTTGTTTACCTCATTCAGTACCATCGAGTCGTATCTAATTACTCTTTGTTTGGTACGTACTTTCTACCAGAAGTAACGGTACCGCCGAGCTTCATCATCCTCGTCACGGGCATCCAACGAGAGAGTTCACTGAGACAAAACCGTGTTTCCTGAAGACTGGTTCATTAAGTCATCGGATTAGTACCACTCGACGAGAAAAAGAGAGAAATTGGGTCTCTACTGTTGAAGCGTTGGTGTGATGGAGACAGGCAGAGAAAGAACCGAAAAGGACCCGGTGAATTGGTACGGTTCTGTTTGTAAAACCAATTAGCGTTAATTTGACTCTTTTGGATTGTATAAAAAAGAAGGCTCAGGTACTGAACGTGATCCTTAGTAGGAAATATTTTTTTTGTAAATATACAAGGTGATCCAACAACAGGCTTAAGCTGTAATACCTAGATGCGTTGTAATATAGTTTTTGAAATTTGGTATTATGTACAAATCAGTGATGTACTTCATCTTCTTTGTGTTTAGCTTGCGCGAAATTTTATGTTGATATCTCTGCATAAAATTTAGCACTTTTATTCATACTAGCTGTCGTCCAGTGGTCGAAATTCGACCAATTGTGTCAATATCTCTCGCAGGTTAAGTAACCTGAAAATTTTATCTTGACATTCTATCCTAGGACTTTAGGGAGAACAGCAATTACACGGAACGGATCCAGATTCGGAACCTCTGTGTGATAGTTTCCTCGAAAATCCTAGATCTCGGTCTTACATCTCGCTTCTATAAATAAGAAACGAAATTCAAGTTTTTTTTTCAGATATAATTCATAGGACTTTATTTGTGTTCAAATTCGTAATTCTTAATTTAATATGACAACAATTCAACCGCTAATGGGTTACCCTAGATATTTATTTTTTCTAACCTCCCTGTATAGCTATAATTGCACTCAATTCTCTAACATTTATTAAAATCCTCATTATAATAATTCCATCTCATTATATATTTCCACCGCCCTGTATATGCAATTGCTCATAGACCACGCATAATATTTTTTAACATTTTTGAACCACCCGGTAAACCATCCTGTATATGCCACTACCTACGAGCCACCATATTGTACTCTTTTTGTTTATGAAAGTTTTAACTATCTTCTGTAACTATAATTCTACTCCGACCTATATTTCAATCACCATATATATGTAACTCTTCGTGCGCTACTCTATAAATCCTTTTCTAATATTTTTTATCATCATCCTGTATATCTATAATTCCTCTAACCCTATATTTCATCTTCCCTATATATATAACAGCTTATAGGTTACGAAAAGTTGCATTTCTATTTCCGCCACCCTGTATATGCATCTCTGTATAATATTTTTTGCACCACCCTGTATAACTGTAATTCTACTGCACCTTCTATTCCAAGAACCCTGTAAATTCAACCGCTAATGGGCCCTATATAATTATTTTATTAGTTATAATTGCACTCTACTCTATACTTTAAACACCCTATATATGCAACTGCTTATGTGCCACCCAGGAAAAAAATCATTTCTGACATATCTGGAATCGCCCTGTATAATTATAATATACAACGATTACTTTACTACTAAACAATAACAACGCTTGCATGCCACTTCCAGAAGTACATGCTCTAAGTATATAACAGCATTGGTCCGTCTATATATAATTACTCAATGTTTTGAGTCTGGCGGCGGCGGCACATTCAGTTGTTTGGCGTTGACATTATGGACGTAAATAATGAATTTTTATTATATAGCATTCTGCTTTCTGTACACCCTTGGCGTCGACCAAGGGTGTACAGAATGCCTTGTTCATGCGCAGCTGTATATATCGGTTCTACACAGCGTAGCATCAACACACAGGTATCTAAACATAAGTGTAATTGTCGGTTGCATTAAACTCACCGGACCACGTCCTACTCCACCTCAGCCCACTACTATTCTTGTCTCCACCGGAGGCTATTGAAATACACAAACTTCCAAACAATGTCAACAAACAGGAAGGGGTTCTTAAACTGAACATGATTTGGTATCCTGCACTACACCGGGAAAATACAAAGTCACCCGTAAGACACAGAGCCCCCGCCCACTCCACCTCTACCGACCAATCAGAACCCGCTATACCCTCCCAGCCACCTGTAAATACCAGTGCTCCACAGTTTGAGAATCCAATTCGTTTCGAGCACTCAACGCTGAAGATATTTGCCGCAGTTGCAGACGAAAAATTCGGAAGTAATTCCAATAGATCACGGAAAAATAGCCCGAAAAATACAATCTAGAAAAGATCAATTTGAAATTTCGTTTTCGTGTCTTAGATGTTGAACTGGACTTCATGGAATCTTCATTAAATGCTACTTACTATAGTAGATGAGTTTAGAAGATGTCTTAACTGACAAATTTGCAGTATCTATATCTCCAGAATTATTTTCCAAACAGCTAATCTGTTTTGCTTAAGCATCTGATGAAAATGATGCTGATTCAGTTTTTTTGTCATTTACTTTGTAATTGGTCGTTTCAATATATTTTGTAATGATAATAAACGATAGAAGCTAGTGACCAAATTTATGTCAACTACTAAACACTCTATGTGAGAACTACAACAAAATACGAACAATCTTTTGCAAATGCAAATTCTAGCCGATTTAATAACTTCGGTAACCTGTGCTCGTAAAGACCCTGAAAATTAATATCGCTGAGTGAATTCTACCTAACTTCACTTCATTAGCATTAAAACGCTATTAATATTGTACACAAATAGTTGTTCTAGGTCGTTGACGTTTTGGAAAAAATCTCGATAATTATTTTTTGACCTTTGGGATATTGATTTCTGTAGTTCGGAGAACAAGATACTACATAAATATTTTTATCAACGATTCATTAGATGTCTTATTGCTTTCAGAGAGCATTGTTCTTTTAAAAACATTTTTGGCGAATAATGAACTGAGGCAAAAGCGTATGCTACGGCTTCTAATAATACTTAAAAAAAAACTAATAAATTGTGTATGTTTATAGTTAAAATATAGTTGTCGTTAATTCAAAGGAAACAAGAAAGAGATTAATCTGGAGAGACAGCTAATATTTTCTTTTCATTTTTTTCTTGGTAAATAAGGCTTTCATGCCGTTTTCTCACTGAAGTTTGGCGACCAAATTTCTAACTACGTCTCGTCTTTTGTAGTACGAAACAGTTCTTCAACATTGAGATTTGTCCATTTCCTAATGGTTCGAAACTAGGATTTTTTTTTCTGCCTGTAGCTTTCTTTCTATGTCAATGTTTTTCTTATCTTGATGATTGTCAGCACTTTTCTTTTGGGATCGACGCGTCTTATTACGTTGTCATTTGTGACTCTATCAGTCCAAGGTATTTTCATAAAGTAATCCTTTGTTTGATGTGGAGGTTTAGATTCCTGTTTGTAAACATTGAACATTATTTGACGAAGGGCTTTCAAGCCATTCCTATTCGGCTCTTAATTTCTTCATATTCTTGCACCCATTCTGCCTGTTTTCCATCCAGTATGAGAATAGGGTTGTTTAGGTTATTACTTATAACCATACTTCTTTACACCCTCCTTTGACTCTTTCTCATCTTTCTTATCTCAGAGCGTTTGGTGAACTCCAATGCTTTCTGAAATATTAACAGTTGAGGGGATAGAAGACAACCTTGGCGAACTCCTTTCTGGATTTCTATTTAATCTATCTCCATATTCTCAACACGCACTATTGCCATCTGGTTGTAGTAGATGTTTTTTATTAGTCGTATCTCGCATGGTTCTAAATTGATATCTGAGATTATCGTATACAGACAAACAGACGTCGTACGGCAAAACCAAATCAATTCTTCCTATTAAACTTTCTTTTTAATTATAATTAATACTATTTTTTATTGGATTTTTTTCTATTCGTGCTGTACAAGATAACTGAATAGATTTTCAGGAAGCAAACCATCTAAAGTTTCGAGTGTTTTATCAGAATTTATCAGATCAATAAACCAACATATTCACTCATTCTTATCTAATTTTGCACTTTCAAAATTTGAAGATACGAATAAAATTTTTGCAATATTTATAATAGATTATTTCAAATGTAATTTTTTTTCCTGCTCAACGATAACATCATCGTGTCAATAAACTATCGATATCTCCATAGCATTTGACACATTTTCAATTGACGTACAGAATTAAGATACAAACACTAACAAGCCCATTCTTATCTGGTCTCGCAATCATAAAATGTTTGCGCAATGAGAATCGCAAACTTATAAGTTCGTTTCAAACAGTCGTTAATTGTTAACCGGACAGCAATCAATGTTTGTACAACAACAAAAAAAAATACCCGTAGATGACTTAATCTCGATAGGTATGTTAGTTTCTCGCTTTCTCGTGTTGGACGACCGATCTGTTTCTAGTCAAACTTGTACATCATTCAAGCAACATTTAAGCTGATGTACGAATGGTCATGTACTCGCTTTCCTTAAATAGATATTGGCATGTGTCAGTGTCATTCGCAGATAGGGTCAAGATAACAATTGAATAAGGGATTGCATTTGAAGTTTGTGAAACAAAAAAAAAACGGTTGATGTGATTTAGCACAGGTAAAGCTTCAATATCGATAGGTTTTCAGTAAAAGACCAGAACGTAAGGCAGAAAACTATTTTAAAAGGAAAATAATTTGTATTAACTCAACCACCAGAAGCTTTGGGTAATTTCTTCAACGGTTTTTTCTGAGGATTCCGTTGACCAATAGCGTGGGTGTACATCAAAGGATGCCGCTTTTTCCCACGACCTTCAACATTTTCCCTGGCTCGAGACCATCACACTTCACTGTATGTACATTTGAAAGTACTTGTATCTCGAATCTAAATAAAGACAATGGCTCTTTGATGCCAATAACTTAGATTTTTATAACTTGGAAATGACGAGAATAATTTCGGAATCCTAGACAGTGGCCGACTTAAGTTTCTTGTCCCAAACTTATAAATTACTACTAGGAGTGGTCACTAACAGATGAACGTCAAAAATAGATCAAGCTTCAACACAACAAATAACTTAACTAAAAATGTAACGAATATACGTTACTCTAAAATCTTAATAAGTAATACTGATAAAACAAAAAAACAAAAAACCATTAATGTCAATGTTGGAAATGTTCAAAATGCTTCCCGCGAACATCTTGGCAACATGCTAATCTGGTATAGACATAACGTTACTCAATATCTCAGGCGTGACTGATAAATCAAGCTTATAAACTCTATATTCTCTCCATTGAAAATAATTTAATTTCAGACCCAAGGAAATTTTGGTCTTATATCCAACTTAAGAAAAGATCTACTAGAATTCCTGGAACAATGTCTCTTAATAATGTCCCGCTTGATAGCCCGGATCAAATAGTTAATGGTTTCGCAGAATACTTCAAAAGCGTATTTGTCGACACTCCCCCAAATCAACCTCTAGAAGCTTCTGAAAATAATTCCACACTTATTCAATTACCTAAATTTACGGAACAAGATATTCTAAAGGCAATCAAAAAACTTCCAAACAAACTGACATCTGGAAATGACAAAATACCAAGTTTTTTAATTAAAGATTGTGCTCACGTCCTCGCTTATCCACTTTTAGTTATCTTCAATAAAATACTTGAATCACATACTTTTCCTAACTGTTGGAAAGTGGCTCGTGTATGCCCTATCCTTAAAAACGGAAATCCAGTGGACATAACTAACTATAGACCTATAACTATTCTGAGCAACTTTGCAAAGGTTTTTGAGATATCAGTCTACAATGTTATCTACCCCCAAATACAGAACCGTATTTCTCCATTTCAGCATGGCTTCATGAAAAATCGCTCTACAACGACTAACCTTATTGAATTTACTCAATTCGTTTCGGAAGAAATGGACGTGCGAGGCCAGGTGGATGTAGTGTACACAGACTTTTCAAAGGCCTTCGATAAAATTGATCACTCTATTTTGGTAGCAAAATTAGGAAATTTTGGTTTTAGCAACGAACTATGCGCACTACTAACGTACATATTTTTATTTATTACATATTTAACATATTTAACATATTTATCGAACAGAGAACACTATGTGTCATACAACGGTTTTAAATCAATTAATTTTATTGCTATTTCAGGCGTCCCGCAAGGGTCCAACCTAGGACCATTGTTGTTTCTTATTTTCATTAACGATATTTTACTTGAACTGGACTGTAAGAGATTAGCTTTCGCAGATGACCTAAAGTTATACCTACCAATAAATTCTGCTGAAGATTGTCAGTTATTACAAACACAATTAAATAAATTAGATTCCTGGTGTAATTCAAACATGTTATTCTTGAACATATCAAAATGCAAAGTTTGCTCATATACTCGTAAGATTGAACCCATTCACTTTGTTTACCACCTCAAATATATTCCACTACTTAGATGCGATGAAGTCAAAGACCTTGGTGTCCTATATAGCAGCAAATTGGATTTTTCTAATCACTTTTCTGTCGTAAACTCCTCATCCATGAAAGTCTTGGGTTGTATAATCAGAAACTGTGGAATTTTTACAAACTTAGAAGCAATAAAAATACTATTCTTTAGTCTTATTCGTACCAAACTGGAATATGCGTCTTTAGTCTGGAGCCCCTTTTATAGCAATCACAAGAACACATTGGAAAGTGTGCAGAGAAAGTTTTTGAAATTTCTGTCTTTTAGGTCTAGTGGTACCTATCCACAACAGGGTATTGATCAAAATTATCTACTTATGAGCTTAGGTGTTCAATCCCTCGAACATCGAAGAATTAATACCAGCATAAGTTTTTTATACAAGTTACTACAAAACCGAGTTGATGCACCAACCTTGTTGGAAAGAATTAATTTTGCGGTACCAAATCATAACTCTCGCAGAGGTCATGCTTTCTATATGAATCAATCCCGGACAAATCTTATGCTGAATTCACCTATTCATAATATGTGCCGAAACTTTAATAGGATTAGCTCAAGCTGTGATATCCACTATAACAATCTCTCATATATACTTGCTAAATCTGATGAAATGTTTTTGTCTAAATGATTAAGATGACCTTTGTTACTTAATTATTACTATATTTAAATAAATGTTTTGTATTTGTACCAACATACCTCATGAAATATTAGTTATCACACTAGTAAAGATATATTAATCATTATATAGTAACTATTTACAGTAGTAAATATATATTTAATTTAATTTCTATAAATATATGTATGTATAGTTATAAGTAATCATATTCCATATTTACCTTGTAATTGGGATTTTCCTGTTGGGTAATAAAGCTTATTATTATTATTATTATTATTATAATCGCAAGCGTGATTCGTCTTTTAAGGTCATCTAAGTGGAGGGGTTTACTTTAGTATACAGTGCCTTTGACATATCCCCACAAGAACTAATCAAATGGCGTTAAATCAGGAGATCGTGATGGCCATTCTATCAATCCGCCCTTCCCACTCTACCGATTTGGAAAAATTTGGTTCAGGTACTGCCGGACATTGATTTCGTAATCTTGCTGAAACCATATTGTATTGGCCGGAACTTGTGGGTATACTGGATCCGTATATAAGTTTGTCAAAGTTGGCACGACATTCAAGTTGCCATCAATGAAAAAGGGACCAACGATATGATTTTCAACAATTCCTGCCCAAACATTAACTTTTTCGGGATATTGCGTATGTTTCTCTGTCATATAGTGAGGATTCTCATTAGAACAATAGCGGGAATTTTGACGATTAACATGACCGTGAAGTGTAAATTTGCTCTCATCAGAAAACAAAATATCTTCTAATTGGATCACATTGTTATCTAACCTTACCATCATTTGTTCACAGGAATAAGTTCTCCTATCGAAATCGTCTTCTATGAGCTCCTGAGTCAGCATCATTTTATAGGGATGCATTTTACTTTCCTTTAATACGCGAAAAATTGATGTGTGGCTAACGTTGAATAGTGGGGCTGCTTTTTGACCAGAATTATGTGGGTTTCTTGAAACTCAAGCATAACTTCCAATTTTGTATTATCACTTACAGCATTGGCACCTACTTTTTTTATCTGCCTTACGTGATCAAGCTCGTGAAACTGCTTTTCTATTTTGCTAATTGCTCCTTGGGATACAGGCAGCCAGTTTGGAAAATTTTCGTGAATTAAGCGAGAAACTTCCATTTGTGTCCGTGGGTCTTTTGCATAACCAATCATTTGTAAAATGATTATTTTCTGCATTTCTGTTAAATGAACCACTTTTCTGATATTATTACGTATAGTTAACGAAATTCAAACGACAATAGCACTGACACTGATCACCACTGTCATGCAGGTAGACAACAAGATGCTAAGGCTGTGAGTTTTGGCGAAAATAAACAAGTGTTTTTTTTTAAATCAGTTAAAAGCAGAAATGGTTTTTGCTATCTCAAAATGTAGCAAATTTGTAAAATAATATAATTTTCTTTTTTTGGTGTTAATATGTGTAATAAATCTGAAAACACTTAATATTTCCGAAACAGTTGAAGATAGGTGTAGGACATTGTACATGAATTATGTCTAGAAATTTCTGGACCATCCAAAAAATAAATAATATACAGGGGCTTGCATTTAAAATAAGAAAGTTGGTATTGGCCACTGTCACATGACACACCCTATATAATTTTTTGTTGTTGAAAAAATGCTCATTTAAAAATACAAATGGACGTGTCCAAGCGTTTTTCCCTGCAAGCCCTCCTTCATTTATTATCGAATTTATTCCATTTGGCTGTTCCCAACTGTATCATAACTCTGTATTAGAGCAATGATACAATATATAGGTAACTAAGTTGTTAATTGTCAAAAATTGTGAAGGAATCAAAAGATAATTATGTCCCAAGTTTAGATTATCATGTAAATTGGCTGAAATGAATTTTAATGAAAGTGAAAATGAAAAACCCTAGCCAAATTTATTCATGCAGAAAATTTACCAGCAAAAGGAGAGATCTCCATTATAATACCCCGTTTTCATCACTACGGAAAACAAATAATGCGTAATTTGGTTTGATTAAACATTTAATAATAACGAATCTTATTACCGGTATAATCATAACAGTTGGATTAGAGATATCATTGTTACAAAAAATAATACTGCCAGATATTGCGATATAACGGATTAAACATCAAATTGGGAAACGCTGTTTCAAACCTCAAACCGATTAAAAACTCATTAAAATTAAAAAAATAACAATAACTTGTGGACATTGTATATGAATTATGTCTAGAAATTTCTGGACCATCCAAAAAATAAATAATATAGAGGGACTTGCATTTAAAACAAAAAGTTGGTATTAGCCACTGTCACATGATACACCCTATATGATTTTTTTTTGTTGAAAAAATGCGCATTTAAAAATACAAATCGATGTGTCCGAGCGTTTTTCCCTACAAGCACTCCTCTATTCGTTACCGACTTTATTCCACTTGGCTGTCCCATACTGTATACAGTCGTATTGAGAACCTTCGAATTCAACCAAACATCAATACATTCCACCCTTCAACTTCTGGAGATTATTATGTACGCATACCAATTACTTGAAAAATCTGCCAGGCGAAAATGACACGAGATTATATGTTGACGCGAAAAACCGCCTTCCACTTTTCGAACGTGCAATAAGAAGCGACGCCTTACTCGTTTCGAAAATTGGGGGCTATTACGGCAACTGATCCGACGGAATTAAAGTAACGGTTGGCGTGCTTAAAGTCTTGTTTGGGCACATATAGTTGCGAAAAAATAAAAACGGAATGTCTTGATTATAGCATCTGAAACTGCACACAACGTGTGGTTAAATCGCCAATTTTTTTTGCACATATTTCGTACTTGAACAGGAATGCTAATCGGGTGGCAGTTATGAATGCTGAAATGCGGCAATTTCGGATTTCAAATGTTGTTAATAATTTTTAAAAAAGTTGTCCGGTATCAGAAGGAAGACGACGAAATTGTAGCAGAAAGAAGTAAACGACCTGACAGCTAGTTATATAATTTTTAATTACAGAATCTGATATCGGCAGTTCAAAAAGTAGCTAATTTTTATATTTTGCTTTCAGAAAATGACTATGGACCCTTTTAAATTTTATCGATATCGGAAAAATCTAACCGGTTTATTGTAATATCGGGCATCCCACATGACTCTAATCTAGGACCGCTGTCATGCTGTAATGTTTGTCAATGATACTTTACTTGAGCTTGCATGTTGGTAATTAGTTTTTGCAAATGACCAGAAGTGATATGTTGCTCTAAATTATATCAATCATTGTTTTATTTTACTAACAGAATTCAATATATTGCATACAGGACGTTATGCACTATTCACTACCAAACTGGATGTAATTAGAAAATTTTAGCGTCTTATCAATGAATAAAAAACTTAATATTACTATGAGTCTACTTGAAAGTCTGCTATACTGGCAACTGTATGTAATACATGAGATCTATCATCTTCACCTTCTTATAAAGGGTGTTCCAATTTGAGGTTAATTTTTACCGCCATTTATATTTGTTGTACTAGAATATCATATGTTATTTGACAGATGACAAGTAGGAATATTCCGGTTATTAAAAATGGAGCGATATACAATTGAGCAACGCGTGTTTATTAGTAAACATTATTTTAAATTTCTTGAAAGTTGTGCAGAAGTTGGAAGAAAATTTCGTAGAGAATATGGAAGAGAAAATTGTCCGTCAAATGTTACCCTTGGAAAAATTGTTCAAAAATTTGTGGAAACTATTGCAGCTGTTACTGCTAGTGTTGTTGAACAACCAAAAACATCAATTCGTCATCGTGCACAGCAATTGACAATTCCAAAAACCACTTTATTCAGAATTCTGCACAAAGATCTTTATTTAAAGGCTTACAAGATTCAGATAACGCAAGAAATAAAGCCAACAGACTCTGGTTTACGTGTCAATTCGTTAATTGGGCCATACAAGAGAAACTTGTGAATTCTTTCAACAAAATCATCTTCAGCGATAAAGCACATTTTAAATTGAGTGAATTTGTTAACAAGCAAAATTGTCAAATCTGGGGTGAAACAAATCCACGATAAATAATGGAAAGACCGATGAATCCACAAAAAGTAACTGGTGTGGTTTTTGGGCTGGTGGAGTGATTGGTCCATACTTTTTTGAAGATGACAATGGAAATGCTCTTACTGTGAATGGTGATCGATATCGAACGATGATTACTAACTTTTTGTGGGATGAATTGGAGCATATTGATGTGTAGCATAGGTGGTTCTAACAGGACGGTGCATCATGTCATTTAGCAGCAGAAACAATCAATCTTTTGAAACAGAAATTTGGTAATCGAATAATAACTGGAAGAGGAAACATTAATTGGCCCCCTAGTTGGCTAGTTGGCTGATTAGGACTGCAAAATGTATATTTTTGTTCATGTATTCCCAGGATATATAAAATAGACCCCCAGGCCCCCCCCCCGCTGTCTACGGGCTTGGAGCTACCAGTTGTAATATTGTTATGTTTTTATTAATAGCTTTGAAATATTTTTTATTCTTTGAATATGCATTTAGTAAGGTTAAATGGGATGCCTAACAAAATGCGTCTAAATGTAACCTTCCTCCTTTGTTTTCGTCAATAAGTCAAACTTATAGGTACATTTTGGTAATAAAACTAAAATATATAATTTGCTTTAAGTAAATCATTATAAAGTCTCTTAAATTTTATGATTATCGCAGAAATCTAACATTTTTTTAGTGATATCGAGCATCCCGCAGGGTTCTAATCTAAGACTGTTGTTTTTTCTATCCCTTATCAATGATATTTTACTTGGACTTGCCTGTTGGAGATTAGCTTTGGCAAATGACCTGAAGTGATGTGTAGCCACAAATTACATTATGCTTGTCTGATTTCACAAACGGAATGCAAGATATCGAATACATGTTATTCAAATACGATATTTTTGAAGTTAGGCACTTTGTATACAAGCTAAAGCTGTAACAAAATGATATTATACTATGTAGGAGCAGACCTGATGTAATAACCATTTTAATAGGCTAATCATTCTTTGAAAAATTAGAAGACTTTTCTCAATGGAAAAACCATTACTTGAAAACTTAGAGGACTCTTTTCTATTAACAAAAAAAACATAATATTACTATGTGTGTAGTTGGCAGTGACAGATAGTGACATATGCATGTATTACATCACTTCTACAGCCTTTTTATAAGGAATTTAATGTTTTGGCAATACATTTTGTTTTCCTCAAGTTAGGTGCATAATAAAATGTGTTTGGGATATACCATCCTAATCTGTATTGTCTTCTTCAATAAATCAAAATATGGAGCAATTTCTTAAAACTTCGGATACAGTCGCCCTTTGATTTCTTAAGTAAACTTCGCTCTTCTTTATATAATGAATAAGTTTCATGAATGTTATGTATTATTCAATGTCCAAGATAATAAGTAATAAATAAAGTATTCATACAATAATAGACTTTTTGTTCAAACAGTCAAAAGATCCTACAGATTTTAAAAATAATTTCATAAATTTGAAATTAGGGTTACAACGGGATGTGAACAAATGTCTTGTTATTGTGAAAATATTTTAAGTGTTTTTCATTTACAAAATAAAATTGTCTTATATTTTATGTTTTCTACAACCGACTTCTGAATTGCATTGTGCAACTTAACTTGGATTTTCCAAATTCACCACACCACCAACACTTCTGTGAATAAATAACGCGTCTAAAGTGATCATTAGAATCAATTTGTATACACAATCTTAATGAATTCTCTTATTAATATTACATATGTTGCAGTCGCCTAATGGCACATTGGAAAGTAGACTGTTGAATAATAATTTTGCGGAAAAATGTTGGTTTTTTCTCGTTACATAATTATATTAGATAACAACCATAATTGTTGAGATAATAAATACGACCTTTGCAATGATAAGTTACGGGCGTTAAATTGAATATTTTTCTTCTGTTGTGTTTATTGTCGTTGGTTAATGTTATAATTTTCGTTACATAAGGGTTTGTTTGTGCGGTATGCCTAGTGAGGCGGAAACAAGAATTTGCACTTGAAACTGAACCGTTTTTACGATCTAACAGGATTAATATAAGTTTATGCGAAATGAAATAGTCGAGATTAATTGTGACGTAACTGAAGAGGTCGTTGGATAATAATCAAGGATTACGACATTGACTTAGAAGGATGAAAAAACAGACTGAAGAAAGGGCAAGATGACATTTTGAACTTTTTAATTTCAATGCAGATGAATAATTATAAAAGCCACACTGGTCGAAATTCCAACGTAATTTATTTAAACGTTATTGAGGTTCATTTGATCAGAGTATATGCCACAATGGTGTCCTCTAGTGGCCGTAAGTTTCACAGAGGTAGTTCAGCTATTATACAAAAGATGATACCATCGTCAAATTCAGATACGATTTCTTGTTTTTTCTTCCTTATTGTACCCTTCTAGGTTAACCGGTTTTTCGTTTCCACACATCTTAGTTTAAAAAACTATTTTCTTAGCATCTTCTAGTTCTGTTTCTTACCTTCTTAAACCTTCTCTTGCCGTATACCATGTGACTTATGGGCACGTGATGGTTGCTTGCACATCCTGCTTCTCTGCATACTTTTACATGTTTCAAATGTATTTTGCTCATAATCAGAAGATCAATTATAGATTTCATATTTCTACTTTGTTCAATCTACGTAAATTTATGTATGTTTCTAGGCTGGAAAAATGTATTCATAATTGCATATTCATGTTCAAAAATTTACAAGTCGTCTTCCGTTGTCATTTAATACCTCTTCTCCAAAATTTCCCACTGGCATCACTATCTTAACCAACTCGTCTGTTTTACTATTTTAACTAATTCCTTCTCCTCGAGAATTCTATCCACGATTAATTTCTTAATATTAATTAATACTGTTTCTAATTTTTTTGATAGTAACATTAATAGCGACTAAACAAAAAGAAATCGAGACTTGATTTACAAACAGAAGGAAAAAGTTACTGAACTATTTTGTCTTGGCCTGTTTTATACAGGGTGAGTTTTTTTTTTTGATGATCAGTACTGGGATCTCGGAAACTAGCGGAGATAGAGCAATGGTTAAATTGGGAAAGATTTGCAGTTTTACTGGCCCAATTTAATGACACTTTCGGATTTTGTCGATTTAGTCAAATCCCTCTAGCTCCTTTGTTTTTAATTTTATACAGAAGTGTAAATATCAAAATTGAAAGGAATACCGAATATGATTGTCATGTCCTCGTTTGCGTGACAGCTCTCGTTTTCGAGATATGACACAAACTTATCTTTTTTTGAATGGAAACCATAGTTGGCTATGACCTCAAAAAATCGGACATTTTTCGAGCTTTTCAACGATATAATACTCGATATAGTTATTCATAAAAATAACGGAGTTATGGATGCTTTTCTCTCTTATTTTCACTTTTAACGTAGTTAGTCATGAAATAGATTGATTTATTAATAACTATTCCAAAAAACATTGAACGATTTTTTTATTAGGTATATCAGATATAACGAAAAAAAAAAACGAAATAAGTAGGTACTTACTAAAAACTTAAGAAATTAAAGAACATAATAATGGTTACAATTTTGTTCGAAAAATCCACCATTGTTGTTTAAACAAAATTGCATCTTTTTAAGATTGACTGCTTTCCTCACAGACCGCCTATCAATTTCTTCAATTGCTTGTAATATCGCCTCCCTTAGGTCACCAACTGTCTCATACTTTTGTATGCTTTGTTTTTTAGCGCACCCCATAAATAGAAGTCTACAACTGCCAAATGGGGAGACCGGGGTGGTCATTCGCGTGGGCCATTTCTTCCTATCCAAGAGTTTGGATAGATATTATCTGAGTGTTATCTTACTAATAACGAGTTATGAGCAGGAGCTCCATCATGTTGGAACCATTGAATTTCTAAACGAGTTCTCAAATTCAAATTATGCAACATGAAACTTGAAAAGTGTATTGCAAGAAATGCAAGTAGCGCTCCCCAGTAAGTCATTTCTTCATAGATAAAAGGCCCCAGAATAGTAGACCCGATGATAACACACAAAACATTAAAACCAAATTTTATGTGGGGTCGTCTGTGTTCTACATGGAAAGGGTTTTCTTTAGCCCAGATATGCTCATTGTGTCTATTGAACATACTACAGTTAGTAAATCTAGTTTTATCTGACCTTAACACCTTTAATGGAAACTGTGGATTGTCAAGGCACATGTCTCTAAACCATGTACAAAACAAAATACGTCGATGTTCGTCACCATCATGCAATGTTTGAGAAACTGAAAGTTTGTACGGGTGGAACTTGTGCGCTTTCAGTACCTTAACTACAGTTCGTTGAGATGTGCCAGCTTCTGCCGCAATCTCACGAGTTGATGTAGATGGATTTTGATTTACCATTGCCAAAACATTTATTTTTGCTGCTTCGATAATTAGATTACGTTCTTTTGGTGGTTTAGTAAAAGATCCATATCTGCGAAAATTATCGTAAAGCCTCTGAAATGAACATAGAGCAGGTTGACGACGATATTTATGGCATATGATATAACATTTCACCATATTCAGTTTTTCTTCGTTAGAATATTCCATTTTATCACGAAAACTTGTCAATATCGACTGTCAGTTCAGCACTACTCTTGGAATTACTCTCAAATGAGGAAAAGTCAAAGTGAAAACAATCTTTTTCATGGCTACCAACGTTAAAAGTGAAAATATTAGAGAAAAGCATCCATAACTCCGTTATTTTTATGAATAACTATATCGAGTATTATATCGTTGAAAAGCTCTAAAAATGTCCGATTTTTTGAGGTCATAGCAAACCATGGTTTCCATTCAAAAAAAGAGGAAAAAAAGGAGGACATGACAATCATATTCGGGAAATTCCCTTAAATTTTAATATTTACAATTTTTTATAAAATCAAAAACAAAGAAGCTAGAGGGATTTGACTAAAACGACAGAATTTCGTTTTCTTCAAAATATCTAGTAAACCATGACTTTACAAAAATCCGAAAGTGTCATATAGAGGAGAAAAACTCAGTTGAAAAAAGAAAGATTTGGTGTTAGAGTACAAAACTTTGTGTTTACACGTCTATATAGATTTACCAAATGGTGTTGCTAATCTATAATTGTCTACATTTTGCATGGTACTTCTGACCAAAATGTAATATTTTGAAACTCTTTGAGACCCTCTTAAAATATCATCATTAATAATTTGAGGCACACAAGTGATGGGATTAGGATCAACAGTCAAACCTCAGGTATGCTGATTATACCGCCATAATGGTAGATAATCCAGAAACTCTGCGACGCTTACTAAAAACTCTCCTGATTTATTCCGTACATCCGTTCGTCTGTATTCGTTTGAAAATCACTTGACGTTTCGCCAAAATCATATTTGGCTTTCTCAAAAGATACTAAGTAATGTTATCCTTATGTATATTATATATATATATATATATATATATATATATATATATATATATATATAATATATATATATAGGACATAAATAGTGGTGGAAGAAAAATTCAAATTGTCTGGAGGACTGAATAGAATAGAAGCCTTTGAAACCTGCATACACCGACACCTTCCGTATATACCTTGAACAATGCATTTCACAACCGAGTGGTGTTGAGGAGAGAACAATGCGACAGAGAATTACGGCGTATTGTCTAATAATTAAAAACAGCCTAGTTGGTTCATATAATGCGTAGAAGTAGATGTGGAATCTTTAAACTGTTAGTGCAAGAAAAAATTGTGGGAAAGCGGGACATGGGTAAAAATATTTGTGATTAAAAACATTTGAGATTACACAGGTTTGAATGTTACCTGCCTACATCGATCTGCCCGAACTCGACAAAGAAGAAGAAGAATATTGAGATTATGATAAGCAGGTCTTTAGTGCAGTTTGGCTAATTCTTATTTTTAATGTATGTGTTAATCTCTTCTGTGTTTATTTTTTATGTTATCTTGCAATTAAGGAGGATCATGTTATAAGTAATTATGATCCAGTATAAAATGTGTTATATAGCTAGAACTGAAGAAATTATAGATAGACCCTTCAAAATTCTGTTCCTCTGTTCCATTTGAAAAAATTGCATATTAAAGAATTATCTTTAAACGTCGTAACAATAAAAATGTCCCTTATTGCGTCCCATAAAGACAAAAACGACTATAAATCACTCTCTCTTTACCGAGAAATTTTAAGAAAGCATTCTTTAAAAGCTACATCATCCAAAAATAGTATTTTTACCGTCGAAACAGTCGTTAAAGCTTTATCATAATCTTGATATGTTTTAACAACGTTCTTTATGAGAATAAGAACGGAGCCTTCATGTTCGACTGCCGAAATTTTAATGAAGTCATCCAAAATAGGGGTGTGGGAAAGAGATCCTTATCTATGATTTATTTATGTCGTTTTTTGAGAATTAATATTTGTAGTTTGTCTTACACCACAATGAATTTAAAATTGTAAAGTTCGGAGTAAAATTGTCATTGTCCCGCCTCCCACCTCGGACCACTACTTTTCCCCATCTTCATTAATGATATAGGCCAATGTTTGATGTACTCTAAATATAGACTATATGCCGATGATCTTAAGGTATATCATACTGTAAGTACTCGTAAGTGTAGATGATTGTCATAACTTGCAATTTTATTTAACTAGACTTGAGCATTACTGTGTATGTAATAGATTAAAATTAAATCTGGAAAAATGTATACATATCCCATTTTCAAGATTAAGGTATAATATTCGTTTTGACTACGCACTTGGCACTCATATTGTACAGCATGTAACAAACATCAAAGATCTTGGTATAATATTGGATTCCAAACTTTTATTTGATTTGCAAGTTGAGAATATTGTTAACAGGATCTTTCGCAAGCTAGGATTTATTTTAAAAATCACCAAAGATTTCTCATCTGAAGAAAGCCTTATTATTTTTTATAACTCTTTCGTTAGAAGTACACTAGCATATGCTTCCTTGGTCTGGAATCCACAATACGTAAAATACGTGGAAAGGATAGAAATAATACAAATTAAATTCATTAATAATTTAAATTATCGGTTTCACAGAGAATATTATTATAACACATATCAATGTAATTTGCCAAAATACAAATTGTCTAAACTCTCCACTCGTCGTGATATATTTTATGTAATATTTCTATGTAAATTAGTTCAAAATAAAATAGACTGTATTGATATCATAAATAACTTCAATTTTAACTGTGACATTAGTCATACTTTAAGAACTAAATATTTATTTTACAGTCGTAGGTGTGATACTAATTTGTTTGTACAGGATGCTGAGAACGTACAACTTACATTTCTTGCATATTGACATTTTCAGCATTTCCTCATATGCACTAAAAAAAGCGGCCTATTTAGTATTCAAAATTTAAGCACACATGTATGTAAGTAGCTTATTAGTAGTAGTTTTTCTTATCTTTATTGTTCTCTTTCTTTTTATTGTAATTGCGTTAAATATTTGTATGACTGTGACTAATTGTGTAACATGTGGTTTCCTATAATTGGGTAGTCCAGGCTACCTGTTGGAAACCCAAATTGTAAATAAATAAATAAATAAGACTTTCACTTAAGGTTATTGGGAGGCATGACAGAAAGTTACCTCGATAGAGCTAGTAATCACGAATAACAGCTGAGTACTTAAGAGCTTTGAAGCTATGAGCTATGATTGTACAATAGTTACGTTTACTTAAAAAACTATCATAACTTTGCATTACATTTTCTTTAGGAATCAATTTTATGAAAGTGGAGCTTGATAGAGCCGTTGTAACTGATATATATCTTTTAAAAATTAGTTGTTAGAGTCAAAAAATTATTAAGCAACCTTTAAATTTAAACCAAAATTTAATTAAAAAATTAATTGAAACATCGTCCAAAATCACGTGATCTAACCTTCGTCGATTTTTTCATTTATGATATTTTGAAGCAACTATACAAAAAGCATATCCCCGAATGAAAGTAGGGCGACCTGCGATAGAATCTAAGATGGTTGTGGAAAATTAACAGCAACCAAAAATTATCATATACAAATTTTTTTGGACACTGTTTAGAGCTTGGAGAAATGATTTCCCTTTTAGCTTACCTAAAAATTTGGTATATTAAAATTACTTTTATTTAAATTATTTATTATTTAAAAATGTTGAAGACAAATAACAAATGACATTTATACTATGCAATTTCAATTGCTTCAAAAATCCTTTCAGATTTAGGTTTTTGCATAAAAATAAATATGTGTCATCATTTAAAAATGATGTATCAAAAGCGGTCAACTAATAAAAGTTTTAGAGGAGTGGCATCAGTAAAAATGTGTCAAACTATATATTTCTAATAAAAATTAAATTAAATATTCTATACTATTAATCACTGTAGAAAAAAGTCATCTCGTGAGTATTAATAGAATCATTAAAAATTTTACACCTATTGTAAAACAAGAAATAATTAATGACTTTTTCTTGATGAAAGCTAACGAACTCAAAATAAATAAGGTGCGTTCGATCCTTTCAAACAACTTTTTTATGATAAAAGACGCTTTCACCAAAGACTCCTATTTTGTTTTTGCACTATTGAGAAATGTTTCCTGGTTTGTTTGTTTTTTTCATACAGAGCATTATGCAACTAGACTGTTATCAAACAAATAAAATGTAATAACCACGAGAACTGTATTTTACATAAACTCCTGGGTCATTTTTCAAAATTATATAGATAGAATTGTTTTTAGTTGTTAGTTTGAACAATTTCTTGGAAAAAGGATTCCAGCTTGCTGCAAAATAGTCTACCAGCTCAATCAACAGATTTGGGTCCACTGGAGTTATTTCCCTAATTAAAAAAAAATCACATAATCGAAGGTTTTTGTAAAAACAAAGTTATTGCGATACCCAATACAAGTTGACTAGACGTATCAGATCATGTTTTAAATACGTATAGCCTATACTTACTACTATAATTTAAATATGCCACATAAATACTTACGAAAATTTTAAAAAATATATCTTTTTTTTAAATAAAATAAATTAATAATGGTTTTAAAATAACTGTCCTCAATTTAATATCTTTTTAACATCACTAATTAAGACATAGTTTTAAACAAATCAAACTACATATTTAAAAGTAATTTTAAAAATGTATCAGTTAGAGTTCCGCAAGGAATACTTGTAGGGCCTCTATTCTTTTATGTTATTTAGCATTAAATTACTGTAGGAATCTCAAATAACTATGTTGCTGATGATATATACTAGTTTTATAATAAAAAAAGAATATATGAAATTTTTGCTTTTCGCCAATTGAAGTGACGTTTGGAGATCAATTTGATACACTTTTTTCCGCAGCATCAAAATAAAATTGTGAAAATAATGAATCTAGATTTGATAACGTCAACTTATCTATATAGTGCGCTGAGTAAAAAATTTCTAGAGCCTGAGAATAGAACAAAGAATAAAGTTATTACACTACCCTGGATTGAAGCAACAATAAATAGTAAAACTGGTTATGTTAAACATTAAAGTTATTTTTTCTACTTTGAATCAATAAAATCCTGCAGACGCTGAGTTAAAATAAACCTAAAAATTAAGAAAAGTCTAGAGCCTGAGAGTAGAACAGGCTTCAAGAATAAAGTTATACGAATGTATTAAAAAATATTCCAATCCACATATCTTTGTCACTACCCTGGATTGAAGCAAACAATAAATTTTAGTAAAACTAGTTACACTATCCTGTCGGAGCAAGTAAAATTAAAGTTATTTTTTCTACTTTCAATCAATTTAAAATCCATGTTGCAGACCAAAAAATATTTGCGAATTTTTTTTGTCCTTCATATTACAAAGCTGTAGATAATGTTTTTTTTCCAAAATTACTCTACCACAATTTCTTTATGTAAAAATTTATTCGAACATTAAGAGGTCTAGAAAATAAACCTACAATCATTGCTTAGCGTATTTGTTGTTTTAAATGTAGTTTTGATGTTAAGAAAAGGCCTGTATATATGGTATTGTTGTTGTTAACTTTAAAAGACAAACTCGAATGTTTAATAACAAATATTATTTATATTTGAGCAGTTAGTCTTTGCTCTGTCGATTTAATATACCGTATTTGGATGGTTCGATAAGGAATCTGTTAGTGTGAGTTGGTTTTCCCCAAATGAAGATTGTGTTTTTGTTATTAAAAGCAGTACGGTACATTTTATGGTTGGTTCTTTGTTGTTTATGTTTTAATTTATTTTCCAGATTTTGTTCCCAAATAATGAATATGTCGTCAACATAACGCCACCACACCAACGGTTTATTTTCTTTTGAAAAAATCATATTTGTCCATAAAGATGTTACTTAAGGCAGGGGACAGACAAGAACCCATAGCCATATCTTGTTGGTAGAAATATCGTTTAACTAGTAAGTTGTTTTCGTACAGAAAGTGAGTAATTCCATTATTGTGTTAATAGATAAACGAGTTCGTTGATGAAGTGAATAGCATGTTTTTCTTTTACTATAGGAAGTGTTTTAGCTACGGGAACATTGTTATATAATTACTATGTCAAAACTTGCTAGTGTAAATGTATTTTTGTATTGTATATGAGACAATTTTTCTAAGAAATCTGCACTGTTTTTAAGATGAGAAATTGAATTACCTGTAAGTGGAGAAATAATTTTCAGCAAAAATTTTGAAAGTTCATACATGGAGAATTTATGGAACTGACAATTGGTCTCAAAGGGAATGAATTTTTGGTAAGCCATAGAAGTGTGGAGGTTTAGTATAATGTGGAGTGAGAGTTTTGCGTTCTTGGTCTGTAAATTCGTGTTTGTGACTGTAGAGTAAACGGTATATTTTGCTTTCTACTGAACTTGTCGGGTCTTTGTTTAGTTTAGTGTATTGTCTTGATTAATTATGTTCATAAGTCATCATAGTCATTTTTACAAAATCAATTTGCATTGCCTTTTTGCAGGTAAAATTTTGATTGAATTATCATTTCTTAATTCTTTAACTGAATGTAATTCATTTTTAGAAAGATTATTTTTGATTCTTAAAGGTTTTTCTAGTTCAATTTTCGCTCTAATTCCCTAGGAACGCCACAAATAAGTTTTTCCAACTTATTTTTTTTTGATTTATAATGATCTTTGGAATTTCTTGTGCACTCTGTATATTTAAAATCAAAGAAATTTATCCATAGTAACGTAAACAATCAAAATATTTGTCATATATTTCAATTTTACTTTATAAATTTATATCCATTGAAAACGAATTCCGGCAGGATTTTGAAACGTTTGGTTTTAAAATATACACAAGTTTGAACTCTGATGTGGTATTATTCCCAAGAAAATCTAAAATAAATTATTACAACATTCTGCTTGTATTTGATTGATGATGGTACATTCTTACATCCTTTTTATATAGCACAGACATAACTGACTTAGTTATTTTTGAAAATAAAAGTATGACAAATCAAAATCGAAAAATTTGGATATTAAAAAATCTATAATACGGCGATTAAAAACTTCACCTCAGAATAAATAAACGTATTCCAAAAGGTGCAAAATTATTATAATTCAGTACCTTATCTTGGATGTAGACTACATTTATTACACAAAAAAATATCACAGTTTCTTGGCATAATAAAAGTAGTATTAATGTTTATTTATAATATTCATACAACGTTTCATTGGTTCCCAAACTTCTTCAACTTCAACCAATGAAGATTATAAATAAAAATTAATACTACTTTTATTTTATTATCCAAGCAACTGTGAGTTTTTTTTTGTTGTAAGTGAAGATAGGTACGAAACACAGTAAATGTAATTGCATTTATTTTTGCTTTTATACTTTAGAAATAAATTGTGTAAACTTACCTTATTCTCAAAAAAAAAATCGTCGCACTCTTCACAGTACCACCCGGCTCAATTTTCTTCAGCCTTATCGTACCGACAATAAACTTTTCATTGACCGCGTTCTCCCGATCCGCGTGAGCCTGTGTGACGGTGTGTTTGCGTGTGGTACTACTTTGTACTCTACTAGAACAACAGAGAATCTCAGCGGTGGTACCGGTACTCTCGAGACTCACGGGTGCTTTCAGCGCAAAATAACAATAATAATAGAGAGAGGACGTACACCGGTATAGAAAGAAGTACAATACGAGTACACTGATCAAAGTTACCTCTGATATGCCGCTCGGTCGTACCTTAACAAGCGACTGACTATCGACGTACGATTGCACTTTGTTTTGTTTGTTCCACGCTGCTTACCTAATGGTGCTCTCTTATATGTGAATGCAGGATCAGGTAAGTCTACGATCAGCTGTGTTGCCGGTGGTACTAGTTTAGTATCGAGCAGATAACCGAGTAGATTAGGTAGTACCTGGTAGTACTTGTACGAGAAATTGTAGGTTTTTCTTTTAGAAATTGAGGTTAGTTCAGACATAAATTTTAATTTAGTTGAATTCGACAGGATTATTTATTAGTTATCGTTTACCATATTAGTAATTATTTGCGTTCTTATTTCATAGACTAGTCGAAATTGTGAGCCGAGTAAGGAAAGTCACAAAGTTAGCGACTGAATTTGTAAAATTATACTTTTAAGTTGATACCGGGTAGCTCCAAAATGATTTTATTTTTGTCGATTAAAGATTATCTAGACAAATTCTGAACAAGGTCATTTTTTATTTTTTAATATGCACTCTGTGTGATATTTCTTTGATAATTACTTCATATAATTATTTCAATTTATATTTACATCCTTTATTGCTCATCAGTATAACCATTAATAGGACTATTAACAGCAAAACTAACATTTGTAATATTTCTTGATTTTTAATATTATAGGAAATGTTTACTAGTACTTAACCTAATTTACTATAGTAAACAATTACTGACTTTTAATAATAGGAAATAATTTAATATGTGGAAAAAAGTTAACACTTAAGTTATTTAAAAACATTAGATATAGAAATGGTCCTAGGTATGACCCTTGGGGAACACCGGAAATTGGAAACGAAACATGACTTTTGTTGAGTTTCTAAGTTAAGATTTCATGAGAGTTATAGCCATGTTACTGAATTGAAAGTACGGACACTTTATAATTAATTACAATTAAAAATTGTAAATTCAGTTATGATTCTGATCATTCAAAACGCCTGCCAAAGTTGATCAGATTAAAATAATATACTCGATGACAAACCGATCGCAACACCCAGAAGGAGATGTTTAAGTTTAATAATATTTTGGTAAAACATTTCTTTGACAGTGAGTATACGAGGGCTGCCTTTTATATTTCGGGATTGGACAACCCTAGTGTTGCAATCTGACAACTGACAGCTCTGTCGTAAAGTTTGACATTTTTGAGGTTATACGTACTCAGAACGTTTTGACATACGAGCGCTATGTGTTGTTTACAGTAACTTAAAGGATTCATCTCGGCCAAAAAGGGAATTAAATCGTGAACATTTTCGTGCGATTATTTTTTACAACTTTCGACGTGGATTAAGTCAGCAAGAGTGCATGGATGAACTTTATTTAATTTTTAGCGATGAAACTCCTTCAAGGATCACTGTTTATCGATGGTATGGTGAATTCAATCGAGGTCGTAGTTCACTCCAAGACGAATTTCGTGAAGGATGTCCAAAAACAGTTGTTGTTCCGGAAACCATTGATGCTGTGCGCGAAATGATATTGCAAGATCGTCATGTGACCTATCGTGAGATTGAGTCAACCTTACACATTAGTTGGTCCAGCATACATTCAATATTGCATAAACATTTGAATGTCAAAAAAAATTGTTCGCGTTGGATTCCACACAATTTGTCAATCGTTCAAAAAAAGACTCGTGTCGATTGGTCGAAAGAAAAGCTCAGAAAATACGATCGCGTTGCTTCAAAACACGTTTATGACATAGTGACCAGTGATGAATCTTGGATTTACGCTTATGAGTCCGAAAGTAAACAGCAGTCGACTGTATGGGTATTTCAAGATGAGCCGAATCCAACAAAAGTTGTTCGCGCATGAAGCACTTCCAAGCAAATGATCGCCTGTTTTTTCGGAAAAACTGGATATGTCGCAACCGTACCACTAGAACAACGCGGAACAGTCAATTCTGAGTGATACGCAACCATTTGTTTGCCAGTTGTCTTCCAAGAAATGAGGAAAACCAACCGCCGAAGACGGATCACTCTTTACTACGACAAGTGCGAGCTCTCACACATCGGCTCAAACAACTGCATTTTTGACCACTCAAAACATCGATTTGATGAGTTATCCGTCATATAGTCCATGACTTGTCACCAAATGACTTGTTTTTATTCCCGTACGTAAAAAACAAACTGAGAGGTCAACGTTTTTCGACACCTGAAGAAGCGGTTGCTGCGTTCAGAATGCATGTTTTGGAGATACCTCAATCAGAGTGGTAAAAGTGCTTCGACAATTGGTTCAAACGCATGCAAAAGTGCGTGATCTTCATGGGGAATATTTTGAAAAACATTAAAGCGATTTTCGATGACTAATATTTTTTTTGTTCTCTAATCCCGAAATATAAAAGGCAGCCCTCGTATCTGTTCAATTTTTGCTAGAAAATCATGTGAATCAGGTGAAATATATTGAGAAATACATACTTGAATACCGCCTTTATAAAATTATTTTAAAAGGCCTTGCTAAATTAGATAATAGTAATACATGGCTGTATAATTAATGAGTACAGATTTTTTTTTCAAAAAAGTTTGTTGGTATCGTGCCATATTTGAAATGCATTTTATTGGTTTCCAATTTACATCAAAAGTTTATTCTGAATATTATCATCTTTTCAAAAATTAATTAACGTCCTGAAAAAAGGCAAATAATAAACTTGTCGTGTTCTATTTTACCATACTTTTTAATTATACCCAAAAAAATAAGTCTAGAAGAGTTGAAACTGGAGATCTAAGTGGCCACAGAATTGATTCTCATATATTTGTGGTCTAACCAGTTGAGACAGCAATTTCTTAATGTTTCGATAGACAAAAGAGTGGTCCTAAGTTCTTATTTCCTTTTTTTCTAGTTCACACATTGACTTTCTTCGGGAGCTACTGTGATACTTCTGATACGTGATTATCTAATGCTGACTTTCTTAATAAGGTAGTGGAACATCCTCTTCCGTTTCTCCGACAGATTGGTTCCAAAAACATCTAATATTCCTTGGTGCATCGTATCAATTTTCTCTTTTTTCCAATTTCTGAAATATGCTTCCCTCTTGTGCCTCTATAATTCACTTCAAGTATTGTGGGACGTCCCTTGGATATCGTGCTATCCAAATAATGCTTCTATTTCAGGAATCTGTGTCAGTTAACTTCTTATTCTTATCTCTCGCCACATGGCCTGTCTAGATCCATTTTTGTTCTGCTATTGCTTCTAAGACGTCTTCTATTTTTTTTTTAATCTAGGTGTTTCTTCTGTCTTTTATGACCAGCATTTGACACTCTATTGTTCTTTGTGTCATTCTTAGATAATTTGTCAATTGTTCCATAAGTTTTAAAAGCAATTTTTACTCCGGCTTTATTTGTCACATTTATAAATGTTGCGTTTATTTTGTCATGAATTCCATTTCCTCATCTTCAATTTTTTATTTAACTGTTTTCAGATTCCGGTGCATCTTGTTTCATTGCTTTTGTTTTAATCTTTTTCTAGTGTTGTTTCAACAGTCTTCTTTTCCTTTTTGTGTCTATTGACACTTTTGCTCTGACTAGTACGTATGCGGTCACTATACTGAATGAATTCATAAAGTTGTTTTCTATAGTTGACTTTTTTTATTTAGGTCTGGGACTCATTATGGATTAGTCAACTCAGTTTATTGTTTTGTGTGGAAGATTTTTTTGTATAGAAGGTGTGCTATTAAAAATATCAAAAGTATATTTCTCTATACCTGAAATTTCTTACAAATTCTTCATTTTCTTCATAATGTTTTTCATTACTATATAATCATGGGTGATGCTGCTTGTTGTGTATATTAACTGATTTTTTATTATAAAGGGTGTCAATTTCTTTATCTGCTTGAGTCGATATTGGTGCATTATCCTGTATTATTTTTAAATTGTTAGAATACTCTTAAAAAAGGTAATGCAAGGTCTACACTTGCAAGAAATATTTCACGGAAGTGCGTATACAATAAAAATTGATTTGTTTCAGAATTTTAATTCAAACTCACTGATTTCTTCCAAGTTGTGGAGCACTGGATATTTTTTTATAAAAACATCACACAAAAAAGTGTTTTGAGGTTCCTGTTATTCAAGAAACACTTGGTCGATGGAAAATTAAAAAAAGATTGATATAGTGGATTAATCTTTTAGAAATCCTTTCTACTATGACGTTTTAAAGACGAGATGTTGTAAATCATTATCAACAGTATTTACAGTTTTCAGAAATATCGTACACACCTAATCTTTTTTATAGTTAGTTAATAATCTAAAAAATTGCGACACGCCCGAATCTAATAAATGGATTATTTGGTTTCATCATTGAACCTGCAATTTTGAATTACCTTGTATATACCGCGATGTGAGGGTTTCAAATTATCAGATATTTGTTTTGATAATTATCAAAACCTAACACAACGACATTTTAGCTAGTAATGTTACAAAGAAGTTCTAATATAGGTTATTGAAACTACAGGTCAATATAAATACAACAAGCTATGAAAACATGTACAAAATTGCTCAAACAGTATTAGAGTTAAAGAACTCTGATGTGATAGAAAGCTATAAATATTTTAGTGGAAAATCATTAGCTATATTAATCTTGTTCAAAAGTTGATTGAAACGTACATTATAAGTCCTAAAAACATGGTTGAGGGGTGATTTGGAGTGTACAGGAAGTATAAAATATTAAATAAGGACAGCAACTGATTGTTGGTTGTGAAAACAACTTAAGTTGGGATATACGTTTTTTTTTTCGGTATTGAGATTTGAGAAATAATAGAGTCTCTCTCTGCTCTGAACTAGACTTATCGAGCTGGAGGGCAGGGAGTACATAGTAGGTTTTTTTTCAGTAATCATAATAGTACAAGATGCCACCATAAGATCATCTGTCATTTATCTGAAATGCAATTTTAGTAGATGATTAGTAATGATTACTAATACGGGAATACCTTCTTGATGGGTTGTCTCTCCTAATTAATTATCCAATCTTCTTTAATTGGTTTGTTAACATATTTTTTCATTATTTTTTTAAATACTTTCACCCACAACGTGTTTTAATGAATCATATATTAAATGAAAAGTAATTTTAATTCGCTATACGATTTATTCTATGTAATTAAAAATGAATTTAAAACATTTTGTCAAAATCATCGAATCCATGGAACTTGAACCAGAAGCTCTCTTAGTAAGTTTCTACCTCTGCACGAACGTACCATTGGTCGAATCTCTCGGCATAGTGAGAAAGAAACTTACTGATGACGAAACCTTGATGGAGAAGACGGATCTGCAGATAGTTTCAAACCTATTATGATTCGAAGAACATACACTGAAGGAGTACAAGAAGCAACCTTAGCTTTGGTTGAGGTATGTTGACGACAATTTCATTATCTGGCAACACGGAGAGAAAGAACTACAGGAATAGAGTGAGTGTCTACTATTCCTCGGTGTGTCCCAAAGAACTAGGACCTGAACCACACAACATTCTACAGGACCATCGCCAACATCTACATGGAATGGTTCGAAGAAGATGCACTGAGGAGATACGAGAAGCAGCCTAAACTATGGTTGAAGTATGTCGATGAGACAGAACTACAGGCATTCCTTGAGCACCTGCACCAATCCCAACCATCCATTAAATTCACCATGGAAATGGAAGAGAGTGGATGCCTACCATTCCTTGATGTAAAGTATCAAATGACTAGGACCGGAATCCAAACAACAGTCTACAGGAAGGCTACGCATACAGGATTATACCTTCACTACAATTCCAACCACCCTTCAGCAACGAAAACTGGCATCATAAAAACACTAATCCATAGAGGCAAAAATATCTGCAACACACCAGAAGCCTTCAAAGAAGAACAAGTGAAACTTAGAGAAGACCTTTTTGTCGAATGGATATCCGGAAACGATCATTACCAAGGCGTTTGAAGAGCTAGACAAACCACCTAGACAGGAAGAGGACACCACGGTAGCAACTCTACTATTACCGTATACTTAGAAGAATTGCACACAGCTTTGGAATCAGAATGATCTTCAAAAGTAACAACACCTTGAGAAGCATGATAACACACACACCAGCAATACCAAATAACTGTATATACAGCATACCTTGTGAATGTGGCAATCTTTACATTGGAGAGACAAAGCGACCGTTGGGCACCAGAGTTAAGGAACACCGCACAGCTACTCAAAGGGCGGAGGTAACGAAGTCTGGGCTAGCTAATCACGCATGGACCTAACACCATAATATCAACTGGGACCAGGTCAGAGCAACTCAACAAGAAAGAGCACTGGTCCAAATTAAAAATATTGGGCGAGCTCTTCTTAGGATAAGACCCAATGACCATGACCGGCGACGCATGACCGGTTAAGGGATAATCTGAATTTCCTATCATCCTATCATTAACCTGCTGACGACAGCAGATACACAGCTATTGAAACGTTGTGAGATCAACCACTTCAAGACGATGGACGTCCAAGGAAACTTCGAGGAACGAGTTACATTGTCTATCAGCTTCAGACTAAAATGTGGGTAGAGCGACATGTTTGGCATACAGTACACGAAAAACGCCCCAACGCCAACCTAGCGTACACCTGTTTAGCGGTGGACTCGACATTAACAAGCGATTCAATAAGTTAAGAAAACTTTAGCTATCAACTTTTTTTTGATACGGTGTACCACGGACTAATACCTCTGTAATGGGACGCCACATGTTGAAGAAGAAGATTTATTATGTCCGGAAGCGTTGTAAATGACATTTTGAAGATACTGAGCATCAAAATAGTTTCTCATACTCGTACCCGTAAAAACCGCTCATGTTACGCCACTGAACTTTACAACTTCCTCATCAAATAGCCGGCTACTAGTAATGGCAGTGTTAATGAACTTTTCCGGCATGATTTTTTTTATGAATCTCACATCATAATGACATAACAAGTCCACCTTTTTATTTATCACAGGATCACATCCCAAAAATAACGAGGCATTGTATTTTTTTCGGCTTTGAACGGTTAATAAATTCGATGCGAGAGTGTGATAAGAACGTTGATTTTTTTTCCTTAATTAAAATGTTTAATTAGCCAACCCAACGTCCGTAATAATGACGATGACGATGATGACCATACGGGATGGGATTATGCTAATATGGTGGATGTGTGACGGTTTTGGATATTTTTTTTAAGCTTTATAAGGATTAAGTTTCTCGCGTCAAGTTTTTTGACGAGATGTTTTTGCAAAATAATTGTCATAATTAGCGGAAAATTGGTTTAAAACAACTACGGTACCTATGCACATAAAAAAAATTATTTGTATTGAGGCCCACCCAATAGAAGTATAAAAAAACTTTTACATATATCTTACATATCTATATCAATATATGTGCAGTTATACTTATGATGAATGAAAGCAAATTAGCTTAGTTCTATATCACTTATATTTTCACTTTGATGTGACCAAATTATAAATTTATTTATTTATTTTTTTATTAACCAGATATATTATACAATGATGGGCAAATATGTGGAACCAAGTAAATATCTCTGGAATTATTAGAGATATCAAAATGAAATTTGGAAGGTGGATACTACAGTAGATTGCCTATTTGTTTCCAATTTTTTACCGGAAGTAATGTCGATTTTAAAAGTTGCAATGAAACACCCTATGTAGTATTTTAGTTTCTGATGAAACATTTTATTGCGAATACAAAAATATCGAGTTTGATACTGTTACAGAGATATTAAGAGAAAAGTAACTAAGGAAAGGAAAAATTCGATGGTAGCTAAACTCGGTTCAGATTTCATTTACGCCCGATATAAACAAATCGATGGCATTATACCGTCACAGCCAACAGCACTGCTTGTTCCATAGTCGAATACACGTGCGTTTGTTTAAATCAGGCGCAAATTAAATCTGAATCAAGTTTAGTAGTCCATGAAATTCATTGCAGAAGTGACAGTAGTTGTCAAAATAAGTTATTAATTTTTTTATTTGAACGTAAAAAGATTGTATTGTTTTAATTTGATCGTAAAATTGCCGAATTAAGTGAAAGAGAAAGAATAGAAATATTAATGATGATTGGGTATGGGGAGATGAAAGGACCCACCAAGAAGTTTGTGACATTTTTAACATTGTGACGAAAACTTTGCGAAGGTACGACACAAGTGGAACAGTAAGCAATTTACCAAAAAGTTGACGGTTAAAAAGTGCAAATAATGAAGGTGTAGCTCAAAATGTTGCTATATCTTTGGAAGAAAATCCTCACTTATCCACTACCGACCTCGCCAATATGCATGGACTTAGCCGTCGTTCAGTAGGAAGGATATTAAGGCGAGAAAAGTATTATCCATACAAAATTCGCCTCGTTCAAGAACTCTCCGAATACGATTTCGACAGACGTTTGCAATTTTGTGAAACGATGATGGATATTTGTAACCGTGATAATAATTTTATAAGAAATGTGGTGTTTTCAGACGAGGCTACATTTGGTTTAAATGGTACGGTTAATCAACATAACTGCCGCTACTGGTCGCAAAATAATCCTAATTGGGTACAAGAGATTCATACACAACATCCCCAAAAATTGAACGTTTGGGCCGGCATTTATAACAACAGAATCGTGGGACCCTTCTTTCTACAAGAAACTTTAAACGGAGATAGGTATTTACAGCTCTTGGAGACACAAGTTATTCCGGCATTGGAGATAAATGGACAATTACCAAATAATATCTGGTTTCAGCAGGATGGAGCACCACCCCATTACGCTCGCATTGTTCGAGATCATTTAGATAGGACATTTCATCTCAGATGGATTGGAAGAAGGGGTACTTATGAATGGCCTGCACAAAGTCCCGACCTTAATCCACTAGACTATTTTCTGTGGGGTTACTTAAAGTCTAAGGTTTATGTTGATAGACCAAATAATTTGCAAGAATTAGCGGCAAGAATAACTCAAGACATCCAGAGAATTACACCAGAAGTAATAGCTAATGTTACTAGAGAATTTAAAAATCGACTTGCTTATTGTCAAGATGTAAACGGTGCTCAGTTTGAACATCTAATACATTAAGTTTAGTTAAGTTAAGTTTCAATGTTTTGAAAATCACTTAGATTTAGTTAATAATTATGATTATGTATTTCTTTTATGGATATCAATTTTTCCTTTCCTTAATTACTTTTCTGTTAATATCTCGGTAGGTATTGAAGTAAACAATATCAAACCCGATAGTTTTGTATTCGCAATAGAATGTTTCATCAGAAACTAAAATACTATACAGGGTGTTTCATTGCAAATTTTAAAATCGACATTACTTCCGGTAAAACAGAAAGTTCAAAATTGTAAAAAAAATTGGAAACAAATAGGCAGTACTGCAGTATCCACCTTCTAAATTTCATTTTGATATATTTAATAATTCCAGAGATATTTACTTGGTTCCACACATTTGCCCATCACTGTATATGCTAAGTTTTCCATAACACATCAGTTGTATCCTAACTACTTTTATACAGTTTTCATAAACCATGGTTTAAATTTTGCTTTAATCTTATTTACCTTTTCTGTTTCCATTGTTTTAAGCGGGTAAAATGTTAAATGTTATACTGCTAACTATGTTTGACGCTGACGGTTTTGGTTCTTGTTATACTATTAGAATTATTGAATATATTACTAAGAGTTCTATAATGATAGACTGTAGGTTCACTAACTCACTAGTATAACATAAGTGAAGTTTCAGTATTCATAGTTTTTACTTAAATTATAGAAAATATATGTAAGATACTTAAAATATATTTAATATACAATTTCCACGTCAACCTATAGTTCAGAACTACACCGAGATATTTAAAATCTTCTACCTTTTTTATATTGAGTTCTTGGTATAAATGTTCATGCGTTTAGGAACACTATTAGAATAGTTAGCCAAAGATAATATACTCAGTTTTCTCAATACTCAGTAATAATTTATTTGAATTACAAGAGCTGTATCATCAGTAAATGATATTACAATGCCATCAGGCAATAGCTCTAAAAGTTCATTAATATATAATATAAATAAAAACGGCCCTAAGGCGGTTCCTTGTAGAACACCTGTATTAACCTGAGAGAATTCACTAATAAAATTATTGCTTTTTACTGACTGGTACCTACTTTTTAAATAATTAGCTATAAATTTGTGAGACTTACGCTTTATATCGTAAGTGTATAGCTTGTCAAGTAGTATGCGATGATCAACAGTTTCGAATGCATTGGCAAAGGAATGATCACAGCTACAGGACGACTCTTGTCTAATCTATTATATATAATGCCTGTTATATAGTTCATGTATTTTATGTATTGATATTTATATTGATATTGATACTCAAATTAATAAGTATTTATATGTTATAATATTGAAATAATAAATTATTATGGTTGTATTATTCTAAAATTTGGCGAAGAAGAGTATTTCCCAAACAACCGATATGTGATGTCACCTATCCCTTAACAGGTCGAATGATGTACTCCAAAAACTATTTACACTAAGGCAATGGGTAATTCACATTATCCGAAATGAATTAGCATGCCTCAACGAATCAACGGTAGATATCTATTATATATACATTTATTTAAAAAATATTTTTACTATGTTGAGGGAGTCCCAAATATAAGAAACGTTGCATTTCACTTGTAGAATAGAATTTTATTTTTAATTGATTCTGTTAGTCGTGATATTCCGTGTCGAATAAGGTGAATAACCCTCTACAATGAGTAAAAATCGTTGCTATGTGATTACCGTCGTTTAACCTTTTTACTACACCGTGAAAAATAATTTTATACATTAATTTCAGTTATTATTCAGATGTCTTAATGTAAAATGTTTACTTTATAATATGAAGCTAGTTAGCGCACACATTAAAGGCAAGTAACGTTGTCTTTTTTGGGGTTTTCTTTCTACTTTCTGACGTATGTCAAGTTTATAGTTTAATATAGGTATGCAGGGTTATTCACATATTAAGACACGGAATATTATGGCTAAGATACTCATTTTAGACGATCTTTTTTAGGTTGGTATATATCCTTCAGAGGAACATTTTAAAATAATTTTCGTTTTATACAGGGTGTCCCAGAGATCGGAAAAGTATCAAAGTTGTATTTTTTTATTTGAATGCCCTGTATATCATTACATTTTCGGTATCTACGATTAAAATGATAAGGTGTTTCATGAAAGTTTAATATACCTAAACCCCATAGTTTCTGTAATATTCACTATTTTATCAAAATGTGATCATTTAAAGGGTTAGTGCCTCTTTTCATGTTTTCCAAATTCCGACTGGGGTCTCCTAAAGGATAATATTTTGTGTTGCACCTGTGGAAAATCCAATATTATATACAAGGTATGAAATAAATACCAATTAATTAAGCAAAATTTCAAATGACAATTACGTGTTTAGTTTTAATGAAACACCTTTTATTGTATGTCACCACCAGTAGTAGAATTTTATTCTCTATGTCACAGTATAACATTTCCCTATACCTAACTATTCACGTTCCCATAAAAAACGCTTTTTAAATTATTTAATATATAACAATATAGCTATGAGAATTTGACATTTAATATTTTCTGACAACTCTTCTTTATGAATCATTTTATTGTAATAATCGGTGATTACTGTAAATATTAATTAATAAGAATAAAAGTTTATAGCAAATAAGAACGAATCGGCATTATTTTTGTTACTCTCTTCGAGGTGTCATTCTTTTGTACAAAAATCCTAGATGTCGGTCTTTACATCTCGCGTCTTCAAATGATTTTTGTTCTTGGAGAATGCCTGCAAAATTGTCTTTTAGCTACTAGAGTCTACGCTCAGAAATTTCCTAACAGAATTCAACCAAATAAATTAGCATTCGTAAGACTGTTGGACCATTTCAAGCAAACTGGGAGCATCGATTACAGAAAACCTACAAAGGAAAAACCTGTAACGGCAAACGAAGAAATCGAGTTAGCTGTTATGGCTTCTGTATTCGAAAATCCTCACATAGGGCAGAACCAAATTGCCAAAATGTTAATATCAGCGAAGCCAGTGTGTCCAGAATTTTTAACATGCATAATTATCTTGATTACAAAATCCAAATTCTTCAGGAACTTTCTTGAAATGATTTTCAAAATCGAGTTCAATTTTGTATGTGGGTGTTGGATATAGTGGCTCAAAATGAGAACTTTTTTAATAATTAATGAACGTATTTTTCACAATAATGGATCTATTAATCGACATAACTTCCATTATTATTCTGATCCCAATCCGAATCAGTTTCGGAAAATTGATAATCAACACAGGTGGTCATTAAATGTATGGGGAGGAATAATGGGTCGCTATTAAATTGGTCCCTGTTTCATTGAAGAAAATTTAAATGGATTAACATTTTTGGATTCCTAATCATTGAATTTCCAATTCTTTTAGAAAAAATAAGAGCAAAAATGTGGGTACAAATGGATGCTTCCGCACATTTTCATCGTGAGGTACAACATTTTCTAAATATTCATTTTCAAAATCGTTGGATTAGAAGAAATATTTTTCAGAATTGGCCTCCACAATCCCCTGACTTAACCTCACCGGATTTCTTTATGTGGGGATATGTAAAATAAATTTTGTCTATAATACGCCTCCAAAAACACCGGAGGATATGAAGGATCGCATAAGAAGAGCTAGCTTTCCAAAGCAAAGACGTCGATATGTTGGCAAATGTTGCTAAAAGTTTTGAAAAAATGATACATTTATGTCAGACGGACATACCGAACATTTATTATGAGCCAATATTATTGTTTTAAACCCACCATTACTTCATGAATTACCTAGCAACTAATGTTAATAAATTGTTTTGGCCTCAAACCTGTCATTTTTTGTTTTTGTTTTTTTTTGGAAAAAAAATAGTTTGCATAATATGTAGAAAAGTATTAGATAGAAACTGTTAAATTCTCATAGCTCTCTTGTTAAATATTAAATAAGTTAAAATTTGTCTGTATTCTGTGAATGCGTTTTTCATGGAAACGTGAATAGTTAGGTATAGGGAAATGTTATACTGTCGCATAAAGAATACTACTGTTGTTGACATAAAATACAGGGTGTTTCGTTAAACTTAAAGAAATAATTATAATTGAAAATTTTGTTTCATTAATTGGTACTTATTTCATACGTTGGATTCTCCACAAGTGCAACACAAAATATTATCCTTTAGGAGACCCCAGTCGGAATTTGGTTGGCAACAAGAAAAGAGTATGCTGAGGCACTAACCCTTTAAATAATCACTACATTTTGATAAAATAGTGAATATTACAGAAACTATGGAGTTTAGGCATAGTAAACTTTTATGAAGCACTTTATCATTTTAATCGTAGATACCGAAAATGTAATAATATATAGGACATGCAATTTAAAAATACAACTTTGATACTTTCACATTTCAGAGACTTAGTTCACACAGTCGAGAAGTCAACAAAATTTAAAGCGTACGTGACTTCTCAGGAATATCAAATTTCATCTCGAATTATATGCAAACAACTTCCCGGAAACCTACACGAGTCCGTTTACCCAGTAAAATCGCTGACTTGCATCAGCACTTTCGTCGATGTTATAAAAGCAACTGGAAACAATCCCGTGTCATTCAAATATTATCACTTATAGTATTAAGTATTTCAAGTAATTGTTTAAATTTCGATTTTGTATGTTTTAAATAAATAATCTTTTTTAAAAAGTGATTTGAATCAAAGTGAATATAATATACCTAAAAGAAATACGATCGTCTAAAATAAGTATCTTAGTCATAATATTTCGTGTCGTAATACGTGAATAACCCTGTATATCGCAAAGAGAGAATTATAATATTTATTAGAAGGAAAAGCAAATTTTGTGTAGATATTGTATATTAATTGGATGTTATATTTGTTTATTTTGTTTGATTTTGAATAAAAGAAAAGACTCTTAATATATAAGGCTGCTTGATGAAATAATGAGAATATTTGATGATGATCATATTTCGAGTACAAAAATATCCCTTCCACAAAAAAGCAAGTAATAATCACTAATTCGATTAAACCAAAATTTTCCCGCATTTCTTGATCATAAAAGGTTTATTGAAACTTTCCCTAAGAGTATCTTTATTAGTAAAACAATAATCTTACCTTCACCCATATACCAGTAAAGTATCATTACTGCGGTCATTATATACGTTCCGTGTTACATTTAATTGTCTCCTCGCATGATAAGTTGGAATAAAAAGCGAATATTCTTCCTGTCTAATGAAAGTAACGATTTATTTTCGTTACATTAGATGAATACCATTACACCTTTCATGTTTACCAATGCAAACATATCCTACATAATAACAAAAACAATTCTTTCTCATCAAAATCACATGTGGTGAATAGCGGAGTGAATCTCTCGCTTTTCTTTTAATAAGATTCTCTTTTTCTCGTTATAGTCAATGTATTTCGATTTCGCATCCATTCTCGGCTTTGTCATGTCGAAAGGCGAAAGCGAGAGGATATATATTTTTTTTTTGTTGAAAAGAAAACTGATTTTCTGATGCGAGTATTCAGGACAATATACCTGCTTACAGGATTTACTTGCTGACGTGTTTTTCATTAGGAAAGTAATTGGAATTGGATTTCATGTTCCTGGAAGTTTTAAAAATTCGTTTGATAATGAAAACATTTATTTAAAAATAGTTCTATATATGTTCAAAACAAAAAATACGACAATTACACCAGCCAACAAAAAAAGGTAATGTAAACTTTACATCTGACATGGTTTCCGATGTATTTTGGCTTTCTAAACTCGCATCCATAGTCAGTTTTGCTCCATCGCCATTCAGGTTTCTGTAAATCGCTGAAAATATTCAGAAAATACTAAAGGCTTTCAGAAATATGTCGAATTTTAAAAAGCTTAGAGCATACGTGTTCTGGAAGTAGCCCGCAGTGCACAAATGTCATGCCAAGGATAGAGAGGGCAATAGAGAGAGTCAAAGTGAGTTTAAGAAGAGTGTTGCCAAAGTACAGGCTAAATGCTGATTGGTTCCGCCATTTTTTTGCACTAATTTCTGGTTTACTAGCAACGGGAGAATAGATGTTTAGTGTTTGTCGATGTGTTGCCAAATCTGATGATTTAAAGTAAATCTCACGATATCTGTATAATTTTTGATATTCTTAGTTAAATTTTAATAAAAGTAAGCCGTAAAAATACAAACCACCTAAATTATAAAATGTTGAGAGCAGTATTTAATAGTTATAAAGGACCACGCGCACTGAATCGACTCGGACCGGTCGATTCGGATCGGCACAATCGGCATATTTTGCTATACATGAAATTAAATGGTACCCCGCATACTGATTCGGTTCGGTCGACTCGGATCGGTCGGATCGGATCGGCATCGGCAGTGAATAATAGAAGAGGCAAAAACTGCCGAACGGTCTGACGGTTTTGAGCTATTTAGTAATAGTATTTCGTAAAACTTCAACGGTGAGTGATGAAATATTAATTGAAAATGTACGGGAATATATTGTTTTATATGATCCTCAACTTCCAGTAAGGATGATATATTAATAACTGACCAACCAAAAATAGTGAAATTAGAAATTTGTTTTTAAGCAAAAAATAATTAATTAAAATATGCAATATGCCTGAAAAAATATTGATTTAACTTAAGTAGTGCTTCCAAAGTGAAACACAATACAAGATGACATGTCAAAAGGTTGATTGTAACTAAAAATTATGTCCAAGTTTAGAGTTATGTTCTTCTAATAAATAATCAATACATGTAAGGTCAAGTAATAAGTAAAGAATATATTTGATGGGTATGTCAAGTTACTACCAACTTTTTTAAACTTATGGTATAAATTAAACTTTTTTTAAATATCCTCCTGCATTGACTTTTTTCTCGCAGTCAACCCCCCACACTTCCTTGGTTTGACACAAAATATTTGTTAAATTATTTCCTGGTATGAACAGCCTCACGTTGAAAATTACTACCAATACATGCGGTAAAACAATATCTATTTGGGGTAAATCACAAATAAACAAGAAATGGCCTCACCGTTAAAAGTACTAAAAGAAAACACCGAATGTGCTGATTGCCGATTCAGTGCGTGGTGTATTCCGCCGTGCTGACCGTGTCGATCCGAGTCGACCGGTCCGAGTCGATTCAGTGCGCGTGGTCCTTAAGAAGGTTGCAGCATCAATCTGATTTTAGTTGACAAATTGCATATTACAAAGTAGGGGAAGGCGGGGTTCAACGTGCCGCGAGTAGGTTGTGCCGATGAGAATACACAAAGACGAAAAGAGATAGACATATTATGTTGTTGCGTCTAAAATTGCTTTCCCCACGCGCACATTCGGCGGTCATTTTAGTTGCGCCAGCGCCGCGGTCTCAGTAGCTAGCCGCCACATGCCTTCCCGGTACCACCTAAGTAAATATTTTCTTATTTATGTTTTTTGGTCTGTTTCTGTCATTTTACAAGTTATTGTTTTACGTGTGTGGATAAAGTGTTGACAGTTTATTAAAGAATCGTGAGGATAAGGTGTAATAACGCTATGTTCAACTTGCTTGTTGATATCGGTTTGTTGGTTGTTGTGTTGCTAAGGGGGTTAAAAGTGCCGATGGTTGGAGGTACATTGTGCCGCGGCACAACGAACCCCGTTTAGGGCACAACTAACCCTCCACGAATCTAATTATTATTTGTATTGTTTTTAGGATGAGAGTTTACAAAAGGAAGACAAATAGGGGTACCACTTCTCAAGACTTACTCCAAAAAGCTGCTGAAGCTGTTATAAATGACGGGCGAAAATTAAAAACTGTAGCTCGTGAACTGGAAATATGTTATGCTACCTTACAAAGATATGTCAAGAAATTTCAACTCGGACAAACTTCTACAGTTGGATATATCCGTAAGTTGGTGTTCAATGCTGAAGAAGAGGCGGTCTTGGTCTTATGAATCCATAGATCTCGCGAATCAGCCTGGCCCATCAGGACTGCAACAAACGACTAACGAATCTACAGCGCTTTTCAACAATCTGCGAAGCAAAAATTCTCAAACTGGTATTTTCAATATCAGTCATATAAGCACCACAGAACATACCGAGACGGAACCAGACACGTCCTTTGCAGCTCATGATGACGAACCACAACCAGGAACATCTAAAGATGCCCCTTTCTTACCAGAAAGTATTAGACCACTACCCAAAGCTCCACCTCGAGTGGAAACAGGGCGTAAACGAAGAATCAGAAAGAGTCCCATTCTTGCCGACACCCCAGAAAAGAATGCGATAGCCGAAGAACAAGCAAATAAGAAAAGGAAAGTGGAAACAGTTACAAGCCAGAAAGGGAAAGGAAAAGAAAAAAGTTCCATAAAGAAAACAAAAACTAACGCAAAAAAAACAGGAAACAAACCAGTAAAAAGAAGAGTATTGCAAGAAACAGATGAAGAAGATGACGATGAATGCTATTGTCTTATTTGTTGTGATTCCTATTCTAACTCGCGGCCAGGAGAGCAGTGGATACAATGCACTACGTGCAAAAACTGGGCACATTCAGAATGCACCGCTGATGAAAATTGCACAATATATACTTGCCCAAATTGCTTTTCTGATTTTTCTGACTGACTAACTGATTAACGTTATGTAGATTTTTTTAATAAGGTAACATATGATATCCTGTGGAGATATATAAATTACTACGTTAGCAAATGTGTGTTACAAGAAAATACTTATGTTTATTTTCTTAATTTAGAAAAATAATTGCTAAATATTAAGTTTTATGTGTTACAAGAAAATAATTATGTTTATTTTGTTAATTTAGAAAAATAATTGCTAAATATTAAGTTTTATGTTTATTTTTTAAAGTTTTGTTTAAAATAGAAAAGTTCTTGTGTTGATCTCATTAAAAAACTACAATGTTTTTACATATATAAATTTATGTAAGTTACAAGTTGTTAAATTTTTGATAAATATACGCTATTACTAAATTACACATTTTATTACTGTTTTAAAACCCAAAAAGTTTAGTTTAACATATTATAAATACAAGTGGCACAACTTACCTCATCATCGACACAACTCGCCCCTTGATAGGGTAAGTTGTGCTCCTCTGACTTTTTGTATAACATTGCTTATAATTTAATTAACTACGCATATGATTAAAGACAGTATATTGTGTCAAAAACTACATAAAATTTCACATAACATACTACAAAAAAGATATTTTTTACTTAAATAATGCGGAAGATATATTGCGTTTTAGTGAAATCGGCACGTTGAACCCCGCCCTCCCCTACATATTAGTTGCTGTTTGAAAATGAAAACTAACTGTCCCAATTAGGTTTTAGAAAATTTTTAATAATTCTATTAATAATATCTAATGTTTTTAAGACAAAATTGGTAGGTACATTAAATTGTTTATTACCTATTTTTTTTACTTTGTAGGTAATTAATTTTAATATCAACTTTTAATATCAATGATATTTTTCGATAAGTCGAATGCGTAAAAGATATTGATTTTTTAGGAATCTTCTGTTCTATCAATCTGGCAGCCCTGCAAGATTTTTAAAAATCTGCACCGGTCTGTATCATAGAGGTATTATACTGTAGAGTGAATTAGGTGTGGACGTTACTGTAAGTGGTCGTGTAATAACAATAGAAAGAGAAAGACAATATCAGGGTGCGCTTGCTATGTCTCTCACCTCGCTGATTGGTCTTTGACGATGTCACCGAGTAGTGACGGATGGAAATTATTTCCAATATTTTGATATTTGTGCAACTAAAATTCAAAAAAAATAAAAACAAAGTACAAGGTACTCATAGAAATTAAAGAATTCAAGCATTACAAGTATTGAAAAAATAAAACCTCATTTGGATTGCAGTATTCAGTAATACTTTGGCATGTATTTAATGTAGGAACTGAACTGCTCAGTAATCGCTTAATATGAGTATAGCCTGTTTGATGGTAAAAATCTTTATTAAAATGTTCGCTACAGATTCTGGCACTTTTCACAATTTCTGAGACTCATCCAAGTCCTTTTCATATTTTCGTTTTTCGGAAACCCGTAGTTAATAGAGCAAATTCAACTGTAAGATTTGTTAAAATGATACTGATTTTCATATATAGTTAAGATATATAAAGTTTTTAAACTAACTTACATATGAAAATGCCGTATATCGTATAACGGACTAGATTTTTTTGGAAACAATGCAATAATTGGGCATCTTGCAGTTTCTTTTTGCACAATTATATATAAAAATATATTCTAACATGTCTTTTAAGTTTAACAATTTACAGCTGTCAAAACCCTACCAATAGTCGAAGTTTTAGGCGTCACCACTGACACTGACCAATCAGGAACTACCCGCTTATTCTCTCTCTCTTTCTATTGCTATTACTTGCTCTACAGTATAATACCTCTATGGTCTGTACACACAGGGCGACGATTTTAAAGTTGATTCTTATTGGTGGAAAATGAGCGGAAAATGGCCGTGGCTTCTGGACTTAGCATCACTCTCCTAATACGCACTCTGGAGAGAGCAACAGGCTATTTCACTCGGGATGAGGTCATTGGATGCAGTTCCCAATCGAGTGAAATAGCCTTGGCACAATATTTATGCAGTGCAGGCTATCTCTAGGAAGTATATGCTCTAAGTTAAGAAGTGGCAAGACCTTGGCATGCGACTCATGGTTTCCGACGTATTTTCATGTTCTGGATCAGAGTTCTATGTCACATTTGCACCAGCATCCTTAGGTCTTCAGATAATCGCTAAAGGTTTTCAGAAAATGGAAAATTTTTATTAAGGAGCAGATTTGACATGTGACACATGATTAGTCAAGCATTTTGGTCTTCATAAAATTACTGAAAAAAATGCAAAAATGGAAGATTTAGAGAAGTTACAAGATCTTAATGTGTATTTCATCGCGAAATGAATTTCGACATCCAGGAGTCTCAGGAAAAATGTCGAAAAATTAGTATCCTAATATGTGATAGACATTCTCTTGAATTGATCTCTGTAGTAAAACAAAGAGGGCGAGGTTGAAGATTTCCAAAAGATATCCAGAAGCCCGTTTGCCAATAACGTAAGCGAATAAACCTAGTAAACACTTCAGTGGAACTACATTCATTGTGGATGTTAAGCTGTGTAGTATAAAAGTAGAAATGAAGCCTCAGCACTTGTCAGTCGGTAATGAAGATCAATAGGGGCTGCCTCATTACGTCTCAGTGATTTCGAAACAATAAGAGAACGCTGAAGAGAGTATGGATAAAATGTGTTGGAACTGCATAACACCGGGACCTCTATACGGTAAGGGAGCGGAGAAAAAAAAAACGGCTCTCCAAAAAAAATGACTTAAACTTGTAGTTCTCATTATGATTATCTGTTGTCATAAATTCACTGAAGACGTTGATTTAATTGGCAGGAGATGCATATAAATAAAAACCTTATGCAAAACACATTTTTTCCATTTTTGTGAAGATCTAGCGATTTTTTGAAGGCCTAAGAGTGGTGGTGCAAATCCGATATTGCATTTTGTTTCCCAACATGAAAATACTTCGGAAAACATGTGTCGCGTGCCAAGATCTCGTAACTCATTTCAATTAGACAGTTTACTGAAAGTCTTTAGGTATTTCATAGAGTTTTCAGTGAACTGAAGGATGCTGGAGCAAAGCTGACTATGGATTCGAGTTCAGGAGGTCAAAAATATATTGAAAACCATATATAAATTGAGATCTTACATTCAAGAGCTCATAATAAAGTAATTTCTGTAGGTTGAAACCAAAGGTGGAATATTTTTGATACAATAGGACACACGAGATCTGCCCCTGGTTCCATTATTTTTTCAATAGATCGTATTGTATTAGTTGTTTTACTGCAGGAAATGTTTTGGAGACAGGAACATGATTAGATAGTTAAATTTGCTAGAGTGAAGTTATTTCTGTGTTATCAAAGTAAGTAGACTTTTACGGCGGGTATTAATACTCAATACAGTTTTCCAGGCCATTTTCATGTGGTCTGGTAGAATTTCTTCCGAACGTTTCATTTGCCACTGCGGCAGACATCTTCAACGGCTCGGGCGTAGTTGACAGCGTGTAGAAAGCTCGACGCAAATAGGACTGTCTCGTAGTGGAGCGTCAGATGGAAATGAGTGGGCTTGGTCTGTGAGCCTGTTGGAGGGTTTCGGTATTGCGTATGGAAGAGAAGGTTAACAAATTTTGATGAGTTTTAGGCATTCAACAGATTTTTCAAGTCTCAACAAAGGTGTGGTACCGATATATACGCCGCCACAAAAACACGATATTCTATAAACTCCAGATGAAAACAAATCTGGAATCTTTAGGAGAACGGAGAATATGGAGAAGTTGTTGGGTAGGTTTATAAACTGTTTTGAAATGGTGATTTTGAAGTAGTTTCCAATGTGATAGGTTTTTGTTAGAGGGCAGGTAGGTTGTCTCCAAGTTCTGAGATGACGGTTGGATGGATTTCGGTCTTGAATTAAGATATCTTCATTTCTCTTGACCCGAATAACCATTCGCCTGGAATGCACAGTCTATGTAAACTAGTTCGTCTTTTAGATGCTGTGCTTCATGGAATCTGCTCTGTTCACAAGAGTTTTAATTAGTCCCCTTTTGACTGGGATGATGATTAGAATGTTTATGGAGATAACAGGCTGTATGTATGAGTTTTCGGTGTACGGTACCACCATGATTTTTCGTAACTAGAACATTCAGAAACGTCTGTTGCCCAATGGAACGAAGGAGCAATTTCGAGTACTTGTCTGGATTTGTACAATATGATCAACCAGTCTTCCTGTGTACAAAAATATGTGCATTGCTAGCTTAATTTTATTGTTAATCAAATGTCTGTGATCTGCAATGAATTGTTCGAGTATTTGACAACCAGCAAAAATTTTAATTTTTGTAACCATCATTATAAGTTACTTCAAAATTCCATTATTCTATTAATTTGCAGAAAATACTCAATTTAGTTACTGTTGAACAAACCTATCAACTATTGCGTTTTTTAAGATTAAAATGCAGTTTCATTGATTTTTGTTGTTAAAAAGTCACGAAGATAACTAAAATTTCTTCATTGCATATTCCAGTTATGGTCGTAAACTCGCCACTGCGTTATTATACCCGAACCGTTCTGTGGTCAAATCAAGTCAAAAGTGGTTTCCTTTCATCCCAATGATGGGCACGAACAGTTATTCATGCTGATATCAACCGAAATCGCTCACAAATTTCACATTTTATGTTTCCTTTCGAACCGACGTTTCAATAACAGCCAAGACCACTCTCTTCTTCTTCTTCTGCAACTCGTTCGTGCAAAATCGAATACGATTCGAACTGTTGAGTGATGTGAGAGACTCCGTCGGTCCTCTATCGATTACAAGTTTCCATGAATTTCCATCTGTGGACGTGCGGAATTATTTAACGTCGAATCCGATGTGTTTCCCACAATAATTTAAACACTTGGAAAGTGTTAAACGTCGAGCACAACCATCAGGGACATTTACAAGTTTCCTGTTTTTTCATTAGGCCGTAACGGTACCGACGTGGTTCCGAGGCAACTCGGTACTGGTACTATGTACCCATTAGTCTGGTCAGCATCGTCAAAAATGTGTTTTTTTTTTGTTGTAGATTGAAGATAATTTAAATATGATCTGAAATGGGGTATATTTTTTTAACAAATAGCTCAACAACTATAATCGTTAGGGTAAACTGAAAAAAGTACTGTTAAAACAAACAAATTTTCAATATCTTCGGTTATTTTGAACCGCTCTAAATATTGACAAAATTTTGGTATAGGTATAGGTATAGGTATAGTGCAGTCATTGAAGCATTATGCCTTCTAAATTTTTCACTAGTAATCGATACTGACCCGAACTCCGCTTTCATCCTGGGGGTAGTTCCCACCACTCCTCGGTGGTGTAATTTTTTTGCACACTAACCGGATATCGATAGAAGACCTAATTTTAAGCAAAAAATGTTCCATAAAGTTTTTCCAAAAACCCAATACTTTTCAAGTTATTGGCAATTGAAAATTCGGAATTTTTTCACGTTTTTCATTTTTTGGAAATCTCTTCAAAAATATGCATTTTAACGAAAATTTTATGATGAACAAAATTGTAGCGGGTAAAAAACTGAACAAATCGGTTTTTTATAAAGTGCCGTTTTTCATTTTGTCTGAAATTTAATCTATGTATTCAATGCCATCTAGCGGCGAGCGGATACATTTTATGCATTCTAATGAATAAGGATTTTATAGTGCTTGAAATAAGCTTTAAAATGAGTACGTAAAAAGTCTTTTTCACGTAAAATAAGTGGAACATCTAATGTTTTTTTAATCAATGGGTTGTATAAATGCCATTTCCACCAAAATTAAAATTAATCGAATTCCGTCTAGAATTAACTGTAATATAAAGAGTTTGGTGGATTCTATCAGTTTGACAGCGTTAGGAGACATATTTTGCAAAAAAATCACGATTTTAAGGGAAAAAATTTTCGATTTAAAAAAAAACCGTCTTCTTTTCATAATATCTGAAAAATAATGAAAGATACGTAAAAAAATATAATTATGAAAAATGTAGGTCTTTTTTTAACAAACATTTTGCTTTATTTTATTTTCCTGTCACATAAAAATTGACAGAGATATGATTACTCTCTTCGAGGTGTAATTCCTTTGTACGCAAGACAATATATATAATATACATTGTTTCTGGTCAGGGAACCTTCATATGTTGCGCTTCCCCCAATTGAATGTCCTCTCGAACACTTCTTTATGTATTTGAAACATTTCGTTAAATTTGAAGGCGCCAGATGTAAGACCGACATCTAGGATTTTCGAGAGAATCAGCACACAGAGGTTCCGAAGAAAGTAGCAGCAAGGAGTGACATTGTACAATGAATGTTAGAAGAATTAGGAATTGTACAGATGAACTTTATACCATCCATCATTAGGAGTAGATAATACGCAATATAAGTATTGGACTAGGTCTGGAAAACCATATCGATGATACAGAGAGGTCTGAGCAAGGTATAGTAAGATATATGTAAGAGGTACTTTTCGAAAGCCTCTTTAATCTGCTTGGCTGACAAAGTTTACCACGAAGATACTAAAAGAGGTTAAGACTTTGACGATTAGGACCATTTTATCAAAGTTGCGGAGGTTATTGATGACAATCAAGTAAAAACGTTGGGTGAAGGAAAATACGTAGTCAGAGGACCGAAGAAAGTCGAACTACAAACCCCAGAATACACCTTAAAGAATTCTAAAAAAAATGAAAACGATTGTATCGCTACTCCGTAGAATTCAATCGTTCCTGGTTGCCGATGATTAAGGAAGAAATTGCTAATGGTCATGTCCTTGTTGAACAACCCAATATCGGGATAGTTCATAAGGTTTTTTCCTAGGTTTTCACTTATGATTTTAATGGGATCACTGAATCAACAAAGTTCTTTAGTCGTATTATAACAAAGTCGTGATCTTTAGAAGTTTCTGTGCTACCCTGTATATTACAAAACAAATTTTCTTAGTTACGTCAGAAATCAAATAATACATATTGTCAAATATTTTAATTTTGCATCTTAGAATTGTGCCTTTGTACAACGGTGTCTTACCTAGACCCCGAAATGTTTGGAATATACAGCAATTGTCATAACTGTGGTGTTATTTCCCAAGAAGTACGTAAACACCTTAAAGAAATGATAGGAAAGTACAATTTATAACTAAATGGCGATCTTTTGGTGCTTATAATCCTTTAGAAGGTCAGTTCATAGGTTCGGACTTGTTCACCGATTCAATGACTTTTTTTGTTGCGAACGCTATACCACAATTTTTTATAAATTTGAAAGATTTGAAGGATACATTTTCCAAATTGCTTAATACATTATTTGTTGGTATGAACTATTTTTCTAGATGTCATCTAGATTCAAATGAGATCCAATGCGTTAAATAGTTCTGACTTTAGTAAATCCTTTTTGAAGGTATGTCGACCTGGCTACTACTATATCTACTTATGAAGGAGTAGATAGTACCGACCGATCGCCGACCGGTCCTACTTGACTGAGTGATGATGTCTCGTCGAGGTTGGGCAGGTATTATATCATCGAAATGGACGAGTCACTGCAGTGATGGTTATCTGTTTAATATACAGGGCGATGGAACGGTAAAGGCGAGTTCGTATTTGTGTCACGGGATAAAAAGATTAATGAGGCTGGTGTGTCGATGGAGTTTTAATGAACCGTTTCGTTTGGGTTTAATGCATTCTTTTCTAAAAAAAAATAATTGAATATGTATTCTCGAAGTTACTTTTGTGGGAATATTTTGGTACACTCGGTTATGAGATAAAAACTATTCGATAGCAATAGAAAATGTCATATTTATACAATTAGCCATAGGTAGGTAGAATGTTCCATACTAGAAGTCGCGAGACACTCGGTAAGAATCAAATTCCTACAATATTTTTTAAACATTAAGTACTTTAATTAATATAATAAATTTAGGAATTAAAAACAATATATACAATGTTCTCCTTATCTCTGCTATTTCCCACGGCCTTACCAATTTTCCCACGACTGTTCTCTTTAATTGTGTCATTATGATTTTCATATTTCAGTTCATAAGTGTTGTTATAAAACCTTTAAAATTGTACTAGAAGAAGGTACTCCGTAGTGGTACACCAATCCGCAAGTAAGTGTGCGTTCTCCTAAGGAGTTTATCCAACTGTCAAATTACAAAACAAGAAATTCACTGAGTTTTGCGGAAAACGCTCTTTTTAATTGGTGAAAGGACAGTCTGAGAATAAATTTGTTTTCCGAGAATCTATCATAGTAAAATACAGGAATTAGCCCGAACGCAGATGTTGGCCATCAGTGACCGGATGAAGATGCGATACGACCTCAAGGCCAATTCAGTCGGGTTCCAAGAAAGGGACAAAGTCTGGCTGTACAACCCCCCAACGGACAAGGGTAAATCTCCAAAGTTTACACCCGCCTGGGATGGTCCATACGAGGTGGTCAAGAGGATTAATGACGTCGTCTACCATATCCGGGGCTAATTTGAAGGTGGTTCATTTAGATCTACTCGCTCCCTACCGTGGAGAGGATGTTTCTGACCGGGAAGATCAGAATTAAAGTTGGGGGGGGGGCAGTGTTACGAAATTTATCTAAGCCGGCCCTGGTTTCATTCCAATACATCAATCAATCGCTGAGAGGGCAAAAAATAACTTGACAACTGTAAAATTGACACTGGATTGTACGAGAGAATTCGATGCTGATTTTAAAAGGAGCGGCCCATCATCACAGAAGTTAGTTAGGCGGCGAAGAGCTTATGTCGTGTTATTATTTAGATATTCGAATCAGCTGTTGTGAATTTTTTATGTAAATAAAATTTTCTGGAAAGTGAGAGTGAATATTAGTTTTTCAATTTTAATTGAACCCAGGGCGTATATAACAATATTAAAAGGAAAGCATATGTAGTCGTTGTGTATGCTAAAAAGAAAATAGTTGAAAGGAAACAAGAAATAGACAATCAGGTATTAAGCTGAAACACAAGAAGTTGGGACCTATGAACGTTAAAAAAAGATTTTGCTATACCTGTGCCTTTGACTGCAAACTTATTTCTTCACAGATGAAGATACGAACCGGGCGTTTGTGACTCATGGGGTTAAACTCTTTCTAGAAGGTACAGTAAAAAGCTATCAGCAAAATTTTTCTTAGTCTCCCCAGTATAATGGCTGGACAAAGAAGGACCTCAGGACAGTAATGGAAACATATGACCTACAGCTATAAAATGTCTACTGTAGCAAGAGATACAAACACTAATGGAAAGAATAATATTACGACGGTGTTCAAGAATTATCACTGAATGAAAGTCTATACATACTCAATGATTATGATGATTCATAATATCCTCCTGGATATGTAATTGTGTATGTGTGGGATCCAGACAAAGTGAAATGAACCTCACTGATTTACTAAACACTTACTAAGAGGCAGTTGGCAGTATAAATCAGTGTGAGTGGGAGAAGATCATTGAAGAAGAAGTTCAATCGCATTTAGTTAGTCGTTACTGATAGTACAATTGTTTCGGTTTAGTATTGGAAATCAATATCTTGTAAGTGACCACCTGCTGCTGTATGACAAGCTTCTAATCTTTTGCCAACATTTTGGAAAACTTTCTGGCATCACTGCGGTTCAATTGCTTGATAACAGTCAATAATGTTCTCCTTTAGGTCATCAATTGTTTGTGGATCGTTGGCATACAAATATCTTCATAGGAAAAAATCTAGAGGTGTTAGATCGCAAGATCTAGGGGGCCAATTAATGTTTCCTCTTTGAGCAATTATTCGATTACCAAATTCCTGTTTCAAAAGATTGATTGTTTCTGCTGCTGAATGACATGTTGCACCGTGCTGTTGGAACCACATATTCTACACATCAATATGCTATAATTCATCCCACAAAAGTTAGTAAGCATCGTTCGATATCGATCACCATTCACAGTAAGAGCATTTCCATTGTCATCTTCAAAAAAGTATGGACCAATCACTCCACCAGCCCAAAAACCACACCAAACAGTTACTTTTTGTGGATGCATCGGTCTTTCCATTATTTCTCGTGGATTTGCTTCACCCCAGATTCGACAATTTTGCTTGTTAATAAATCCACCCAATTCAAAAAGTGCTTCACCGTTGAAGATGATTTTGTTGAAAAAATCACATTTTCAAGTTTCTGTTGTATGTCCCAATTAACGAATTGACGACGTAAACCAAAGTCTGTTGGCTTTATGTCTTGCGTTATCTGAATCTTGTAAGCCTTTAAATGAAGATCTTTGTGCTGAATAAAGTGTTTTATGGAATGTTCAATTGCTGTGCACGATGACGAATTGATGTTTTTGCTTGTTCAACAACACTAGCAGTAACAGTTCCAATATTTTCTTCTGAACGTCCAATACGATGATATATTTTGCTTTTTTCATCATTTACTGAACCAGTTTCCACAAACTTTTGAACAATTTTTCCAATGATAACATTTGACGAACAATTTTCTCTTCCATATTCTGTACGAAATTTTCTTACAACTTTCACCAAATTTAAAATATTTTTTAATAATAAACACCGGTTGCTCAATCGTATGTCTCTCCATTTTTAATAACCGGAATATTCCTACTTGTCATCTGTCAAATAACATATGATATTCTAGTACAAAAAATATAAATGCCGGCAAATTTCAAAATTAACCTCAAATTGGAACACCATTTATTAAAAAAATGTTATTATTCAATAATTCTGTACTAACATAGATACGAGATAGAGGGTAATAATCATTTAAAATATTTTTAATCTGAAACGTGTATGTGTGTGTATGTGTGACGTGTATATCCATTCTGTAGATACGTATTGAATAAATTTATTTATTAATTTATTTAATATAACAGCAGTAGAAGATTTGGAAATTTAGCAGTTTCATATGATTTCAGTTTTGGTTTACATGATGACCACAACATTGCTGTTGAAGCATGCGTTGAATTTAAAAACAATGAAGGTTTGTTGTTAGGGACTAAACTTTGTGTTTATACATCTATGATACACCAAAGGTTCCACAGTTTTTCCAAGTCATAAGTTAATCCAACATATAACGTGGTCCAAATACAATCAAAAACAAAAAATACATCTTGAAACACCTTTGAATTCTTCTAAATAAATAACAAACCGCAAACGTTCGGTTTTTAATTAAATCTTCTCCTTAATTCCAATTGAATTATCAACTTCACCTTGAACGTATACCAACATCACCGTCATGTAAGCCACGGTTTCAATTATAAGAATGTCATTTTTTATTTATCGCCCTCCGACAGAAATAAACAGTTGAATTTTTTAAACCCTCTCGCAGAAAATTATTTCTTTTTTTCGTGTCAAACAATATAATCGATACCGTAATAGTCTAGGAGGTGTTCCATGATAACTCATACTGTCCAGCGTTAATGAGAGAATCTCGGATACGGTCGCAAAATTAAATTACTTTGTGCCTCCTCCAGGCATGTACGATCGGCGATAATAATGGAACGCAATTGAAATAAAGAACTAGCAAATACTAATAAAATTATTGTAATTGATAATGGACTCCTATGAGAATATTTCTCGAGAAGATACTGTCCGTGAGATGGTGTGGTAACTTTAAATTATTGAGAAGGTAGTGCCACGGAATATGTTTTGCTTATTACGTTAGAATTTATTGAGGTTATAAGGTCTTCATTTGTTTAAAAAGGATGACCGAAGTAAAATTTAATCGCAACGTCTTCATGATTGTGCGAATATGTATATAGATGCTGTACTATATACATCCCTCAACACATCTTGGCATTGATTTAATGAGGAAAACTGTCCCAAGCTAGTTTTTTTTGAAGGTGGAAATCCATTATGGACAATTTGAGCTTAGAGTCTATCACTCAAATTAGTGTGGAACTCACACCCACTAAAACTACCTTGTTGTTTCTGGAGTTTTCGAAGGTGGTGGTACTGTTATTTCTAACTTACGTCGCCACCTTCCTGCCTTTCTTTGCCTTCATCACACCATTCTGTTTAAATCTTCTTTCTCCTTTTCCTCTATAATTTCCCTTATCCATTTGTATATAATTTCCTTGTTCTCTTTACTTTCTATCATTAGTTTTATCACGTTTGATGGTGTTATCCTTTCACCAATTGTTATTTCTATTCTTGTTTTATTCCTTGCATATCTTTCGCAGTCAAAAATCACGTGCTCCATTGTCTCCTCAATTTGGCATATATCACAGTTACTCTCCCTCATTTTCCCTATCCTTCAGGTATGCTTTGACACTACCATGCCCAGACAAAAATTGTGTCATAAAGTAATCTGTACTTCTATATTTGCTGCTCGCCCATTTTGTGAGGTCTGGTATTAGTTTCTTTGTCCATTCCGCTTTTCCCGTTAGCGCATCCCATTCTTTTTGCCATTCTTTTAGCGTATTATTCCTGTTTTCTCTGTATTTTTTATTTTCGTAATTTGGTCTAAGTTGTTCTACCGTCAGGTGGATCGGAGGAATACCGGCTATAACTACCGTTGCCTCATACGAGATCGTTCTATATCCGCTTATTACCCGCAGCAGCACCCGTCTTTGTATTTTTACATAATGCCGAACATTTAGTAACAGAAAGTCATATTTTCGAAAAAAAAATTTAAATTATTACATTCAGAAAATAAAGGCAATAAATTAAACCTTTTAGAATCATTGGAGATTAATAAACTTAAAAATACCGGTAATTTGTTAAACGACCGGACAGAAATAAATAATTCTCCCTTAATAAACCTCTTTAGTTAATCCTTTTACCTGTAATAAAATTAAATAATCCTGTTTAAAACTAAGTACCTGGTAATTATATCACTTCTGTAATATAAATACAACTTCCTCAAGAAATACCCAGTTAGTCTAGTTCCTTGACAAAGACATTAGTCGAAACGCGTCGGACAGTTTTCAAAAAACGTAATTTGTAGAAATTGCAATTGTAGTATCAGTTAATTATGGTATGTGATATTCATAAGCCTAGATACTAAATTTTGACAATTAGTTCGATACATTTGGCGTATCGTAAAGTACCGTAAGTGACTCGAAATCGATTAAATTGGGGGGGAAATAACTATTCAATGGAAGTTTTTCTTAATACACACAAAAGTGTTGATTGTACCACTCCATAAAGCAGTCGTCTCTTTGCATGTGATGGTCCCTTTATGTTTTTTATAATTTTTCCAAGTTTTGCTATCTTATCACCCGCTTCGCCTTACTGCATTTACAATATGTGTCCCGTATGTACCTGGGTGATCGATAAATATACCGAGATACTTTACGCTCTTTTGTAGTGTTATATATATTTAGATCCTCTATTTCTATTTTTATTTTTAGGGTTCCGTATATACAGTATACGGATACCCTTATAATATCACTCAGGATTTCTGCCTCTGTCACATCACAGCGATTTTCTCCTAAACTACTGGACGGAAGAGGTTGAAATTTGGTATGAAGGTATAGTTTGGTGACTTGATCAGGAGCACATATCGCAAAAGAAGAAATTTTGATTTAAGGGGTACTTCTAGGGGGAAAAACTAAAAAAATTGACCGTTCCCCCCCCTGATCTCCCAAACTACTGAAACTAAAATTTTGAAAAAAATAGTAAATATAGAACTTTGCCCGAACTTTACAGGAAAAATAAGGAGAAACCATTAATATTAATTTTGGGGGGGCAAATTATAGAATTAAATAAAAATTAAAAAAAAAAATTCAAACTCATCATGTAATATATCAAATGAAAGGTCTCATGCTGAAGAACACAAATATATTTTTTTCATATTTAAATAAAAATTAATTAAAAAGATATTAAAGAAAATATACCAAAATGTACCCATTCCCCCCACCTTATCTCCGAAACTATAAAACGTAAAGTTTTGAAAAAAAATACTTTTATAGATTCTGACCTGAAGTTTACTGGAAAAATAAGGAGAAACATCTACTTTTTATTTTGGGGGGCAAATTACAGAATTAAATGGAAAATATAAAATTAAAATTGTTTCTAACCCATCATGTTATATATCAGATGAAAGGGCTCATTACGACGAAAATAAACATATTTTTTTCATATTTTTAAAATAAATAAATTAAAAGAAATTAACAAAAATATAAAAAAATTTACCCATTCCCCCCCCCTTATCTCCGAAACCATAAGCTAGAAAATTTTGAATAAAAATTGAGTTATAGCCCCTCACCTGAACTTTACTGGAAAATTAAGGAGAAACCCCTAATATTTATTTTGGGGGGCAAATTATAGAATTAAATGGAAAATATAAAATTAAAATTATTTCTAACCCATCATGTTATATATCAAATAAAAGGGCTCATTATGAAGAAAACAAATATATTTTTTTCATATTTTTAAAATAAATTAATTAAAAGTTATTAACAAAAATATAAAAAATTTTACCCATTCCCCCCCTTATTTCCGAAACCATAAGCTGTAAAATTTTGAAAAAAAAAAAAATAGGTATAGCGCCTCACCTGAACTTTACTGGAAAAATAAGGAGAAACCCCTAATATTCATTTTGGGGGGCAAATTATTCTATAATTTGTGTGTAAATGGAAAATAAAAAATTAAACTTGTTTCTAACGTATCATGTAATATATCAAATCACAGGGCTCATTATGACTAATACAAATATATTTTTTTTATTTTTTTTTAATAAATATTTTAAAATATATTAAAAAAATATTAAAAAATACCCATTCCCCCCTTTATTCCCCAAACTATAAGACCTATTTTTTTATTTACAGGAAAAATACGAAGAAATCTTTAATATTAATAATGGGGGGAATTTATAGAAATAAACGGAAAATAAAAAATATTTTTTTTAACGTGTCATGCAATATATCAAATGAAGGGGCTCGTTATGAGAAATACAAATATATATTTTTAAAATTAATTGTTTACAAGATATTAACATAAAGATATAAAAAAATCTCATTTCTCGCTTTATTTCCGAAACCAAACCACCTAAAATTTTGAAAATAATTAGGGGTACTGGGGCTCACTTGAAATTTATAAGAAAAATTATTAGAAAACCTCCATGGTAATTTTAGGGACAAATTATACAATTAAATGGAAAATAAAAATTCAATTTTCAAACGAAAATAAAAGACTCATTATGTGAATTACAAATATATCATATTTTTGAATCATTTGTTTAGCAAAGATATTAAACATCGACTTAATTCCCATTTTAGAAACTATACTATTTAAATTTTGAAAAATATATTTTATTTGTATTTTTAAATAATTTGAATAACAGATTTAATAATTTATAATTTAAAACTTGACCTATTGTGCCCTTTATCTTCCAATCTATAGAGCCTCAAAATTCAGACAATAGATTATAAAAGGCTTCCCTGAAAGTTTATTAGTAAAATAAAACTCTAAAGTTAATTTTTGGGGGCCAAATTAGAAAACTAAATACAGCGAATCTTGAAGGTGGTACGGAACCCTTACAATGCGAGTCCAACTCGCACTTGACCAAATTATTTTCTCTTATTTTCTGCATTTTTGTACCCTTGAGTAGCACCGCCTCGCTCTTTTCCGGTGCCCATTTCAACTATTTCCTATTATTCTTATTGCCTCATTTGCTTTTTCAACCAGTCTGTCAGTATTTGCACCAGTTTGCAGCTTCTGATTTAGAAGATCATCGTACAATATATTCCATAACTTCGGTCCTAGTACTGATCCTTGTGGTACGCCTGTGCTCATTTTTAACGTTTTTTCTTTCCCGGGTATATATCCCAAGCTATCTGTATTTCGTGTCTTAAAACCTCCAAAGTCCGTGTGGGGCTGGGGTAAATTTGCGAGCCTTCTAACCATCATATTAGTCTAAGATCCGAACCTAGGTCGACTTTCATCGAGCTGATAATAGAAAGAAGCATATTTTATAATAAGTTTAGTATATTAGAAAATACTTTCAAGATGGGTTGCCTAAAGAACTCCTGGACAGACTATTTTTAATTATTTCTTAAAAAATGATTTTTATTATCTCATTTATAACGCAAGTGGAAATGTATGACAAAGAGATCCGATCTAAGTATACCCTGTAATAATGAAGGACCCAGCATCGCAGTAGTATTTATACGACAGGGAATGACAGCGATGACACTTGTGATAAAAAAATGGTTACAAAGTGTTGTTTGTGCGGCTCGGACGAATCTTTAATTGATTTTACTGATGAAACTTTTAATAATTGTTCGTTAAAGTTAGCTTTTCGTAAAACAAATGTAAATATCATGAAGTTGAACTAACTAAATGTCATTGGTTCCAAAATATTGCTCACTGTTTACTAGAGTATCCCTGTCATTCTCTGTCGTATAAATACCGAGCATGCGCACTTTCTTATGATCGAGGTCCAAAAACATAAAACACGTGCCACTGCGATGTTCAAGGGTCCTTTATTATTACAGGTATTTGCAACGGTATCTTACTTACTCGGTGGCACTCTAAGAGTTCTCTGACACATTATAGTGCTAGTTGCATATACCTGATTAAAAACATAACATAAGTAGTTGCTTATACTTACACTAAGGGCGGTTGCAACATCCTGTAGAATGAATTTAGAAAATGATAGACAAATAATTTATATTAGGTGACCAATACACACAAACATACAGGGTTTCAATACAGGGTGAATTGGAGATACACATAGAAAGTGGCCTTTTTATTTTATCGGCTCAGGATTCGCTTGATTTTTATAAGAATACATAAGTCTTAATTTGGCCCCCAAATATTAACATTAGAGTTTTATTTTACTAATAAACTTTCAGGGAATACAAATAAATTATATATTTCAAAATTTAAATAGTGTAGTTTCTAAAATGGGAATTAGGTTGATGTTTAATATTTTTGCTAATATTTTTTAAACAAATGATTTAAAAATATGATATATTTGTAATTCACATAATGAGCTTTTTATCTGAAATGATGCCTTTGAAACTTGAATTTTTATTTTCCATTTAATTGTATAATTTGTCCCTAAAATTAATATGGGGGTTTTCTAATAATTTTTCTTATAAATTTCAAGTGAGCACCAGTACCCCTAATTATTTTCAAAAATTTGGGTAGTATGGTTTCGGAAATAAAGCGAGAAATGAGAATTTTTTATATCTTTATGTTAATATCTTGTAAACAATTAATTTTAAAAATATGAAAAATATATATTTGTATTCCTCATAATAAACCCTTTTATTTGATGTATTGCATGACGCGTAAAAATTTTTTTTTCCGTTTAATTCTATAATTTAGCCCCTAATATTAATATTAGGGATTTCTTCGTATTTTTCCTGTAAACAAAAAAATGTAGGTCTTATAGGGAATGGGTAATTTTTTAAATATATTTTTTTAATATATTTTAAAATATTTATTTACACAAAATAAAAAATACATTAGTATTCGTCATAATGAGCCCTTTGATTTGATATATTACTTGCTCCATTAGAAACAATTATAATTTTTTATTTACCATTTAATTCTATAATTTGCCCCCCAAAATGAATATTAGGGATGTCTCCTTATTTTTTCAGTAAAGTTCATATACCTACATCTTATGGTTTCGGAGGTGGGGGGGGGGAATGGGTAATTTTTTTTATATTTCTGTTAATATCTTTTAATTAATTTAAAAAATGTGGAAAAATATATTTGTATTCCTCATAATGAGCTCTTTCATTTGATATGTAACATGATGGGTTAGAAACAATTTTAATTTTATATTTTACATTTAATTCTGTAATTTGCAAAATTAAAAGTAGAGGATTCTCCTTATTTTTAGTAAACTTTAGGTCAGACCCTATACCTCTAATTTTTTTTCAAAACTTTACGTTTTATAGTTTCGGAAATAAGGGGGGGGGAATGGATAAATTTTGGTATATTTTCGTTAATATCTTTTTAATTATTATTTTTTAAATTTGAAAAAAATAGATTTGTGTTCCTCGGAATGGGACCTTTCATTTGATATAGCACATGATGCGTTTGAAATTTTTTTTATTTTTAAATTTTCATTTAATTCTATAATTTGCCCCCCAAAATTGATACTAATGGTTTTTCCTTATTTTTCATGTAAAGTTCGGGCAACGATCTATATTCTATATTTTTTTCCAAATTTCAGGCTCAGTAGTTTCGGTGATCAGGGGGGGACGGTGGATTTTTTTAGTTTTCCCCCGAATCATCAAAATTTCTTCATTTACGATATGTACTCCTGATCGGGTCACCAAACTATACATTGATACCAAATTGCAACCTCTTCCGTCCAGTAGTTTAGGAGAAAATTGCTATGATGTGACAGAGGCAGAAATCCGGAGTGATATTATAAGGGTATCCGTATATTGTATATACGGAAAAATACAAATTATCTCTCATAAGAATACGCTAAAATAATCAATAGAATTGATCAGATAAAAAAAGAATATTTCAGAAAGTGGTTATTGATATTGCTTTTTAAATATAAATTATTTAGATAGGATGTCATAAAAGTTATGGCTTTGTTACTATGTGCATAGAAACCGAAAACTGAGATCTAGAAGTGGAAAAAATTAGAAGATGCAAGGAATGTGTATATTTGGGCATAAAGTTAACATTGATGGGACGTACTGGGAAAACAATTAAAAACAGAAAAACCTAAAAAAAGATAATAGGAGCACTACATTCAGTGTTCTGGCAGAAAAGCAACAACTGATATGGTGTGGACACTTGAGACGAATGGGCGAAGAACTACTCCCCAAAAATAGTAGAATGGCCTCGAGACTAAGCCTGTGGAGAAGTAAAAAAAAATACTAAAAAACTAAACTTTTCAATAAAAAACCATTCTTCCGTCAAACTAGCCTCGCACAATGATTCAGTTTTTCCTGAAAATATCATTGCTAAGCACATAAAATTATTTTTTCTCCTTCCTCTTTGAATGCATAATTTCATCTCACCTTATAGCTTCAACGCATATGACTCACGTTATATCCGGGTAAAAACAAGACACAACGCCATAATTTATACGTAAGTACATTCAATTCGCATTATGTATACGATTTGAATCACTTAATCTGCACACATAGCCAACTTCATAATCATAATATAACAGTTCAGCAAAGCATGAAACGAGCAATTGCTCGAACGCACGTTTTCGTTTACTTTCTTTTTCCGCATTGGAAATGATCGAAAAAAATAATCGAGCGTTTAACAAAACGAAAAAATAAAAAATGAACGACCCGGTGATTGCGCAAGTGGAGAAATTAGGTTATGGTAAGTAAGCGGCCGCAAACGCAGCAGAGACGCCGTGCTGACACTGTTGGTGTCGTTGATTGTTGACATAGTCCAGTCAATGACCGAATTACCGTAGAATTTTGTCAAACAGCACCGATTTGCATGAAATTTTGACAGTACGTTTTGCTTATCACCTAATTCAAACTTGACCCTGTGCCGGGGGTTGCTGTCACCCTTCTCTGGTGTGGAAGCCACCATTTCTCTGGATTGGATTTTTTTAATATGTCCGGAAATCGAAAGATTTTCTCTTTTTAGAGTTTTTTCTTAAAATCAATACTTTTCGACTTACTCGTGATTGAAAGTGTCTTATAAAGAAAAAAATATAACAATTAAAATAATACAAATATGAAATACATGTTAAAAATAAGAACACATATAAACAATTAAAAATGAAACACTAAACTTCGGAGAGTATTTGCTGTCACCCTTCTCTGGTGTGGAAGCCACCATTTCTCTGGATTGGATTTTTTTTAATATGTTCGGAAATCGAAAGATTTTCTCTTTTTAGAGTTTTTTCTTAAATCAATACTTTTCGACTTACTCGTGATTGAAAGTGTCTTATAAAGAAAAAAAAACAATTAAAATAATACAAATATGAAATACATGTTAAAAATAAGAACACATATAAACAATTAAAAATGAAACACTAAACTTCGGAGAGTATATTTTGTGGTTCATGTTCACCAACTGAGTAAAAACAAAACTTTAGTAGTTAGTTCTTCAAACTCTTTCTAAATTTATTTAAGCTCAAAATTTTTAATTCTTCTGGCAAGGTATTGTAAGCATTATAGTTTTGCGAGTTTTTCATTGTCTTATTTAATCGAAAACGGGTTGTTCGAATATTTCCTGCTTTTCTTGTACGATATTGATGTACATCAGACTGTTTAGTCAAAACATTAATGTTTTTGTGTATCTCTAGCAGCACGTGAAACAAATAAAGGGAAGGCAACGGTAAGATGCGGTATCTCTGAAATAAAGGTTGACACGACTCACTAACCCCAGCTTTAGTCAGTATTCTCATTGCTCTTTTTTGTTACCTGAATATCAGAACAGCATTTGACGAATTTCCCCAGATCATAATTCCATAATTGATATGTGAGTGAAATAGTGAGAAATATGCAGTTCTTAAGGTATTATAGTCTGTAATATTTTGTAGGTGACGAAGTAGAAAGAGTGAACTCGATAATCTACTTCTTAAGTGATCTATGTGAACATTCCACGATAATTTGTTATCTAAACAAATACCTAGTAATTTTACGCTAGCTGTATCAGTATTAGAAGTTGTTGAAAACATAAGACTTTGTGTTTTTTCCTTGTTAAGCTTGAGTTTATTAGTACTGAACCATTTTTTCGATTTTGCTTCTATATCGTCCGATAGTTTAGTGAGATTAGCTAAATTGGTGTCAAGATACACAAAACTCGTATCATCTGCAAATATAACAGATTTATTGGGACGAATAAAATTAGGCAAATCATTGATATAAATAATGAACAGTATGGGTCCAAGGACGGAACCTTGAGGAACACATCTAAATTCAGACCTAGAATCATTATAAGTGACGGCTTGAAAGCGATTTGTCAAGTAAGTTTTAAATATGAATAATGAAGATCCTCTAACTTCGTAGTAATTAAGTTTAGTTAGTAAAATGTCATGTGAGACACAGTTAAAGGCTTTGGAAAGATCACACAACTTAATCGCTGTATGGGTACCATTCTCAAGGCCCTCAACCACTCCACTCACAACACTCAAAACTGCTTGTGTTGTTGAACGATTTTTCCTAAATCCATACAGGGAATTATCTGGAAAGTTCTTTTCCTCAAAATAATAAACTAAACGATGCTTGATTAATGTTTCTATTATTTTGCTGAAAGTAGATGTAATTGATATTGGCCGGTAGTTATCAAATTACCCCAGTCAAAGTAAATTATTTGAACCTTAAAAACACCAAAAATATGGATTTTACGGTTTTTTTGCTTTTAGTGTGACAATTGATCATCTGTTTATAATGTCGTCCGTAGAAAAGATATAGAGAATGAGAAAAGCTTCAAAATTAGTATTTAAAAATCTTGTTCGCAACATTTTTTACAGTGAAAAGCTAGAAAAACCGATATAAATTAACTTTTTTAAAAAATCACAATTTGATTGTAATAACCTGGAACCATAATCTTCTTCCTAATGATAGATTGTAACGCTGAGATTAATAAAGCTGAAGATCGATATCTAGCAAGTTAACTAGATTTTGCAAAGTTGCGATTTAAATAATATGTAGAAATATTTTGCCAAACGTATCGTATTAACCACGATAATTCGATAGGCATATGCAAAATATGTTTTGAAAGCCGTAAAATGTATTAATAGTGCTTGTGAGTTTTGGCTTAATCGACATACTTTTAATTATCTTAAGATGTCTTAACAGTGGCACATCCAGTGAGTGGAAAAAAGCAATTAATAACAGTAAACACTATACAAATAACGGATAAACGAATAAACCTACGAAAAATAGACCAGTATGCACAGATGATAGTTATGTAAATAAAAACCTAATAAACTGCTAAGAAAAACTTACCGATAATTTTTAAGTGTAATTTTTGAACTTTCAAAATATCTTTAGTATTTCCTGATGTGAATAGCCTCGTTAATATGGTGGGCTATTCAAAATATAACATTATATTATTTAAATTCGAATTCTTCAAAAACAACTTATTCAATAGTATCTATCGCGAGTCTATGTAAACTTAAAATCATAAACTATCGTTTGGACGATGATTAATATTCTAGTATTTTTACCACAAAGTTATTCTAAGCAAACATGTAGCTTGCAGAAAAACAATTGAATAGTGCTTGGTTTATGATCTCTATAGATCCAATAGAAAAAATATCCTTACATGAAGTGCTTAAAAAAATCTTTATTTTAGTTTCTTATGATAGTCTGTGTCTGTAGCCTCAAAAATAAACGACGTTATGACGGAAATAATACTAGTCTCTATTTTAGTCGACTCAAAAAATGTGATTCAACCCCTAATTAGAACCCCAATTGAAAATAGTTGTTGCCACTTTATAATTCCCTTTATTTAGGTCTTCTCCAAGTTGAAAAATCATTTTTGTAACGTTGAAAAAATTGCATTTTTGCAAATAACTACTAATAATACGCAAAATTTTGAAGAGTGTAAAATGGTAGTTTTTTCCGGCTTGACCATACAACGTATGGCATCACATTCCCTCTAAGGTTCACTTAGTGTGCCTTTAGGGGAAAATTCGCTAAACCCCAGATATACTACATATCAAAAGTGTTTAGCTCTGTGGGAGCCCTTGCCAGTTTATCAGGCCCGTGGTTGGCGTCGTGGCTGCCATTCCCCATGAATTTTCTAACCGTCCGGGCTGTTCCTAACAGGACAGCTTTTTGCATCAGTTGGTAAAGATGTTCGTCCAGACCAAAGTATTTCAAATTGTTTAATAGATGTTTTGGGACTACTCCTGTTGTTGACATAACAATTGGTACCGTTCCAGTGTTGTTCATGTACCATTGTTTCTGTATTTGAAATTTTAAATTTGGCTATTTTTTCAGTCTGCTTAGTATTTATATTACTGTTGTTAGGGATTGCTATATCAATTAAGGTTGTTTTTCTAAAGACTTTATCTACCAAAAATATATCTGGTCTATTGTGAGCAACAGTCCGATCGGTCAATATCATTCGGTCCCAGTATAGCTTGTAGTTGTTATTTTCTAAAATAGATTCTGGTCTGTATATATAGTAGGGTGTTCTTATCGACTGTGATAGCTCAACTTTCAGCGCTGGTTCCTGGTGCAGTATTTTTGCCACAGCATCCTGTCGTTCTTTGTATTCAGTTGCAGCGAACGCTTGGCAACCTCCTCTAATATGCTGGATAGATTCAGATGTTTTTATTATTATTATTATTATTTTCTTGTAGAATAAAAATTGAATGAGATATAGCTTTTTAAAGTTTATATATGCTCAACCCCTTTTTTTTTCATTTCAAAAATAGAAGTTAAAAAAATGTTTAATTGACAGGATTTCTAATTGTGTTAATATAGTAAAAAAATATCAGGGGGGGCTTGTTTTTTAGAGGTTGATAAAATAAATATATTACATTTTAAATAATAAAAAAGGCTGAATTATGTTTTGAACCATTTTTTTATAATTGTTCAGTTTTTTTGGCAACTTATACAAAAATGATGAAAAATTAAAAACGAGTAAATAGAACTATTTAATACCACATGTGATTAAATAATTTAAAATTGATCAATAAAATTATGTTAAATTATTTTTTAATGATGACTGTATTCAAGGATCATTTTAGGGGTTTAAATTTTGGAAATTATCATTATTTATCCCTCAGACTGTCACCTGATGTTTATTTAATTTATTAAAAAAAGATTTGGATTCCAAGATTGAATTTTATATTATACAATTATTTGGAAATAAGGGTAGTTTTCATCCCAAGAAAATTAAAAGTAAGTAAGTATAGCCAAAATTTCATGCATATCGTTGCTGTTTGGAAAATCATAGTTTTGCTATTTTTTGCCTTTATTGACTGGACTAGTCGTTGATTCTTAGTATCAGTATTATTGATGGTAAGGGAAACTCAAGTAATGATAAACGAGAAATTGATGGTGGTTATTAATAATGAAAATGATGATAATGAGGTTTGAAAGGAAAACAATGACGGTGTGGTTTTGTAATGAATACAATGGTTTAGTGGTGAAAGTGATGATGGCGTTTCTTGCAGGATCAAGGATCGAGAGAAAAGTTAAATAGTACTTAAACTGTAAATAAGCTGCTAATTGTTTAACAAAGTGTACGTAGCGGGCGCTGTATTAAATGATTTTAATTTGCCGCCATTTTAGTATCATGCAACTCTGGCAAACCAGGAATCCAAATTCCACTTGTAAAAGGATCCAAAATCCTCGCTAAAAGACCTAGAAAATAAAAGTGGTAATGATATAACTGAAGTGAAAAAATCAGGATTAGAATAGTCACGTTAAAGTAAAGGACCTGTTAGATAGATAAGGATAAAGAAAGCTATCTGGATCGGAAACTTTTAAGGAAACGTTGTATTGAACAGATAATAATCTAAGGAGAAATTCAAGGTATTAAAAGAACAAGGAGACCAAAAAATGGAGTGTCCTCTGACAGCAAGAAAGGTCGGACTTACGATAAGATGTAATAAGATGCCCAGGATCGGGACCTTTTCAGATACCTGTTCTAGGATAGATATAGTTATATAAAAAAGACATGAATACTAACATAAGATGGGTACTTTCAACTGTTAACATTTTCAAACGATTTGTAGAACTTGTAACATCAGTCCCCAAACGCAATATACTTCGATGATATAGAAAAGAATACACCCCCATTGGAGCTGTAATTCTAAAGAGCTATTTTTATTTTTTCTGAGTTCTTTGGGAGTAACACCACATAAACTTGCAAGTGTGTATATTTCAAAAAGTCCAAACGTTTCAAACTCTAAATCAGACCCGTTTTCAGTGGTATTGACACAAATGAACAAGAAATTAAAAAATTAAAAGGATTCGTAATGAACATTTGAGTAAATCATTACGAATCTTTTTTTTTAAATATACATACAGACTTTCAAGTTTATGTGGTGTTATTCCCAAAGAACTCAGAAAAAATAAAAACTCAGAAAACAAAAAATGAATGATGCGGTGAACCTGACTTGAAACATAAATGGCGAGACGAACCGAAACTTGCAAATGCCTAGTAGCAGGAAAGCGTGGTATCTCTAGTGCCAATTAGAAAATTCAACTACGTTCCTACAGAAATCTAAATTATCTTCTTCTCAAATTGCATTCAAGGAAATGGACTCCCTCTGAAAATCTAATATATGTCTTCTCCATTCTCTAATAAAGATCTGCAAAAGGAAGACTGCAAGACTGGACGGTATATCCCCAGAATGTAACAAACACTTAAGATGCCCTGCTAGGAAATAATTAAAACGTCTTCACATAGTGGACAACTAACAATCCAGTTCACAATACCACTGAAACCAGGAAAAGCAAACTATCCCCCTATCACACTAGTTAGTATCTGTTATAAATTGCTAGAGATATTCATGATGTAGATCCTCCACACCAAGCAGTATTTAGAAACCAAGGAAGTTGCGGTGAACAGGTTTTCGCTCTCACCTCATTCATTGAATCTGGTTAAAAAAAAACAGCAGCCTTGTGACCAGAAGATCTGTTCTTTAAACTAAGAGAAACTATCCCAAGCACAAACATAATACTCGTTGAAAACATGCTGAGAAACCTTTAGTTTATCACTATTGGAGAGAGAATTACTAAAACAACATCAAAAACGGGTGGCCACAGTTTTATAATCGGTGTTCTTCAATCTATGCACAAATGACAGAAGTTTGTGCCTTCCACCTAAATAACTGAATATCCTACCCAGAGTTGAACGTCACATTTTGTGGAAAAGGGCTAAAGCATAACGCCTCTCAGATACCACCTAAAGGTTCCAAGGAAACACATTGGGTACCGCTGCTCTATTGCTGGAATACCTACGACACAATCGCATAATATCGGACACCTGTCCTAACTAAAAAGACATCCAACAACAATCTAGGAATGAGAGAACTGCCCAACACAGTTAATACACAAAAAAGTCATCTTTATCCTGATAAAAAGGCACAAACGCAAGAATCATCTTTGAAACCACATTCAGGAGTCTTACAATATAAGCAATGAATGGCCACTTACACTTACCACTCTGCATCTGAGGCTGAGGCATCAGTTCCTGTCTGTATGATTTTTTTTAGTTTTAGGAAAGTTATGCGTGCCTGTTCAATCCTGCATTTTAGTTATTGGTATGGGTCCCATGATCAATTAACCATGCATTCTAGATGTGTATCCGAGTGTTTGAAATTTTGTTCCTACTAATTATCATATATTTTTTTGTCCCAGTATTCATTTTTAAGGCTAAATTTCTACATTAATTTGATTTAATAGGGCCTGGAGCTCACCTGGATTTTCCGTTATTACAGCAGTGTCATCTGCATACCGGATGTTGTTGATGGGAATTTCATTTACTTTAGTACCAGTTGATTTATTCGAAACTACTTCTGTAAATATTCCTTCCACATACATAGGTTAAACAGCATTAGGGATAAAATACATCACTGTCTAATGCCTTTTGTTATTTCAAACTCTTGTGTTGTTCACAAGTTGTTTAGTCGAGTCTCTGCCTTTTGGTAGGATACGAAGAGATGATGTTTGATTTAATCCTCTAAAAACTTATATATAATACGAGGGCTGCCTTTTATATTTCGGGATTGGACAACCCTAGTGTTGCAATCTGACAACGGACAGCTCTATCGTAAGGTTTGACATTTTTGAGGTTATACGTACCCAGAACGTTTTGACATACGAGCGCTATGTGTTTTCGTCCGATTATTTTTTACAACTTTCGACGTGGATTAAGTCAGTAAGAGTGCATGGATGAACTTAATTTAATTTTTGGCGATGAAACTCCATCAAGGACCACTGTTTATCGATGGTATGGTGAATTCAATCGAGGTCGTAGTTCACTCCAAGACGAATTTCGTGAAGGTCGTCCAAAAACAGTTGTTGTTCCGGAAACCATTGATGCTGTGCGCGAACTAATATTGCAAGATCGTCATGTGACCTATCGTGAGATTGAGTCAACCTTATACATTAGTGGGACCAGCATACATTCAATATTGCATAAACATTTGAATGTCAAAAAAATTTGTTCGCGTTGGATCCCACACAATTTGTCAAACGTTTAAAAAAAGGCTCGTGTCGATTATTCGAAAGAAAAACTAAAAAATACGATCGCGGTGCTTCAAAACACATTTATGACATAGTGACAGGTGATGAATAGTGGATTTACGCGTATGAGCCCAAAAGTAAACAGCAGTCGACTGTATGGGTGTTTCAAGATGAGCCGAATCCAACAAAAGTTGTTCGCGCACGAAGCACTTCCAAGCAAATAATCGCCTGTTTTTTTTTTTAGAAAAACTGGACATATCGCAACCGTACCACTAGAACAACGCAGAACAGTCAATTCTGAGTGGTACACAACCATTTGTTTGCCAGTTGTCTTCCAAGAAATGAGGAAAACTAACCGCCGAAGACCAATCACTCTTCACCACGACAATGCGAGCTCTCACACATCAGCTCAAACAACTGCATTTTTGACCACTCAAAACACCGATTTGATGAGTCATCCGCCGTATAGTCCTGACTTGTCAGCAAATGACTTCTTTTTATTCCCGTACGTAAAAAAACAAACTGAGAGGTCAACGTTTTTCGACACCTGAAGAAGAATGCATGTTTTGGAGATACCTCAATCAGATTGGAAAAAATGCTTCGACAATTGGTTCAAACGCATGCAAAAGTGTATAGATCTTCATGGAGAATATTTTGAAAAACAATAAAGCGATTTTCGATGATTAATATTTGTTTTTGTTCTCTAATCCCGAAATATAAAAGGCAGCCCTCGTACAGACAATTATATGTCTTAAAATTTTAAAATGTAAGGAGATATGTTTCAAAATAAGGAACTATTACATAAAATAATCGACATTTTACTGTATAAAACATTTACAAACATTTGATAATTACAACTGAAGACAATTGAGTTCATCTCGTCAAAGTTCACAAGTGGATCTCTCTTCCAATTTTGCTTTTTTAGCGCCAGCCTTAAACTCGATTTCGTATGGTTCTTTTCCGTTTTCCACCACCCACAGTGAACCGGGTTTGGCGTCATCGAGGATACCCAGCAGACCTTCGGCCACATGGTCTGGCGTTTGTTTTCGACAATTTTCGATTTCCACTTGAAACTCTGTGGCGAAATTCATGTTGATACATTTTGGTGAGATGTCTTCCAGCATTTTGGTGCAGGTCAGACCGGGGCAGTAGCCGAAGATTTTTACTCCAGTTCGTTCGTAGAGTTTGCTCGAACCCAGAGCCTTAGAGAAACCTGGAAATGGGAAAATATATGAAATGTAATTGAGATCAAATAAAACTATCTCTCGAATAGTTCACTACCAGAAAATAGGCTACTCAACAAGGGAAATATCCAAGAAATATATTTGAGAACTCTCGGAAAGTGTTAAGGCAGTTAAATAAAAATAAGGGTGTGAAGGATGACTCTTAGGGATAAGTCGATGTTGGCAAATGACATGGAAGCGTTTCACACCTCCACCACGTCATATTTTATGACTCTAAGTAGTATATCCTAATACTAATCGTTCGATTCAAGGTCTAGATAAGTTGTTTGGGTATTCAGCCAGTGCAGTTAGCTTTCCAGAGCGCAAAAATTTAAAATTATTAGCAGGATCGTGTGTGTAGAAGTCTGCTACAAATCACAAATAACACCCAATAAACTATATCATCAAAGTCCTTGTGTGAAATGAGGTCGCAAATAGGACTGATAATAGTTTTTCACGATAGCTGATCAAAGTGTACGCCCTAGCAAAAAATGTCCAACACAAAAATTGTAGAGAATTAAAAATCAAACAATTTTGTTGTAGATATTTTTGTAACAAAGCTCAATATTTCCGCATTTTCATGGGTTTTTCATTTCCCTAAAAATAGGGAAGAGGAGTACCTCAACAGATAAGAAAAGGAAGCAACAGGTGGTCATGGCATGAAATGCAAAAAGTCTACATCTAGTTTGATGTGATCGAGCCTTACTACTCTAGGGAAGTTAGTATTTTCATTTGAAAAAAAATTCCACAGATATTTTATTGGCTTTTCTTGAAGAATGTATGTAGCATAACACATAAAAACTGTTGTTAACAAATTTTTATTCCTTAATTAATTATACGGAGTGTTTAAAGTTGCAAAAATCGCAATTTTAGCAGTTTTTGTAGGTTTTCAGCAACTGAATGTAAAGTTCTAGGGTCGAAACTAAGTTTGTTTTATACGTAATTTCAATAGCGACTAAATGATAGGTTCATGAATATAACTTATTGGATACTTAGTTATTGCGTTATTTGGAAAAAACTGTAAAACATACGCAATTTTCAATAGTCCATAGTTATTGTATAAGTTGCGTTGACATTTTGAAACTCGGCAGAATCCTTCATTTCTGGGAGGTAAATAACTCAAATTTACAGCTCAGAAGGTTTTCTTACAAATCTGATTTTTTTCCAGAGTTTTTGATTTTTTGATTTTACGTGAAGTTTACAATGCTCCCATTTTGAGCTAAATTAATATTTTAACCATCTGAAAGGAACATATTAATTAGTTCTTTGAGTACAATCTCTCATAAATTAATTTTCGTTTAGAGTTGTTTTATTGTATGTAAAATCAGTTTGAAAGCCTGCATTTTGGTATTCGGAATTAAATAAAATTTACTGTTGGGAGAAGCACCTTTCCCCTCATTTTACTACTGCGTTCGAACTGACATTCATTTCAAATCGCTTTTATGCTTTCCCTAATACAAATGCCATGCCAACTGTCAAACTGTTTGCTGATAGCCCAGGGACGAGAAACGGTGCCATATCATAATTTGTTCATTGAAATGTTACATTTCTATTTACTTTTTTTCTAATCATTTTACAAAAAAATGACATCATACCATTTTTTTAGATGGTGTTTTAAGGAATAATTTTCATTATAAACTTTTAAAATTTATTCATTAGTTAACTAACTTCGTAGTTCATAACTATACATTAATATTAATGATTTGCCATAACTATATTGTTGACTTTGATTTTCTACTTTCTGACTCATTATTTCCTTTCTAAAGTTTTTTCCTTTTAAAATTGTCGAATAACTTAATTATGATACTGCCATCGACTTTGATTCAAAACTCTGAGAATTAAAGTCAGCAAAACAATTACGAGGTTAAATCATATATCAACGGAATTTTTTTCATACATTTATTCAATAAAATTATACAGAAATGATTGATTTAGCAGTTTTCAATATACCCTCCTGCGTTATCTACACACTTTTTCCACCGAGAGTTGGGAGTTTTAGTATTCTCTGTTCATAGAATGTTTGGGGGCGAGTTGCAAGCCAACTGCACATGTGACCTGAACTTCCTCATATATTCCAAATCGTTTTCCTCCCGGTGATTGCAGTTTTACTTGTTTTTTGTTTCAAATACACGGCTTTTGCCAACCTTAACAACTGGCAGTAGTAATCCACATTCACTGTACGTTGGACACGTAGAAAATCGATCAGTAAATTTCCTTAGAGTCAAAAAAAAAACTCTTGGCAAGGACTTTTCCAGATGAGAGGCGAGTTTTCGCTTCAACAATGCCTTCCCTGCTCGCTGAAATATATTTAGAAGTCGTTCAACGATCTTTAGTTTACAGTCAAAAACCTCGGAACCCATCGAGCACAAATTTTTCTGAAACTAATGTTGATTAATGATAATTGATTGAACACTTCCATAGCTGACACCCAATTCTGAGGAAATTCCTTCATTGTTAATCGGCGCTCACGTTCAATAAGCTGTCGATCAGTATTGGCATTGTCAGCTGTAAGCCTTGTCCTTGTGCGTCGGTCACGGTTATCATTCGCGTACACCCTTAAACTTTCTCACCCACATATACACACCATTCTGAGACAGTGTACTATACCCAAACTGTGCCTTTAAATGAGTTAGAACTTCTGAGGCTTTAACGCTTTTACTGGTTTATGATAATATGTTGCAAAACAGACGAATGTAACTCTTGCTTAGTCATGGCTGTATTCTGTACTGACCACACATCATACGATAGGTATTAAGGACATAGCCAAGCATACGTGCGTACTCGGCTAGTTCCCCAGTGTCTATAAACCAAACATCTACTCCAAACAACATAATCTAGCTCGAAACTGCATTCTAAGCAGAATCGCAAAATTACCGTTTATATTTTATTTATCCTCGTGTATACCGTAATTTGCTTGGAAAAAGCATTTTAAACGTCATGTCAATTCGATGACATGCTATTTTTATTCTACCGTGAGGGGAAATTAGGATCCCCCACTTCTAATATGTATGCGTTGGCGAATACCAAATGCAGAATTTCAAATTAAATTTACAGACAATAAAACAAACCCAAAAGAATATTAAGATATGATGAGTTATACCGAAAGATTTGATAATTAACATGTTCCATTCTGATTTATCAAAAAGTAATTTGATGCAGAATGGGAGGTTGTAAACATTACCAAAAATAAAGAGCTCTCGATAAAAAATTACATTTGTGAAAAAATCTTCAAAGCCGTGAAGTTAAAATTTTGAAGAGTTATTTTCGATAGACAAATGAAACTTTTTGCCAAGTTTTATCGTTCTAAATTTTTTTAAATAAGACTTACGAGTGATTGAAAATTGCCCATTTTTCACATTTTTGGAGAATAACTCATTTATTAATTAACCAATCCTATCGATCAACTTCTCATTTAGTAGGTTCTAAAAATGCGCATACAACACACTTATCTTTGATTCTTAAAGTTTTCCTCAGTTGCTGAGAAGTCACTACCAAAAATAGGGTTTTTGCTATTTTAAACACCCAATATAATTAACTAAGAAGTAAAAATTTGTTAACAAAACTTTTTTTGTGTTACGCGACGTATGTTCTTCAAGAAAAACCATTCAAACACCTGTGGAATTTTTTTGCAAAAATGGTTTTAAAATAATGCTAAGTACCCTACACTATACCTGCTATTCCAAATTGCGTCATTGTGTAAATCGGGAACCCACATGAAGGTATAATACTCATAATCGAACCCATATTCACAATAATTCCACCAGATCCCTGACTCGTTTTGGCCATGTACTGCATTCCTAGCATCGTCCCAATTACACAACCGTTCATGTTCGTCTTCAGTTCAGCTTCCCACTTGGTGTCATCCATAACTCCCGCGTTGTTGATTATAATGTCCAACACGTGGTAGTAAAGGACTGTATTCCTGAAAGCAGTGTCCATCTGTTCAATGTTACTGACGTCAGCTTCGATTGGTAGGATTCTGTCTTCACCAAAGTCTTTGCATAACTTCTTGGCATTTTCATCTAATTTTTTCTTATCGATATCTACAATCGCAACAGCTGAAAGTCCTTGTTTTAGCAAAGCTTTCGTTATCGAGTAGCCTATACCAGATGCTCCACCAGTAACTACTGCTACTTTATGCTCCAAATTGAATTTCTTCTTCAGTTGAAGTTCTTGCCCTCCGGCTGTTTGAAAGGAGAGTCGTCTGAGAATTGTACCGAAAATTTTTGGTACCAACTTGGTACAGAGCGAAGCCATGTTACATTTTCTGTCATTAATGACGTTTGACAACTCGTTAATGTCGAGGTTGGTATACATTAAATATATTACAGTACAGTACGTTTCTAAAGTGTGGAATCCAAATATTTTGTTATGAGTAAACTATTTTCGTAGGTCCCATTTAGGTATTGTTTTAAACATTTGTTTAAAATATGAATTTTTATTTGAATTTGGGGTAAACTCTTGGGTTGAAACATTTATTTGAAATCATTGTAGTGGTAGTCTATGTTACAAAATCATCTTAGTTTTCTCTTCAGCAAAATGGAACAAATTAAGGCGTGAATAAATTTTAATTTAGGGGCATTCCACGTCAGATGTTTTCAGGTGGTTCCATTTAGATGCATACTTAATTCCACATCACAAAGAATTCAAGACTTCAAAATTTTAGTAATTTATTTTCAAAAAAATTTGGTCAAGTGCGAGTTGGACTCGCATACTAAGGGTTCCGTACCCCCTTCAAGATTCTAATATTACAGTTTCAGACAAGCAGGAAATGAGTGCATTTTCTTATATTTACCCTAATATCTTTTAAAAGACGCGTTTTAAATTTATAAATATAAAATATACACTTTTATTATCCATACATAGACTTTTTATTTTATCTACTTCATGATTCGCTTGATTTTTATAAAAATATGTATTTAAATTTCTACCATCTGAATTTTAGGCTCTGTAGATTGAAAGATAAAGGGAAAAATAGGTCAAGTTTTAAATAATAAATTATTAAATCTGTTAGACAAATTATTTAAAAATACAAATAAAATATATTTTCCAAAATTTTAGATAGTGTAGTTTCTAAAGTGGGAATTAAGTCGATGTTTAATATTTTGTTAATATCTTTTAAACAAATGATTTAAAAATATGATATATTTGTAATTCACATAATGAACCTATTATTTGATATATTACATGATGCATTTGAAAATTAAATTTTTATTTTCCATTTAATTCTATAATTTGTCACCAAAATTAATGTTGGGATTTTCTACTATTTTTTTATGAATTTCATGTGAGACTCAGTATCCCTAATTATTTTAAAAATTTTTGGTAGTATGGTTTCAGAAATAAAGCGGGAAATGAGAATCTTTTTGTTAATATCTTGTAAACAATTAATTTTAAAAATATGAAAGTTATATATTTGTATTCCTCATAATAAGCCCTTTCATTTGATGTATTGCATTATGCGTTAAAATTTTTTTTTTATTATTCGTTTAATTCTATAATTTGGCCCCCAAAATTAATATTGGGGATTTCTTCTTATTTTTCTTGCAAAAAAAATTTTAGGTGTTATAGTTTGGGGAATAAAGGGGAATGGGTAATTTTTTTAAAATATTTTTGTTAATATATTTTAAAATATTTATTTTAAAAATATGAAAAAAATATTATTGTATTCGTCATAATAAGCCCTTTGATTTTATTAAATACGTGATGCGTTAGACATAAAATTTTAATTTTATGTTTTCCATTTGCTGTAAGTTGTCCCCTAAAATTAATATTAGGGGTTTCTCCTTATTTTTCCAGTAAAGTTCCGGTGAGGTCTTATATGCCTATTTTTTTTTTAATTTTACGGCTTATAGTTTCGGATATAAGGTAGGGGAAAAGGTAAAAAAAAAATTATATTTTTCTTAATATTATTAAAATAGTTTATTTAAAAAATATGAAAAAAGTATATTTGTTTTCGCCATAATGAACCCTTTCATTTGATATTTTACATGATGTATTACAAACAATTTTAATTTTATATTTTTCATTTAATTCTCTAATTTGCCCCCCAAATTTAATATTAGAGGCTTCTCCTTATTTTTCCGATAAAATTCAAGTGACGTCCTACATCTCTAATTTTTTTTAATTTTACAACTTATAGTTTTCGGGGATAAGGGGAACGGTCGATTTTTTTAGTTATACCAGTTTTAATGCCGATTTTACATTTTTTGTGTTTGTTGTTAATATTTTCCACGGTATTTTCTGCTATTCTTCCACGGCAATTTAATATTTGGTTTCCCTGAAATTTTGTGCATACATAAGTGTTATTTTTATAATAGTTATAAAGTCTCTTTCCAAATTGCAAGTAAAGAATATCGAGTATTTTAATCTACTTAAGTATTATATTATTTTTTACTTAATAATATCATTTTCAGATATTAGTACATAATTAATAAATAATTTCTTATTGGGGTCATGAATATTTACAAATTTAGATATTTTAAATATTAATGTGTACATATATAAAAGTTTTGCTACTTATACTTTTAGTTTTTAAGTGACCTAATTTTATTTCATATCCCTCCTGCTACTAGTATATTATTAAGAGATAGTTTTATAAAGAATTAAATCGCAGTCTAGTTGTCGAAATTATTTTTACATCAAAGAACTTTCTGCTCCAAAATTCGACATATATTTTTTATAAATCTAAGTTGATTAATATATAGAATTCATAGATATTTATAAGTAGCTATTCACATATTTTTTGCTCAAATTCCGCTTGAAAATGGAAGTCAGTTCCATCGAATATCAAAAAACGCGTCGTTAAAATCAGTATAACTTTTTTCCCTGGGTTCAAAATTATATTTTTATCTATACGTAATATATTTTTGTGATAGATTTTTTCAGAAACCATTGGTTAATAAAATGTTCTCATTTTTTACAAATGGTACCACTATATTGTATGGAAAATTTTATATCGCATATAAATTACTATATATCACGGAAATTTGAAAATTGTCTAGATTGGGCTCTTTTGAATATTAAGGACAAAGATTCTGGAGACCTTAGTTCTTTCTGATGTAGAAAATTTCAGCTAAATCAAAATATTCGGCCTCAAGTCGAATGTACATCTGACGTTGAATACCTTTTTTTTAGAGAAACTTTAAAAATTTTATTTTCATGTATCTTTAACATTTGAATTTTTTAAATATATAGCCTTTTTTTCTCAAATGTAGTGATATTTCTTAATGAAACGATTAAATGAAAGTAATTTGTCATCAGAAAGAGGAAGAATATTCGAAATATTACCAAAATTAGCCGACTTTAAATATTTTCCAATTATTGCGGAACATTTAGTCGATCTGACAACTGCGCGTCGGTACGACTCGAGGAGTCCGTGTCGCACCTGCTAGCCACCGCACAGGTGTACCTCGTTTACCTCTTCTCACATTCTGCTCTCCTAATAGAAGGGTACCACCTAGTATCGATTTCTGGTGGTACCACTCGAGAAGACGGTACCTAGGTGTGCTCCATTTGTCTATGATACGGTACTATCTTTTAATCGATATCGGTTTCGACGATGTCTAGGGTACCGCGGGTATCCATTCTCATATAAAGAATAATGGACTAGCTTCAGATCAAGCGTAGAGGTACTTCTTCGTAACCGAATGAAGCTCGAGTAACGAGTACTTTCAGTATGGAGTACTCGCGAGCTGAGAATGAAGAAAATGAAGACATACTTAAAAGAAAATAATATTATTAAGTTTTTGGAAAATTTGTAGGTTTTATGATTTTTTTTTAGTTTTGAGTTTTTTATAATTAAATATCAAAGGATATTTCCTATTCGAAACTGAAAATTTTGCAAAACGTTTGTATATGAAAATCGCTGAAGATTTGTGTTCTTTCTTCTTTTTTCAGTGACTATATCTGTAGCGTATCTTCATGTTTTTAATTAGGATATCATAACTTGGAGAGTGTGTTTTTACCTGTGATTCAGTTGTCTTGCGAATTCTGAACGTTGTTGCCAGACTTCTGAATTAAGCTTCGTTGAATATTGGTGTATCTATTCCTTATAATCTTTTTGGACAAAAGCAATATGATGATAAATCACGCTAAACCCTTATAAAAGTATACAAAATGGTATAAGTTTTTCGACATTTAGCAACCATCATACGCAATGTGATGTGACTTATATAGTGTACTGATGCTCCAACGATTTTCACAAAAAAATCGGAAACATTGAAAATAACTAATTTGCAACAAAATTCTCTTAATTCTACCAAATTTGGGTTTGTGTATTGGAACCAAGTGAGGATAGAGTTCATAAATTATTCTGCTGACGTATCAATATATCTTTGCGGCATTTTTCATAACGGCCAAATAATTAGCTTCATGGTCGTCCATTTTTAACCGACTTCTAAAAAGGAGGAGGTTATCTATTCGTCGCGTATTTTTTCGCTTTTTTTTGTATGTATGTTATCTGATTTCTTCTCCTGTGGTGTACCGTTTTGAATGAATATGGTCTTGTTTAATAGATTATATATCCGGATTGGTGAAACTTCAAATTTTGAAAAAGAATTCTATTGGTAAAATGATAAAATTTGTGAATGAACACATTCGTGCATGGAAATCGACCAATATCCCTAATATTTTAGTCGATTTTTTGATAACTCCTTATGGATGTGTATAGTTTTTTAACGTTTAATCTATTAAGGAAGATCCTTAGGTGATCTCATATACTTTTCTGCGACGTGCAACTTGCAGTTTTGCAGAAAATAGCCGAAAATTCCAAAATTTTTATCAAAAATTTCATCGAAATGACATAACGGACATTTCCTCATAAATATTTTAATTCCAACGTAATAGTGCGGTAATTTTAGGCACTGGAAGTTTTAATTGCGAATTTGAAAATTTTCTATGTACATCTCAAGCATATAGGTAGTAAATCATAGTATTTTCGGCTCCTTAAATCAATGAGTACCAAGCTCGTTTTGTTTGTATACCAGGTAAATACCTATTTACATGAAAACTTTTCCATTTTGCGAAGACGGTGTTTTGGTTGTCACATTCTCCCGGCCTAATAGAAAATTCAGTGACAACACATGTCAAACTTTATACTGCTATTTGGTACGTTTATAGACAGGGTGTTTAGTTATAGCAAACAAAATCACAAAGTAAAGTGATAGAAGGAGTTGCATTTATTTGAAGATTGAAATATAAGACGGACTAGAATGATAGTGGTCCGTAGGCAGCCGTATATACAGGATGGTTGGAATATAGGGTGGACTGGACGTTTGGTGGTATTAAAATGTTGGAAAAAATATGAAATTAACATTATATAGGGTTACTGTTATATGATGTGGACATAAGCAAATCATATACAGGATGGTTGAAATATATGCTGCAGTTGAATTATATTTATACAGTGTGATTAAAAATATATTTCTTTTATAGCCCATAAGAAGTTGCATAAAGTGTGGAGAGGAATTAATGTTACACAGGACGATAATATAAAATGTAAAAAATGAACTAATTTATGGGCTAGCCCACAATGAGTTATATACTCTGGTTGAAATATAGGACGGATTCGACTCCGTAAATATGGGATGGATTCTACTCCGTCCTATAGAGGGCAGCTAACAAATTTATGCTTGTCCGTGGACAGTCGTATGTACAGGATGGTTGGTACATAGGTTGGAGTGGAATTATCTATAGTTATACAGGGTTGTCAAAAAAAGTTGAAAAAAGGTTACATGGCGTAGTCCATAAGGCATAAATATATTTTGGGCTTATTAAGTCAACGCGTACTAGTACATTTTGTTCGTAAAGATTTACATGTCAATTTAAATGAGAAAGTACCATTGTGTAATGTTGAGGCTTTCGATGTTACCTGGTTCTGTCTATTAAGGTTATACATACAAAATAAAAAATAAATAATGAAAACTACCTGATTCAAAAATACTAAAAAATTGCAAATAAAACATTTTTTAAAAAAATATAACCGACTTCTACCTATAACTAAAAAGCTAAAAATAATTATAACAAAATACAACTCTAGCAAATAAATAACAAATTCAATGTTGTTAGGTACCTACCCAGAAAGTTAAAAAAAGCAAATCTAAAATCCTCATTGCGTACTTATCTACTAGTTCATCAAACTTGATTGTTGCTTGGCACCGACTTCAAAAATATACTAGATTGGTAGGTAATTAATTTGTACAGAATGAGCACCTTTTAATGTTTACATTTTTTACTTCCTGGGTAGGTACCTAACAACATTGGATGTGTTATTTATTTGCTAGAGTTGTATTTTGTTATAATTATTTTTAGCTTTTTAGTTATAGGTGGAAGTCGGTTATATATTTTAATAAAATGTTTTATTTAAAAAAATAAGGTTGACCTCAAAATAACCTCAAAGGTGAGGTTGAACGTCAAATCCAAGGTCACCATCGGATGACTTGGTCAAAAGTTGCTAAAGGAATGACCTTAACCCTTTCCAGAAGTGAAGTTTTTTAGCAAATATGCAGCCGTCCCGGGACTTAATTGACACCCGGTAGACGACATCATAAAAGAATGGAAAAAATAGAATCAAGAAAGGAATTAAATTAGACCCAGATACCTTTTAAAACTCGATACTTTATGCAGATCACCTGGTATAAATGACAGAATCAGAAGACAACCTGTAAATAGCAATACACAAACTGCATCAAATTTGTATAACATGAAAATATCATCGACCAAAGTTTTGGCAAATATCCTTTCAGATCTAAGATAGTGGTTATATAGTAATGAAATATTCGAGCATTTCTCAAACTTACAACATGAGAATTGATGAAAAAAGTACATATCACCTTTATTAGTTGAAGATATATAAAAGAATAACAAAATTAACAATTCAAGTGAGATATAAAAAAAGTAATTCGTTAACTCGTGTTATTAAAGCAAAGGAGCACGGCAAATGTAGAAAAACAATTTTCAAAGCATGTTATGCGTAACAATTTGTTTATAACACCAAACGTAAATACGGAAACCATAAAACAAATAGTTTTTTTCCACAGAAAAACAAACATTAGTCGCTTAAAATTCCTGTTATTAAACTAATGACCCTGAAAAAAACTAGGTACGTTTCCTTTTGGTTGGCCTTAATTATTATTACTGTTAGATCAAATAAGCACACAATAATAAGTATGTTACAAAAAATGATGATATTTTCAGAGTACCAGTATTTAAATAAAATAACAATAACTATTGCTGGTCCAGCGGTTTTAGTAAAAAACGCGGTCAATCAAAGATTCAACTGAAAATATTTTACAAAATTAGGGAAATATCTATATATAAATAGGCAAAGACGAAACGATTAGGTACCATTTTCTCAACCGATTTTCTTCATTTTTGTTTTGTTTAGTAGCTACTGAGGACCTTCAGTCCATAATGTCAACGCCAAACAACTGAATGTGCCGCCGCCGCCAGACTCAAAACATTGAGTAATTATATATAGAGGGACCAATGCTATTATATACTTGGAGCATGTACTTCTGGAAGTAGCATGCAAGCGTTGTTATTGTTTGATTATATAGGTCGATTCTAGATATGTTACAAAATCAGTTTTTTTCGTGTGGCACATAAGCATTTGCATATATAGGGTGTTTAAAATATAGAGTAGAGTGCAATTATGACTAATAAAATAATTATATAGGGAAGCCCATTAGCGGTTGAATTTGCAGCGTTCTTGGAATAGAAGGCGCAGTAGAATTACAGTTATACAGGGTGGTGCAAAAATATTATACAGAGATGCATATACAGGGTGGCGGAAATGGAAATGCAACATTTCGTAACCCATAAGCAGTTCTATATATAGGGAAAATGAAATATAGGATGAGAGGAATTATAGATATACAGGATGATAATAAAAAATGTTAGAAAAGGAAATGATTAATAGAGTAGCCCACGAAGAGTTTCATATATATGATGATTGAAATATAGGTCGGAGTAGAAGATAGTTAAAAATTTCATAAACAAAAAGAGTAAATACTGTGGCTCATAGGCAGTGGCATATACAGAATGGTTTACCGGGTGGCTCAAAAATGTAAAAAAATATTATGCGTGGTCCATGAGCAGTTGCATATACAGGGTGGTGGAAATATATAATGAGAAGGAATAATTATAATGAGGATTTTAATAAATGTTAGAGAATTGAGTGCAATTATAGCTATACAGGGAGGTTAGAAAAAATAAATATGTAGGCCCATTAGCGGTTGAATTGTTGCCATATAAAATTAAGAATTACCAATTTGAACACAAATAAAGTCCTATGAATTATATCTGAAAAAAACTTGAATTTCGTTACTTATTTGTAGAAGCGAGATATAAGACCGACATCTAGAATTTTCGAGAAAACTATCACACAGATGTTCCGAATCTGGATCCGTTCCGTGTAATTGCTGTTCTCCCTGAAGTCCTAGGATAGAATGTCACGATAAAATTTTCAGGTTACTTAAGCTGCCAGAGATATTGACACAATTGGTCGAATTTGGACCACTGGGCGACAGCTAGTGTATATGAATTCGTGTATCAAACACCCCTAGAGTTAATAACCAAATTATACTGTAAATCTCAAGCTCATATGACCAGATACAATTTTAATAAAAAATAAACACTAAGTTCATTAAATTTATTCGGAATATTTTAATGAACACTAGAAACTGACGGAATTGACCAAATTTTAAGCAACCCCTGAAACTCTGTCGACCTAAAACAGAACTGGTTAAAAGTACTCGTTATATTTATGTAAATATGTAATACATTTTCCAAAATGTCACGTCAAATATACATGAGGTGTCAGAGTTGATGTCGTTGGTTGATGATGGCCACCGTTTTGTATTCTGTATACTTTTTGTTCTGTACCCAACAATGGACACTGCTCACAGCTGCCGCGATCGCTTCTTCGTCAGTTGAGAGAGGTCAGTTTGTAATCTTAGAGCATATACTACTGGAAGTAGCTTGCAAAGCGCGAAAATGTAACCACCTTATAAAGAAAAAGCTATAAAGAGAGCAGAATTCCCAAGTGAAATAGCGTTTTGTTCCTTTTATTACTCTCTCTCTCTCTCTCTCTCTCTCTCTCTCTCTTTCTAAACGGGTAACGATATTCGCCCTTCGCAAACTACCTCTAGACGATATATGCTCTAAGTTTAACGAACCACAAATCAAAGGGAAAACATAACCCCAATGATAGCGGAGCATTTTGGGACATGCGCATAAGACACGAAGTACACTAAAATGATATAGAAATATATATGTCTGGATCCGTGATGTTTACTAGACTCCGCTAGCAGTATATTAGTATTAATTATATGGTCAAACGCCGCTGATTACGAGAGCCAATCAGAATCGTCTTTTTGAAAACAACGCTGGGATTGGGGCTTCCCAATGGACGGTATACTTACGAACCCTCTGTTAATAGCATGATCTGCTACTTTCTAACATTCTAAGCACTTTACATTTTATTCTTCATGCACTCTTATTGTAATAGTAACTTAGCAATCTTATTTAATTCTGGTACCAATGTAGTACCCATCTAGGCCATATTATTATCGAAATAATCTAAAAGAAGCAGTTATTGATGTCCCAATAACAGTCGAGAATCATCCATATTATTATTGTGGTCACATGGCTTAAGTACCACATTGCAAAATCAAGTACTTTGTTAATAACATAACAGGAAACTATAAACCTACGGAGATCTTATACGCAATGGTACTTACTCTAAAGTTATAACACGAAATGAACCTATTTAGCTTTAGTTTTGGCTTAGAATATGACTTTTTATTACGATTCTAGAAAAATTTTATTTTCTTTCCACAGTGTAAATCTTTAGAAATTTTCCTCATTTGTGGATTTAAACTATAGACGATCCTTTCTGATGCTGTTAGTACCAATCAAAAGGACAAATAAAAACACTTTCGTTACTTAGAATGAATGTTCAGTCAGTTTTATATTAGGAGAGCATAACTTAAAAGAATCGGCATATTTTACGATCTTCTGAAGATTTCTTTGTACCGTGAAAGAAGAAATACATTTCTTCAGTATAGTACCTACAGACTACTGATCAGGCGTTGATTAATTAAAATCTAGCTACCACTTTTGAATTATTACGTATTTATATTTGTATTGAATAAAATACTCAGGTGCAATTTCATCAGGATAGTATGATGACGAAGAAGATTTGTCTGTTTCTTCGGTACCATAAAAGGCGGGTGTTTGTTCGAAAGGCGTTCGTTCGGTTTCTTCTGAGGTTAGATGGTACTGTCAAAAAGTCAAACGCTACATCTGAACCCATTCTATTAGGGTAATATGACCATCAAGTACTGCTTTCAAAAATGTTGAATGCAAACTTTTTGTTTTCAATTGTCAGAGAAATAGTACCTACACAAATTAATTTTAACAACTTTAAAATGGAATCAATATTTTTTAAATTCTTTATCAGGACAACATAGAAGCTGAGAATCAAACAATGATTTTTAATTTCAAAAACAACAAAACAAAAAACAAAAACGTTTTCAATCCAACAACTAGGTAGTACCTTATGAGGAGAATATAATGAAAAAGAAGGTTACGTCATACCTTTGGAACACCTCTATATGAGATCAATATTTAAACAAACAATAGATTGAAGAGTGGGTAGTACTCCACTTACGGTCTCTTAAACATATTCTGGGTGCCAAATTGATCGCACAATACGGTTGATTTTCGATCGTTTCACTGTTTAGATATTAGGAACTTATGAATTGAGTGAAGTATTGCACAATATTTTAGTACCACTCAAGAAATCATAAATAAAAACAGATACCGTTTGTTGAAGCTAAGTTTTAAAAACGTGACTATGTAGTTAGTTACATAGTTAGAATTCCCTTTGACTTAAAATATTAAAACATGATCAATACCTGATACTGTTTGACCAGGAAAGCAGAATATGGGGAAAGTACCAGTTCTGCAAGTGAAGGTACCAACAGATCATAATATAATCTTCAAAATTTGCTTTTACACTTAGAAACCTAGTACCGAATAGTAAAGAACTCGCTAGTTTTCTGTACTTTTTGTTCGTGAATGGTACGGTATTCTTACACGCAGTACCACCTGGTAAAACAATGACTAAAGATCAAGATAAAGTGCAGTTCTATTGAAATCCACATGACTTATCTGAAGAAGAAAAAAAGAATGAATAACATTCTACCAAGAAAATACTGACTAATGGTTTTCACATTAACTACCCAGGGAGAACTAGAATGTTATATAATCACAGAAGTAATTACGGTGAATCACAGCTGTTGAATTTTTGGATGGAATACCCACCCACAAATTGCCTAGCTATCAATACAAATCATTGACAATTACTAAAATTAAATAATCATCACGCAGGTGCTAAGTGTGGCTAAAATGAAGTACTTTCCGGTACTAACATAACAGGAAAACATATTCTGTGGGAACGTCTTCTATATAAACATTATTTATAATTATTTCACAACAGTGCCTTTGGAAATTAATACTCATGAGTCGATAATTCAGGTACCATCATGATTAGGAACCCATAATTAATATGGAATATTTTTACACTGGTTGACTGAGCAGCAACATTTAAACTTTACTATACCCTAAGGGTATCGTTACCGTATATGGTAGGCAGTACTGTTTAGGCATGAATAGAATATTCAGGTACAATTTTATCGGGAGCTTATAATACTGGTAGAGGTACTACCTTGCCTGCAAATATTTCTTCACGATATTTTTTCCTTAGGATCATCTGAAATTGTGATCTATTTCGATTTAACCCAGGCAGTACCTGATCATAGGCTGAATTGAAAATTCAGGTATCACCTCAACAGGACACTATAGAATTTAAAGAGGTATGGTTGTACCTGTGGGCAAAATTATGGTACTACTTACTCACCTTTACCTTTTGGAAGATCTTACCATAAAATCGATCTGAACACCAAAGTGCACCATCGTACCAGGCAAGCATATTCGATGCGAAGATGTTTTTACCTGTAAACATTAAAATGTACAAACTATTTATTGTCAACTGAACAAAAAAACTATAAAGTAAACTGTTGAATAATCACTATGTTGTTTACAAAAATAGAAGAACTGCATATGGAAAACGAGAAAAAAGAATTATGTCTGTTTCGAAACAGATTGCAAGCAAATATCTGAGTCGATTTTTGTGGAAAGACTATTGTTTTAAGGGAAATTGCAAACATTGTACCGTTTCGTCTGTACAAAGTGCTATTTGGCATGCTAATAATTGGCAGTACTGATCATTAAAGTGAAAATCCTGGTACTATTCCACCAGGAGAACATCTACCGAGAAGAGGTACGCGCTACCGCAGACAGGTAAGAAAATCGTCGTTGCCATTCTTCTTGGAATTTGTGAAGGTGGTACAGCATAGTGCCAAACATTGGTACCGGTAACAACGACAACGCTGCTTCATTAATTGAATTGGTAAGCCAACCAGCAACGAATACCTTATTGGTAGTACCGGCCGATCGATAAGTGCACATATTTATTGATTAGTTTTAGGTGGTACCATGGTAACCTCTTCTCAGGGTGTCATAATGATCTAAGAGGTAGACATTGCAATTATTTTACTATAGGTACCTGGTTTCAAACGAAGTACCACACTGCCGTGCTTATACTAAATGGTATGGTTTTGCAAACTGACCTTACCATGGTATGAAATGGTACGCATCGGTACCATTGGATAACAGGATAGCATGTTCATGTCGAGGTATTTCAGCTGAAGAAGTTGATGGTACCGTGAAGAGTGTTACCAGATATGCTTTAAGTGTGTGCTGGAAAATACTGCTTTTACAGTTGAATTCTGTCTACAATGTTTTACTTAATTACTAACGTGTAATAATTGCAACACTATTTTATTGTGAAGATTAAATAAAACTGTATTTTATTAATTATCTAAATGAAACTGGTTTCTTCGTTTATTTTACGTCATTCGCAAATTGGTTCGGAGCTTCACGGGATATTTTCAAACGTATGTATGGTAACTACAAATACAAAATTATACTAACAGCGTTAAGTAAAATAATTGTACTGGGCATTTAATAGAGACCGAAAACGGCATTTTTTGTGGAATTTCAACAAATTTTACGTAAACAATTTGTTAGTAATTTAACTTAGCAAAATTGGAGCCATCTATACAGTTGATTTTTTCCTATTTTTGGCCAGATAATTGTTTTTTTAACGTAAGTTGATCCAACCAGAAATATTTTATTTACTCTTAGAATCTATTTTTTATAAATTCCTTAATCAGATGTTTATTTAAAAAATAATAAATAAATACAGTCTCATAATTTTGACACGCGCGTTCCATAGTTACGAGGGTGAATCAAATATGAACCGGACTTTTGTTTTAAAAATTTTATTGGTACGATCAATACAAATTTTAATACATATTACTTTTCTACATAGTCGCCTCTCTTATGTATACATTTTTCCCACCGAATCGGAAGTTTTTTAATACCTTTCTCAAAGAATGAAACTGGTCGTGTCGATAACCAATTGCGCACAAACGTTTCTATACCTTCGTTGTCCTCAAAGTGGTGGCCTCCCAGTTCTTCTTTAAGTGGCCCAACACATGTGGTAGTCACATGGCGACAAATCAGGACTGTAAGGCGGGTGTTCAAGGGTTTCCCAATGCATTTTGTTCAATTTTCCTGGAGTCAATGCAGCTGTATGTGGCCGAGCGTTGTCATGCAACAGAATCACACTTCGGATAGACATATCCCGCCTCTTTTGCCAATAGGCAAGTTTCACTTGTTGGAGTAGTTCGCAGTAATACTCAGCATTAATTGTACGGCGTTCGTGCAGAAAATCGATCAGCAGTCCGCCTTCAATCAGCTCACGAATTGCGTAGATATTCGCCTCATTGATGCTTGTGGTGGGACGGCGTGCATGAGGCTCATTTTCCACTGTCTCTCGGCCATCTGAAAACATTTTGTGCCAGTCGTACACTTGGGTCCTTGAAAGTGTTTCATTGCCGAACTGTGCAGATAGTCGACGCAAAATTTCAGACGGTCTGACGCCCTCCCGCGCCCCCGCGCCCAAAATTTGATAACACGTTGCGCAACAGACTTATGCACCTCTTGCTCTGACATGATGCTACTAACAGCGCATCGACTACGCCTCGCCAAACCGACGAACTCCCCTCTTCTTAACATCCCTACCTAACATATATCGAGACGTCACGCCACTCGAATTACCTACAGGGCGAGAAACATAAAAGTCCGGTTCATATTTGATTCACCCTCGTACAATAAGTTTACTGATTTTTCGAATAAATGGCTATTTTTTATATGATAAATGCATTAAAAACAGTAGGAGAACTTTTCAATTATCTTATATGTTATAAATTATAACAAAAGCTTAAAATAATAGCAACAGAGAGACTAGGTACATAATACAAAAAAATTATTGCACACTAATATAGGATTGTGTTAAAAAGGTTAATATTATTAATTTATATTATAAAAGAACTGACTTCAACTGAATCAAAATGAAAACAGTTAAACATCCTGTGCAGTCAATAATTTTGAAATTCATGTATCAAAATGTCATATTTATTTTGACACTTTCAGACTTTTACCTTTATTTTTTCGATTTTCCAAATCATAGCATGTTTTAAGTTATAGAAAAATGGATGATATTACCATTGAATCCACCTTTTAATATATGACAAGTTATAATGTATATTTGCAAAAGAGCTAACATTAAATGATTCAAAATGAAAATTGTAACAAACATCTTGTACGATCAAGATCAAAAATTTGCACATTTTTACCGGTATGTTTTACGTTATAGAAAAATATACTAACTCAATAAAATTATTCAACTCAGTGAAAATTCATTCAATTTCAGTCCCTTTATAATATTGTTTTCCGATTTGTGAAAAAAAAATTGTGGTACTTTTCTGTGATATTCTTTAATAAAATGCAGTTTAAATCATCGAAATTGATTAACCCGTTTTTGTATATTGATGAGCGTACATAAAAAGAAAAAGATTCTGCGGAATTGATAACCTCCTCCTTTTTGGAAGTCGGCTCAAAATTTTTTTTGAAATGTTGCTAATTTTCAGGGACGCACTGTATATTTCGCTATATTTATTTCAGTTATCCCAAAATTAGTTCTACTATTTTTTTATATTAAACATTTATAAAAAAATCAGAAAAGAATTTCAACGTTTGAACATACATTTTCAGACAATATTTAATCTTAAAATTCAACAACAATAAGGTTCTCACTCTATATTTCGCTGTGTTTATTTTGGTTATCCGACAATTCATATTTTTCGACCAGAAGAAGAAGACTACAATTTTTTTACTAAGAATTTTTTAAAAACTGAGAGTCTCATTTCGGTATTTGAACTTACATTTTTTAAACAATATTAATCTAAAAATTCGATAAAAATTAAGGCTCTCAATGAATATTTTTCTGTTTATTTTAGTTATTCCAAAATTCATATTTCTCGATATGAAGAAGAAGGCTACCACTTTTTATACTAAACATGTAATAAAAAAATCAGAAAAGATTTTAGACTTTCAACGTACATCTTCCAAACACTATTTATATTAAAAATTCACTAAAAAATAGGGTCTCAGTGTATATTTCCCTGTGTTTATTTTACTTTTCTTAAAAGTAGTATTTCTCGATAAGAAGAAGAAGACTACCACTTTTTTATATTAAACATTTATCAAAAATCCAATAAAACATTTTAGTATTTGAATGTGCATTTTTCAAACAATATTTAATCTTAAAATTCAATAAAAACTCAAAAACCACGCCTATGATGACAACCTTGCCACTACATTTGTATGGGCATTTAAAAAATTCCCACAATTTAAATGGTACATTTATTCTGTCTAGACAACACCTGATGACACTCACAAACTATTTCATTAATAAAATTTTTAGTAAAATGACTTTTCAGAACAGAACAACTCCAACAGTGACGTGCCGTTAACACTGCTATTAAATGTAAATAATAAATTTATTAGTTTTGCCTGAAAGAAATGTAGTGCTTTATGTTTTAAAATGCGAATATCTAATTACTTATGGTACGCCACTGGTTGAATCCAAACACCTGCATTTTCACCCCAGAATTTGCAGACAGTTTTTATGTGTTTTTTAATAGCTTTGACCTATATAGTAAAAATGCGTGGGTGTGTAGTAAATTTTTCTAGGAAAACAATCCATTGATAAATTTAGAGTAATTCCTGCCTAGTTTGAACACAATAAATAACTTCAGGGGCGTACAAAAAAATATAATAATGTGTAACATTAATGAGAATGTATATAAATTGTTTTCTTTAAGATGACAATCTATTTAATGTATTAATTTCGAGGAAATATCTATCAAATTGTATTTTAGGATAAATTGTATGAACTTAATTACTTTCTGAAAACAAATCCAGTGATTCTATTATTTCATTGAATATATTTTCGACAGATATATCTAGTAAATAACAGGTGTTTTTTTAGAAGTATAGAACATTGAAATGGAATAAAACAAGGACATGAAATTTACTTTATTCCAAAGATTAAGGCATTATAATTTTAATATGACGTCTGGCATATGACCGCCACGGCTGGCTCTGACGTAGTCTAATCTGGAGGTCCAAATTTCGATGACTTTTTCCAACATTTGTGGCGTTATTGCCCATATAATAACGCGGCGAATGTTGTCCTCCAAGTGGTCAATCGTTTCGGGCTTATCGACGTAGACTAGCGACTTCACGTATCCCCACAGAAAATAGTCAAGCGGCGTTAAATCACACGATCTTGGAGGCTAATTCACGGATCCGAAACGTGAAACTATGCGGTTACCAAACGTTCCTTCAATAAATCAATTGTGGCATGAGCTGTGTGGCATGTTGTCCCGTCTTGTTGAAACCACAGCTCGTGTGCATCAGGATTGTTCAATTGATGAATGAAAAAGTTAGTAATCGTGGCTCTATAGCGATCACCATTGACTGTAAGGTTCTGGCCAGCATCGTTTTTAAAGAAGTACAGACCAATTATTCCATCAGCCCATAAAGCACACCAAACAGTCAGTTTTTCTGGATGTAACGGTGTCTCAACATGAACTTGAGGATTCTCATCACTCCAAATACGGCAGTTTTGTTTATTGACGTATCCATTTAACCAAAATTGAGCTTCAGCGCTAAACAAAATTGGGTTATGAAAATCGGGATCAACGGCAAACTTATTTTAGGCCCATTCACCGAATGTACGCCTTGCTAGGTGATCGTGTGGCTTCAATTATTGCACGAGTTGAATTTTGTAAGCACGCAAACCAAGATCTTTCCGCAAAATCTTCCATAAAGTGGATGGACACATATCCAATTCCTGTGCAGGGTGGCGGATAGACTGATTCGGGTTTTCCTCTACGCTACGCTCTACAGCTGCAATGGATTCTTCTGTACGTACTGTACATCTCTGTGGATGCGTATTATCATTTAGAGGAAACGTGGTGCGAAAACGTTGCATAGTTAATCGAATTAATTGCTCTGATGGACGATTATGTTGACCGTAAAATGGACGTAGTGCGCGATACGTATTTCGAACAGGACCATGATTTTCAAAATAAATTTGCACAATTTGGAAGTGTTGTTCAAGCGTGAGTCTATTCATGATGAAATGCTAAACCAAACTAAACATAAATCACTGGATAGCTGACAAGATGGCCGCCGGTTAAAAGAGTGTTGCCAACTTAAACCTCTATACCTCTAAAAAAACACATAAATAATTATACGAGATTTCAATCACTTGAGCGGGGCGCAACTGTCGAAGGTTCTCGACTAGAAATAAAATATTGTGTTACCTTCAATGGATTGAGAAATCTCGAAAAGATAGATAGATATACAACAGTTAAAATTATTTAAGGGAAACTCTTAATATATAGTAATGACAAATTATAACACATAAAAGAATATCTGAAATAATAAATAAAGAAGAAATTTTTAATAAATGTCCATACTCAGTTTATATCAGTCAATAATTGACAGGTTATTTTTCAAAACCATACATACAGGGTGTTTGTAATAATTACTCTCAAACTAACTAAACTCGACTGGGGTATTATTATTTAAGGGAAGAGGTTGAAATTTGGTGTCAGTACACAGTGTGATGATTCGATCAGACTAGATAGCGTAAATGACATAATTCTGATTTTAGGGATATTTCTGAGGGGACATTGTACAACAATCTACCATCCCTCACTTACCTCCGAAACTATTGAGTCAAAAGTTTTGAAAAAATAGATCATATAAAGTTTACAGGAAAATTAAAGCGTAAATCCTAATATTGTTACGAGAATTCATCCAATATCTGGTGCAAACGGTATTAATCCAATATCTGGTTCAATTGGCATTCGTCTGATATTTCCGGGAATCCAAAATGTTTGGCTATCGACGCGACGGTTACCGTTAATGGGAATTCGTCAAATTTTAACGAAGCTTCGAGAACACATTTCCCGATGGCTCGTTGACCTACTAGAGAATTCCGAGAGAAATAGATAAATACGGAGAGTTGGCGATAGCATTCATTCAGTATTCGACTGCCGTATAGTTAAGCAGAGATAAATTGTAAATAGTTCTGTGAATGTAAATTGTGTTAAAGTAGTGGAAATAAATTAGAGTGAGTTGGACAGTGTTTTTAAATAAATTCAATAACTGAACAGAACCGGAAGAGCGTGAAAATAAAAACACTTCAATATTAATGTTCCGGGGCAATTTATAAATTTAAATGTAGCCGAGACTAGAATCCCATTGAACATCAAACGCTCGAGTCGGGAATAATCGTTTTTCACTATGCCCTATTGTTCCAACCAAAAAACTAGTATATGTTTTCCTCAGAGTCAGAAGCATTTATGTTGGAACTACTTTTCCTTAATGTTCACAACATTATGCATAATTTTTTTGAAAAACAATGCAATAAAATCTAAGCGAATTTTGAGGATAAGCTTTAATATTAATTTGACAATAATTTTTATTAGTATAAGGCAAAGTCTAATTCTATTTATCTATACTAGGGCTAACATGATAGCTATTTCAATTAACAATTATTACCATCGAGAACTCCAGAAAATTTTGTGAACCAAACAATACTAAGCTTTTGTTTTATGTTTTAAACAGAACATTGATTCAGTATCTTTAACCTAAACTTTCGCATATTGTTTGGACGCATATTTTTTATCGAAAAGTTTCTGTATGTAATTCCTAGTCAATTAACACCTCAGTATATAATTTTCAGATGATATTAACCGAATTTTCTTAAAAATGCGCTTGTTAACTTGCCTGTAGAAAAACTGTAATGAGCAATTTTGTACAATGGCTGACTTGTGCCTTATAATTTTCCTATTTTCCTTTATAGTACCTACATATATAGTAAAAATAATACTAGTAAAAAATACTCTACAAAATGATTTTAATACACATTTTTCTTTGAAAAATGGGTTGATTTAGTAAATAAACAGCACCGGTACTACCAAAATAAGCAATTTTTTCATAAATACATACTGCGGTACCTCGCTATTATGATAATATTTCTCATGAAGCGATATAAGCTATCGTGTTGTGTGTAACATCGCCATCTATATTTTAAGTACTTCTAGTACCATTTTAGAATCGATTGGTATCTAGCGGTACCACTTTGTAACAGGCCGACATAAAAACGTAGCATGTATTGTGATGTTTACAGAGCGGGTACTTCGGCGGCATACTGCGATCTAGCTTGGGCGGGTGGACGCAGAAAGTCAAGTCTTGGTACTGGGGACGACCTCTTGTAAGTTATCAGAATCGTAGGGTCGAAAGAAAATCCATTGTTCTATTTATTATTGATGCAGTTCAGCACCTTACGCAAAGCATGCGGCAATATCTTGATATAGAAGTACCATTTTTTACGTTCCGTTTTTGTTCGTTCGCTACACTCGGTACTATTCGTTCGTCAGGTATGGAGCTGCCAGTGACAGTTTGATTTATACACCAGTCTATAGAAGGTTTTTAGTGACATAAAATTCAGCAAACCTCCTAGGCCATCACTTAAATAAAATAGTTGATAAGCAATAACTGACATAATTTTAACGGTACACTCGTAGAAGTAAATTATTTGAGCATTAAAAACACTAAAAAAGGGATTTTTTTGCATATTCTGTGAAATGTGATGACATTAACATAATAACAGACAATGGAAAAGTTGTAGCGAATCAGAAAATGTTCAAAATGAGTGTTCACAAATCTTGATTGGAATGAAAAATCACAAAGATAAGCCGGAACAACGGGTAAAATAAGAATTTTCTTTAAAAAATCCTTATTTTTGTTGAAGCTGAAACAATAATCATTCTCCTAATGACAGCTCATAATGTTCAGATTAATTGAGTTCAAGATATATATTGTCCGATAAGCAAATCTTGCAAGTCATCATCATATAGCAGCTTGTCTAGTCCACTGCTGGACATAAGCCTGTCTTAACCTAAACCATTTTGCTCGGTTTTGGGCATCTTTGTTCCATTTTGAGGATGTCCTTTTCAAATCCTCCGTCCAACGAGTTGGCTACCGCCCCCCTGTTTTTGTGTGCTTCGTTCTGGGACACCATTTTAGTATTCTCTTCGTCCATTTGTTCTTGCGACGTGACCAACCCAGTCCATTTTAAGTGTGTGATTTTTTTAATCTCCGACCGACAGTTCGGTTTTGGTCGAGTTTCAGAAAAAAACGAGTTTCTGTTTAGTTTCGGTTTCAGCGGCAAACTTGCCGAAACTATGAACGAAACCGAAACTTCATTCGGGAGTTCTCGCGCTGTGCGAAGTGCAGATATTTATTCTTACTGGGGTTCTAGTCCATTTCTGTCTTTGAGAATTTGAGAAAAGTAGCACTGAAATTCTTATCAAATCAGTGTTTCCTGTGGACAATTATTTATTATACTAACTTTTCGAGATTTTTCAATCCATCGAACGCAAGACTACATATTGTTTCTGGTCGAGAACCTTCATTAGTTGCGCTCCCCTCAACTGATTGAATTCTCGCTTAATTATTTATGTATATAGTACATATAACTGAATGAATGAAAAGTTAGTATAGTAATTTCTTTGACAAGTTTTAGTAAACCTACGAATTTTTTCGTGTGATTTCTATCCTAGGTATCACAGGGGCACGGCGTTACACACAGTACGACTCCCGATTTGGAGTCTCTGGGAGCTAGATTTTCCTCAAACTCCTGAATGTCGGTATTCATTTCGCGATAAAATATTAAATTCAGTTATATGTACTACATACATAAATAATTATTCAAGGATTCAATCAGTTGAGGGGAGCGCAACTGATGAAGGTTCTCGACTAAAAACAATCTATTGTCTTGCGTTCGATGGATTCAAAAATCTCGAAAAGCTAGTATCCTAATTTCTTTGACAAGTTTTAGTAAACCTACGATTTTTTTCATGTGATTTATATCCTAGGAATCACAGTAGACCAATCAATAGAGATTTTTTCGTGCAAAAAATACTATCAGGATACTGTCTGTGCCATTACATTAAGAACGATTTGTAGTGATATTTTGCTACCTTTTCCACTCGCAACTATGGTTTTTTACTTTATTATAAACAATTGAAACAAGAAAATTGCATTTTTTTGTTGCATGTTTTTAAAATGAAAATACCAATGAAATGAGCCCAGGATCGATCCAATAGGATCTTTAGTAACACGGAAAATCAAAAAATACTGAAAAATTTAGCGGTTTTCTTTATATTATCATAACTCCGTCACTATCGAAGTTGTAGAACTGGGCTTGTGGGAACTGATAGTAATTGATATCTACCTTATGCGTGACTAAACCCATAGAGCCTATCGGTTTATTAGTTTTTGAACAATTGTTATATAAAGTTATGTTGTTATGGTGTTAAATTTTATGTCTCAAAATGACTTCAATTTTGCTCTATAGACTGGTGTAATATAGTGGTATGTTAAAACATTTTGTCTAAAAAATGAGCAGAAAATAATGTTGTAACATAGAATTATCAAACTGTTGGTTTTAGTGGTCTGAAATGAAAGTACTGATAGCACTGTTTGATATTTGTATTGTGTTTTGTCTTTTATCTTAAAATTCATCACCAGCAAAGTACTAATACGATCCTAAGACGTTGGCAAGAACTTTGACGGAACAAAGTTTTGCAGACGTCTAAGGATTATTTGGTTTTGTAGCTTTGAGTGAAATTGTTACCAATTTGAAACAGTAATTTCTTCTGTATTCGTAGAACTAGACATTAAAGAGTACATTATGGAACTTTTAGGTCATTTTTAAAGATTTTTTAATAGTACCTATCACACAAAAACCAATCCCTACAAAGTCAAGCAGAGAACGTAAGTAGATAGCAGTAGTGTTAACCCCTTTCCGCTTTAGATCTGCTTTACATACAATTATTTATCCAAACACACAAAGCTAGAAAACCTTTCTGCATATTTTTCTAAAAAATAAATAGAAAATCAAAATTTATTGACCACGCAAAAATTGATTGGCATTTTAGTAGTTTTTTCCCCTTCTTTTTCAAGTCTGTGTCTGTAGTTAATTTGCAATAAGTTTTTCTCTGTTTCTTCAGTATATTAACACAGTAAAAAACTATTTCACACGTCTTTTTTTTTGTTTGTTTTTTTCTGTTGATTCGGTGAACATATAGATGATGATTACGATTAAAAATAAAAGTCGAGGTACCATCGGTATCAAGTGACTTTCGTCGTCCACACTGTAGCATGGGGCATGAGTTTTTTATTTTTAGAATTTTACTTTTAGAGCACTGTAAAAAAAATCTACAGCAAAGGGAAATTAGCAAAGTTAGAAGTAAATTGTGTATTATGTACATTAGCTTTTAAAACTCGTATCATCTTAAATTTAAACGGTTGTACATAAATTAATTATTATTTAAAAAACAACGAAAAATTTGGTAAGAGACTTGAATTTAACGCATATAGATTAAATTATCATGATAAATAACCAAATAGTTACTAAAATTCTAAAAAGTAAAGTGTGTACCATTTAAACAGGTAAGATCTTTCTGTAATGGCTTTGAGAATAATGATGATGAAATTGTGAACTCATACACAATTGTATATGATATGTGGTATATAGTAGTAGTAGGATCTCGGGGTCTCGTCTAACCGACAAGACGAATCCCCAAGCTAAGGACTGAGTCTCAATAGATCGCAGCGTGGAAACTGCTCTACCAGGTACAACACCCTGCCAGGTACGTAAGTCGTCTACAGACAATTCCGAGTTCCGACATCGAAACAAGTTTTATACCCAAGATAGACCGTTAAGAAATCTGGTCGGACATGGCCAGGATCGATCCCACCGCCGACCGATGATTCCAACGGTAATTAAGGCTAGTGCGACGATAGCAGCGAGCTACGATCGCCTAGTAAAGTCACATTGTTTTGAGCCTTTCGACTCTCGGAACTCCAAGAGATATCGTTACCACCTTTGACTAGAAAGGATACGGCCTTAGAGGCGTTCAGGCATAATCCCACGGATGGTAGCTTCGCACCATCGCCCGCTCGAGCGAGTGCGTGAACTAAATGTCCGAACCTGCGGTTCCTCTCGTACTGAGCAGGATTACTATCGCAACGACGAGTCATCAGTAGGGTAAAACTAACCTGTCTCACGACGGTCTAAACCCAGCTCACGTTCCCTATTAGCGGGTGAACAATCCGACGCTTGGCGAATTCTGCTTCGCAATTATAGGAAGAGCCGACATCGAAGGATCAAATGGGTTCATGATCGTCCTTTAGGATATGCTATTTAATGTATTGTTGAATTTCAAAGGCTGCAACGTCTGGAGGAGTATGGTCCAACGACAGTACCACACATTTTGTATCATCTCAAGGGCGGATCCAATGGGAGGAGGGAGGCGATGGGGGTCAAGGCCGTAGCCAGGATTTTTTTTCTGGGTGGGATTTCGGGGGGGGGGATTTTTTGATTGGTGATTAGGACTGCAAAATACATATTTTTGTCATGTGTTTCCAGGATGTATAAAATTGTATAAATATGAAAACGTGATTAATTGGTTAAAATTGAATCTTGAAATAAGAAATTCCAAAATTTCGGGGAGGGAGGTGGTTTAACCACAGAGCCCCGTCCTCTGGGTACGTGCTTGATGGGGGTTATAAGCCCCGGCCGAGAGCCTCAAAAATTAGTAAATTTAATACTAAAACGAGGTAATGTTAGTTCCATGAGACTTGGAAAATGTAACTTCTATGGATATAATCCAGAAATCTATGTGTTCAAATCCATAGAAAAGCATTATCTTCTATTTTGGTAAATTTAGTATAAGATCGCCCTTTGGAAACATGAGATCGCTCCTCCTGAAGTCCGTCTCTGGATCCGCACCTGCATCATCTACAGCATCCTTGCGAGTGCGAGAGAAATCCGTGTAAAGACCATTGATTCACAGAACGTTTCACAATTTCACAAATTAGAAACATATTGAGACCACTTTTTGAGTCATTGCTGCTACGGAAGACACCAATCAACATCAAGTAGTGTCAAATAAAAGATACAGATTGGACTACTTTCATCTGATGACGATATAAAGTCCAAAGCTGTTGAAAAGTTTTGAGATCAACCAAATTTAATCCGATGGAAGTTCAATGTCTGTCACCTTGAAACTAATCTTACTCAATTAGAAAAACATTTCTATTATGGATAGTTATAAATATAAACGAATGGCAATAAAATTACTGAGTAATTTTATTTTTATTTTTAGAATTATGATAGCCCTACATCTTTAACATTGACGTGTATTAAAGATTCGTATATTGATGTACTTGTATTTGAACATTTTGCCATTTAGATTCGTTTTGGTAGGTTGCATTAAGCTCGAATCCACTGGGTCATGAGCCCACTATAGAGCTTCACTGAAATACTCATCCAAAAATTGGAACCGCACTGGAATCTTACACTGTTTATGATATCTATATATAAATAGGCAAAGACAAAACGATTAGGTACCATTTTCTCCTCTGTCTCTCAACCGATTTTTGTTTTGTTTAGTAGCTACTGACGACCTTCAGTGCAGAATGCTAATATTAATTTATAATATCGGTTTATTCATTAAATAAAATATAAAAATTCATTATTTACGTCCATCATGTCAACGCCAAACAACTGAATGTGCCGCCGCCGCCAGACTCAAAACATTGAGTAATTATATATAGAGCGACCAATGCTGTTATATACATAGAGCATGCACTTCTGGAAGTGGCATGCAAGCGTTATTATTGTTTAGTGGTAAAGTAATCGTTGTATATTATAATTATACAGGGCGATTCCAGATATGTTAGAAATCTTTTTTTTTTCGTGGGTGGCACATAAGCAGTTGCATATATAGGGTGATTAAAATATAGAGTAGAGTGCAATTATAACTAATAACATAATTATATAGGGAAGCCCATTAGCGGTTGAATGTACATGGTTCTTGGAATAGAAGGTGCAGTAGAATTACAGTTATACAGGGTGGTGCTAAAAATATTATACAGAGAGGCATATACAGGGGGGCGGAAATGGAAATGCAACATTTCGTAACCCAAAAGCAGTTGTATATATAGGGAAAATGAAATATAGGGTGAGAGAAATTGTAGATATGCAGGATGATGATAAAAATTTTTAGAAAAGGAAATGAATTTCTAAGTACTTCTTAGGAAATAACACCACAGTTCAAAGAAAATTGCTGTATATTACGTTTGGAATTATCATTGAAAAAACAAAAGGAAATGATTTATAGAGTAGCCCACGAAGACTTCCATATATATGATGATTGAAATATAGGTCGGAATAGAATTATAGTTACAGAAGATAGTTAAAAATTGCATAAACAAAAAGAGTAAATGCGGTGGCTCATAGGCAGTGGCATATACAGAATGGTTTACCGGGTGGTTCAAAAATGTTAAAAAATATTATTCGTGGTCCATGATCAGTTGCATATACAGGGTGGTGGAAATATATAATGAGATAGAATTATTATAATGAGGATTTTAATAAATGTTAGAGAAATGAGAGCAATTATAGCTATACAGGGAGGTAAGAAAAAATAAATATGTAGGGTAGCACATTAGCGGTTGAATTGTTGTCATATTAAAATAAGAATTACGAATATGAACATCTGAATAAAACTTGAATGTCGTTACTTATTTGTAGAAGCGAGATGTAAGACCGACATCTAGGATTTTCGAGGAACTATCACACAGAGGTTCCGAATCTGGATCCGTTCCGTGTAATTGCTGTTCTCCCTAAAGTCCTAGGATAGAATGTCACGATAAAATTTTCAGGTTACTTAACGTGCCAGAGATATTGACACAATTCTTCGAATTTCGACCACTGGGCGACAGCTAGTACATGTAAACCACTAAATAAAATTTAAACTAATGCTATCGAAATTAATATAAACTATTATTAGGCGCAAGATTCTGAATAAACGTTATAATTCATATTCCAATTCTTTTAACATATTTTGAAATATGAATTCACAAAAATATGCAATATTTTCAATGGAGGGGAATACTGTAATCAATTATAATACTATTATAGAGGATGAAAATCAAACGAACCTATAAGCCTTTTAGCACAACTGCATAAAACAATTAGTAAAGTTATTCCAAATCACATTACTAAAAAAACTGGTAGAATACCAACTAACCGAACAAACTGGTTTTGGAACAGATTATACACAGCCCAAGCAAACACCTACTGACAATAAGACATTAATTAAAAAATTAGTGATGTACAATTTCGAACTAGCATTTGCTCGAAACCATAGAACACTAGGAAATAATCTGGTGTAACCGTGGCAACATATATAAAAATGCTCATTCAGTACAATACTCAAATAGAGGCTTTATTTGGATGGGCGACATAAACAGATCTGTGGGACTGATTTGGTTCCGAGATAAAAAAACAAATAGCAGTTATTAAGGGAGGCATTTGATCAGAAATGGACCAAACAAGAAGGCTAACGAGGAAAGAGTTTCTATCGCGTAATTTGTCATCTAAAAATTCATTACATACATCAACCATTACAGTTAACAATGTGTTGATGATTTTTATGTTGTTGTCTATATTAAAATGTGCTACTAGTTAGATATTGTAGTGCTGCTGCTGAAGCAGGGTTGGATCCCGAAAACAGCATGAATAGAATACTAGCGATATCAGCCGCAATTTTTAACAGTCAGTTTTGGATGGTTCGGAGTTTAGTGCCTAATATGTCGGTCCTTCAATTGTGGGCTACATTTTATATCACAGTTATGCATCTGCGAAAACGTTTACATCAAATGTACACTTTTTGAATTTAATTGAATTCACAACCTTTCATTAGCTTTGGATCTGCTCACTACGTCACGCAGCTCCTTCACTTGGCCTAATCTAATTCACTACAAGTACGTCGCTAAAACGGTGGGTAATGGTCCGAAAAGTGGTCTCTATAAACTTGTTTTTGTACTAGTGCTTCTCCTTAACGTGGTGCCAGTTAATGTCGTGGTGTTTGACCCACGCCTAATTGGCTAACCTAGGTTTCGTCATCTCTTCCATTTGAGTAGCCATACAATGTACCCTAATACGGATATCTAAAGGTCGTCTTGTTTCCCTTTTGTAGAGACTTCTTCCAACCTCGCAAGGTATGCTTTAGGTACAGTTGTGTGGTTCCGTTTTTGTTCTCATACTCCTGAAGGTTTCATCTTGATTCCATATTGGTGGCTAATTTTCACTTTTCAAAGAAATCCCTGATCCACTGTAATATTAAAGTAACGGCTTTGGTTTCTTGTGGATTAGTTTTCTTATAATTGTAGGCGGTTATTTTTCGTTTTCAGGATAAATATTTACAAAATAACAAATATTTTATATCTTTAAATTATGAAACTTAATTTCCAATAATTTTCAGCAACTGTGCCAATAAGTATCCGTAATAACTAGAAATTTAGATATATGACGAACTATGCCTATAATAGAGAAAGTTTTTTTACTAGTCTGTAGTAAATTCCAATGTTATTAGTTTAGGACTAGAATTAAATTCATTAGATTCCCTTTGGCGTAGATTTTATTGTAGCATCAGTTTAAAAATTTAGATATAGCTTGTAGAATATTTATTTGTAGTTTGTAGCTGGTTACTACAGGAACATACTTCTTTCAATAGCAATCAATATGTACTAAGGATGTACTGAAATAACTTCCAAACAATATTCTTGGATTTTCAAATTATTGTCACACGACGTTCTGTTTGAAACAAGTGCATTCTGCAATTGCTTGTAATAAATTAAAGGTTAAACCAAATATTTATCCAGATATTCAAAATTAGTAAACCACATGCTGTGAGTGTTTAATGTTTCCATTCTAAATGCTGGACAGTTTTTTTAACAGAAACACTTTTGATCTTTCGAAGAAAAATACACCCTTCAAATATTTACTCGATATGACCACCTTCTACCTGTTAACTTTTCCTGTGAATACTTCTGTTGAAAAAAAGCGATGAGAAAAATCAGTAGCACGAGCTGCCCACTAAATTGCCCTTATTTCACCTGTCCACTGGTTTCGAAAAACTTTAAACATATAATTTCGCGCCGTTCCAAAAATATTTGTGTAGAGCAGCATCTTTTTGAAACTATACCTGTACAAATTCTTCATGAAACTCCATTAGATTGTTTTCCAAACTGTTGAATTAATTACTGGGATAATGTCAATGCACAACAATGATTAATACAGGGGACTATCCAAATTATGTTAAAAAAAAAGAACAATAACATGCTAGGCCAAACATTTAGCGTCTATAGTACCACACAATTTTCTCCCTCAATTTAAAACAAGTACAATTAAATAATAAACGACACGGCAATTGTGGTTTTGATAATTATTTCTATGAATTCATTTATTAAAAAAATCTAAATTCACCTTGAAATAACTTTAAAAGTCAAGATAAAGGGCACTTTCCAAATCATAGATAAGAGATTTATTATATAGTCCCAGATCACTATCGGATAGCCAGATGCTCTACCGATGCAGATTTGATATGAATAAACATTCATATCACAGTAAAATACAAGCCATTGTAAAGTACATTTGTTTTAGCACAAATGAATGTCTATAATCCCCTCACAATGTTAAAATGTAACTCTAACCATTAATTTTGTATGATAGACAGAATCATTCCCAAAAACCAAACCCAATTACTAATATCTCAACACTCAATTAGATTTTCACAAAATCTATGGTAAAAACATTTCAAGCCTATAATTCTTGCCCCGATTTAAAGTCAACGTATAGTAAGAAAAAATCTAAAACATTCCCTTGCCTTTCTAGGAGCTGGCCCACAAACTCTCCAGAAGCTTCGACATGAAGGACGACCAAAACCTCCTCGACACCGAAGGTGGCATGCGACGTCACCAATCGATGCAACGACTAGCGCGTGACGGCACGTCGGAAATGGGAAGAGATCCAGCCAGAGTCGTTCAAGACGAAGAAGGCAACCTGAAGATCACAGTAAAAAAGAGCAAACCTATCTTAGGTATAGCCATCGAAGGCGGCGCGAACACTAAGCACCCTTTACCTAGGATTATTAATATAAATGTAAGCAAATCTGTCACCTGTGTCACCAGATTTGCATCCTATTGACTTTTTTAAACAAACCAGTTATTTATCCAGATTTGTATTCTTTCGACTTTTTCCAGGAAAACGGCGCAGCGTACTATGCCGGAGGCCTCGAAGTCGGCCAGTTGATTCTTCAAGTCGACGGTACAAGCGTAGAAGGTCTTCAACATCAAGACGTCGCCAGATTGATAGCCGAGTCGTTCGCTCGACGAGACAGGGAAGAAATCGAATTTTTAGTGGTCGAGGCGAAGAAGAGCAATATGGAACCGAAACCGACGGCGTTGATCTTCTTGGAAGCTTAACATTTGCTTAGCCTCCCCCCTAGCGACCCACCGGGGCCGAACCAAGAGCTCACCGACTGATTTCAACAATAACAATTATACTCGGCATTGGTAAGACATAAACGAAAGTATTTTGCAATTACAACTACCCAAGATCGACATGTTGTGACATTCGTCAGCCACCACATCGTCCAGATTTACGTACCATCGATTTTATTTTCGAAAATACTATCGAGAACGTCTTACCAATCGTATGGTGATTTTTATTACCAATACCTACTACATATCATGTAATATAGGACGAAATTCGAACACTTTGGCGTCGATCTAACGTGACTGAGGATGACGTTCAAAAGTTCGGGTGACGTTGTAGTTGTAGTAGATAAGAGGTTTGTTCTAATGCACGAGGAAAACGTGTCTCGTAGAAATTCCATATTTCTCAAACCGACCAGCAAAACAGGCAGATCTGAATCGCATTGAAATAAATCTCCGTAGACTTACTATAATATGCATTGCATCCATTGTAGTTGAACCATTTTTTCATGTACTACTTGTTATTTGTTGTGTACAGCTTTAGTGGAAATCGTGCTTTAGTCGTTGTACGCTGAGCGAGATAAAAATATAAACGAACAAAAAATGGTCATGCATATTATATAAACGTCGAGGTATTTTTGATTTTTTAGTTGCTTGTTTTAGTTAGAAGGATCTGCAAAATATCTCCTGGATATTTTTTAATTATAATTCGTTTAAAAAACTGTATTCTATCGTTTTCCAAAAAAATAAGGTTTGGATTGACGATAGTCACATTTTCCCAAATAAAAAAATCTTTGCTTTTTAATTTTGTACAAAAAAACATACAAGCTGAATATATGATGCGAAAAAGATTGGTAATCAATAGAAAACTATTTTAAATAATCCGTTTACATGACCGGTCGATCTGTTATTCATTTTGGAAGAACAAGAAGAAGAAGAATTTCAATAATACGGAATATGGACAAACTGCCGAACATAACATCTTGAAATGCGGCAGACTGATTGGCTAATTGGAATCGAGTGGGCGGGGACTTCGAGTCTCATAGATGGCTTTGCTTTCGCTTGTCGAAAATTGTAATACCAATTTTTATTGCGTTGTAGATAATGTTCTTTTCTATTAAGATTGCTTTAAGAATTCTCTAGCCTTCAAGAATTATTCAAAAGCTAAAACACCTAGCACCAGTATTAAAACAGAAAAGTTGACATTGGGAAATCTAAGGAAAAACAAAGGGAATGCTACCACGATCATGGACACCTAAGGTCTCAATAAGAAGATTCGTTTCTGGTCATACAAAGAATAGGCAAAAAAATTCATTTTCTACATCTACATACAGATATATATCCACATATTTAGAACTATATCATTCAACGTATGACAGCCGTTTCGAACCAGGAGTTCTCGTCAGATACGCTTCCTTGAATGACAAGTTCTAAAGTGAAATACTTGGATGTTATACACATCAGTAAGACAACAGTCAGTGTATTGAACCTAATAGATGTCGGTGACATCTACCGTCTAGTGAGTAATTTAAGTATATGAAGGCATACTATGCTATAACATATACCATACTCTTGACAGATGGTTCGAGTGTTTTATATAAAAACACATAAGTAAATATATATACAGATATATATCCACATATTTAGAACTATATCATTCAACGTATGACAGCCGTTTCGAACCAGGAGTTCTCGTCAGATAACGCGTATCTGACGAGAATATATAAGTGGGATCATAACATTTATATGGCAACAGTTATGTTAACGTCATCTTGAAGTTGCTGATCTAATTCTATCTAAATTTAACTAAACCGATAATATTCTACAGACAGAGATTTAGGTTGCCAAACTTTTTAATCAGAATGTCAACTTTTGCCGGCTGATACAAACTTTTAACGCTCAATTAAAATGTGAAGTTCTAACTCAGTGAGTTAGTTTTTTTGTGCAATATTTATAATTTTAAAAAGAATATTTTTAATTACACCTTTTCACCAAATAGATTGGGCATCATGGCTGTCTTGTCCAATGGCATGGAATACAAACGATATATTTGGTTGCCCTGTGAAAACATGCCATAGAGTCTCACCCAGAACTACAGAAACTATATTAATTTGTATGCAGTCTACGTGGAACGAAAATTTGCAAGATAGAGACCATTTTTGAACCTATCAGATCCTATCTGCTGTCCAATTTAGCGAGTTTATATGAATGGGATTTTAATGCACCCTTAATCTGTAGATTGATAGTAACATTAGGTTCCCATACACTTTTTTCATTGCAATCTATGAAATTTTTTCCACAGGGTAACTGAAGAAGGAAAAAGAAGTATATTTTCAACATAGCTGAAACTTTATTTTTTTGTAATATGGAATATTTTGCAGATTTTTCAAAATTTTTCATTTTTCGAAATGACAATCGGTGACACCATAGCAAAATCTAGAGGGAGAGGCACTCCTTGTATATTTAAAATTAATATTAAAAAAACATACCAAACAAATTGAACAAAAAAAACTGTATATACACAAAAATATATTTTACATAAAATTTCTTTTTGTAAAAAATACAGTATTATATATACGATAAAGAAAAAATTAAAGAGAAATATTAATTGTTTTGTAAACAAGAATTATATAAAGATTGCTATTATCGAAAAAAAGCCTGTGCCAAATATTCATCAAAAACAAAATAAAAAGAGAAAAATAAGAAAACAGAGAGTTAACACAAGTCTTGAGTGTGTTATAGTCTCAAAATTACTGATAATAAAATGGGTGTTTTGTGTTAGACAGGGTACGAAATAAAATGTACAAAAACTTGGTCAAATTAGGGTTTTTTATTAATTTATTTTTTATTTAAATTGTTTTAAATTTTGGTTACATTGGTGATTTGGTAATGATAGCCCAAAGTAGTTACCTTGTGGTACACCTAATCCAAAAAAATATTTATTGTAATATTCGATGAGTTTGTAAAAACTTAACATTTTGTGATAAATAATTTCAACTATACTTAGTGAAATAGTGAAGCAACACCTCGTAAGGGTGATCTAAATATGTTCTTCACGACTTTAATAGTAACTAAGAAATCATTAATTTTAAGAGATATGATTCAAGTGGTGTTTACACTCTTTTTTATATTAGACTATTTTCAGAGTTCCTTTGAGTTTTTAATGATACAAGAAAAATTAATTTGAAGTGACATTTCATCATGGCTATTATAACTAAAGGCAAATACCAACAAAATTATGAGTTTAATACCATATATCCCAGGTTTATTCAAAAGTATTAAACGCTCAGGATATAAATAAAAAAGAATAGCGTGTACAGTGTACCTTGTGTTTGCGGCCATACATATACGATTGAGGCTTCTAGACCTCTAGGAGTAAGAAACAATAATAGAAGGGGAAGCTGAACCGTTTATGGAAACAGCGATGGCTAGACGTCTATAATAATTGAAACTTAAGTCAGATAAACGGCCGCTGAACAACAAATCAAGTGGCCCCGATAATATTTTTGCCGAACTTATCAAAGTAATCGCAGATCAAGAAGGAGTAAACCTACATACCTCAACATTCATGTTTAATGCATCCACACCAAAGGTATTACTTTACCAAAGAAGTCAGATGCGTCTCAGTGTGACAACTACTGAAAGATCAGTCTGATGTCACACGTGCTCCTGCGAATTATACATACACGTAGGTATATATAAAAAATTTGACAACCAGATAGATTAGGGCATAAGTTTTGGAGTCTTAGGCTGTTTTTGCTTTGCAGACGGAGTATTTCTCTTCTCTGGAGAAACCAGAGCCGTTTTCTAAATTCCATTTTTTCAAACATTTTCGTTCGTGTAGTTTGATAGATGCCGTTCCAAATAGTTTTCCGCAGATAGAGCACTCTATCATTGGGAGCCACCACTGCTTGAAGAAGAAGTTGGAGTGGTATCTGTTGGAATTAGCATCCTGGACACTTACACAATATTTTCTTTGCAGGCCAATTTAATACTTTGCTAGAATTGTGGAAGAACATTTTTTCCTGACAGACTAACAGTTCACCAGAGGAGTTGTAAAACGCCCCTACAATTTAATAAATTTCAAAACGGTAAGTGCCAGCATGCTTATTCCTCATTGTCAGTGCCCTTGACAGATACCACTCCAACTTCTCCTTCAAGCAGTGGTCGGCTCCCAGTGATAGAGTGCTCTATTTGCGGAAAACTATTTGAAATGGCATCTATCAAACTAAACGAACGAAAATGTTTGAAAAAATGGAATTTGGAAAACGGCTTTCTTTCTCCAGATAAGAGAAATACTCCATCTGCAAAGCAAAAACACCCTAAGACTACAGATCTTATGCCCCAACCACAGACATCCAAATTTCAAAATGAAAATGCAAACCAGGTAGATAATACACGTTTCGGATTTGGCACACAAGAAGCAGTCTTCCTTCTTAATGTCTTACCACAGAAATGCAGACACATGAAAGTCAAAGTTTTCACCTGTTTCGTAGATTATCGACGGACATTTGAATTTTGAAAGAAGCCAGAGTAGACCAACAGGATATAAAGATCATCTCCAACCTCTACTATAGCACCAAATTTAATAAGTAAGCAGCATGTTCTTTTAATAAAAATAGGAATGAGACAGGGCTGCTTCTATTCTCCACTCTTCTTTAAATCTATTCAGAAGCCATTTACATATAGGCCACAATGAAAGGAGACATCAAGATTAACACCATTTGGTATGCGGATAATACTGTAATTATGACAGATGTTGTGACACAAACCTGGTATCCTAAATTTAGAAAAAAAATCAACATAAAACCTACCTTGATTTGTTCACATGTGCTAACGGCTGCTGTTCATCGGTGAACTAAGGTCGTGGGTAAAAGATAGTAAAAAACAAAATTTAAATTTATTTGTTATGTTTTATGGCGCCATTTGGTTGAAAACCTTTAAGTGAACATACCTTAAAAACCAAAAAAAAAAATAATATGCGGTTATGATGTAATCACACCGGCTATAGTGATGTTGTATGTTCCTATTGGATTCCATATAATACACCGTAACAATGCACCGTAACACCCTTTCTCAACAAGGGTTTAATCCACAAATATTTTAGTCATCATCGTCTCTTTTTAAACACAATCTTCGCCATCGAAAAATGCCATTCGGCCCTCGTCTTCTGACCACAGAAAACTTTCATACGCCAACTTTAAAGAACGCCATTTCAATTGCCTCTTAATCTGCAAACGGAAAGCCCATGCATTCACTCCGCTTCAAGGCGAAAAAGAAGACTCCGCTTCAAGCCGAGAAGAGGCCTGTCCTCCCCGTTTGCGTTCTACGAGTCTGAAAATCTCCCTACTCAAACGAACCAAACATGCGTAAATGTCTATACAACACAGGATCGGCTTCAGATAAATGACGAATTAGAGAACATGAATTAATCTAACAGATTTTTAAGAAGACTGATTTATGGATGGCGTCAAACGTAACTGACATTGTACTGTGCTAACAAAAAAGTATTGTCCTGGATATCGTCGGCTTAGCGAAAAGTCGAACAGACAACGAACTAGGTACTCAAGGAGGCACTAGAACACCAAGTGGTTCAGAGAGCCTACGAAAAAACAGCTCTAGCCACAGCAACTCCACAGTACCAGAGGTACATAATCTCCATCAACAAATTGTAAGATTACTCAATAAGGCTTCAATTTTTTACATGTTATAATGTCAATGCGAATCTGGTAATATAGTGCAGCGCGTGTCCACGAATCCAGAATTCAAGTTGAAACTACACAACAAGAACATACAGGAAGACTGGTTGATCTTATTGCAGAACTTTCTTATGTGTGGAAAACTTTGTCTAAACGAAAACCAGTAATCTAGCCATTTTGCCACTACCTACTTTTGTGTCCGTTACAAATTTCAAATTCTTATCTAATCCAGGAAACAAGTGAAGATGAGAGAATCACAGTGAAAAGACAGAATACTCAAGGGCCTGTAACTTCTGCGGGGTGTTGCTTCTGCTGTTACTTGAAAGGAAAAATGTTAAATATATTTTAGATTTTTCTGTTAAAAATATGTACCTAGATTATAAGAAAGAATGAGTGAGATGGGAGAAAGAAGTAAAGAAAGCAAAAAAATGTTCAATACGAAACATAAGTTCTCCTTATATTGCCTTCACTGCATTTTGCAAAGCACTGTTGATTTTTTCATGCGCTGATATATTGTAAATAGTGTTGAATTAGATGTTTAAGGCAAAAAACTATGGATATGATGTTTATATATTTAGTAGAAACATTTAGTATCGAATAAAATTTAATGAAACAAAAATCAGATCCTATAGAGCTTACACCTTGCGGAATTTATTGGGAAATGTTGGCAAGTTGTTAGAAATTAAGAGGGTTCGTGAAAATTCAGCGTTTGGAAGCAATAATAATCCTTCTTACTGAGCCAATTTACGAATTTTTTTATTCTTTTGTAACAAAATTAATATAGCTCATTTTTAATTTAATTTTTATTAACATTTTAATTACTGTTACAAGTCAATAATAATTTGCCTTACTAGTTTAAGATGGTTTATTTTGATTTATTTTTAGCATATGTTACGCTGAGTTTTCACGAAACATATAATAATGGTTCGTTGCAATTTTTGGCTAATATTAAAAATCTCTGTATATAGTGAATAGGTGCTACTATAAAAATACAATATGTTCAATAAATCGGTTGTTCAAAAATGAAAATAAAATTTATATCAATTTTAACATAATTGGTTGAAATTTATTAGATCAATAATTAATTTTTTATATTCCAATTTGTTCATGTGGCTGAAATAAATTTCTATTTTACCTGTAAATAATATCAAATCTTACATTTAGCACATATTTTATTTCAATGTGATCTATGTCAATAAATTAAATAATATGAGTTATGAAAAAATACGTGAAAATATTTTATAAATTCCAAATATTAATTATTTTAAATAATTTAATTTACATATTTAGAGACTCTAAATTTATAATTAAATTTAATAAATTTGATTTAAATATAAATATTATTGATTGTTTTACCTGATAAGTTTGTTTATAATTTAAATGTGAAAACAAAAATAGAAATTTATTTCTAAACCCTGCAAGTCAATCTTTCACTTATATAATAAAGTATACGCATATGTCTTGTTTCCCCACAGTTACTTATATTAACTATTGTTGTTGTTGATAATGTGCATTTTGACAATTATTAATTAATTATAAAATATTGATAACAAATCAGGGAGTAAAAATGCTGTCAAACAGTTACAAGCAGATAAGACGTTTGATGATTGATTTTCAGATTATTAGAATATTGTTGATATATATTCATTTGTTTGTCTCCTCAAGATTGAATAAAATTATATAAAAATTAAAAAATTGTTATATTCAGCCAGCATTAATAAATTGTTATGTTTGTTTACACACATATATCGCTAAACAATTTGGTTTTACAAATAATTTTTTAATTGTGATCCAACAGACTAATATTTATATGAATTTTTTGAATTATAAATAAATTGTCATAAAATATGTTTGTTTTATTTAAAACTTCTAACAAGGTTATTATTGAAGTTATTATCTAGAAATATACAGGGTGTAAACGGTTTGAGTGCAAAGATTTTGAAGAACAATACTTCATGCAAAAACAAATCAAAAAGCTTTATAACATTTTCTAAAATAAACTATAGTTTTGCCAAAAAGGACACATAAAGTTAGAGTTTATGTAGCCCTTGCTACAGTGAATAATACAATAATTTCGATTTCAAAATGTCGGTAAATCTAAATTTGTAAATACTCAATAGCTTATACATCTTTAATAGCCACATTAAAAATGAAAATTGATTATTTAAACTCGAAATATGCTTTTATAATTTAGTGTAAGTTTCTCCGAATAGATATGGCAACGTGGCATACAGACCAACTTATTTACTACATTTTTTACTTTAACGACGACTGAGAGTTACGATTGTTTTTTGCGATTTCGATTCTTGTAAATAAGAATAGATAAACGGTAAAGTGATTTGAATGATATCTATTTGATGTAGACTTCGTGGTTTGCTTTCCATTTAATATATTTTTTAAACAAATAAAATCGGTTGTGATTAGTGTGTAAGTTCGAAAATCAAGAATAGTGCGACAGTATTTATTTGTGATAAATAATGGCCGATTATACAATTAGGGAAAGACATGACATGCTCTTAATTTATGGGGAAAGCAGACGTAATTGCAGAATAGCAAGAATGTTATACAGGGAAAGGTTTCCAAACAGACGCCTGCCCAATGCTAGGACATTCGTAGCTGTTTCGCAGAGGGTTCTGGAAACAGGTAGTGTAATACCACAAATAAACAATCGCGGACCACAGCGACATAATCGTATCTTAGCTGCTGAGGATCAAATACTAGACCTTATCGACATCAACCCATATCGTAGCACACGGAGTATTGGAAGTGAGCTGCAAATTTCTCACACTGTTGTTCATAGAACATTACGGGAACAATTGCTCTATCCATATCACATGCAGCGGGTTCAAGGGCTTTCAATTGATGATTTTCAACCAAGACTCAATTTCTGTCGTTGGTTCCTCAGAAAACATCGACAATTTCCTAATTTTGTGAACAATATTTTAACAACAGATGAAGCAAGTTTTAATAGGAATGGTATAATAAATTTTCATAATACGCATTCGTGGTCTGAGTTAAATCCGCACGAAATACGCCAGTCAGGATTTCAACACCAATTCTCAGTTAACGTGTGGGTTGGAATAGTTGGTGAATACTTGGTTGGGCCATTTATACTGCCTGCACGTTTGACAGGTGAGAATTACCTTTATTTTTTGAACAACACGCTACCAGATTTGTTAGATGAAGTGAACCTACAAACACGTTCCAATATGTGGTACTTACATGACGGAGCACCTGCCCACGCAAGTCATCTAGTTGTCGACTTCTTAAATAGAACATTTCCCCGTCGTTGGATTGGTCGAAACGGACATATACGTTGGCCAGCAAGATCTCCTGATCTCAATCCTTTAGATTTCTACTTATGGGGACACATGAAAAGTAAGGTTTACACGACTCCAATTATTGACGAGAATGACCTATTAGACAACGCATTTTTGACGCTGCTGACGAAATCCGAAATATTCCAGGAATTTTTTTTCTCGCATACGTGAAAATTGGATTAAACGGTGTCGTGCTTGTCGATAGTAATGGTGGGCATTTTGAACATTTGCTGTGAATAATCCGTTGTTTCAACTCAGTTCTATCATTATAATAAATTCGGTAAGTAGGATTACATATTTACTTGTCTAATATAAATAATATTAATTAAATCAGTAATAATGACTCTTCGAATAATTTAACTGGTAAAAAACTACATATACAGATCTCATGAGTTGAATATCATATGTATTTACCCAACTTTGCGACGTTGCCGGATTGACAATAATTTACTTAATATCTTTTAGAGAGTTTCTTGGTTATTAAGGCCTACTGACCATAGTGGTATAAGAGTTTTTTGTTTAATTTGGTGTATACTACCTCCACCTAAAATATATGCACTCAAACTATTTACACCCTGTATACTCACTGACAAATAAAAACACCCAGACGATGTTTAAATTTAATATTTTTTTATTTTCACACTCGGGTTTAGTTTAGTTCTTGGATTTATTTAAAAACACAGTTTAACTCACTCTAATTTATTTCCACTACTTTAACACAATTTATATTCACAAGAAACTATTTACATTTTATCTTAACTATACAATACGACCGACGAAAACTGAATCCGTCCTATCCCAGCTGTTCTTATTTATATATTTATCTTGGAATTGTCTGGTACGTCCACGAACCATCGGGAAACTCTTTCATGTTCTGGAAGCTTTAAGGGAATTCCCAGTAACGGCAGCGGTCTACCGGTTGATAGACAAACATTTCGGATTCCCAGAATTTATCGGTATAATGCCCCTTCCACGAATTGGTTGATAGCCGATTGCACCAGCTGTCGGAATGAATTCTCGTAACATTGCCCCCTCCTTAAGACCATTTCGTCCCGGAATGTCCTAGAATCCTTCCCGGTGTGACGATATTTGCAGGACTCTCCATTTCGACATCGGGAAGTTTAGTGGAAGTAACAGTCAACAGTCTTCGAATTTGGGCTGCGAATATTGAGACAACATACCAGGATGTCGAATATGTGGATGCCACTGAATCGAAAGATTGTTTCCATCATACTTCTCACCACCCTCCAATTCAGTCCATCCAACCCGCAGGTTATCTTTGGGACCGCCTTCTCAGATTCTTCTCCACATCCTCCAATTCAGAGTCTTCCAAAGAATGTATGTTGGATTGTCCTGTGAGAATGTTTTCGTTATCAAATAAAAGATGTCTCTGGTACCCATTGATTGTTTATCTTCGAGATGAAGGACCTTCCCTACCGTTGGATCTTGCTCCCTATCTTGGAACTGGCCGGGCAAACACCGCCTTTGGAATGGAGATTCGAGCCACACAATGAGCCAGGGTATATTGTAAGGGCACCTCAAACAGGTGTCTCGGGGTTCCTCTCTCGTTACGTCGTGCTGCACTTTCTGCCCATCAGAGTACAGTGCCATAAACTGCTCGAAGGTTATCTCGTCATCGGGTGGTTGGATGCTGCGGACTTGGGCTTGGTCAACTTCGCTGTCATGACTTCCGGCATAAGGGGCTAACCTGTTGAAATGTACGACCTTTTGTTTTCCCCGAGGTAGCTTCTTTATTCTGTAGACAACATCGTTGATTTTCTTCACGATTTGGTACGGCCCCTCCCAAGATCTCTGTAGATTGGGTGAATATCCACGACGACGTTGCGGGTTATACAACCAAACAAGATCATCAACTTGGAATTCTCCGCCCTCGGTTTTGATTGTGTAGGCTTCCTTCATTCGGGCACTGGCATTCTCGATGTTTAACCGGACTCGTTCATGGATATCGTTCATCTTTTGACGTAGCTGGCTGACATAGTCTTCACCTGCGATCTCTTCTCCTGGGGGACATCCAAACTTCAATTCGCATGGTAGTCTTAATTCTCGTCCCATGATAATGCTGGCCGGGGTCTGACCCGTGGACTCGTGCACAGACGAACGATATGCCATTATAAACAAGTGCAGATACTGGTCCCAGTCTCTTTGGTGGTCAGAGAGTACCTTTGACAAATGGCCGTTAATGGTTCTAATTCATCCGTTCTACCATTCCGTTGGATTGCGGGTGTAATGCTGTCGTCCGTGTTTTATTGACCTTCAAGAGTTTGCGAAAGTCGAATAACAATATAATAGTAAGAAGTTAAAGATTAAAATTTGGTAAAGTTTATTGAACGTTTTTTCATGTAAACTTTTTTTACAATTAATATTGTAGTGGTTTTTGCGTTTTTTAAATTTACCAAAAAAACAAACTGATGGGATCCAAAATCGATGTTTAGTAATGCTAGAATGTCTAGAGAACGTGTAGATCGAATGTGACGCCCGCTAAGTGAATTTGAAAGAGTTCGAATTATTGCTTTAGGGGAGGCGGGTTATTAATTTCGAGAAATCGCTAACCACACGAATAGAAATCCAACTACTATTGTGAGATGTTATCAAGCGTGGTTTGATAATACCCAAATTCGGAAGTAGCACAAATGACGTTCAAGATCGACGTTTAAGTGGTCTTATAAACGTCTTCTAAATAAATATAAAGCCATTGACAACGAAGTCAGAATAGACTTTGAAACGTATGGTTTTCCTTCAATATACGTCGTTTTATTTCGATTGTGGTGTTATTGCCCAAAAAAACATAAAAGTAATCGACGTTTAAGATTTATGGCCTTTAGAGACCGATTTTCCTCAACTCAAAATTTGGCTGATGAGTGGTTAGGAGTGCCCGAACGGTTTATCGCCGTATAAGGTCTTTTGGACTTGCAGCAGAATCGACCCCATCTTGTGCTACCACGACAATTCTGGCACTTTTGTCACAACTTCGTAATCACCTTGTGAATGATTCGAAGTATTCTCATATTCGGTGATGCTTTTGTTCAGATCTTCGCGTTGACTTTCGTCGATATCTCTTTGTTCGGAGCTTCGATAAACATAAGATCCCTGATATTCTTGAAAATAATTGCAAAAAGTATGTGAATCATTATTCAACTGCAGTTCTGCAAAAGATTTGTCAAGCTGCTGCATCTCTGGATTATCAACAACAAAAGAGTGATGCTTATCTCTCTAAGTGGGTACAATTTTCAACATGTTCGCAAAGCCAATAAAGTTCCACAATTTCCATGCTGGAATAAAAAATCAGTAGCTCTATCGTAAAATGTCAGCTCCCGGAATTTGTCTGCTAGTCTCAAGTTTTTAATCTGATTAAAGTTCAACTTTAACACCTGACTCTACTGTGACAATCTGCAGGCAGGTTGCCACTTAATGTTCTAGTTCTTTTTTGAATGGTGTTAACGACGGCCCATTCCTGGTTAATGAACATCGTTCGGTTTGTCCGAATCTCAATAGAAGACACGACTGAAATGAATAGGTTAGTTCATGTGGCTTGTTCGCAGTTTGCAAAAATCTCGTTGTGGTCTTCTTCGACGCAATCTCTAAATATTTGTATTAACAGAAGACACTATAATTACCATTTCACATTAACCAATTACGTGAGCAAAAATCGACTGGAACATTTTTAAAATCTCGTGCATACTGAACGACAACATTGGAATCTGGAATGGCATCAGGTCGTCTCCTTTGATGAATCTCGATTCTGCGTGGGTGGACATGATGGCCGAAGAAGTGTTAGACAATGTCGAGGAGAAAGAAGTCAACCTCAATTAGATGTTGGGGTTTTCCCTTTATTCATTTAAAGGGAAACATTGATGAAGATTCATCTCCATACGACTTGGTTGAAGAAGTTATGACAAAATAACGAGCCTACGATGACGCTATGGATCAGTCTACGTGAGTGTTGCAATTTAGAATAGTGAGAAGAACGTCGTAATTGCCACACCAAATATCCCTAGCTCCAATAATAATCGGGTAGATTTTAACGTCAGTGGAATTTTGATTGCCATAATTTTATTCGTGAAGTCAGGTTCTTCATAATACTCCTTTTTCAATCTATAACTTTCGGCGAGCGAACGAGGACTTCCCAGTAAACACCTACTTCAATAATAATGGCCTTTGTTGATAATAAGGTCGGGAATTCTTAGGGTCCCAGAGTCTGCTCTAATTCTCGGCTCGACTTCACTTTCCCACCCACTCTTTTTGGCGACATCCTGGATGATATTAAAGATGTTGTTATGTCGTTTTATTCGAGTGCTGTGGGTAATGTAGATTACAGGGTAATCCCTGTAAAATATGGCAATTGGATTCGCGTTTTTTCCATTGACGGTAATAGGTTACCGCAGAGGTGGATAGCTTTAACATAACTATTTCCTTACCAAAGTGGGGGAGGGTTGGCTATCCAAGAACTCGAAGCACTCGAGGAGGCACATTATTTGATACCATTCCCAGACCAGGATTTGTCTAAGTCATTTATTAAACTATTGGTTATATTGCTGGGTGTATGAAGATTGGTTAAAGACTTGATTTTACCAATGTGGTGTTCAGTGAAGGATTTGGCTATAGGTGGAATGTGGGACATAATTTTTGACATTCTTCTGGTCATAATTTCTGGAATTTTTAACGCGAAGGGGAAAATGTTTGGGTGCATATAAGAAAGGGTTAGTTGTGGAGAAGGGGAGATGAAGGACAGTCTTGACCAGACGACGGATTAGTCTGTCAGCTTCTTTAAGAAGTTTTTTTGTGACATAGATATTTTGTAAGGAACTAATCCATCGCGGGACAAGATAGGAATTAAGGATAATGAATTTTTGGGAAGGTTTGAGAGGGGATCTACGAATACGGGAGATTTGGGTCTGAAGGAGATCAAGGTTAGGAAGTTCGGCACCCATCCGATTATAGCGAAGCCCTAGATATTTTAGGGTGTCCATCCCTACTTGTGGAAGCGGCTCATGGATTCTATATTTCAACAAGACAATGCTCGGCCTCATGTTGCTCGAGTGAGTGTAAACTATTTTGAAGAGACCCATGTGAATTTGTTGCCATGGCCGCCCAGATCTCCCGATCTTTCACCCACAGAACATGTTGGGGAGTGTATAGATAACCGCGGTGGACAAACACCTTATTAACAAACTCACTTCTTAGTATTTTTACACAAATTTTAATCACTCACTCCTTACTATAGCATATATATTTTACCAAAACAATATTAAGCATATCCTTCAGTTTCTAGTGGGGAAATGAAGGTAAGTGCTGGATTTCTTATGACTTGGGAAAAGTGTGTCAATTATGAAACAAAATTTTATCTTGCTCAAAAATTAATAGTATCAATAATTCGCCAAATATGAGAACTTCTACCGTAAATGTGATTTTACAGAAAACAGATGAGTTGCACATTGAATTTTACAAAGATTAGATGATATTGGAAAAAAGTTAATAGTTGGGAATAACAAAGAAATGTAAAAATTATGATTTCAACTGAAGTTGCAATAAGTTGTTGATCAAATTTATTGTTTTAAACACTCAACACATTTTACGCCTTATTAGGGCCTTATCAAAAGTACATGTGATACTAAAGTTAAATTTCAAAAGTAAAATTATAATTGTATTAATAGTAGGGAGAACCAATTACTATAATAATAGCAGAAGAGACAATATGTAACAAAAGAATGACATTTAAACATAAAATATTCCTCACCTAATTTTATTTCAGTCTTTCTTCTTCAACCTTGTATATTTCTTCTTTCTTTTTGTTTGTTAAATATTTTTCAATTCTTATTTATATCTTTGTTTTTAACGTTGTATGTCTCTCCTTGCGTTTCGCCGATGTTTCCTGGTCTCCCCCCATTTAATTAATTTTTCCACATTTTTCAGTCATTTACTGGTCTCCTACGATTTGCTGGTAGCTTTTCCATTTCAGGTCTCTTTGACTTTTGTACTGTTGTAGTTTTCAATCTGAATTAGTTTTGGAATGAAATTCTTACCACATTGACTAATTCTGCCTATTATTGTTTGAATTTATCTGGTTACTGACTTTCAATGGTATATGCTTTACAGAAGTTCAGAATTTATTTATCAAATAAAACTAATATTTTGAATTTGAACGGAATGGATAAAGTTAAAAAAAAACTCTTTGATCTACATGGTTTTATTTGAGATTTGGTCCACATACATATACACTTGGGACAAAATTACACATATAATTGTTTTTCTTAAATTTTAAACACTTCTATACCCGAAAGTCTATTAAATTGGTGTAAATAGGAATAGATTTCTAAATATGATTTCAAGAAGAATTTTATAAGAATACACAATCTATTTGTAGATACATTTAAAATTGTTCTCTAAGATAAAATAATTGACGATTAAATAACTTTCACCACTTTTAGGTCGTTTTTTATTATCAATAAAGCACAGAAAATGTGTCAAAATATTTTTTTCAGTAATATCTTAAAATTATGACTACAATAGGAACATAAGAATAAAAGTGGGCACTTATATATCTCCTGAATTTAAAAAAGACAATATTCATGTTGTGTCATCTGCGTAAACGTCAAATGATTTTAAATGAAATACAAAATCTGTTCAATTTGCAATTATACAGAATTTAAAATAAATCAATAGTAGGAATTGCACCCTATTTGAAGACATTATGTATCCTTCAGCAACATAACAATAAACATAAAATTTGACTAGCTAAAATGGCAATTACAGTTGATACTGACATAAAAAAAATTGGTCAAAGTCTTAGTATATAGGAATGTTATCACACAAATTTTGATTTGATATATTTGTTTTGATTATTGTAACTAACTATAATGCTTTTTTACTGGAACTATGTCATCACAGTGAAGAACTGATATGGAATGTAGAATTACATCACACATTTTTTTTTTTGGAATGCAAAAGAAAATGACTGATCTTCAAGTTAACAAATCAGTCAATTGAACATTGTAATAACAAAAAATTTAAAGATTGTTTTAGCTGCCACTTTAAAATGTAAAGCATAACTTGTAACCTTTTCAAATTTCAATAACAGGTCCAATTCTTTTGCTCTAATTTAAACAATTAATTTACACATGTCAACTGTCATAAAATTCACTACTTGTCAGGTCTATCATCTTTGATGTCATCTTTTTTTACTTTTAGTAAGGATAATTCCCTACCAGAAGCTAAAGATCAGAAATTTGTGGGATGTTTCGTTTTCAATGGGCTTGATTGGCAAGATCTGCTGCAAAAGAATTTTAAAAATAATAAACAGTTAGTTTATAATTAAAAAAATTATATTTACCTTTGGAATTGATATTCAGGAAGTTTTGCACCATATTCTTCTAGAAACTTATTGAAGTCTATATTGGGCAAGAGCTGAAAGGAAAATATTAGTATTAATACGTTTTTTTAAGTGCTGCAGTGCAACAAATGTTTGAAAAACTGTGTGTGTTTTTTTTGTTCAATAAAGACCGGCTTGCATCTAAGGATTAAAAGATATTTGTGTGTTATATATGTAGATGTGATGATTTTTTAAATATATATTACACAATGGCTTCATCTTAACTGACTAGGTGGCCACCAACTTTTCTAAATTTTAACCAAAACAATGTGGTAAAGAACAAAACTGAATTATGAGGGAATGATCATTTGGGTGGTTAAATTAATGTTTGAATAATTAATTTTACTCTAAATATTAAGTATTTCCCTGAAAAACTTGACTATGTATTATTTTGAAAATTTATTTTTTAACTAATAATATTAATTAATTAATTAATCATTATGATTTCAAATCATAACAACCCTTATATCACTTAATTGACCCCCAATTTTAGGATTTTACATCTAATGGTTCAATTTTAATAAACTAACATTTGTTTTCACTATAAGAACAAATTTTATATTTTATACATTTTATATATACTGGAAATACATAAATAATAATATACAATTTTAAATCTTAATCAAGCATCACCTTTCTAAAAATCATCCACTCCCTTCTAAATAAATGTCTGGCTACTGCCTTGATTCACTCTAAGGGATGTTTATTTTTAAAGTAATTAATAAAATTAAATCAACATTTGTTAACTGCCATTATGTATGTTCAAATATGAACACTAAAATTATGTTGTTTTCTGAATGATACTTGTGGCATATTTTTCAATGTCTAAGTGCTTCTTGGGAAATAACACCACAGTTTAAAGAAAATTGCTGTATATTCCAAACGTTCCAGGGTCTAGATTCAGACCCCATTGTCAATGGTTAAGGAACTACGGATTAAAAAGGCACAATTCTAAGATGTAAATTAAAATATTTGACAATGTGTATTATTTGATTTTTGACGTAACTAAGAGAATTTTATTTGTAATATACAGGGTAGCACAGATATTTCTAAAGATCATATAATCATAAAGTTCCTTTCAAATTGGAAGAATTTGAAAGGGAGATCTTTAGAATTTTATGTGGCGCTCCTAGGTGCGACTTTGTTATAAGATAGTGCATTCGCCAAAAATGCGATCAAAGAACTTTGTTGATTCAGTGATCCCATTAAAACCATAAGGGAAAACCTAGGAAAAACCTTATGAACTATCCCGATATTGGGTTGTTCACAAGGACATGACCATTAGCAATTTCTTCCTTAATCATCGGCAACCAGGAACGACTGAATTCTACGGAGGTAGTAGCGATACAATCGTTTTCATTTAATAAAATTAAAGCAGACTCATTTAGTTTTCTTTTGGTGTTGTGTTCTTCTTTGTGTAATATAACTGAATTTTGAAACTGTATTTTATGAGGTCCCAAGCATGTTCACCAAAGTCATCGTTCATTCAGGTCTAGATTTATAGAATTTTATTTGATTTTAGTGTATTTCTTGTTTTAAATGATGTTTTGAGTGGGAAACAGATATAATATCAAGACATCATTTAAAACAAGATATACACTAAAATCAATTAGGTATATCAAAAACCAAACCAAATAACACAACTCAAAATACAAAAAATTGCATTTATAAAATCCCGTGTGAATGTAATAAATTCTATATTGGAGAAACCTCTAGACCTCTAAATGTTCGAATAAACGAAATTACATAAAAAAACGACAATTTGAAAAATCCATAATTTGTGAACATGCTTGAGACCTTGGTCATAAAACACAGTTTCAAAATTCAATTATATTACACAAAGAAGAACACAACACCAAAAGAAAACTAAAAGAGTCTGCTTTAATTTTGTTAAATGAAAACGATTGTATCGCTACTACCTCCGTAGAATTCAGTCGTTCCTGGTTGCCGATGATTAAGGAAGAAATTGCTAATGGTCATGTCCTTGTGAACAACCCAATATCGGGATAGTTCATAAGGTTTTTCATAGGTTTTCCCTTATGATTTTAATGGGATCACTGAATCAACAAAGTTCTTTGATCGCTTTTTTGGCGAATGCACCTAGGAGCGCCACATAAAATTCTGAAGATCTCCCTTTCAAATTCTTCCAATTTGAAAGGAACTTTATGATTATATGATCTTTAGAAATTTCTGTGCTACCCTGTATATTACAAATAAAATTCTCTTAGTTACGTCAAAAATCAAATAATACACATTGTCAAATATTTTAATTTACATCTTAGAATTGTGCCTTTTTAAACAGTAGTTCCTTAACCATTGACAATGGAGTCTAATCTAGACGTTTGGAATATACAGCAATTTTCTTTAAACTGTGGTGTTATTTCCCAAGAAGCACTTAGACATTGAAAAATATGCCACAAGTATCATTCAGAAAACAACATAATTTGAACATGCATAATGGCAGTTAACAAATGGAATATACAGCAATTTTCTTTAAACTGTGGTGTTATTTCCCAAGAAGCACTTAGACACTAAAATTATGTTTTATATATGTGGCTGGTGTGATCTAGATTCTATAATAAGTTTTGAGTTAATGAAATACCATTAATAAGGAAAGAAGAAAACAGGGTATGGGCACAATTTTTGTACATGTTGTAGGGAGTAATCTTATATGGGACTTAGGGGTACCATTATACAGTCTTGTATATATTCTAAAGGATATTGACAGTAATTGAAAAAATGCTGGTTAAGTTTGTGTGAACAATTGTACATTAAGAAACTCAACGTCTAAGTCATGACAACCAATTTGATAAATTTTAGAAATATAGGCTCAGAATACAAATAACAGGTTAAATGACTGCAATCAGATTGCCAACATTATTAATTTTATTGTGACTAGATGTACAAAGGCTGTTATTAAAAAATAATAGACTAAGAAGTCAGTACCTAAATGGAAATAATTTTCTTTTGCTATTAAATCTGAGCTAGTAGTAGTTAACAGTTTAGGTATATGCCTTTTCTGTAAATTGGCAAATTAACAAAGGGGTAAAAAAACGTTAATTCCAAAGTATTTAAGGTTCATTCAAACTTTTTAAAAATTATCACCAAATAGTAAATCTTCAAACCAGAATGTTCAAAAGCTATACTGAAATATATCAACTCACCTTAGATGGTTTCAAAAACCTTGAAGGTATCCTAGAAGCACCCTCTGACCCAGGCTTTGGTCCGAACCCAAGACCCAACAACATCTCCTCTGGATCGGGCTTTCTCATTTCCAAAAACGATTCTACACTGGAACAATAACTGGACCCGTCGTCTGATTGGAACGATCTGTCTCTGGATAAAAACCTTCGTGCACTTTTCGTATTGGGATCATAAATGCTTTCTTTGTGATGATTTTGTTGAGCGGGAGGTATATTGTCCACCCACTGTTGCACCGGAAAATGTGGCATCACTTTCTCGAATTTCTGGTTATGTATTTTTTGCGTAGCGTTGCTAAAAAATACAAATACCAATACTGGATTTACTGGAAATGTTAACCTTACCCGTTGAATAACAGGTGGTTTAGTTTGACGTTTAGTGACGTAGTTTGTTGTCAATGACGTTTGTCGTTTACAATGAACTAGATAAATGCGAATGTTTCTGGGAAAAAAATAATAATTAAATAGATAAGAAATCAGCTTACTCCATTTTTTTGAATAATTACTTCTTGTTCAACAAATTATTTATTTTCATGCACGTAGAGTTTCTGAATATCTTCATCAAAGATCATATTAACGAAATATAAAATATAAATGCAGATTGTTGGGTTTTGCCTAGCAACGTTGCCAAATGTGGCTAATTGATGAATTAGGTCATTTATTAATTTAATTTCATAAAAGGGAAATGAATCATTATGGTTAAAATATTGCCATAAAAGACATGATTCATTTTACGTCGGAACAGATTCTAGCTAATCACTTATTTCATATTACGTAAATTAAAAATTTCTTAGAACCTTTAAAAAATGGAATAAAAGCTTTTCACATGTCCAACTAAATGGATGTTTTTCTTTTTATTTTCGAATTATTTCCTTGAAGCAATTATCAAGATAATATATTTTTATAGTGAACTAAAAATTTATAGCTACTGTCTAATTAAACAAAGATAAGGAGTTTTAATCAAACTCAGTTCAAATAAAATATTTTCACTTTAGATGAATGTTTCTTGCTAATTAAATGTTTATGCAATCAAATTTAGCAAAAAGTACATTTTTTATTCAAATTAAACTTATATTGATCCCTAGTGCTGGCATCTATTGGCTAATGTGCTAGTCATTCTGGTAAACAATGCGACCTAACCCTAAATTTATTATCAAAACTTTATTTGGAATATTTGCTTTATTTTTGTATTTGGAATATCTTCTTTATTATATTATACAGTGGAATGTAAGCCATTTTACTAATTTCGAAAACAGTTTGTTTTCCTCTCGAAAACAAAATTTGAATTGTTAATTAGCTATTCTTTTTCGACTACCTACATTTCTTTAAACGATTTTAGTGTGCTTGGCCGAATTTGGATCCAAATTTAGAAGACCAATCAATAGAACCCACAAAGGATGAACCTGTCAGAGTTATGGTCATTGCAGACACACATTTGTTGGGGTCCCGACGTGGGCATTGGTTTGACAAGCTTAGAAGAGAATGGCAAATGTACAGGGCGTTTCAAACTGCCATGGTGTTACATAAACCTGAATTGGTATTTGTTTTGGGGGACTTGATGGATGAAGGGCAGCACTGCAGCAGTGAAGAGTTTGAGGGCTATGTGAACAGATTTTATAGATTGTTTAGAGTTCCGAAGGGTACCAGAATGTTTGTTGCTGTGGGAAATCATGATATTGGGTTTCATTATAGGTAAGAATTTGTTTTCTAAGCAAAGTTAAATTGAATGGAATTTCATTTTATCATAAAATTACCTGGAGACAGAGGCATATCTACTGAGGGCATTTCCCTCTGCCCCCAATATTGGTGATGTACTAAATTTTAACTATTATATTTTCTTGCCCCCAATCAAAATGCTGAAGATAAGCCTTTGCATGAATTTTAAGGAATTACATCTGTACCTACATTAATGTTTATCAATTTTCAAATATATTGCCAAAAAAAAGTAATTTCAAATTATGTGAAAGATCTCAACACTTTCACTTGTCAAAAGGTGTTGTCTTAGTTAAATACCTACTTGATAAAGAATGAAATGAGTCATATCATTTGTCACCTGGTGTACACAATTTAATACAATTAAATAGTTTGCTTTCTAGCTTAACTTAACTGTAAATAATGATTACTCAATTTTAAGATATTTGTACCATATTATTAGACCCAGACAAAAAATCCTGTTTTTATGTGACATATCAAAAAATCCATTTGAATACTTTTTAGTTTTAATAATACAGCTGGACATTAAATTAAAATAACACATTTGTAATAGTTTATGTGGTTACCTTATGCTGCAATGATGTTTGTTTTCTTCTGTGAACTCGAACTCTCTCTGTAGTACATATTACAATTTTTCAAATTTCATGCTTCAGCAACCCTATGACTTAATCATTTTAATAAGATTCCTCTCAGGAGAGCTGCCTGGCTAATCGAATACTATAATTTTGTAATGTTTACTGCACTGTGATATTTTTGCCTTTACGGCAAGGATCTACTTCATTCTTAAATTTCAGCTTTATCTTACATTGGTGGATCCAAGGGAGAGCTCCCTTCTCTCTGGGAGCCTCAATGTTGGCACATTTTATATTAAAATGAGGTAATCTTAACTCCAACAGGCTAGAGGAACATAACTTTGATGGGTTTAACCCTCAGAATAACTATTTTTAATGTAAAAAGCCCAAGAAATTTTGCTTTAAAATTATATTTAGGTTAATTTATTATAGGATTGCGCCCCCTCCTGCAGCTTTGCAAAAATGAAAAAATTATGAATAGTAGTACACACTAGACATTGGATTAATAAACTGAAAGATTAAGTTACATGATTGTAAACAGTAGACAGGAAAGCAATAACTTGTTGGACTGAAGGAGTATAGGTCCAAGTAATAACCCTTGGTAAAATGTCTTATCACAATTTTCATATTGTGACCCTTCCTGAAGACAATTCTAGGTCCGCCCTTGCCCCCCTGAAACCTGAAATCCTGAAACATGTGTCTGGATTCTCCCCTGCTACCTCATCAGAAAACTTTTGTGAAATGTAGAGTATCAAACTTGTATGCCACATATTTTTTATCAACATGAAAAGGTTGCATATTGCCTTTTTCAATGTAACAGACTAAACTAGGATTGAAGGAGCATATTTACTTGTACTTCAATCACAAAATATTCAAGTATATCTTGTTTGTCCCATTTTTTGGGGACAGAAACTTTGATTTTTATGTCAAATCTGCAAAACCAATTCATAACATGAGCAGATACATAAACAAGAAACAGTTTGGTTGGCATAAAAATTAAACAAATTTATACAAAAATCTATCTTACCATCTGCAATAGAAAATTATTCATGATTGTGAGTTCATTGAAGTTGTTTCTTTATCATAGCTCGTATAAACTGTGGCTTTCATAGAGATTTTCAAGAAACTGGTTCTATTCTGCATCATCAAAATAAACTTTATAATAAAAGTTGATGATATCTCTTTCAGGATAAGTCCATACTTGAATCAACGATTCGTTACAGCTTTTAATTCACCTCCCATACAACTAATTAGTGTCAGAGGGAATCATTTTGTCCTTGTTAACAGCATGGCATTGGAAGGGGATGGTTGTTTTTTGTGCAAACCTGCTGAACAACAACTGATCAAAATTAGTAGTAAGTATAACTAAGAAGATGTTATATAAAATTTTGTTGAGATCATATTTTGAGCTGTAACCAGGTAAACAACTAATTTTCTTTGATGAATAAAGAGTAGACATGTTTGATGATGGGTACTTTTTAAAATAAGGAAAATATCCCAACAAAAGTACTATCATGAAATTGAATTGAACGTCAAATTTTCCTCAAAATTCATATTTGTGTAATTTATAAGTAAATTTGATACTTGTTTTACAGTCAAGTTTAAATACTGAAGATCATTCATTAAGCAAAATCATATTTGCTCTACAATTGACTGATATGAAGCAATTGAATTTGATTTTATTTGATTTTAAATGAATAATTGTAATTATTATCAAAAAATTGACTGAGTTCTTTTTTTCCTACTTAAAACTAAATTAAAATGTGAAATTTTTTTTCTTTACAGGAATCCTGCAATGCACCAAAGGAGTCTACACAGATAAATGCAGTGCCAAAATGAAACTCAGCCATTATAGCAAGCCAATATTGATGCAGGTTAGTGTTTGATGCAACATATCTACTCCATACATACTCATATCATTAGAAAAAAGTTAACATATTGATTTCTTCTAATAATACAGTTTTCATTTCTTCTGGGTTCAATTGGTATCAAATCAGGAGAATATGATACCCAATTGCTTACAAATAATTCTGTGCATACACCATATTCCATACCATACCATAACTGCTAAAGAGGTAGCTGAGACAGAATAAAACTGCCCTTTTCAAGCTCATTGTAGTATTTCCTCTCTAGATCATCCCTTGTTGTAGGCCTGTTTGTCAAAACCAAATATATTTTTTTGCACCACAAATAAAAATCTAGATAAGACCTGGCTGGTCAATGAAACACACTTCCATATCCAATCCACCTGTCAGTATGTTTGGTCAAAAGGATATTCAACATGATAGTAACAATAACAATGTGAATTTTTTGTTCCTGTTATTTTGATAACTTACTTGTTTCTAAAGGACATTTTTAACAACAGCTTGGCATGATCTAATAATTATTATGTTCAACTTGCAGAAGTAATCACATTGTGGTTTTCTCTAGCATCTTAAATTTTAATTCACCAAAAAGGAGGAAGTTAATAGCTACATTCCACATATATAATTTGTTTAATCTTGAGACTTATATGTTGAAATTGTACATAATGCCATCTAGCGGTGTAACTAACAAGAAAAACTGTTAATTTCATTAGATGAACCGGAGTAACTGATATACAAAAGATTTATATAACTCATAAGATATCTCCTAATTGAAGTACAGGTTCTATACTCCTCATTTTTTTTTATTGTTTTTTCGGCTACATCCAGCATTATCCCTTATACCGACAATCAGACATGGAGTGCAACGACTTTGACGCAGCTCCGTTGCCGATAAAGCAAGACAGATTCCGAGAGAACTGGGAATGTCTCAGCCAAGAGGCCACTTACCAATTGCTTAACCAAATCAAACCTCGTCTGGCTCTCTCTGGGCACACGCACCACGGTTGTACTAGAAAGCTACCTAATGGTGAAGGAGTCGAGGTTACGATACCTAGTTTCAGTTGGAGAAACAAAGACAACCCGAATTATTTACTAGTAAGTAGAAAGAGTATTAAATTCATATGATTACTGATACATGTGAATCTAAACACACAAACAAAAAACATTTTGAGATTTGCACTGATTTATTTCCTTCAATGACATGTGTTTCGGTACACTGTACCTTTATCAAGTCATACTGACAAACTTATCTTAAATATAGATAATAGTCATGAGCAGTAATCACTTAAAACCGTTACCACATCGCGTCGCCTTTGAAAATGTCTACTGTAGTTGAAGGTGAAACGTTAGGTAGAAAGTATTTCAATCGACCACGTCTCAATAGCGAGGGAAATAAAATCTCTCAGTTAGACTCCGACCGTGAAAGCCTCCATTCTATTTGTTTATTATATGACAAAAGGTTTGTTATTATTTGTGAGTTTCGTAAGTTTCTAACCGATGGCGGTGTAAGTTAGTTTTTCGACATAACACTTCAACTGTTTTGTGTACCTGGATAAGTATCTAATAGATGGCGCTGTGTTAATATACAGGGTGAGCTTTTTTTGATGATCAGTATGGGGATCTCGGAAACTAGGGGAGATAGAGCAATGGTTAAATTGGGAAAGATTTGCAGGTTTACTGATCCAATTTAATGACACTTTCGGATTTTTGTAAAAAGTCATGGCTTACTAGATATTTTGAAAAAACGAAATTCTGTCAATTAAGTCAAATCCCTCTAGCTCGTTTGTTTTTGATTTTATAAAAAAAGTGTAAATATCAAAATTGAAGGGAATTGTATCCCGAATATGATTGTCATGTCCTCGTTTGCTTGACAGCTCTTATTTTCGAGATATGACACAAACATATCTTTTTTTGAATGGAAACCATAGTTGGCTATGACCTCAAAAAATCGGACAGACATTTTTAGAGGTTTTCAACGATATAATACTCGATATAGTTATTCATAAAAATAACGGAGTTATGGATGCTTTTCTCTCTTATTTTCACTTTTAACGTAGGTAGCCATGAAAAAGATTGTTTTCACTTTGATGTTTCCTCATTTGAGAGTAATTCCATTAGTAGTGCTGAACTGACAGTCGATATTGACAAGTTTTCGTGATAAAATGGAATATTCTAACGAAGAAAAACTGAATATGGTGGAATGTTATATAATAAGCCATAAAAATTCAGTTCGTGCAGCTGAGGAATACTTTCATAGATATTTTAATCGTCGTCAACCTGCTCTATGTACATTTAAAAGTCTTTATGATAATAATTTACGCAGATGTGGATCTTTTACTAAACCACCAAAGGAACGTAATCAAATTAACGAAGCAGCACAAATAAATGTTTTGGCAATGGTAAATCAAAATCCATCTACATGATCTCGTGAGATTGCGGCAGAAGCTGGCACATCTCAACGAAGTGTAGTTAAGGTACTGAAAGCGCACAAGTTCAACTTTCAGTTTCTCCAAATTGACGAACATCGACGTACATGGTTTAAACTTTCATCCACAGTTTCCAATAAAGGTGTTATGGTCAGATGAAACTAGATTTACCAACTGCGGTATGTTCAATAGACACAATGAGCATATCTGGGTTGAAGAAAAGCCTTTCCATGTAGAACAACGACGACCCCAGATAAAATTTGGATTTAATGTTTGGTGTGGTGTCATAGGGTCATACTATTCTGGGGCCTTTTATCTATGACGAATCACTTACTGGGGAGCGCTACTTGCATTTCTTGCAATACACTTTTCAAGACATGTTGCATAATTTTAATGGCCACCCCGGTCTCCCGATTTGGCAGTTATAGACTTCTATTTATGGGGTGCACTAAAAAATAATGTATACAAAAGAAAGTATGAGACAGTTGGTGACCTAAGGGAGGCGGTATTACAAGCACTTGAAGAAATTGATAAGCGGTCTGTGAGGAAAGCGGTAATGTCAATCTTAAAAAGATGCAATTTTTGTCTGAATAACAATGGTGGACTTATCGAACATAAATTGTAACTATTATTATGTACTTAATTTCTTAAGTTTTTAGTAAGTACCTACTTAGTTAGTTTTTCGTTATATCTGATATACCAAATAAAACAATCGTTCAATATTTTTTGGAATAGTTATTAATAAATCAATCTATTTCATGGCTAACTATGTTAAAAGTGAAAATAAGAGAGAAAAGCATCCATAACTCCGTTATTTTTATGAATAACTATATCGACTATTATATCGTTGAAAAGCTCTAAAAATGTTCGATATTTTGAGGTCATGGCCAACTGTGGTTTGCATTCAAAAAAAAAAGAAGATAAGTTTGTGTCATATCTCGAAAACGAGAGCTGTCACGCAAACGAGGACATGACAATCATATTCGGGATACAATTCCCTTCAATTTTGATATTTACACTGTTTTTATAAAATAAAAAACAAAGGAGCTAGATGGATTTGACTAAATCGACAGAATTTCGTTTTTTCAAAATATCTATTAAGCCATGACTTTCTACAAAAATCCGAAAGTGTCATTAAATTGGGCCAGTAAAACTTCAAATCTTTCCCAATTTAACCATTGCTCTATCACCGCTAGTTTCCGAGATCCCCATACTGATAATCAAAAAAAACTCTCACCTTGTATAACGTTTTCGTATTTATTCGTAAATAATAATTTCACCCCATTGAATAGGTTAATACAATATAATTCAACATATAAGTTAGCCACAGCAACGCGTGGCCGGTTCCGCTAGTTTAGTATAAAAATAATGCTACAAGTATTTATTAAAAATATTCATTGAATATTTAGTGAATCCTCTCTTATCTAAGTGTTGTTGTCATTTCTCATAGTGCTGGTGTTCTGAGCTATACTTTCATAATATTCTCTATTAATTCTGATTTATCCGTAACATTTTACCATTGGAACAGACAGTTTCAATGGGACTAAAGTCTGACAAGTTCTCAGGACAATCTGAAGGAATTATTTTATTCTACATTAAAAATTCCATGACTTTCTTGCTTTATGACATGACCTCGAGTCTTGCATAAAGATGTAGTTGCCATCTGGATATCATTCAGTTATTTGTGGAAGCAGTTGGGATCTCAAAATCGTAAGTATTGGTTCTTGATGCATGGTACCTTCAACCCAATAAAGTCGATCATTCCGCTTTGAGCTAATCACACCCCAAATCACAACAGAGAGAGGATGTTTCACTCTTTGCAAAAATAGGATTACGAATTCTACAAAATGGTACATAATCGAATTTATAGGTGATGTTAATATGTGCGTGTTTATGATATCAAGTGTTTCATTTGGATACTTATTATTGTTAGATTTCATTTGAATTTTAGTGTAGCAAGTCTTTTGTTGTCGAATGTAAAATTATCAGAGTTAGTTTGATTCTACTGCAGTTCACGTGGAGAACTGTGAGAATAAGGCCCTCATTTTGCTAAAACCTTGTTGCGCGAACACAAATTAATATTTATCAGTTTCCATATATGAAAAAAAAATGTCCACCATAACTCGAAAACTCTAGAACTCGAATTTTTTGGTGTCTCTCTTGAAGTTCGACTTACAGAGGTTCTACGGTATACGATATTTGGTAAATTTACTTTATTTAGGATACGTTTTTATATTTTGTAACTTCAAAAATGGTACTTTTAACTGTCGCTGAACAAAATAAATCAGTCTAAATTGTGACTAGTATTATGTTTTTTTTTTAATTACAGGCGGTTTTTACACCCAACAATTACGCCTACATGAAGTGCGAGATGCCTAACGAATCCAGCGTCATTTCCATGTACTGCTTCGGCTTGTTTTTGTTCCTTGTATGGTTGGTGTACAGCGCGATGGCTAGCAGGCGTCGCAAATTCAAATATCGATGACATCATTATGGGTTTTGTTAAAAGAAAAGAAAACTTTAAGAACAAATCTTTTCAGTATTTTTTATGGTATTAATTTTACCGAACATGTGCATGTAAGTCTGATGTTTAAAGGAAATGCTCAAGCAACTTGTAACTTTGTATACTGATATATTCTTTTATTTAATTGGTAGCCAAAGAGAAATTTTCACCAAGTTCCTGTTATTACAAATGACAGACCAGTTATAACAAACAAATAATACTAAGTAACAAAGTATAATTGAACAAGTTTTTTTTTTATTTCACAGCAGTCGTTTTTTTAATTAGTGCAATGCAAATAATAATCGAACAACATATTCTCATTTTTATTGAAATGGGAAGCCACCAAGAACAAAAATTAAAGATAGCCTGCAATGTACATGTTTGGACGTGTGCTTAATTTATACAGGCCTTCAGACTGTCTTAGATAAAGTTTATACCTTCCAATAACTCTCAATAGTTTCCTTAGTTTTAAACTAATCTCTTTGGTTACTTTTTAACCAGCATTCTCAATGTATTTATAAGCTTTAAATGTTAAATAGTGCCAACAATTGTATTTTTGATGTATTTGGCACATGATTTTGTAAATAAAGGTAAAATATTTAACGTGCCAATAATGCTCATTGTCAAATTGTAAATAAACTCTCATACAATTACATTTTTTTATTGTGAATTAACATTTTTTACCACGAAATGTATTTTTATAAGTGATTAATGATACTTGGGAAAATATACTCACTGACAAAGAAAAGGCAATACCCAGAAAGGAGAAATTTAATATTGTTTGGTGAATGTTTTCAAATGTAAACTTTTTTGACAATATTATAGTCGTTTTTGCATTTTTAAAAATTTACCAAAAATCAAACTGTTTGATGGGATCCAAAATCGATGTTTAATTATGATGATTATTTGGTTTTTTCGCATATCAGAGGCATTTGTAAAGATGTCACTAATAACGGTTACAGATTGTACCATTAATAATATTGAAAATACTCCTCTGTCACAATCTCAAGAATTTTCTTTATTTAATGTGTTTTGAAAAAGTCTTTTAGCTATTTTCCGACGATCCATGTTTTCAGTAAGGCATGAATATAAGCAACGGGGCTGAGAAACGGCAGGTCTTTGTTGCTACCTATCTTTTCAACGGTTTTAGAAATAAATTGGATCAGAACATTAATGTGCCTCATTTTCATTATGAAAACTCTGTTAACTTGTCTTCCTTTTGTTGTCAACTGTAGCAGACATCCAATTGTGCAGAATTAATCGTAACTTCGGTATAAAGCTCTCGTGTGGCCCTGATGGTATTACCATCGACATTTTACTTACAATAGAACTGTGTCTACACTCTAGCGCTTCCTCTGAAAACAATTTTTAACTTGTCACTGTCTTCCGGAATGTTTCCCAGTTTTTGGAAACGATAGCTACCTGAGGCCAATCCAGCAAAGGTGGATCTATATACCAAATTGCGCATTTACCGAGCTGTATGTATGCAATCCAAGATCCCGAAATTATATGTACTACAATTTCTCTCAGATTCTTGTCAAGCTAATTGATAAACACATTTTTGTTAACGAACAGCATGGATTTCTTCCGGGTAGATCTACTTTAACCTGAATTTGGCCGTCTAACGTATGTACATTCTTTTAGTAACAAACTTTGGAGAATATACTACAAGTTGACTCTGTTTATACGGATTATCGCTAAAGCTGACTCAGGAGATGTACCATATGAATATTTTTGGCCAAACTTATGCTCTAGGATATTTATGGGCCACTTTTAGAGTGGACAAAGAGTTATCTCTCAGACCGATTCCATTATGTGAATGAGTATGGGGGGTATTATTTCCAGAATTATAAGTGTATCTTCAGGAGTTTCACAGGGCTCTCACGCGGGGCCATTCTTTTTAAATTTATTTATTAACCTCTGACATTGGCAAAATTAGTTAGTCATTGTAAATCTTTGTTGCTGACGATCAAACTGTTTAAAGAAATTGCAACTTGCAATATGCTGTTACTCCAATCCGATTTACTCTTTTTTGCCTGGTCTATTAGCCATGATGACCTGAATATAATATAAATGTTTTATTATTACATGCAAAAATTTCACAACCTATAATCATTTCAAACGCTATTAATTCACAAACGATACAGCGAGTAAGTGAAATTCGTGACCTTGGTGTCGTTTTGGCATAATTCTCTTACTTTTCGTAGAACACATTGATCTAGAAAAATTATCCAAGAATTTTACAATTACTTGGGTTTTTCTAATCATTACATCTTTCAAGATTTTAAATAATACGATTTTTTTATTATATTGTTCACTTAGTACGATCTATTTGGAAGTAATGTTCTGAGCCATATGGAACCCTCATGCTATAACACACATGTAGGATAATATTGAGAAATGTTCAGAAATAAATTTCTTCGTATTAGTTGCATTTACAAAATGGGCTTGAACAGGGGCAATTATAATATAGGGATATTTTAGCACAAATGCATTTACAATCTTTGCAAAATCGGCCTAACATATGACATTTGGTTTCCTATTCAAGTTGTTGTCATAACTTGACTGCCCTTGCTTACTCGGGATACAGAATATCCTTGGAATACAACTATGAGAACTCGTTCTTCAGTCAACTCTTCAAGGTCGGTTCACAGAATTCTAACGTTTCTGCTTTCGCAATGACTAGGTATTCGACGTACAGAAGCGAACCTCAGCGAGGTACACCGTAGAAGGCTATAATCGGGATCTGTTTTACAACTCCGATTAGGGTAATCAAGCGCTCGTTGTACCATTAAAAATATCACATCGCTACTCCGATGTCGTTTATTTTAGTTTTTGTTTTACCCGGATTAAATTGATCATAAGTAACTATATTTTATCTTGTATTTTTGTATAACACTCCTGGTAGATCATTATATGTTTTTTAGTATGATTATTTTTGTCGAATAAATTTTTTAGATTTAGTGTCCCCTAGTTTGGATAAAACCCGACATTATATTTATATATATATTTTTTGTTTTGTATATTTTAAGGAAATGGGCAGTCCATAGGAGTTACCCGATATATGTGATGTACCTTAAATTTTTGAAACCTTTGCAAAGTAATAATAAAATGCCTGGAGAACTGGCATGCCGAATATATAGCTAAGCGAATTTGAGAGAGGTCGAATTATTGGTCTACAGGAGGCAGGTTTTTCATTTCGAGAAATCGCTAACCGCACGAACAGAAATCCAACTACTGTGATGAGATAATGTCAATCGAGGTTTGCAAAATACCGAAAATCGGAGAAGAGTAGGCACCGGTCGTCGAAGGGGCACAAATGAAGTTCAAAACTTAAGGCTTTTAGAGATTAATTTTGGATGACTCGAAATTTGGCTGAACAGTGGTTAGGGCAACACGTGTACGAAAGAATTAACACCGTATGAGAACAAGGCCTTCTTGTAAGTGTCCGAACGGTTTAGCGCTGTATAAGGTCTTTCGGACTGCAGCATTATCGATCCCATCTTGTGCTACAACTGACTGAGCATCAACGGCAACAACTACTATGGTGTAGAGACAATTTTGGAAGGTGGAATTGCATCTGGTCGTCTTTGCAAACGGAAGTAGGTCAAACATTTAATGTCAAATTGTGATTTACTAAATTTGTCATTACGAACCTTTTAATTTTTAATTTTCTGGTTCATTTGTGTTTAGTTATTACTGTGGTTATTGTTATTACCATTGAAAACGGGGACCGATTTAGACCGTTTGGACTATTTGAAATATACAGGCTTTCCAGCAATTGTGAAGTCATGAAAAATAAAAAATACAAACCAGAGATGCCACAACAATCCTTTAGAAAACAAGTAGGTCAAATTTAGTCATTATTCAAGGTAACATGACAGCTCAACGTTATCATCAGGAATAAGTAGTGGAGCCATATGTACTTCCTTACTTTGAGACCCATTTTGGAATCTTATGAGTACCCCCGTTCGATTAAGATAGTCCACGCCGATGGGTGACACGTTCAACTTCCTATAAGTCTACCTCTTTTACTTTTCTGGACGAGACTGACATCCTCTTTCGAGATGTAGGTGCCTCTACTTGAGGGACGTTTTGGCACAGTTTTAGGAGTAACAGGCAAGAGGTCGGCAAAGGGTTCTCGTCTCGCGCCCCATACATGACGATGACCCGATATCTCAAGCGACGGTCCCATTGTTACCCGACAGATCGTCTTATTGCCACAATCCCAAAGGAAAACAGGTCTGAGGACTACTTAACAAGTCGGCCTAATTCCCTTTCGCTCAATCCCGAAGGAAAGTGTTTTCGGCGAACAACTTGTGTAAATTTTTGATGTCACACTCGAGGGCCGGGACCCTCTCCTTTTCTAGTTACTAACGGGCACCGTCTTGTCGCCAAAAACGAGGTCTGGAATCGACTATTATGACTCCGAAAGTTTTATGGGTAGCCACCAGGAAATGGATTTGACTACCCCATAATCGGCTCATGGTTCCCATATTTCAACAAGATAATACTCGGCTTCATGTGCTCGAGTTGGTTTAAACTTTTTAGAGGAGGCCCATGTGAATCTGTTGCCATTCCCGATCTTTCGCCCATAAAACATGTTTAGGATATGATGGGTAGAAGGCTCGGACCCCAGCCCCCACGGACTTTGGAGTAAAAATGGGCAGGTCCGGATGGACACGCATCCTCGGACCTGCATCCCTAGTGTTAATGATGGATCCGACGGCAATTCGGACACAAATTCGCGGACCTGTCGGAGTGGCAAGAAACGCATGTACTGAATATAGTTTAGAGATTTGTAGGTTCGAATGGACACGAATCCTCGGACCTGTGTGGTTGGTATTATAGGCGGAAGCGGCATCAAAACATGCCATGATCAGTACTGAATCAATGATAGCTGACTGGGAACTGAAGATCGGAGTGAGGGCAACGGTATTACCGATAGTTTGATCATATAGAAGAATTGTTGGTTCATGGTTACATATTTTTATCGTTTTAGTTGTCAAATATGGCTATTTTTATTTGTAATTATTATTTTTGATAAATAATTATCGTTATCTAAGTACTTCTTGGGAAATAACACCACATTTTAAAGAAAATTGCTGTATATTCCAAACGTTTCGGGGTCTAGGTCAGAAGTTTACAGAAAACCGATTCATACTAACGGGCATCTCAATTTCAACTCTAATCATCCAAATTCAGTAAAAAGAGGTATCATTAAATCTCTATATGACAGAGCAAAAACCAACTGTTCTAACATCAATAACATCAATGAAGAAAAAAGTTTATAAAAAATGTACTTTCTGCCAATCATTACCCAAATAAATTTATTAATAACGAGTTAAACAAAATGGAATACCAAGCAATCCCTAACAACCAACATCAAACTTCACCAAGCAACACTGACTCCCAAGATAATCACATTAATACAATAACTATACCATGCATACAGGGTCTATCAGATATAATATCAAAACATAATTTAAAACAAAAAATACATTAAAATCAATTGTATCAAAAACCAAACCCAATAACACAACTCAAAATACAAAAAATTGCATTTATAAAATCCTTTGTGAATGTAATAAATTCTATATTGGAGAAACCTCTAGACCTCTGAATGTTGGAATAAACGAACACAAAAATATACATAAAAAAACGACAATTTGAAAAATCCAAAATTTGCGAACATGCTTGGGACCTTGGTCATAGAATACAGTTTCAAAATTCAGTTATATTACACAAAGAAGAACGTAACACCAAAAGAAAACTAAAAGAGTCTGCTTTAATTTTGTTAAATGAAAACGATTGTATCGCTACTACCTCCGTAGAATTCAATCGTTCCTGGTTGCCGATGATTAAGGAAGAAATTGCTAATGGTCATGTCCTTGTCAACAACCCAATATCGGGATAGTTCATAAGGTTTTCCTAGGTTTCCCCTTATGATTTTAATGGGATCACTGAATCAACAAACAAATGTATCTTATAACAAAGTCGCACCTAGGAGCGCCACATACAATTCTTAAGATCTCCCTTTCAAATTCTTCCAATTTGAAATGAACTTTATGATTATATGATCTTTAGAAATTTCTGTGCTACCCTGTATATTACAAACAAAATTCTCTTAGTTACGTCAGAAATCAAATAATACACATTCTCAAATATTTTAATTAACCATTGACAACGGGGTTTGACCTAGACCCCGAAACGTTTGGAATATACATCAATTTTCTTTAAACTGTGGTGTTATTTCCCAAGAAGTCCTTAGACATTGAAAAATATGCCACAAATATCGTTCAGAATACAATAATTATCGTTTTATCGTATTTTTATTTTATAAAAGGTAAAAACCACAATTTTTTATACAAACACTATATGTGCTTGTTCTTAATTAAAACATTATCGATTCAGGGCTATAAAGTCTTGCTAACAGTATACAATCCAACTCTCCGCCTGCAGTTCGACTCCGGTGATCACAGTTAGACCAAGCCCGTAGCCAGCGGGGGGGTCCTGGAGGTTCAACCCCCCCCCAGAAATTTTGTAATTTTTGTTTTCAAGATTCAATTTTAACAAAATAATCATGTTTTTCATAAGAAAAAAAATTATATTTATACAATTTTATATATCCTGGAATTAAATGAACAAAAATATGCATTTTGTTGTCCTAATCAGCACATCATCAAACAAAAAAATATATCCAACCCCCCCATGCAATTCAGGTAGCTTAGGATGGTATTCCTCAAGAAGGAAATAGACCAGCTTATTGAATCAATGCCAACACGTGTTGGGGACTGTATAAATAACCACGGTGGACACACACATTTAAATTTAAACCGCTTTGTATTTTTTATTTAGATTTTAATCATTTACTCCTTACTATAGCATTTATTTTATCATAAAAATATTAAATTTAAACATCTTTTTCATTATTTCATGGTATTTTTTTGTTTCAATAAAATTTGTTCAACACCTAATTAACAAAAAAAAAATCGTTACAAATTATTGTCCAAATTCAGTCAGTGATTAAATCAATGTGTCGGAACAAGGGAAAACGAAAGTCTTATTTTTAAATATAAATCTTTTATTGGCAAACTAGAGTACAATCATATATTCACAACTTAAAAATAGAGTATATTTCTGGTATTTACAACATAGACTTCATTTCACATTTGCTTCTAGTACAATCAAACACACCCACACGATATTTTGAAAAGTGTACATCACAAAGAAATGCCAAAAGAACTAAGAAGGGCAGCAATTATAGTCCTAATAATGTACAGGAAAATTGAACAAAAAAAAAACGTAATTTGCTACAAGTAGGTGCTCACAAAATTGAATGAATTTTTAATAGTCAACTATAACTTGGAAAAATGGTCGTATAAATTACAAAATTTGTATACAGGGTTGAACAAAAGTCAAGATCAGGTTACAACCATGGGCATTCTGGTAGTCAATGAAATATTGTCAGAATCGTTTTTATACCTAATGAAAGTAACGTTTTTGTTTTGATTTTTTTTATCATTATCATGATTAGTGGAAATGTATTTATTTAACAAATAGTTCAAAATTAAGCTAATGAAATATTGCCAGAATCGCGTAATATTATAAAAATAGTTTTTATACCTAATTTTGAATTTATTAAATAATATTTTGATATCATTATCATGATTAGTGGAATTGTATTTATTTAACAAATAATTTAAAATTAAACAACTAGGAATTAAATAATTTATACGGGGTAATCCATTAACAGAAAAATAAATTTTTTTTTCAACTATTTCTTAGAAGTTAAAATGAAAATAATTTTAATTCCAAGCAGAGCAATTAATTAGGTTTATAAAACTACAATGTTAAAGCTTGTGAAACTGTTTAAATTGAACATTAGAATTTTCAAAACATTGCTGTAATATAGTAGATATCTGGAAGATAATCATGTCTTGCTTTTTGTATTTTGCAGGAGTTTTTGGGTTCTGGAAATCAATAAATGATGTTTTTTAAGCGCTTTCCGACCAATCGGCAGTTTCTTTAACATTTAGCTAGACACTTATTAGATTTCACTCTATAGAAAAGTTCCAAGTCCCCTCAATAACCCTAGAAAAAAATGCTACAAACAAAAGTTGTAGGATTTCCAGATGGTCAGTATCGTCGATTTGACCTCGACCTAGTAGATCATTTTAATATCAATTTGGAAATAGCAGAGAAACTTAAGTTTATACACACTTTTGACCATGACGATGACCTTGATTTTCAAGGGCATTTGAATTGCTGCAGGGTAGAATAGGGAATACCAAGTCACATTGGTATTGAGCGATAACTTGGTCATGACCTTGAAGGTCATTTCAAGTTGAATTTTGTCCCTTTAGTAAACCATGTTCGGAGCATGCTCTCAAGACCACGTTTGAACGTAAAATTCTCCTCTCCATTTCCAAGGTCAGAAATAGGAGTTTCCACTTAAAAAATTACCTTGACCTTGAAATTTCCTTATCCTTATATGAACTTTTGCTTAACCCTGTACATAAAATATTTATTTAAGTTCATCTCGATTTATATTGCACAAAAAAGGGGAACCCATAGAATATGAATATTAAGAAGTATGGAATCACCTATTTCTAGGAAAAAAAAAGATAAAAACTAATCTGTCTGGCATGGGCTTAATTTAAAGCGAAAAACGATGTAAAGACAGCGGACTTTTGTTGCGTATTGTTCACAAATCACCATAATTCATTTATTTTGAGTATTTTATAATTTTGTAAAAAGTTCTTCAGGAATTTTTCATGACGTAATTATTCTAGTTTGTTGCTGTATATTTTTGGAAATTTTAAGAACTACGGTTTTTAGATCTAATTTGTACATATTGTTACGAGAATTCATCCGATGGTTCGTGGAAGCGACATTTCTCCGATATTTGGGGGAATTCCGGATACGGTTCGGCTGGCGCATCGAGGTCGGCAGCTTAGCTTTGATGTATTTCTCGAAGAATCTAGCCTCGTCTCGGCGGCTCTATGACGTTCTGGAGAATTCCGAAAAGAAATATATAAATACGGAGAGCTGAGGATTCATTCATTCAGTATTCGACTGCCGTATAGTTTAGATAAATTGTAAATAGTTCTGTGAATATAAATTGTGTTAAAGTAGTGAAAATAAATTAGAGTGAGTTGGACTGTGTTTTTAAATAAATCCAAGAACTGAACTGAGCCCGAGTGTGAAAATAAAAACATTACAATATTTTCCTACCACGTATGTTGTAAATTATTAGTTTTCCATTCATAAGGTAGCAACGATGAACATTTTTTAAGAGGTAGTGGGGGGTGGAAGTAACACAGTTACTTTTTGTCTTCAGTTGAGAAAGCGTTAGACCGTAAATCTAGAGATCCCGTGTTCATTATCGAATGTCGGTGATTTTTTTTTAATGCTGCTCAATTTAAGTTGGTTAGGTTCATTATACAGTTGGATTTTCGTGAACTTTTGAACAGAGATAATTTGTGGCCCGGAGAGTGGCAAAGACTACTGTTCATCCCAAAAATATGAACGGTTTAGATGGAGAGACAGAGGCAAAACAATTGTCTGAATTTACTAAGCCTAGTAAATAACAGCACCTGTATAAAAATCTTGACTTTCACTGTGTTCCATTGGGTGAAAAGCTTATTGTAAAATTAGTTGTCTGTTATAAGTACTTTGAAGGATTAAAACCCAAGACAGAAATCCACAAAGCTATAATTAGAGACAGGCTTAAGTCAATTAAAGGCGATTCAAAACCTTAGATTCCAAAAACAACTGAACTGAGAAAAAATAATTATAAATTCAATTTATTTGGAAGTTTCTACGTAGTTTTCTTTTTTGTAAATGTTTGCCAATGGTAAAAATGTAAAAAGTTGATCTTGAGAAGTAATCGGAATGCTCAATATTTTTTCAAAAATTAATATTCGTCATTCAATTCTTCTAAAAAAATACCTAAAAAAACGTTTTTACAGAAAATGGGAGTCAAAAATATACTAATTTCAAAACTGATCTGTATCTGTATCTTTTGAATAGATAACTCAGAAGTTAGTTTTTATCTATCTTTGCTAGACATAGGTGTTTATTATTAAAAAATTGCATTTTTTTTGTAAAAATTGATAGATGACTGGTAATATAAAAAATTCAAATTTCATCATTTTAGCGGACAAATTCCCATCATTTTATGATCTCGTAATATAAACACAAATCTACATAAACATATTTCCTACACTTTGTATGAGGAACTGAACCCATTTCATCCAACAAAAAATGCAATAAATTTATACAAAAATATGTAATTAACTATTTATTTGTTCACAAAACCGAAAAAGAGAACTATTTGTTTGATTTATTCACAAAAAGAGCACAATTTTAGACTTTAGCTAAACTATAAACAAAAATTACTTATATTTACAATAACATCGACTTGGGAACACGAAAAAAAAAATCAAGGGAAGCATTGTCAAAATGCATTACGATCACATTATTTTCATGATTAGGAAATTCAGTTTCGATTTCAAAAACCAAAAATGAGACCACCTAGAACCGAGTTATCGTTCTCGCTGGAAAGGCTCGTCCAACTGCTACCCGAATCATCGCTAAGATTATCATCTCCGTCGTCATCGTCGCCGTTGTCACCGTCGTTATTATCTTGGTTATCGTTATTATCACCGTCTGAAACAGTTGAAAAATTTTCGTTACTATCAGAATTTTACTGATCATACAATGTAAACCCCTAATATTAATTTTGGGGGGTAAATTACAGAATCACATGGAAAATATAAAATTAAAATACAAATATATTTATTCATATTTTTAAAATAATTTATTTAAAAGTTATTAACAAAAAAATTGCCATCCCCCCCTGATCTCCGAAACTCTAAGAGGTAAAATTTTGAAAAAAAAATAGAGTTATAGGGCCTCGGTATTTTACCGGAAAATAAGGAGAAACCCCTTATATTAATTTTGAGGGGCAAATTACAGAATTAAATGGAAAACATAAAATTACAATTGTTTCTAACGCATCATGTAGTGTATCAAATCAAAGGGCTCATTATGACGAATCCAAATATATTTTTTCATATTTTTAAAATAGTTTATTACAAGGATATTAACAAAAATGTATAAAAACACCCATCCTCCCTTATCACCTGAATTATACCGGAAAAATAAAGAGAAACCCCTAATATTAATTTTGGGGGGCAAATTAGACAATTAAATGGAAAATATAAAATTAAAACTGTTTCTAACGCATCATGTAATATATCAAAGTAAAAGAGCGCATTATGACGAATACAAATATATATTTTTTCACATTAAAAAAAATTCCGAAACCATATGACCTAAATTTTTGAAGAAAATTAGGTTTATAGGGCCTCACTTGAACTTTATAGGATAAATAAGTAGAAATCCCTAATATTAATTTTGGGGCGCAAATTATACAATATTCTTTTTAACGCATCATGTAATATATCAAATGAAAAGGCTCATTATGAGAAATACAAATATAAATTTTTCATATTTTTAAAATCATAAAGAGATTAACAAAAATATAAAACATAGACTTATTCCCCCCTTTATCTCAGAAACTACGCAAGCTACAATTTTGAAAAAATAGAAATATAGGGCCTCACTTGAACTTAAAAAATATACTGATAAAGTTTGGGGTCCAAATTACAAAATTAAATGAAATTTTTGAAATCATGTAATATATATCAAGTGGAAGATTGAGGAATTCAGGTATTTTTTTTTCATATTTTGAAAATAATTGCTTAAAAAGATATTAAAAAAATACACAAACTTCGACCCATTAAGAAAAGTAAAACATAAATTCTAACAGTAATTTATAAACTCAAATGGAAAATAAATTTTTAATTAATTTTTATTTAAAATTTGAAAAATTTTTCCCTTTTATCTTCCAAACTACTGAACCTAAAATTCAGACAAAGGACTATATAGGGCTTCACTGAATGTTTATTAGTAAAATAAAATCCTAATGTTAATTTTGGGAGCCAAATTAGAAAATTAAATAAATATTTTTATAAAAATCAAATCCTTTTATATTTCTCTAACATATCACTCTTAAATAACCGACTCTTTAACCACCAAAACATCGAAGTAATAGGTCATCCGGCTTATAGCCCAAATTTTGCACCCAATGACTTCTTATGACGAATTTTTATTATCGTATAACAAAAATATTAAATGATGACAAATGTTTAATGACACCCAAGTGATTAATGTCTAAAAAATTTTCAATATCCCGTATTTGTTTTTGTTATATATAATTCTAGAGTATAAGAAGTCAATACCACACAACAATTTTTATCAAAATACAGTATAGAAAGAACTCACCGTCATTATCGTCATCGTCGTCGCTTTCGTTCATGTCATCCTCCTCTTCTTCCTCTTCCTCCTGAAAAAGAAAACAACCAACATGACAATCTTGATTCGATAAATGTCAAAACTTTACCACACTGCTCTCATGCCATGCCACTCTACTGCCGATAAAAGCTGTACGTTTTTTTTTTAACTAAAGCATTAGAGTACAAATCAACTATTCATCCACACCGTTTCCTTCTTTTTAAAGCATAGGAATGTTTGCAGCCACTATGGTTGATTATTGAATTAAAAGCATGTTAAAAAATATGCAATGTATATTAGAAACATATAAATAAACAACAAATTTAAAAAATATATGATATTAATAACAAATGTAAAAAAGTGGTGTGAAATATTTACTATTAACTCAAACATAAATAATAACAACAGACAAAGAGCATGAGGAAAATAGGAAACAAAACATTAAAAGGAGAAAGAAACATCTGAATAACAAGTTGAGGTAGGTGGATATTATGGCTAAAGCCAAAATAAAAGGTAAACTAACGTTTAACCGGCGGATTGTCAAGAAAGTGTAGCTAAAACCTGAAGAGTTTTGCTTCTAATAGGTACAATGGTAATGGGATTAATAGGCAGATCTAGATCATGAGAGGTGTGAAGTGTTTGTTTTGTAACTTGGAAGAATTTGTCTAAAAAATTGGGAATACAAAATATGTTTAGAACAAGTTTCTATGAAGATAGTAGTAACACTTGTCTTTCTATAATGGTGCCCAATATAAAGGATGTTCCAATTTGAGGTTAATTTTTAAATTTGCTGCCATTTATATTTGTTGTACTAGAATATCATGTTATTTGACAGATGACAAGGATGAATATTTCGGTTATTAAAATGGAGACATATGCGATTGAACAACGTGTGTTTACTATTATAAATTATTTTAAATTTGGTGAAAGTTGTGCAGAAGGTGGAAGAAAATTTCATATAGAATATGGAAGAAAAAATTGTCCGTCAAATGTTACCATTGGAAAAAAAGATATTGCAGCTGTTACTGCTAGTGTTGTTGAACAACCAAAAGCATCAATTTCATCATCATGCACAGCAATTGAACATTCCAAAAACCACTTTATTCAGAATTTTGCCCAAATATCTTCATTTAAAGGCTTACAAGATTCAGATAACGCAGGAAATAAAGCCAGACTGGATTACGTCGTCAATTCGTTAAATGGGCCATAAAACAAAAACTTGAAAATGTGAATTTTTTTAACAAAATCATCTTCAGTGATGAAGCACATTTTGAATTGGGTGTATTTGTTAACAAGCAAAATTGTCGAATCTGGGGTGAAGCAAATCCACGAGAAATAATGGAAAGACCGATACATCCACAAAAAGTAACTGTTTGGTGTGGTTTTTGGGCTGATGGAGTGATTGGTCCATACTTTTTTGAAGATGACAATGGAAATGCTGTTACTGTGAATGGTGATCGATATCGAACGATGATTACTAACTTTTTGTGAGATGAATTGGAGCATATTGATGTGCAGAATATGTGGTTCCGACAGGACGGTGCAACATGTCATTCAGCAGCAGAAACAATCAATCTTTTGACAGAAATTTGGTAATCAAACAATTGCTCAAAGAGGAAACATTAATTGGCCCCCTAGATCTTGCGATCTAACACCTCTAGATTTTTTCCTATGGAGCTATTTGAAAGAAAAGGTCTATGCCAAAGATTCACAAACAATTGATGACCTAAAGGAGAACATTATTGACTGTTTTCAAGTAATTGAACCGCAGTTATGCCAAAAAGTTATCGAAAATTTTGGCAAAAGATTAGAAGCTTGTCGTACAACAGCAGGTGTTCACTCACAAGATATTGTTTTTCATTACTAAACCGAAACAATTGTACTATCATTTGAAATAAAAGATTTGACCATTCTCAAATAATTTGTGTATTTTATTAAAAATTTAAAAATTAACCTCAAATTTGAACACCCTTTACAAAGTTTACTGGAAGAAGCTAAGCATTCTGCAAAATAATAAAGTTGGAGATATTGATAAATAGCTGTCATGTGAAAGTTGACTTGATATTGTCTTTTGTCGGAAAAGTTAATGAAAACCTTGACAGCAGCTTAACAAATATCAGAATGAATAAGAAGAAATTGAAAGTGGAGTAGTATCTAGTGTCAACACAAGGTGATAAAAATGCCAAATGTAGTAGAATAGATAGAAGGGGTTGAATAAATTGAGTAATGAGAATCTATTTTAAGAATGTATTAAAAAACTGCAGAATGTAAATAAAAATTGGTAAACTTTAAAGTTGTTTCAGTTGAGACTCACTCTTTGCGGGTTATTATTATTTTTTATTACCTAATAAAATTCTGTTTTATAAGTGTATAAGGTAACTTTGCTTATTAACCGACTAGCACTAGCTAGACCTAATTTTTGAACTTTAGTCGCATTGTCTATGCAATCCCCATTTTAACCAGTGAAACCTAGAGTCGCTTGCTTTATCCATAACAAGTATGCGCCATCCCATCAAAAACGGACTGCAAAGCATAAATGTCTGGAAAATATGTAGAAAAAACCTAAAATCGTATTTTTTAATTGGGGACAACTGTGGGAATGGGGGGCCAAGAGATGTCATGGTGAAAAAAGTTATTTATTTGCTTTGTTTTTGAAATTCGGTAATAAGATGCTAATTCATAGTCATAAATACTATTTTTTCAGAAGTATTCGATAGGTTCAATTATATTTTCCCCTGGTTTCGTTGTTTTATAGATGCGGCGCATTGATAGTTTTTGAATGACTAAAATAATATTGTGTTGTTGTTGTCTCTGGTGGATCATGTGTTCAAGTGTTTTAAGATAGAAAAACATAGAGCGAAAGAGTGGCCTTCTCGGTCGCCCGATTTAAGCCCTGCTGTTTTCGTGGGGACACTTATAAAAAATAAAATTTATAACAATTCACCTGCGACACTGAACGACATTTTGGGACAATTCGTTAACGGATGTCGCGAAGTTAATTATTTATTGTTTGGAGATTCATAAGTAAGTAAAATCCATGAAATTCTACAATGTACTTGCGACACTTAAATGTATATAACTGATTAACTTGTGGATCAAATTCCAAACAGTTTTTAGGGAATAGAAAACCCGTTTCAATGAAATATGAATGGAGCTCCATTGTTGCTTCAAAAATTTGCCCTACAAAAATTTTGTGGTTCCATTTTTTTTTCACTTGACCCCTTTTCACATTCCAAAAATTGACATCTAATAATTTCGTGTTTCAGGTTTCTTTATCATTTGACCCCCATTCACGAAATTAAAATTTTGGGTGATGACATCCTCGTTTAGGAGATATAATTTTGCGTTAAAATTTACATCTAAAAATTTCGTTTTTTTGTTTTTTTATGACTTGACCCCCATTCACAATATAAAAATTTTAGGGGATGACATCCCCGCTTAGGAGGAACAATTCTGCTTAAAATTGACATAAAAATTTAATTTTTCTGTGGTTTTTATGACTTGACCCCCTTTCACAATATAAAAAATTTCGGGGATGACATCATGGTTTAGGAGGTATAATTTTGCGTTAAATATTGTTATCTAAAAATTTCGCTTTTCTGTGGTTTTTATGACGTGACCCCCTTTCACAATATACAAAATTTCGGGGATGACTTCATGGTTTAGGAGGTATAATTTTGCGTTAAATATTGTTATCTAAAAATTTCGCTTTTCTGTGGTTTTTATGACGTGACCCCCTTTCACAATATACAAAATTTCGGGGATGACTTCATGGTTTAGGAGGTATAATTTTGCGTTAAATATTGTTATCTAAAAATTTCGCTTTTCTGTGGTTTTTATGACGTGACCCCCTTTCACAATATACAAAATTTCGGGGATGACTTCATGGTTTAGGAGGTATAATTTTGCGTTAAATATTGTTATCTAAAAATTTCGCTTTTCTGTGGTTTTTATGACGTGACCCCCTTTCACAATATACAAAATTTCGGGGATGACTTCATGGTTTAGGAGGTATAATTTTGCGTTAAATATTGTTATCTAAAAATTTCGCTTTTCTGTGGTTTTTATGACGTGACCCCCTTTCACAATATACAAAATTTCGGGGATGACTTCATGGTTTAGGAGGTATAATTTTGCGTTAAATATTGTTATCTAAAAATTTCGCTTTTCTGTGGTTTTTATGACGTGACCCCCTTTCACAATATACAAAATTTCGGGGATGACTTCATGGTTTAGGAGGTATAATTTTGCGTTAAATATTGTTATCTAAAAATTTCGCTTTTCTGTGGTTTTTATGACGTGACCCCCTTTCACAATATACAAAATTTCGGGGATGACTTCATGGTTTAGGAGGTATAATTTTGCGTTAAATATTGTTATCTAAAAATTTCGCTTTTCTGTTGGTTTTTATGACTTGACCCTTTCACAATATACAAAATTTCGGGATGACTTCATGGTTTAGGAGGTATAATTTTGCGTTAAATATTGTTATCTAAAAATTTCGCTTTTCTGTGGTTTTTATGACGTGATCACCAAAATTTCGGGGATGACTTCATGGTTTAGGAGGTATAATTTTGCGTTAAATATTGTTATCTAAAAATTTCGCTTTTCTGTGGTTTTTATGACGTGACCCCCTTTCACAATATACAAAATTTCGGGGATGACTTCATGGTTTAGGAGGTATAATTTTGCGTTAAATATTGTTATCTAAAAATTTCGCTTTTCTGTGGTTTTTATGACGTGACCCCCTTTCACAATATACAAAATTTCGGGGATGACTTCATGGTTTAGGAGGTATAATTTTGCGTTAAATATTGTTATCTAAAAATTTCGCTTTTCTGTGGTTTTTATGACGTGACCCCCTTTCACAATATACAAAATTTCGGGGATGACTTCATGGTTTAGGAGGTATAATTTTGCGTTAAATATTGTTATCTAAAAATTTCGCTTTTCTGTGGTTTTTATGACGTGACCCCCTTTCACAATATAAAAAATTTCGGGGATGACATCATGGTTTAGGAGGTATAATTTTGCGTTAAATATTGTTATCTAAAAATTTCGTTTTTCTGTTGTTTTTATGACTTGACCCCCTTTCACAATATAAAAAATTTTGGGGATGACATCCCCGTTTAGGAGATATAATTTTGCGTTAAAATTTACATAAAAAAAATTGTTTTTCTGTTTTTTTACGTCTTGACCCCATTCACAATGTAAAAATTTTGGCGATGACATCGCCGGTAAGGAGGATATAATTGTTGCATGCAATATGTTAGGTGTTTCAGATGTTTTTTCGACATCTTCCTGACAGTACGTTTTTGATCGCCCAGCTTGTGGAAATGAAAATAGTGGTAGACAGACAGATAACGGAAGTGACAAAATGAGAAAACGAAAAATAGAATGGAAGATAGAAACAATTCGCTAACGATACGGTTAAAGAAAGTTAGAATGTTATTAAATAAACAACGAAAAAAAGTTTTCCAAGAATCTGTCGCTTTCACTAAATAGGGAGGCTAATTCGGCCGCAAACGCCGTTTCAAGCTGATCAGAAGAAGAGTTCTGTTCTTGTACCTGTTCGTCTTCGTCGTCCCTCCTCCGTCCGACGTCGTATACGCGAACGACGGACTCTTGGACTGAGTTGAACATCCCTTGGTTTTCGACTAGTGCTATTTGTATGCCGTTGCCATTGATCGCCAGGTCGTAGATACTTTTTTTCACGTCGATTGTAGCTAAAAAAAAACAAAGGAAATACTATTATTTTGTTTATATGGTTTATGTTCGTAAATGCTTTTTGACAGTTTTGGAAACGTTTGTACAATGTATTAAAATATGTTCAATGTTCTTAGAAAACTTAACTTTGGTGGTGGTGTATCTATTTAGAATACAAAACACAATATATTTTTTACTTGTGCCAGTCGGTCTGATCATTATCTGATGATATACAGGATACTTTTGATAGAAAAAAAAGTTCCAAAAGAAACTGGAGAAAAATATCGAACTGAATTATTTTTTATATAAAACGGGAACTTTTGGTACTGATCTGCAAAAATTAGACTGCTCCGAGACATAGTTGTGACACTTTTTTGAGCTTGAACTACTCCTAAAGTGTGTAAGAAACAGAGACCAGGCTATATATTAAGAGTTCATCGACTTGACTGCTGCATATGGTACCGTCTGGAAACATGGCTTAATTCAAGATTACACAAATATTCTTTTGTCCGAAGTTCGTCAGACTCATCTGGAACTAACTCAACAACCGTACACTCTCAGTCAGACTCTGCCAGCAAAAAAAGGGTACTATATAATGGACTTCCCCAAGGTTCTATCCTCGTTCCAGTTCGTCCAAATTATCTTCAACATATATTTGCGAGATTCCTGATACAAAATCCTACTTTGCATACGCCGACGACCTGGCGATTACGACAAGGGCAAAAACAAAATACACTAAATATGGGTCTTAGAACCTTGGAAGAATATTTTTCACGGTGTGGCTAAAAACCAAACCCAAATAAGACGGTGGTTGGAACATCCTTTCACCTGAACAGCCGGTTGACACATCAATCAATGAATCGGACGTTCTATAATATGCAATTTAGATGTAAAGCTTGTCGAAACAACTGAAAACTCAACCTGATCAACAAGCTCGCGGGCACAACGTGGGCGGCACCAGTCAGGGTTGAGAATAAATGCCCTAGGACTTCTAAACTCGTCCCCTGAATATAGTGCACCGGTGTGGAAGGGCAGTCGTTAAGGTCAAGGTGCAACTCAACCGCGCCATGAAAAATATAACGGACACCTTGAAGACTACTTATAAGGACCTGCCAGCCCTGGCTAACAACCCCCTAGATCTTCTTAGGAAAGCAGAGATGCTTAAAACAAAATCATCACCAGCCAAGACCTGCCTATACACTCTTTAACTAATTGACACCACGCGAATCAAAATCTCTCCTGGATAAAAGGTAAAGCGCTCAACCTCCCAAGAAAATCATGGATAACATTAAACCGCTTTCGCGCCGGATGGGGAATAGCTGACAACCCGTTGGGAGAGTGTGAAGCGGTACGGAGTATGCAACATATTATGGATGGCTGTCCCATGCATAAAATGGAGGGTGGCCTGCAGAAGCTCCATAGCTACACAGATGTAGCGGTGTCCTGTAACCTCATAGTGGACATTTGATGCCTCATTTTTATAAACTTGAACTAAATATTAATTTAAACTTGATTTTAATCTGTTTGTCCATGTTTCATCTGTTCTTTCGAGGTTGTTACAAAAGTATATGATTGCTGTTATGCATTAAAAAACTGTTTCTCAACTATACTTACCGATACTTGTGTAGTCAATAGCATCTACAGTCTTAAAGCTGGAATCGTAAGTTGAGTCGCCGTCGTCCATTTCTTGTTCCATAGAAATCGCGTAGAGGGCGGTATTTACGGGAGAAAACATCACGGAGCATTGATTCAAAACCGGAACGGTTTTGAGCAGACGAAACGTCCTTATGTCCCAAACTTCTGTGTTCGAAACAATCTGCAAAAGGATATGACTTTAACGAACAAATATTCCAGTCGAATACGCCTTTAATACAGTTTTTTATATGTTATCTAATTCTGTTTTTTACATTTTTTCTGGTTATTATAACGGGTGTCAATTAAGTTCGGGGGCGGCTGAATATTTGCTAAACTACTTCATTTAGTAACTTTGACCAAGGAATCCGATGGTGATCTTGGATTTGACATTGAATCTCATTTTATGGTTATTTTGAGGTCAACCTCATTTTTTTAAATGAGAACCTATATTTTTTATTGCGTTATTGAGGTATGAGGTTGAGTAAACCCCTACAGGTCAAATAGAGCTAAAATAATGGCTTCTTAAAAATCTCGCAAGTTGTGGTAAAACAAAGGTCGTAACCCTAGGTAAGTCTTAACGAGGAACTCAATGGTGACTTTGTAATTGACCTTACACCTCATTTTCAAGGTCATCTGGAGGTTAACCTCATTTTTCATGTAGAAACCCTTATTTTTGATACCAGATTCGAAAGGAGCGGAAAATTTTACGTATGGATTAGATCTCAGCGACCCCCAAAACCCCAGAGTAACAAATTTCCAGCCAATAATGTGCTATTTCTATGATTTTCATCCGCCATCTTGGATTGCAAAAAATAAAATTCGAACTTAGCGACCTTCAAAACCCCTGGGTAAGAAATGTCAAGCCAGAAGAAGTCATTATTTGACCTCTAGTGATTGCCTCAATCTCATACATGTCCTGACGTAAATTTTTCCCGCTCTTTCCAATTCTGCAATAAAAACTAGGGGTTTTCATTAAAACAAAAGAGGTTGACCACAAAAATGAAATTCAAGGTCACCATCGGATTCCTTGGTAAAAGTAACTAAAGGAATGTCCTTGACCTTATCCAGAAATGAAGTACTTTAGCAAATATTCAGCCGTCCCGGGACTTAGTTGACACCCGGTATATAGCTAACATCTTAAATTAATTAATAGGATGGATTATGATGAATATGATGGTACACAATTAAAAAGACGAGTTAAATAGTTAAGAGTCCCTGTGAAAGGTGGCACGCGACTGAGGTCCACTTTCTTTTGACTTATATTTATTTTATTAAAATATATTAATTTCTATCACAAAATATGTCCCGACTTAAATGAACTATCCAATTAAAGCGCCACACAATTATTAGATCTTTTTATTATCCATAAATTACAGGCCCCGGTAATTTGACACTTCCTTAATTACACCCCGTATTTTACATGTCATTAATTACACCCCGTGACAGGTGGAAGCGACTGCGGACCACCCACGATGCCGTGGCATATGTCAAAGGCTGCCGCTTTTCCCCAAGACCTTCAAAATTTTCTCATACCCAAGTGCCCCATACCCGCTATATCCAAATCTGGCTGTCTCGCTATCTTAATTGAATTTATCTAGTTGGTTTGTTTTCACCTCATTATGATTTTTACGGTTCTAAATAGCGTCCTTTGATTTCTAGCCTAAATGTGAATTTTAATGAGAGCAAAAAACTGAAACAGCTTATTTGATTGAAATAAAGGTGGAGAAAGGAAAAGATTTTGATAACAAATAATTTGGCACTCTTCAGAAACAAGATTCGGTGAAAATTATTTAAATAGTTACCTCTAGATTGTTCGGATGGAAGACACCGCTTTGAGTTTGATTTAATTTATCTAATTTGTGAATCTGCTTGCCGGAATTCGCATCAAAAAGAACGCCATCGGATAAGACGAGTTCATCGTTGTAACTAAAAGTCGCCTTGTTTTTGGTATATTGGTTGCTGACTCGCGGTAAGAGTCTGGTAATCTGTGTTCCAGTCTTGACATCGTAAATCTAGAAAAAAGAAAATTATATTAAACATATTTACAAAAACTTTTGAACAAAGTTCAGGAAATTAGTAAAATGGTAGAAAAACAGCTAGATTAAAGCAATAACGATTTTCAATCTACTTAGTTAAATGATTGAAAAATTAAGACTTTGCAAAATTACTTTCAACACGTTAGTGTCAGAAACGTTCAAAATAGATGACTTAAGACTTGTATTATGAAGGTGAAAAATATTTGGCAATGTTTTTCACCTTGAATCAATAACTTGCATAGGCAGAACATTTAGTTATAAAAAAGTAATAAAAAAAGAAAGTAAAAATACTTACTGTAGCCTTTTCTCCTTTGGTAGCAATAACTTTATCCTGAAGTACTTTACTAAATTCGACATGTTCTTCATCGTTGAACGCAATCCTATAAGAAATAATAATATTTCATAGAAACAAATTCGTTTTTATATAAAATGGTCACAAGATAAAGAGATGACATTTAACCGCCCCACGTTGGGCGCCAAAAAAATAAATTAATCAATACCTACTTCATATCGAATGTGCTTAGACTCCAAAGAGCTGACACCGGTTTTCCCCACGTCGAACTCGTCAACATCAATTCGCCCGTTCTATTCGGCTCCAAGTGGACGATGTAGTTGTCGTGTGCTGCAAACGTGTTCACCTCCGTTGCCGTGTGGAGGTTAAATATGTGAACGTCTCCGTTATTTTCACCTACAACCACTGTTCTATCACCTGGCTAAAAATATGAAAACATTTGAATTTCAGTGAAGTAAGAAAGGAAAACATCTAAAGGCAAAGAAAAAAAGAAGATATTCAACAAGGATTAAACACAAAAAAGAAAGAACAAAAAATAACGTTTTTACTCAGGAAACATTCCAGGAAGCAATATGATTTAAATATACATTCGAGAGCTTCGAGAAAAATCGAGAAGATGAGGAGAACCGGTAAGAGATGGGAAAAACTAGGAATAATGGCACGTTTTGTACCATAAAACTGGACGACATTAAGTGAGACTAGAAGACACCAAAGAAAAACAATGGTCTTGGAGAGCTGGGAAGCCTTTCTAAGGCAGAGGCTCAGAAAGGCAGTGAGCTACTGTGGAACCCTTGGAGAAAGTGTATAAACCCTGAGCAACTGTCGAGGAGGGACTGTGTAATGACCGACAGATTGTGGGACGGTGGGACAACCTGTGGGAGATACTCGGAATGACAACGAGAAACCAAATAAACAGTGGAAGTCTGGGGGAGACTGTTAAGGCAGAATAGGATTACGAAATTGAGGATATACGCATTAACAGAATCATGAGAGCCTAAGGATAGCAAGGTGCTAAATATTAGAGACAATAAAAGCAAGAACATGAAGAAAAACTACACAAATTACGTGAAAACAAGATAAAGAGAGGTATATATAAAAGTTGGTCAACAAACAAAAACAAATAAATTGGAGTAAAAACGCATTAAATACTAGGTAAACACAAACAACTGAAATATAAAATTCAACTTACCAAAAATTTAAGGCAAGTAAAGAAACTTTCGTCAGTCGATGACCTTATTGTTTGCACAGGACAAAACCTTGAATGAACGAATCGCCTGTCCATTGTTTTCGATTGGTAACCTATTTGTCTTCTGGCGCACCTCAAAACGCAGTTATTGGCTGTCGTAATGCGAGGTTTCGGATCGGGACATTTGTGCGGACTGAAAAAAAAAGTCAACTGGTGAAGATGTGCTAACAGCATGGTATCTGATTTTTTAAATGAACAGATAAATATAATGCAAAGTTTGTTAGTCTGTATGAGTTTTTCTAATCTAACATTATAACCAACTGATTTATTCATTTAACTAAAAAATACCAAAATAAAAGTTACTGTCTACTACTTACACAAATAAATTGAATTGAGGACACGTAGCCATGGGATTTTTGCATAACGCGTGTTGGTTGGTCAAGTACTCGGTGATGATGGAATCCAAGGTGATCCTCGGTTGCTCTGTTGACGGTGAGGTGTCGTCGTGGAAGCTAGTATTGTGTGACCAGACGTGCGGCTCCGCGACGATCTGTTTTTGCAGTCGCGAATTTGGTACGGGCGTCGTTGGAGTATTTTGATGTTTTCTGTACAGAAATTATATATGTTACTGTTTAAAATAATAAAACTATTTTCAAACTCACTTTATGATTTTGATTCCTGCACTTGTAGGTGTGGTTCCGTTAATGCCACTGACTAGCCTTTCGTTTTCTGTCGATGTACTGGAGGGTAAAGGCAGCGAACGGTGAATGTTCGAAGAGGAAAACGATAACCTAACCTAAATATAACACATTGTCATAATTAGACATTTATTTACTCACACAATTTACCGGAGAGACTGAAAAGCCGGGAGAGACTATGAAACGATGGGAGAGACAGTGAAATCGTGGAAGGCCTGGAGAGACTGTGGAAGGACAGGAATGACTGAAAGATTCGGAGCGACTGCAGAAGAACGAGGCAGACTTTGAAAGGCGGGAAACGAAGTGGAAGGTCAGAAGAGATGTTAAAATGTCTGAAGAGATTGTGAAACGTCGGGAGTTTCTGTGAAAGTTCTGAAGAGACTGTGAAAGGACGGAAGAGACTATGAAAGGTCGGGCTAGAGTATGACAAAAGCCGGGAGAGACAGTGACAAAAGCCGGGAGACAGTGACAAAAGCAGGGAGAGACTGTGGAAGGCCGGGAGAGACTGTGGAAGGCCAGGAGAGACTATGAATGGCTGGGGGATACTGTGAAAGGGCGGAAGATACTGAGAAAGGCCGGAAGATACTGTGAAAGGCCGGAAGATACTGTGAAAGGCCGGAAGATACTGTAAAAGGCTGGAAGACACTGTGAAAGGCTGGAAGACACTGTGAAAGGTCGGAAGATACTGTGAAAGGCCGAAAGATACTGTAAAAAGCCGGAAGATACTGAGAAATGCCGGAAGATACTGTGAAAGGCCCGAAGATACCGTCAAAGGCTGGAAGACACTGTGAAAGGCTGGAAGACACTGTGAAAGCCCGGAAGATACTGTGAAAGCCCGGAAGACACTGTGAAAGGCCGGAAGACACTGTGAAAGGCCGGAAGATATTGTAAAATGCCGGAAGATACTGTGAAAGGCCGGAAGATACTGTGAAAGGCTGGAAGACACTGTGAAAGGCTGGAAGACACTGTGAAAGGCTGGAAGACACTGTGAAAGGCTGGAAGACACTGTGAAAGGTCGGAAGATACTGTGAAAGGTCGGAAGATACTGTGAAAGGTCGGAAGATACTGTGAAAGCCCGGAAGATACTGTGAAAGGCAGGCTGATACTCTGAAAGGCCGGAAGATACTGCGAAAAGCCGGAAGATACTTTGAAAAGCCGGAAGATACTGTGAAAGACCAGAACAGATAGTGAAAGGACGAGAGAGAATATAGAACTCCGTGGAAGGACGGGAGTGACTGAAAGGTTCGGAAAGATTCTCGAAAAAACGAGGGAAACTGTGAAAGGCAGGGAACGAAGTGGAAGGTCAGAAGACCGGGAGAAACTGTGAAAAGCTGGGAGAGACTGTGAAAGACAGGGTGCGGTTGTGGAGGATGGGGAGAGATTTTGAAAGGACGGGAGATGGTGAAAACTCGGGAGAGACCGTTGAAGAGATGTTGAAATATCAAATTAAGAGCATCAAAAACAGCTAAGGAAATCAAGAACCGGTCGAAAATATGACGGTTTGAAACGTGGACAGCAGGCCTAGAATGAGCTGAAACTAACAAAAAGAAGGGTCCAAGTAACAAATGGTGAATAAAGGAAGAGGGATAAGACAAGTGATAAAATTGTAGGAAGAAAAAGTTATGCATCTTGATATAAAAAATATACATGAAAACAAAGCCAATAAAAATTTCGTTTATTACTTACCCTGGAAGGTTTTAAAGTTGAAGAATATTTGAACCTAGTGGGGTGCTGAGAGTTCAATGAACATAGGGAATATGTTAAATTAGCGTCTTTGGCTAACACATCGGCTGCGTCGGTGTAGCCTTTTTGAACTAAATGCTGATGGATCAATTGTAACAGTTGTCGATCGTTGAATTGAATTTTGGTTTGAGCGACGACGTTTGCCTATAAAATGAAAAAATATAACACATATCTGTGGTTTTGAGTAGTGTGGTGCATCCTTACCCTATGAATATTTGCCAAGGAAGCCTCTAAATCAGTACCAGTATGTTTTCCTTTACCAGAGAGCAACTCCAGAAGCTCCAAAGCGTATTTTTGAAACTGCACATGTTCTTGTCTTTTTTCTTGCAAAATTGGATCTCGCATCAAATCTGAAATGGTAAAACCTAATTAATTTCTGTGGTTCACATCATACATTCTTTTTGTACTTACTTTGCATTTGCCCGCTAGTAAACAACGGCAATTTCGACACTATCTGCCTGACCGTTTCAGATCTGGCCAATCCAGCTAACGCCTTGCACGCCAGCGTCCGTATGCAATCCGCGTCTGTGATGGGAGCTTTGATCTGCATAAGTTGCAGCAACACCATAATGCCGCTGTTGGATCGGACGCAGTCCCACACTTTCTGAATCAGGTCCTCGAAACTTTTGTACTTCAATTTTTTGTTTGGAGAGCTGGTAGCGGAGATAGAGAACCTGCCCATAGTTCCGCCGACCTATAATCAGGCCATAACTTTTTACTGTTTCACAATTTGCAATTCTAATGACAGACGACTAATAGAAAATTGAGGATAAACGGTGCACAGTATGAAATCAAAACAAACAACTTTAGATTGAGTTGTAATAGAGAAATAAATATAATAAGAAACTGATAAAGACAGGGATTGGTGATAAGGAAATAACAGGAAGTGGAGACTGTGGAACGCCGGTAGAGACTGTGAAAGATTGGGAGAGACTGTGAAAGATCGAGAGAGAATGTATAAGGCCGAGAGAGAATGTGAAAGGTCGAGACAGAATGTGAAAGGCCGGGAGAGACTGGAAGGCCGGGAGAGACTGAAAGGCCGGGAGAGACTGGAAGGCCGGGAGAGACTGTCGAAGGTTGGAAGAGACGATGGAAGGCCGGGAGAGACTGTGGAAGGCCGGAAAAGAATGTGAAAGGATGGAAGAGCCGATGAAAGGACGGGAGAGACGGTGTAGCGCAGGGAAAGAAGGTGAAAGGGTTGGAGAGACTTTGAAAGGACAGGAGAGACTGTGAAAGGACGGGACAGATTATGAAAGAACGGGAGAGACTATGAACGAACGGGAGAGACTATGAAAGGACGGGAGAGGCTACGAAAGGACGGGTGAGACCATTAAAGGCCGGGAGAGACTTTGAAAGGACAGGAGAGATTGTGAAAAGACGGGAGAGACTGTCAAAGGCCAGGAGCGAAGTTAAAAGGGTGTGAAAGTAGGGAGGCAGAGACTATGGAAGGCCGGAAAAGACAGGGAGAGGCGTTGAAAGGCCGGGAGATTGTTAAATTACAGGAGACTGCGAAAGAACAGGAGAGTCCGTTAAAGGACGGGAGAGACGGTCAAAGACCGCGAGAGATTGCGAAAGGGCGAAAGAGACGGGAGAAGAACTTAGGAGAGTGTATGTAAAAAACAGAGAGAGGAGGAAGGGTACTCAAGACAACGCCATATATAAACAATGGTAGACAGTGAAGATAATAGCATCATACAGAAAAGACAGATATATGATACGCTATAGAAAGGTATAAAAATTGTACTATGAGTACTATGAGAGTACAAGAAAGTATAAGACAAAGTATGTAAGTCAGACAATAAAAGAGAAATTCAGAGAAGAAAAGAAACCACCAAGAAGACAGAAAACAAGAAAGAAATGATGAAGAAACTGTACGAAACTAAAAATAGAGACAGAAGGATGGGTAGTAAAGACAGAAATGAATATAGCAAAGGCAAATACATGATAGGTCATGCAAAGGTATACTATCTAAAGACAAAATTTATAAGTGGGACAATGAAAGAAAAACTGGTGATAAGAGTGTATCTAATGAAAATACTAGCCAAGGGAGTAGACAAAAAAAAAAAAAGAGAACGGTACATGGTAGAAACTACAAACAAAAAAAAACACATAAAGGACACAAAGAATGGTAGAGATATATCAGAGGATAGGTGCGAGAACAGATACCAATACAGCCAAACATGAACGTAGAGAGATACCAAAGATGGTAGAAAGAATGGATTGTGAGGAAAGGAAGAATGGAGGAAGAAGGAAAGAATTATAAGAAACAGCAAGAAATAAGTGAAATATAGAGCATTAAAAATATTTCAAAATAATTACCCTAGTTAATGGAGCACAAACGCAGTTAACAATGACACGTAACGCTGCTTTTTGTACGTCTGGATCAGCAACGATTTCACCTTCAGCTGCACCCAATATGATGTTCATTCCTATAATAAAATACATCATATAAAAAAAAATTTTGTAGGGTCATTTTTAATTTCAATTATTCTAGCGACAACTTGAGGGATGTTTTAACATTTTTGCAAAATTTGATTTTTTTTCGGTCTAAATTAAAAAAACAACAAGCTTAACCATTAAAATGTCCATTTTAGTTGTTAAGCTTGTTCACTTGTTTTGTATGTAGTATTTCAAATATGGATTATAAATTATTATAACAACGTTTGTCATTTTTCAGAGTGAAAAAAAATTGATTTTATTATTTAGGCTACTTTAAGGAAAAGACTACTTACCAACTGTCAAGGTTTCCTCAGGTAGGTCTACCCTATCGCAGAACAGCAACTGTACTTTTGGCATAACACAAGCTATAGCCAAAACGTCCAAAGCACTTCGAACTGTCTCGGCTCGACCGCTGTAATTCCATTCATAGGCGAACGCAATGATTTTCAAAAGCATCGTTATGGCGCCCAACTTCAAAAACTGATCTATCGGCGCCCAGTGACCTCTGAACGGCATATTCTGGAACAACATCTCGATCTGTTGTTGAATCTCCTCCGGTGAAGATTTGCAAGCTTTGTACGACGGTTGAGCCCGCACCATCGCAGCGTTCCGTTCGTTCGGTCTCAGTTGCGATCTCCTGAGCAATTCGACTTTGTTAAACAAATGAGCCTCGAGGTACCTCCTGTAGGCTACGCATACGTGACGGACGATCTGTCTGGCGGCGACTTCTTGTTCTTCGTTCAACTGTCCGTTGTCGGTGTCGGGAAGAAGTATCGGAAGTGTAGCAATCTAAAAAAAATGTTAAGATGTTGTTAACAATTAAAATAGAGATAGTCACGAATTGTTATGATTGCTTCCAAAGAAGGAACCTGTATACTTCTGCCTTGTCATTTTTATATAGAAACTAGTAGACGATGCCATTTTATCGAAATCTGTAATAATCATCTGTTCGAGAAAATTCGTGACAGTTCTACTAGACGACACAGAACATACCAGAATTTTCCAGAAAATTCTAGAGGAACATAATTAAACAGGGTTCTTCAAACATGCCAAGAGACTTATAAATCTAGCTTAGGTTTTCAAGAATGCTCTTTTTTAACTCTCGAACACTTATGGTTATACCGGAAGTTACTTTATTTTAAATGGAATGGTATTTTTTAAGATGAATTCATATAAAACTCAAAAAAATAATGAAGTCTAATAAAAATTGTGTATCTCTTCCACGAACAGTTTCTATAATTTAATTTATACGATTAAAATCTCCAGTGAAACCCCAACTATTAAAAGTTATAACGTCAAAAAAGACAGAATTTTGAAGTTTACAAAAAGCAAATATTATATATATATATATACTTAAAATAAATTTGTACTTACAACATTATGAAGTTTTCTTAGGCCGTCTTGAGCATCGAATTCATCTAAAATCACTTTGAATTGAAACGTCAGACCGAAGAACATGATCGCTTGGCACTTTCCCGAATCATGGCAACATTCGAGTAACCACAAAGCATACCTGAAAGGATAAAATTCCAAATAAAGTATTGCTAAAACATTACAAATAATAGGAACTTACTTCACTAAATTACTAACTACGTATTTTGGCAACAGACAGACTCTTTCCATTGCTTCTTCACAATATCCTAAATAATATAGGCTGATTGACACTCCAGTGGCTGCAATGGATGGTCGGGGAACTTCTAAAAGAGCCTGAAATTCAAGAATTCCTATATTACTAGCTCACATACTTCAAAAACTAGAACGTATAGTTTAAGTAAATTTAAAAATTGAAAACACATAAGCAAAACAGTTCCAAGGATGAGGAGATCCACTTAATAAAAGAATAGAGCAAGTGAGAAAGTAGTATTTAAGTTAGACTAAGAAAAATAAGATACAGCTTGAAACAAAAAAGAGTACAAAGCTGCAACTCACAAGAGAGTAGAAATAGACAACCAAAAACAGTGAAAATGGAGCGACAGACAGATTAAAGTTGGGAGATCTAGAATAAAGATTGCATAAAATTAGTATATGAATGCAGAAATAAATAAATTTAAAATAATTAGTAGTTACCATAATCTTAACTTAGAATAAAAGGGAAATATAGTACAGAACAACTGTAGAGTTTAAAGATTGGGGTATATATAAAAATAGGGAGAGGAAAGCAGTTAGTTCAGAAAAGCATATTAGATTTCCAAAGTATGAACAGTGTTTTAAGATAAATTTTCAAGTATTCACAATAATATTTATTAGACACTTTAATTTAACAACTACGATTAACGAAAATCATGAGAAATCGTTACATGTTTAAAAACAGGCAATTTAATTGAGTTATATTCGTCTATATATTATATATTTGGTGATTAATTTAATAATATACATATAATTATGAGCAAATGGTAGATTAAAATCATCAGATAATGAAGTTTCTTATACTTTTTTCCGGTAAAATTTTTCCGGAAAATTGTTCTACATCGTCATCCTTATTGATAGCTAACCCACAGAAATTCATATTATGTAATAATCACCATTTTTCCTCAAGTTCTTATCATTCCCTGGGAATCGCAAGTTTGCAATTCTCGATTGAAAATATGTAGCCTGTCAATTAAAATTAGAATTATGATCCACTTAGCCAATTTACTTCTGATTTGTTACTTTTGACACAGTATGGTTAAAATTTACTCGTTTTTACAAACTTAATTTCATATGATTGAGCTAGAAAAATCGTGAAGTTATTTACAGAGATCGTAAGGTTCACTTTAAAATCATTGGCGCCACCTTGCTGTTAACCTTCCATGAATCTTCCTCATAAAGAGGGGTAGGGAAAAAATATAGATTAAAAAAAAACAGGGAAACACATGAATTGATTGAAACAAAAGAAAAGTAAAGGTAGCCACAAAAACAAAGCAGAAGTAGAAAAAAGATGTAGAAGACTAAGAATCCTGGATAGAAATTATACAAACTATGAATAAAACAAATAAGGACAGAAATTGGAAATAAAGCAGAAAGAAATAACGCACAAGAGAGTGAAAAAGGATGTAAAAGAACACCCAGGAAAAACACAAACAAATAGGAACAAGTCAGGTAGAGATAATAGAGTAAGGAAGACAAATGACAGTAGAGAAGGGTAAGTCAACATAGGTTGAGATAGAGCAAGTAGGAAGAGTCAAATGGAACTATGGGCTAATTGAAGTGTGAAAGAAATAAGGAGTCGAGGTAGACGGATGTAGAAATAGAAACAGAAAACAAAGACAGAAAGGTGTATGGCGGGACACAAGGATTTAAGAAACATAGGATATAAGACAAGAAAGAAAATACATTAATGAATCATACAATTAAGTATTGTGACAAATCGAACTAGATAGGATACAAAATATGGTTCTAACTTTCTAAAATTTTGCACATTCAATGAAACACGTTAAAAATAATCGTAAAGAGGAATACATTACCTCCAGACCCTTGCACTGTATAAACTCAATGGAAAATTTCTTATGACATAGCAACGCCGCCAAATACTTCAACGCTTCAAAAGCCAAGCGAGCTTCTTTGGTTACTCTAACGTTGACGTAGCACAGTATTAGTTCCAAAGCGTCCTTCTCGAACACGTGACTGAGAAACTCCTGGTAATCCCCCATGGCCGTCAGATACCTCAAAATGAGAATTTGACGGGTGGCGACCGTCGGTGGAAAAATCTGAACGGTGCCGATCATAAAGGTTTCCAATTCAGCCCACGAAGAGTTGCTCGTCTCCAAGAAAATGTTTTTTTGCGGACTCATCGCACCGACGTAAACGGTTTGGAGGCTGTCGTCTAAACGAGGGCGTTTTCTTTTTGTGCCGTTTTCCGTGTTGGAATTCTCGTTATCTACTTTTGGAGGTGACATCATTTCCGAACTTCTCCGTTTAAGGATTCGATCTTTCTCCTCCTAAAAACCCCGAAAAATAATATAATTGTTTGGAAAATACAATAGGGGGCGGCTCACACACTTATAATATTGAAAATTAAAAATAAACCAGAGGAGAGACATAAAAAGTGTCTATTAAAATTAACAAGTCAAAAAATATAATAAATAAAAAAAAATTGTCGATTTTCATTAACATTTTTGTTACAGTTGAGTTCACTATGGTTTGAAATAAGGAGATAAAAATAATAAAAATTAAAAAATAAATTAAAAAAAAAGAAACGGAAAAAATCGATTTTCATTAATACTTTTTTAACAGTTATGAGATCAACTATGGTATGAAATTGGGTTCAATCTAAGGATATAATAATAAAAAATATATCCATATTTATTAATATCTTTTTAACGATTATAGTGGATAATGGTATGAAATAGAAATTCTAAGGATATAATAATGATAAAAAAATTAAAAAAAGAATAAATCGATTTTCATTAATATATTTTTAACGGTTTAGGGTTTATCCTAAGGGTAAATGAAAATTTAATTTAAAAAATTATTAAAAAAAATCATTGCATAAATTTTCTTAAAATGTGCACAGATAATGAAAAATCGGCAAATTGTGCAATTGATATTTTAATTTCAAGCAATAATGAAGAAGTTTTAATAGACAAGAAATAATGAAAAAAAAAAAAAAGAAAAAATAATATCGCGAAGAAAACAAATAACATATCAAAGATTAAAACAACTAAAGCAGAAGGGGTGAATTCAATTAACAGTTGTATGACACATGAAGTAACACTATTTGGACAAAGAGTTGATAAAATGAAGGATTTTTAGATGGAAAAAACTACAACAAACTAAAAACTAAATGGAAGAAAGCAGGTAATAATGAGAGCTGTTGCTTTTATTTCGTGATATGGCAACACTACTTATCTGATGTCTGACAAATGAGAATTTGTAATAGTATAACAAAAATTGACATAGAGGAAACAAAAGATGTAACAGGAATATGGAAAAGAGCCAACAGACCACAAAAGCAGGAGTGAATTACACTGGCAGATTTTTCCATGACAGATAACATGAAATGAAAATAGTTGGCCAAAAAGTTGCTAAAATGAAAAGTTTTAGATAGAAAAACTATAACAAATTAAAAAATCATTGAAAAAAAAAACGGCAATAGTGAGTCTTGCTGCTTTAATTTCGTAATATGGCAACACTGTATTTATCTAATGTCGGAGAAATGAGAATTTGTAACATGGTATTTCTTGCAATAAACGAATATAGTACTGGATATATATATATATATATATATATATATATATATATATATATATATATATATATGTAATTTGATCAACAAATGTTATAAAAGAAAATGTACTATTTATGTAACAAGTGTGTTACCTCAACTATATCTTCTGATCTTGATGGACTTGCAGAATTTATTGTTGATATACCATTCTCCCTGCCTGGAAGAGAAAATAATTATCAATAAACAGCAAATCTAACTTTGTCATCAATATTTACTTCTGCGATAGACCAAAGGAGGTGATCTTATAATTCCGTCTCCTCTATAAGGAGGGGATTTCATTGTTGAAAAGTGCGCGAACGGTCTCGCAGTATTGTTGGCCGCGCTCAAATTTTCTTCCATTTGAATTTTCAATTTTCTCAGTCTTAACAACAGCAACGGAATCAGCTGACTGTTTTGCTCCCTGAATCTGGTCGCTATCTCGGGGATTTCCATTGCTGCACCTGAACAATGTTTGCAAAATTTGTATTGCGCATTTAAAACAACACAAAGTAAAATAAGTCAACTAACGTTTGGAAGTTATGATTTGGATAGAACAAAAAAAATCACTATTTTTTTAGGTGAAGTGAGGCTACCTGAAATCCAAGGTATATTTATGGAACCTGATAACATTAACTTAGTAAAAGTATAACTGTTGAAATGATATGATATTGCTAGTAGAGATCTACCTCTCTTTAAACAATTTTCAGAGTTATATATAGAAGCAATTCATTGCTGTCTACATATTTCAAAACACATTCTAAATAGCAAAACAAGAGTTTTTCAGTGACCATACCATAGTGATAAACTTTTTTTATATTAAAATCTAGACACAATTTTCCAGTATATACAGGGTGTAAATACTTTGAATGCATATATTTTAGGTGGAGATAGAATACACTAAGCAAACAAAAAATTCTTATGCCATTATGGTTTGTAGGGCTTAATAACCAAGAAAATACAAAATATATTTTTTGTAAATTATTACCAATGTGCGCCCTATCAGTACATAAATACCTAAAGAAATAACGTCGGTTAAGAAGAAAATTTACATGACCTGTGATAAACACTGAACTAATGTCAAGGCAGAGAAGAATAAAGATATTTACATATTTTTATCTATCTATTTTAACGGCTGAATTGTTCAGAAACATATTAGTAAAATTTAAATCTTTCGGATAGACAAATCTTAAATCCAAAGGTATAATTTTCAAAAGTAAATTATACCAAAACCAATGATTTAATCCACTTCTTATAAAAAATAGCATTTTAAATTATAAATAAACATTTTATGAAAACTACACTTATAAACTAGGCTGCATATTGTAAACTAAATAACACTAAAAAAAGTACTAGTAGCCACCCATATTTCATCGAAATGAATGAGTTATTGGGATGTTGCCATATTGTTCAAATAGGTCTGTGCTTTAATTGCAGTTTAGTTTTGTTAATCAACAAAAATGGTGGTTTGGCAATGTTAAAGTGATTAGTAAACCCACTTGATGTGTTTAGTAGCTGCATTTGAAGTTCCCAGGCATTTTCAATGTAAAATTGTTTGTTTGTCACTGTAGAAATGAATGTGAACTATTATTCCTCAAAATCTTTGCACTGTGAATATTAATACAAATTCATAACAATATATATTAGCAACATAAGTTTAACTTAAAACATTTATTTGTTCAGTTTTGCAATTATTCTTACCCAGTAATCCAGTAGCATAGCTTTGAAGTGGTTCAATGGAATTGGTGACCCATTTTATGAGACGTAATATAAGGGTCTCAGCATCAGGTTGAAAAACAACTGTGGTGTCAAGGCCAGGCATAATATCTAGCATCAAACGGCAAGCTGCTATGTTGAGTTGATCTGTATCTCTGCCAGTAATTCCCAGGCGAGAGTAGTAGGTATCACGCATGTAATCATTTATCAGCTGGGGAAAATAATAGGTTTCGTTAAATTTACAGTAGTTTTTTTTTCAAATTTATTTGACATTTATTTTTGTATTGTATTTTTTACAATCTAGATTTTTGTACAGAATCAAGTCATAGCATTTCTTAAGAAAATATAATTTATTTCTTAATGCAACACAGTTTTAATCATCAATCTTCTTTATTATATTGTTTGGCATAAATAAATAAACTAGTGGTCGTCCAGTGGTCGAAATTCGACCCTATTTCATGAAATTGTAAAAAGTATATTTTTATAAGAAACAGTTGTGGAGAAATCGGAGAAGTAGATGTAATGACCAAAATTGTTCACTCATATTGACAAATCTATTGAAATAAAAAGAAAAAAAAAATGTAATCAAATATCAGTACTCAAAATATTTTTGACAAATGAATGACTCCCCAAATTTTTGGCTGGAACTGCTCCTGGCAAAATATTCAATATAATTATTGAAAGATTGTTCTTTGCAACCTAAAAGTTTTTGCCATTTGCTGTTTCAATCAAGTTCTGGAATATTAAAAAAAAGAGAGGACCAACAACCCTAGGAGAACTTAAATATTTAATACATTCTCTATTGTCTGCTGTCTGACAATTTTTTACACAACACCTTTGGGAATGTGTGATAATAACATATTAATAAATAATTAAATTCACATTAGGTTTGCACTTTAATTGCAGTTAATTTTTAATTAACAAAAATGATGGTTTGGCAATGTTAAAGTGATTAGTAAACCCCCTTGATGTGTTTAGTAGCTGCATTTGAAATTCCCAGGCATTTTCAATGTAGAATGTAAAACACAATATTTAATATGAAAGTAACTGCAACGCGCCCAAAAAATCAATACTAATCTACTACATTGACTATTTTACTACTAAACAATAACGCTTGCATGCTACTTCCAGAAGTACATGCTCTAATATAACAGCATCTAATGATTGCTCCCTCCATATATCATTACTCAATGTTTTAAGTTTTGACCGTCTAGCGGGCGGGTCAGTTGTTTGGACACTAGTGCACTGAAGTCAGTAGCTTTGTCGATTGATCATTTTGTCTTTGCCTATTTATATATAGATAAAATTGATGTAAATAATAATTTTATTTTCTGTTTATATATAATTTTAATTTACTTAATGCGTAACATAGGTATGAAACTTTAATATTAAATCCAAAGTATTGGAATAGTAGTTTTCTTATACAGTACAAAATAATGAAACAAATAGAAGAGGGCCCAATACCATTCCCTGAGGTACACACTGAAATATATTAGGTAGTCTCAATTAACAAATATTACTAAATGACATTCTCTTTAACCTTACAAGTACATTAATTTTCTTACTTTGTTTGTAAAACTCTCTTTTTTGAACAATGCCTTCAAAACTTGACCCAAGGTTCCAGTAGGATCAGTCCTAGATGGATGTCTCTCATCAAATGGATCAGGATCCATTTTCAAATAGTTCTCAGTTTCAACTTCTACTAACTCAGCCAACCTGTGAACAACAATAGATCATCAATTATTATTGTTACAACCCCTAAGGTGCCCCATTACCTTGTCAAGACGGGTACAGGATCGTAATTCGCCTGTGCGTTCTCATCTTCCCAAGATTTTATGAGGGAACTCAGTTCCCCCATAACGGTCGCAGTACTGCTCGGTTCTGACATTTCTTCAGCACTTATTTTTGGAATAATAACATGAGGTAAATTTCTGTTAACCCTACTTTCCTATCACACAATTATTCACAAAAACTATGTTGTAACTTTAACTCTTGTTTATATTATTTGTTAGTACGATTGAAATAGTTTATTTTAGTATAATTATTACCACTTTTGATGTTAAACTTTCAAAAGAACTGAAAAATCTATTACAATGTACAAAGTTTTCTTATAACATACGCCATTACAATTCAATCTTCAACTGGTTGAAGGTTGAAGTTTTCTTGTTCTGTGGTAGTTCTGCCAACAAAAGATGTTTGACAGATCTTTGTGTACTTTAAAGAGCACTTTAAATTTTTCTAATTAGAAAGAAAATATTACCGAAATTTGAGCGACAATATTTACTGTTGATCTTTAAAAATAGTTTTCAACGTACTCAATTCTCGTAACGTTTATTATAAGCATAAAGAGACCTGCTAAATTTAAATTCTTAGATTTCGCTATTGGTATTAATGGTTTTTGACAGTTGCACCTCTTCGTTTGTTTTGTCGATCGGTTACATCGTGTGAAAATTCTTACTATTTTGAATTTTTTATAAAAAATTACGGATTTTTCGTGGAGAATGAGTGGTGACGGTGATAAAACTGAGCATTTCGATACGTTATTTCTTTCAATTGCTCAACATCATCCTGATGGGGCTTCACAGGTGAGTAAAATGTCTAGAATTTTCCCGGCTAACCTACAACACAAACATTGTAAAAATGTTAATTTTTACAGCTTTTGGATACTTTTGTGAGTTTTTTGTCTCGAAAAACGGACTTTTTCATTGGAGCTAAAGAAGGAGAATGGGAGAAGGTATAATTTGACTAAAATCCAACTCGAAAAATCGATTTTATTTGCAAAATTTTTTAGCTGGTGATGAACACGTTTCGCAAATATGAAAAAGTCAGTAAAGAACACCATGAGGCTGAACTGAAAGAAAAACGAGAACGAGATGTCCGGGTAAAAGCTGCAGCTGCCAAACGAGCTGAGGAAGAAGCTGTGGTAAAACCAGCTGAAATAACTGAACTCACTGATGCAGAAGCTGAGAAACTGCAAGCTGAAATTGAAGCTGAGAAAAGTGCCCCATCATCGTCCAAATCAGCTGTTCCGTCTACTTCAAAAGTGGTAGAGGATGATGAAGATGAGAAAGAAAAGGGCAAGTTGTTGCCAAACGAGGGGAATGGTTGTGATTTGGAGAAATACAAATGGACACAGACTTTGGGTGATGTTGAGGTAAGTCGTTTTAAGTCTTAATAAGTGATTGTGTAGAGATTTTAATTTAATTTATTTTTATTAATCACTCAAATAATAGTAATGCTTTTTCTTATGCCTGTGCCATCTATTGTTGAATTGCGAAAGTTAATAAGTGAAACTGTAATGATTAATAGACATTTAGTAACACTAGATGTCGCTAGTTCTAGTTTTTTTTAGTTATGTGACAAGAACACATTCACAATAGGATAGGATCTGTGATAGGATACTAATATTGATGAATTTTGAACTTGATTAATCAATTTAGATTTTTGATACTATTTTGGGATTTATAAGTGTTTTCTCCACTGATACCAGGAGTCCGAACGGTATGCCAGTATTTGTGGTATACAATATTAAACCCCATAGTTATCTTTTCTGCCACTAGCTGCGCAAATGTTTACCGATGTTTTTATTATTATCAAACGTAAATACGCGCTGTCGAATGTCGAATTATTAAATTAAAACTAAGTATAACATATTAATGTAATTGTTTAAAAATAGTTTTAATAAAAATGGAAAGGTGTTGTGCTGTTCATGATTGCCTCAGTGGCCGAAAGGCAAGTGAAAATGTGGCTAGACAGTTCCGAAAGTGAGTAACATCAGTGTGTTAATAAATAGATTGTATACACTAGTGTATTTGCTAAATTGTTTGGTATTTAAATGTTACGTCTTTTATTTATAACTAATACGATTAATAAATAATATATTTGATTGTAATCAATTAATTACTTTTTTTATTGTAATACTGAAATAAATGTGATGAATTTATATTTACTACTTAATTTGCAGAACTATGTTTAAATTCTTCATTCACGGTTTGTTTAATAGTTTAACACGTAGAAACAAATAGGAACTATAATTTTAATTCTTAAAGACCTGTTGTTAACATTAATTTATTTTTAATAAAATTGTTTGCTAGGTATTTATTTATACTAATATAATTTTAGCTTTGATGAAATAATATTTTGAACTATGATAACCGCGTAAGGATAAACAACTTCCTAGATTACGGCAAAACATTTGTCCCCTAAAATACTATTTTGGGATTTATAAGTGTTTTCTCTATTATATACTACTTAAAGTAACTGTCACAAAACATTGATTTTCTACTGACATATTATTTATGATAATTTTATTCAGTTAGCCTGGTCTTCAAAATTCTAACTTTCTTTACATGAAAACATCTGTCTGGCTTGACGTCACGGAAGGTGGTTTTAGCACTAAAAAAGCATACCACTCTGTAGATTTGGGGGGGAGCCTCAGCCTCCTAGCCTCCCCCTGGATCTGCCAGTGCTTGAACTTACACAATTTTCTACTTGTACTCTTTCTCCTTAATCACTCATAGTTAGGTGAAAAATCCAAATATTGTTATTAATTTGTTTATTCTTTCCTCATCTTTGCAACAAGTTTTTATGGCATTAACAAAGTAACTTCAGGTGGAGGTAAGTTCCAGACATTTAATTTAGATCCCAAACTGTTTTAGGTAAATCTAAAACACCTAGCAAGACATTTAGGTCAGCATATGTGGTTGTTTTGAAGTATTAAGTTCATTAACTGAGTTAAACTCTGATTTATCTTATCATTTTGACTAGTAATGGGTTCCTGAGTTTCTATAGGTTTAGTAGGGACAGCGGCGAATCGAGAAAGAATTGTTGGTAGGTGATATCTTGAGAATTTTGACACCAACTTTTTATGATTTTTGTTGTCTTAAACCAAAAATTTTTACCATATTTTTGGGTAAAATGACTGTGATATGAAACAGCGCTTTTTGGCGAAAAATATTCAAAATATTTAAATACTTAATATGTCACCTACCATGGTAAGTAATAAAGCAAGTCAGCGCCCAATGGGTGTTGAAGATGGTTCTTGTGGCCTGAAACTTATCTCCTGGCAATTGATTGAATATATTAGTTTAGAGTATATGTTGGGTGGTCATATTGGAAAAACTGTGCAACATGTGGCATATCACAGATGTATAAACACTTAAAGACTAGGATGACAGCTAGATATTCAAATGGCATTGAGTGTAAAATGTAGAGTTATGTTGCTGGCATACAAAGTTTACTGTTTATACTTTTGCCATGGTTATAAGAAAATTTTGAATATTCCTTCATCCATCAATTCTTTCTTTCTGATTTTGTTCTTTAAGTTTGTGAGAATTCACTATCACATTACAGATTTTGCATATAGGTTTCTTTAAGGTTATCAACCATTAGCTATTCTTTACAAGACCATCAAGTGAGGGATCTGAGGAACTTTTTTTACCACTTTGATTTTTATATTAACTATCAGTGGTCTTAGTCTGTGGTCGTATCAGCTTCTAAATATTTGCAGACACTTGCCATACACTTATGAAATCTGGTTACTTAATGTAATACTATTTATTGACTTAATACCAAATGTAAATAGATTAAATGTTTTCTCGACAGTAGGTATCTTTTAATTATCTTAATATATAGTTTTATGACTTTCTCCATTTGCCGGATATCGGTTATCGCCCCCTTTAAAAGCCTCCGATGGACATACAGAAAAAAATCCCCAATATTCAGACATAAGCTTGAGAATTTTGATTTTTTATACCTGTGGTCCGGTCGCACTGGGCAATCGAGCCATTAATTGTTATTATTTGTCATCATTATTAGTATCCTGTCCAATTCACTACTTTATCAATTCCTGTCTCATATTTGGCCTCTTTTCCGATTTTGGTCAACTACTAGCTAATTTCCAGTGATTCTTTTTTTGATCTTGGCCTCAGTTGTATACGTAATATGTTATTGTTTCACACTCATTTGACGGGAACTAAAATATCTTTCAACAGACAAATATACAAGAAAGTATACATAAGTACTGCTATTATTTTACATCACTTTCATTATAGTAGTATCTTAAATTAAAAAATATGTATAAAGAATGAGGATAATGAAACACTTCTATACAGTTTAAATATGATTTAATTCAAAAATTAATTTACAAAATAATCCTCTCTGCACACACCAACATGTGTGTTTCGAGAATTCTTCTTAATATACATAAAAATATAAATAGAAACTATTTTACAAAATACACATTATGGATTTCACATATCACAGTAACATATTTCAATATCAACAGTAATCAAATAACTGTTCTCAACCAATAGGTTCCAACCGATTGTCTATTTTTTAAACAGAGGTAACAAAAAAAAACAATGGCACAATCGATAAAGAATTGATATTAAGATTTTTTAGTTTTCGGTTACAAAGGATTTTTAAAGCTTTCTTTCAAGGCTGTCATTCAACGGTTTATTGTTTAGACAATTGCATACTTTTCTCTTTTCAGGAGAAGTGTCATTGGCTCAAAAATATGTCGAAAAATAGGACTTTTTGAATTAAAAAAACCTGACGTCATCTAACAACGTATAATGTGAAAGGTTCTACAGAATGAGAACTCCATCATTATCTATTGCCAAATTATAACGCCGAACGTTCAAATACAGTACGTGCGAGATTTGGGATTGGACTGCGCTCTCGAAATCTCAGACAACATCCTTTAAATATCTAAAAGGAGTTTATGATTGACAGTCCGAATTGAAGAAGCTAATATTAAATTTTATGTCAAATTCGGTTAAAGTTTTACAGAAGTACTTGGATTCATGAAAAAAAAGTGATGATTGTTTAATGTAAGCGAGTGTTCAAGTGGTGTAAGTAATTCCAGGAAGATAGTGACGCTTTGGATAGTGTCCAGAGTCAAGCCGGTAAAAATATATACGCGATTTAATGGTTCTAGAGTAGCGAACCCTACGAATTGGATTCTGGTATAGATAGATTTGGACTGGAACCTATACATTCCTGGAATCAATTGTAACTGGTGCTCCAAATAAGATCACGAAACAAAACACTAAATGCTACCTGGAAGGACGGACTCCGAAATTGAATAAAATTGCGTTTCCAGAAATCAACAGAAAGGATTAATATTTTGGTCAAAATGCCCACCAGTTATTATTATGTTGGTTCTTGTACGCAAATGCTTTTTTTCAGATTTTTTTTGCTTCATCCTGCCTTATATGCGGAATAGATGAATTTCAAATACAAATAAATAAGTTAATTTAAAAAGTACCCTATTTTTCGACAAAATGTAAATATATCTGTATTATTCTAGCCACGTCGTGCACAAAATAATGTTTATTGAAATCCACTTTGTACCTCGTCATACACGATTTTATGAACACATTTTTTTAGAATACACCTTTCTCCAAAAAAAAAATAATATAAGTTAATTTAAATAATTATAAATAGATTCATCGATTTCTAAGGACAATTTAGCTATTCGGCGAAGAAAAAGCAACGCCATCTTGTTTTTGGTAATACATGATGCACTTTCTCCTTCTTCTGTCATCGAAGCAATCAGTACCTTTGGTTTTTGGCTCGCACTGAAACAAAAACAAACGAATTATTAGTCAGGACATTTTTTTGCTTCACTAGTATCGATTTGAAAATTTGCAAGTGTTTGCAATACGGATGACAATGCAATTTGAAACTATAATTTTTAAATATTAGAAAATTCAATAATAGTACTTAATAGACTAAACATTACATGACATTAAATGGTGACCAGATAGCTGAGATTAACTTACCCTCAAGCAATAATATGGCAGTTAAAATTCCAACCGTGAACAGCGCAGACATCGTCAGCACCAGAATGGTGAGCTGGTTCTTTCTGCAGAAACTCCTCTGAGGTGGCTTTCTGCTGGTGCTGACGTTGACGACGGTGAAGTGCGTACTGCTGGCTATCGAAACGTTGTCGGGATCTACAGGTTTCTTGTCGCCTATTGTTACCGGGGCGACGCCTATGAGGTCGTGTCCGTTCGTCTGTTGGAGGTAGTATTGGATGTTTTGATCTCTGGTGCTGATTTTGTCATTGTCCTTTGGCTGTGAGGATTCGTATTGTTGGTTGATTTGCGCCAAATTAGCGGCGGTAAGTAGGAGCGATCCTGATCTAGCACTCTGGAAGAAAATATAAGTCGATTAATATCTATAAATTTAAACTAGGACTTTCATCCTAATGAAAACAACCATAAACAGCATTTTGGAGGATCTCAATATAAATGATTACATTTAAACATCGCAGATCATGATAAAACTTTAGTAAAGCTAGCGCTAAAAAATCGATTGGCTATAAGCGATGCTTTGACATAGCCTCCTTTAAATTAATACCCTTGTTTCAGCCATGGTCTAATTACTTTAAGTTGTCCCAGGAATGATTGATCTTCTGCCTCAGATACATGATCTTGTTATGCGATCAGAATCACTTTGAGCCCAAGAATCCAAAACTAGTCAATGTGCGGCAGATCTGGTGAATACGTAGGGTTATCAATCAATTCAAATGGATACTTATGAATTTTGGCCATTGTCACACTTGCATCCTGAGAAGATAAAGCAATAACATTTTTCTGTTCTACACAGGAAATGGTTCTTAACTGAGCATTCGCAAATCCTAATACGTGTTCAACTTTCTTGTGTTAAGTTGTTAATAATAATTAGACCAACAGAAATATATCTCACAGTAAAATAAATCAGACATTTTACAAACTTTAACAAGTTTGCATTTGCAGTATGAAACTTTCTTGCCTTGCTGCGATTTCGGGAATTTAATAGTTCAATCAATCAAGATAATTTTATAATTCATAAATTTATTAGGTATGGGTGCTTTTTCATCTCTAACTCCTCTAATGATTGTTATAATTTAAGCCATTTAAACCCCATTGCTTCACTTGTTTACTATATTACATTGCAACCCAATGTAGTCAATAACTGTTTCAACTTCAATACTCCAATGGGCCATTTAAAAAGGATAACAATAATAGTGGACCCAAACTGGATCCCTGAGGAACTTCTGAAGTTACAGAATACCTCGTATATTGACAGTCTAGTCAGTCTAGCCTTTGTACCCAACTACTCTGGGAGTTTATCCTAAGATTATGAAACATTAAGTTTACTTGATCATGTTTATTGTGTAGGAACTGCTTAAACAAGCAGTGTTAAATTAGTTACTGCTACTGTTATTCATGCAATATCTGATAAAATGTTCATTGCACATGGCTACATCATTTTCATGCCTGATTTATGGGTCATCAACCGCATGATGGATTTTTCAACTGCCTTTTTTTAATCTAGTCTTAAAAAAGATAGCAAATTTCGATGCTGAGCTGTAACTTACTTGTGTGCTATTGTTGCTTGACGTCGAACCTTGTGAGCTGTTCGAGCTTCGAGCTAGTGTGGGTCTTGGAATGTGCCAACTCTTGTCGAGATCTGCGGGGATCTGAAAATGTAGAAACAAAATGCATCAGTTATTTTATCAGATATAAATTGCTAAGCGGAAATAATATTCCCAATTCAACCTTATTATAGTTTATATATACTCTAACGGTTCCCGAAATGATTGATAGAGTTGGTTCAACCTCACAGTCGAACGGGAAAATGCTAGCAGTAAAACCAGGAAGAACTACAGAAATATTATTAACGTAACAAAATATGACACTGATCTAAATGACGATTTCTTAAATGACCATAGGTCAATAGACCTCTACCGGGAAGACAACAACAATTGTTTTTTCACCCGATTTGGCACCTAGTGATTTTTTTACTCTCAAAATTCCTAAAGATTGGGTTCTAATCCTTAAAAAAATAAAAATGGATCTAGGCTAAAATCGATAGAATAATAACAAATGATAATGAATTAAAGGTTATTTTACAAAATTTTTGTGGAATTATCAAAACCATATGTGGTACTTGTGTCAAACAATTCCGATTTATCGTCTTGTTATTCCGTTCTCAGTGCGAGAAATAAAAAAAATCCACTTTTTTGAACTCTAACTGGTCTCATATTCCGCTAGATTTCGCATATAATTCATAATTAAAATAATTTATAAGGTACTTAATATTGTTTCTTATGTTTATGGTTTTATTGAAAACATGAAATACCGTCGTACGTATTCGACTTGACTTGATAGACTGTTGGGTTTTTGATTTATCGTACGTATTTTAACAATGAAGTTAAATTAACTGAAAAGTTGTTTGTAGTAAATAGCGTTCTCGCGTTGTTAAACAAATTGGCATAATGTGTTGTAAATGACAGCAATAAATTTCCGAAGAAAATTGTGTTAAGCCGGTGAGGATAAATGAAAACAAATTATTGCTGAGGAAATAGGTCGCAGATACAAGGTCCGCCAGTAAAGTGGGAAATTTGGAGAATCCAATATTTTCTTGAACATTTTTTTAACCAGAACTTTGTTCGTAACTGAATCTTTTCACGTGACGCCGGTCAGTCTCTTTTCTGATACCTACACGTATTTTATTGCAGTATGGTTTACGGGCCTATGAATACACATTCCATTCAGATTTCAAACTTGTCCCTCGAACTGTTGGAAAAAAATACAACACTAGGGAGCTGTTATATCCAAGTTGTTCTGAGCATTTGTGAAAAGCGGTCTGAATGAACATTTGTGGTGTTTTCTCCATCGTCTTAAGGAATATGGCCCAATAATGCCAGAAGAAGAAAATGCACTTCACATCTTGACTTTTGGGCTATAATATGGCTTTTCACGCTAGTCACCAGGTTATTCAATGTGCCTTATCTGATATAAGCCTGCGGTGAATGAAGGTTGCATCATTAACAACTAGCATTATTTCTTCAGTGAAAATCGTGGGGGCTAGTATATCGACATCTTTTAACTCCTGGGCTGCTTTTATACAGAGTTCGTCTTAACTAATGTTCCAGGGACATATTCAAGGTAGGTATCAATTCTTCCCAATATCTTGAAAGTTTTAAAACTAAAAAGAGGAAATTTTACGTCTAGGACTCGGAAGAATGTATCTTCTGTGGGTTTGAACCTCAGGACCGCTATTCATAATGGAGTAAGTAGCGCAGAGAAGCACTACTTAGGTAAATGTAGTAAGAGATCCTCCAGTGTGCTCTTATTTGGATCCGCTTTCAGTTCAGTGTAGCTTGCATCCGTACTTCCCCCGAGTCATCGGAAACTGGAGCGGTATCTGATCGCCTTCGAACCTCTAACTTTCGTTCTTGATCTGTTCCTCTTCAGATGTCTTTGTCGGGAAATGATTGCTACATGTTTAACAAATATGCATTTACTGTCAGACGTAGTCAAAAATCTCCACCCCTAGTGGGCATAAGAACTTCGAGTATCGAATAACTTCCGAAAGATTCCATAGTTATGTTATCATATTTTTAAACTATTCGATAGCTTAAACCTGGAGATATAAAACTGCATTTAGAAGTCTCAGAATCTTTTCAATAGTCAACCATTTGTTTGAAATAGGTAAGTAATATTTCTAGATTTCGGGCGTTTGAAAACAGGATTTTCGAAAAGCAGTTATCTTATTCAATATTATCCTTTAACAGTATCTTACAATATTTAGCAAGAAATAATGAACTAGAATATTCTGTTAACCTGAACATTGTTTACCCAAACGAATTCTAAAACAATAGCTTTCAATGAATAAGAAGCTTGGTGGTTCTAAGATTTCAAGGACAGCACCAGCTGGTTAAACGAAAGAAAGTGTATGGGGTAACGATGATTCAATTTCGTAGTATTCAAACCTTAAATTCCCATTTGAGAAATTAAATGTAAAAATGATGGCTTTTGGTCTCGAACGAATATAGCTTATATATATATTTGTCGACGTATCGCATTGTTACCAGGTGCAATCTGACTTTTGCATCAGAACGTTTATGTGCTATACGTATTCTTTATTGTGATTGGAAAAATTCATCGCGACCCAAGGAATTAAATTGTGTTTGCTAAACAAGATTGTAAGATACTGCTGATTTGTTAATTTGAGCATATGAATCTCAAAATAGAGCAGCAGTCGACTATATTCTTCGACAAACGATATACTTTAACTGCTCGATTGAAACAATGTAGAACATTCAATTCAGAACGGTACCATACTAATTGTGTGGCAGAAGTCTAAGTCGTCAAATAAGGAAAACGAAAGACAGATATCGATTCAAACAACCTACTTGATAATTCAAAACAGTCTCTTGATGTTTCATCCACCATATGGTCCTGATTTGACATTAAGGACTTTTTGTATTTCATCACATCAAAATAAATTGTGTAATCGACGTTTATCGATTCATTCCAAGTGAATGTTTTGACAGTATTTTAACCTGAGTGAAAATGATGCATTGGGAATTGCTTCAAGTGTTTGGAAAACATCCAGTTGTTTTCAGCGAGAAAACCTTAATTTTGTTATATAATCTCAAAATATAAAATTTTAATAAAAATGTACAATGTTTCAGAGACTTTTGTGAAAAATTCTCAGTTTTTCCAAAAATTCGTTAGCACGGACAAATTGGATTTTGAAAAGGTTTTAACTGTTGTTGGGAATATTGGCACAAAATATCAAACGGTATACCAGGTATAGTTTGTGGACAATTTGAACCCATAATAGTCAAGTGAAAGAAGTCACAGTCTGAAAGTGAATTGTCTTTAGCAACTGCGGTTTCCAATTCTATGACGAAATATGCTGTTTAAACAGAGGTCAAACACTCATCAGCTATTACAATCTTAATCTCCTGATACAATTTCGTGTAAAAAAAAGGTCGTATTATGCAAATAGTATGCCATTCGAACCGTTACAGAGATAAATCTCGTAAAATGCACCTCTCTCTCTTCTCAACATGATAATTAATCTCTTATTAAGGTTATGTGGCCGTCTAGATTCAAATCTAAATGTTTTTGTCCTATTGAAATGAAACCACCTATTATGGTTAGGAAGGAAATGTAAATAAGATGGAAGTCGATCATTCAATGTGATAAAATATATGAAATATTTGCTTGAGCCCCTCGGAAATTTTATCTGTTATGGTTAGTTTCAAATTTTGGGTGCGGAAAATATACAAACTGCAAGTCAAAAAATGAAGTATTTTCATTGGTCACGAGTTAAACGCCTGAGTATTAGTATTTCCAGCTGTTGAAAAATAATAATTTGGAAAGTTGGAATTTTCAAACAAAAAAATTGAAAATGAGTTTGTTATTTCTTTCAGTACCTGTTAAATCACTGATGGATACTCTAAAATAAAGTATAATAATGCAATATTTAAATTACTGTTAACATGACATTTTTGAATTAGGAATTAATGATACGTAAACAGTTTAAGGAGTCTGAGTATGACCCTCAATAAAATGGTAGGTTTACTTCAAATAAATACCGCACATTGTTCCATTAAAAACGTACATTCGTCACTAAATCAGACAGACTCTAGGGTGTCCCAAAATTTACTCAAGATTTGACTTGAATAGAAAACACAGTTTTTAGACTTTAAATTAGAGTCATTAAGTACATAGGCTAGGGTTATCAATATATAAATAGGCAAAGAGAAAACGATTAGTTACCATTGTCTCCTGTGTCTCTCAACCGGTTTTCTTCATTTTTGTTTTGTTTAGTAGCTACTGATGACCTTCAGTGCAGAATACTAATATTTATTTATAATATTGGTTCATTCATTAAATAAAATATAATAAAAATTCATTATTTACGTCCATACTGTCAACGCCAAACAACTGAGAGTGCTGTCGCCGCCAGACTGTCAAAACTCAAAATATTGAGTAATTATATATGGAGCGAGCGATCGTTAGATTCTTAGAGCATGTGGCATACAAGCGTTGTTATTGTTTAGTGTTTAAAATAGTCAACGTAAGATCAGTATTGATTTTTTGGACTCGTTGCAGTAACTTTCATATTAAATATTCTGTTTTTAATGTGAATTTAATTAATTGATTAATGTATTATTATCACAACCTTCTCGATGACGTTGTGTAAAAAATTGTCAGACAGCGGACAATAGAGAATGTATTAAATATTTAAGTTCTCCTAGGGTTGTTGGTCCTCTCTTTTCTTTAATATTCCTGAACTTGATTGAAACCGCAAATGAGGAAAAGAACAATCATTTTTAATTTTTTTATTGCAATAGATTTGTCAATATGAGTGAACAATTTTGTTCATTACATCTACTTCTCCGATTTCTCCACAACTCTGTTTCTTATAAAATTTACAATTTCATGAAACAGGGTCGAATTTCGACCACTGGGCGACCACTAGTTTTGTGGAATAAGATGTCGGGCAAATGGCCTCCACGGCTTTGTTGGCAGATATGCACTCTTATTTCGAAATATTCTATGACGATTGTGCATAAATGTGGCTGAATTTCGTTGATGAAATTTAATTTCCTCCTGTAATTCCCGGGAAGTTATGGATTTATTGAGCTTTGACTTCAAATAACCCCATAAAAAGAAATCTAATGGTGTTAAATCACACGATTTAGGGAGCCAATTTTGATCACCGAAACGAGAGAGTATACGACCAGGAAATGTCTCATGCAGTTACAGAATTGTTTCACGGGCTGAATGGCATGTGACACCGCCTTATTGAAACCACATATTGACCAGATCAATATCAATTTGGACTGAAAGAACTCTGTTATCATGTCGCGTATCGAGCACCAGTAACAGTAATTGCTTGACCAGCCTCATTCTCAAAAAGCATGGTCGAAAGATACCTCCAGTCCAAAACCGCAACAAACAGTGACACGTTGTGGATGCATTTGTTTTTCAACAATAACATGTGAGTTCTCCGAACCCCAAATACCGAAATTTTGGCAATTAACAAAGCCATAAAGCCATAAAGGTGATTCATCACTTAGTATGCACTTGTTGATGTTCAGTAATCCATTCAACGAACTTTCTTCGTTGTGCATGGTCATTAGGCTTCACTTGTTGTGCTAATTGAATCATGTAAGCATGGAGTTACAGATCTTTTGTGAGTATACGTTGTACAGAGAAATTTGCATTTCAGGTCCACGACGAATTGAGGTTCCAAGGTTTTCACCAACACTCTCACGCACTGCTTCGATATTGACATTTAAAAAGCTTGTTGTTGAACGGCCAGTATGTTTAGAGTCTCCCACTGATCCAGTCTCCCTGAATTTTTCAATTAATCTCTTTACAGGTTGAAAACACTATTCCGACCATATTTTGTATCAACTTTTCGAACTGTGGCCGCCCAACTTTCATTATTTTTGAAATATTGTTCACTAATGAAAACAAATTGTTGTATGCTATAACACTCCATTTTTAGTAACACTAAACTTTAACGGGTCCTGGATTAAATGGACAGTCCTTAGATCACAAAATTGCATAGTTCTGTCCTTTTGTCAGGGTCATCTTCTGTCAGTTGATGCAGTAATTTTAGATTTTGGGGATGAAACATGTGATTTCAAATATTTTTTACCGTGGTTTTTGGCACTTCACACTCCAAGGCAACTATTGAGGTTAATTGTTAGGAATATTAACAATAAATCGGATATAGTCCTTTATTATTCTGAAATTGATGGCCTTTCTTCTGCTACTTTACTCTGCAATACCAGTTCTTTGAAAAATTTGTACTAACTCTTCTGCATATAGGACTATTAGGATAGCGATTATTTAACACTTGCTCTTCTTCCGAAGATTACGACCAAATTCCTCATAAATAAAAAAATGCGTTTTTTTCAATGGACGAACGCGAACCATTTTCAAAGTTAATTTCAATTATAAGAATAAGAAAAAAAAAAATCAAAACTAAACATAGTACCTAAATTATTCTCTATTTCTTCAAAACTTATCTAAATGTGCATTCACAGTTAATTTTTCTTAAATGACTTACCCAACAAGCAAATTGCTGCATTTTCAATAATTTTTCGTTTTAAATTAAGTAACAATTATGCAAAACGTGGAATCTGAATAAAAACAAAAATTCGGGCAGCCAAAATGACATAATAACAAACATAGTAAATATCAGAGCTGAATATGAAATCTGAAATCATGACATAAGATAAGAAGCAAATATTTTACCCATAAATGAAACTGGGGCGAACTCTAGACTAAGAAGAGGAGACCAGGAACAACATGAGTTGAAACAATAAAAGGAATTATGAAGAACAAGAAAAAACCGCTAAATACAAACTAAAAATAAGAAAGAATGTATAAAATTCAGAATCACTGATCGTTGATGACTAAACTATTTTTTCTTGTTTCTTAATAAAATCGCAAGCTCACTTCGAAGAATTTACAATATCGGAAGAAATGAATCAATCCATCGCAATCTAATCCGACGATCGCACCGGTGACCTTGGCACCGATCTTCTTGAGATCGTTTGGTTTCTTTCGACATGAATAAGGACAATAGACGAACGAGCCATCGCAATCTAATCCGACATTGGGGGTTAAATAATGATGCTAAAAAAAAGCAACATGGAAATGACCTATGGCATCCGATCTCACTGGATGGAGAACAAAAACAGGAACGCCGCACGTAGAAATAAAAACAAATGGAAGAAATACGACAACAGTAGAAAAAGAAGTAGAAGGAAGACAAGAAGAAAGAACCCTAAAGAAAAGAAAATATAAAATATCTATCAGTAGTCTGACAATACGAGAAATCGGCTAGTGAACAAACAAAAATCACTTACCCTATCAACCAAAGGGGTTCTTATACTAAATGTTTCATTGTGATGGTGGCCCCAAATACCATGACCACTCTGAAGAATGACGCAACAACAGAAGTTTTCAAATCCTCAATAAGAGAGGTATTCCAGCAACTAATCAACAGTACTACAATATGCTGGAACACAATATAGGGCGAACTCGGATGGCTTATCAAGTATACTAGTGAAAAATCCCTTAAAAACAACTGCACGACTTCTCCAGTTAACCTCACACAATTTTCTACACGCACATCGTTCCCGCCTTGTCGACGACAATGACAACTGTCAAGAAACACACAATGCCAACCAAAAATATTCGATAAATCAGTTCGTCTCGACAGGTCAAATTCAAACATCCTTCAAAAATAAATCAGAACCGAACATAATCATAAGGCAAAATCAGCGCGCAAACGGTAGGTTATCGATCGCTAACGGAACGGACGAATAAAAGCAATCTTTTGACCGGTTTTAAACGCATTTATTTCTACTGAGTAACTACGGCAAAAATATAACGTAACAATATTGGAAAGAAACTCTATAATACCCATGGTACAAAAAAATATTATTTCCAAGTTAACTATTTTAAATAATTTAGTCAAGTGTGAGGTTTAAGGATTCCTTACCATCTTTGGGCTTGGGGTTTCTGGTTTCAATTATTGACAAAACAATTTCGAAGTAGGCAGGGAACGAGTCGAATTTCTTATATTATCTTTAATATTTTTTAAACTATGCTTAATTAAACATATATCTAATATACAATTTTCTATTTCTTAAGATAAACCGCTACATATGCTTGTTTTTTTAATATTTATTTAATTTCTAATTTGCGATAAAGAACAAGGTATTTAGTTTTATTTTGCCGATAAACTATGCGGCCCAACATTCCCATTTTATTTTCAAAATTTTATGGGGAAAGGGTTAAATTTTAAATATTTTCATTAATATATTTTAACAAATTATTTAAAAAATACAAGTATATTAGTATTATTCGTATAATACGTGTTGCTCTTGAAAAAAAAGTTCTATTTTCATTAAATTTTCTAATTTGCTTTCCAAAATTCATATTGGAATTTGGAAGTAAACTTGGAGTGAAGATGTTTATTTTTTCCACAGGTTCAAACTAGACTTTTTAAATATTTTACCGTCTCTATTTATTTCAGAAATAAAAAGTCTGTAAACACATTTCAGATACGTGCTTAGTTTTTAATATATTCTAATTCTGTAAAATACAAAAGAAAGGTCTTTCCAACGCCTTCAATTTCCTTTTGAAAATTAATTTTGTAAAATTAAAAAATATTAAAAATGATCCTAGGGAAATAAATTTGGTTATAGGGATCTTAATTGTAAAATCAAAAACACTTTAAAACAGTGCAAAAATATTTAAAAAATACATTTTGACAATTGTACAGAATAAAGGTATCCTAACTTTATATACAAAAAAAAACATTTATATTCATTATTTCAGATTTGGCTATTGCTGTATTTTCAATTTATTTTAAGCCAACAACTAATTACTGATCTAGCCTGTTATATTTCGGGATTGTACAACCCTAGTGTTGCAATCTGACAACTGACAGCTCTATCGTAAAGTTTGACATTTTTGAGGTCATACATACTCAGAACGTTTTGACATACGAGCGCTATGTGTTGTTTACAGTAACTTAAATTATTCATCTCGGCCAAAAAATGGAATTAAATCGTGAACATTTTGGTGTAATTATTTTTTACAACTTTCGGCGTGGATTAAGTCAGCAAGAGTCCATGGATGAACTTAATTTAATTTTTGGCGATGAAAGTCCATCAAGGACCACTGTTTATCGATGGTATGGTGAATTCAATCGAGGTCGTAGTTCACTCCAAGACGAATTTCGTGAAGGTCGTCCAAAATCAGTTGTTGTTCCGGAAACCATTGATGCTGTGCGCGAACTGATATTTGCAAGATGGTCATGTGACCTATCGTGAGATTGAGTCAACCTTACACATTAGTGGGACCAGCATACATTCAATATTGCATAAACATTTGAATGTCAAAAAAATTTGTTCGCGTTGGATCCCACACAATTTGTCAATCGTTCAAAAAAAGGCTATGTCGATTGGTCGAAAGAAAAGCTCAAAAAAAACGATCGCGGTGCTTCAAAACACATTTATGACATAGTGACAGGTGATGAATCGTGGATTTACACGTATGAGCCCGAAAGTAAACAGCAGTCGACTATATGGGTGTTTCAAGATGAGCCGAATCCAACAAAAGTTGTTCGCGCACGAAGCACTTCCAAGCAAATGATCGTCTGTTTTTTCGGAAAAACTGGACATGTCGCAACCGTACCATTAGAACAACGTAGAACAGTCAATTCTGAGTGGTACACAATCATTTGTTTGCCAGTTCTCTTCCAAGAAATGAGGAAAACCAACCGCCGAAGACAGATAGATCACTGTTCACCACGACAATGCGAGCTCTCACACATCGGCTCAAACAACTGCATTTTTGACGACTCAAAACATCGATTTGATGAGTCATCTGCCGTATAGTCCTGACTTGTCACCAAATGACTTCTTTTTATTCCCGTACGTAAAAAACAAACTGAGAGGTCAACGTTTTTCGACACCTGAAGAAGCGGTTGGTGCGTTTAGAATGCATGTCTTGGAGATACCTCAATCTGAGTGGAAAAAGTGCTTCGACAATTGGTTCAAACGCATTGCAAAAGTGTATAGATCTTCATGGGGAATATTTTGAAAAACAATAAAGCGATTTTCGATGATTAATATTTGTTTTTTGTTCTCTAATCCCGAAATATAAAAGGCAGCCCTCGTACAGACACATTCTCGGGAGGATTAGCTACTTTAAAGACAATATCTTGTTTTCAGAATTAGGACAAAATTGAAATAAATTTACTCTACCAAATTTTAATAAAAAAAAACATATTTCTTCGACACAAATCCCAATTTTTGTCAAAAATCTGTCTAGAAAATTCTATTCTAACCAACTTTTGTTAAGAATTTTTTTCTGTAGCCGATTGGAAAGAAAGTATAGGTGAAAGATTGAAAAAATGTTTATATTTACACCTATAATTATTTATAAATAATGTTCCACAACTTTTTGGCATGGCGCATTTAGATACACTTATAAAAATTTACATCTACTTTACATATTGTAAATAATCTCTTAATTTGATCTAATCCGTTGGGAGTAATTATATCTTTGTGCATATTAGGAAAAATACCTTAGGCTAGTGCGTATAAAGAGTTCACTTTCTAAAATTCCTTTTTGGCGCTCTCACAGATGATAAAAAATATAATTAAAAATACATTTTTGTTGATATTTACTAATTTATTTTCAAGTTTATTTATATTTATTCCAAACTAGTATGAGCCTAGAAACCAATCTAAAACACACCAGTTATAGTACTCTTCCTGAATTTAGTCGATTTTGTCGTTACGTAACCACCTAGTTGTTCTCTATGATTAACTTCAATTATTAGTAACAATAACGATAGCATCTGCTAAACAAGCGCAATCGATCGAGATGGTTCAGGTCGGGTGCGTGAGGCGTACCGATTATCAAAATCATCATTACGACCGTCGTTTTCGTTGTGTGTTCTTCGATCATTATAATTGTTAATTGGGGATATCATTACGGTAGATATACGCAGCCTTCGATGGTGAATCTTAATCGGTAATATTAAAGTCTATATTCTAAGGTCTTCGCGTCAATTTTCAAACATTTTGTAATCATAATAAATAACCGTTCGGTTGGTAATTACGAGATTAGGAATCTGAGCGGGGATTTTTTATTTTGCAGCGTGTTATGAAATCCAAGGCGAAACAGAAGGATGTGGGTTAATTGAAGTTGAAAAACCTTACGTGGACTAAAAAAAAATATGGAATAAATTATCGCGAACGTAATTCAAAAGAGTTTAATGGTATAAAAGTCATCAGGGCTCAGATATGCACCGTAATGTGGCTTAAAATGCACTACTATTTGTACCGCATTGTCATGAGAGCCAATTGTTTAAAAATTTGTCTGTTTCATAGTTCTCACTGACCTGCAATGGTCCAACAGTTACCATTATAGCCAAATAATCCAATGCTAAACCTTTCTCAGTTAGATTGTGCTGATGTTGTTAATTCATATAATTTCCGTACGAGGAAACTCTGCAGATTATGATAGTCAGTAAATGACTTTGACAAGCAATAGTTCTTTTGTCGAAATTTCCAAATGCGTCTAAGCACAAGTTTACTTTTATTGCACTAATTACACGCCAATATCTGATTCTTCAGGTTGTCAATATTTAAATAAATTCCTAACTTCGAGTAATGGACATAAAAAGTTGTGGGACATGTTAGGGTCTTTGTTATATACGGTAAGGCTTTGTTTGTCCTTTCTCAGTTAAAAAAAATACGACCAACAGTGCCCCATTCGCTTAAAAAACAACAAACAGTTATACGTTGAGTATGCAGGGATTTTTTCTATGTTTAATTTAAATTTTCATCACTACACATGCAAACTATCATGAAAATGGGAAAGATCTCCCTCGAAAATGATTTTTTGACTAAAACGATTGTACGAGGGTGAATCAAATATGAACCGGACTTTTCTGTTTCTCGCCCTGTAGGTAATTCGAGTGGCGTGACGTCTCGATATATGTTAGGTAGGAATGTTAAGAAGAGGGGAGTTCGTCGGTTTGGCGAGGCGTAGTCGATGCGCTGTTAGTAGCATCATGTCAGAGCAAGAGGTGCATACGTCTGTTGCGCAACGTGTTGTTATCAAATTTTTGGCGCGGGAGGGCGTTAGACCGTCTGAAATTTTGCGTCGACTATCTGCACAGTTCGGCAATGAAACACTTTCAAGGACCCAAGTGTACGACTGGCACAAAAAGTTTTCAGATGGCCGAGAGGCAGTGGAAAATGAGCCTCATGCACGTCGTCCCACGACAAGTATCAATGAGGCGAATATCTACGCAATTCGTGAGCTGATTGAAGGTGACCGCCATCTTACAGTATTGGCAATTGCTGAACACGTTGGAATATCATACGGGAGTGCTCAATCAACCATTTCAGATGAGTTGGGTTACCGAAAAGTGTGTGCAAGATGGGTTCCTCGTCTTCTAAGGGAAGATCAGAAAGCAAACCGTCTTGCCGTATGTGAAAGGCTGTTAGCAAGATATCGAGCAGAGGGGGATGAGTTTTTGAGACATATTGTCACCTGTGATGAGACATGGGTCCATCATTATACCCCGGAGTCCAAACGTGCAAGCATGGAATGGCGAAAACCTGGAAAGGCAGCACCGCGGAAAGCCAAGACCCGTCTTTCTGCAGGGAAAATTCTTGCAACAGTTTTTTGGGATTCGAAAGGCGTACTGCTGATCGATTTTCTGCACGAACGCAGTACATTTAATGCTGAGTATTACTGCGAACTAGTACAACAATTGAAACTTGCCTATCGGCAAAAGAGGCAGGATATGTCTATCCGAAGTGTGATTCTATTGCATGACAGCGCTCGGCCACATACAGCTGCATTGACTCAAGGAAAATTGAACAAAATGCATTGGGAAACCCTTGAACACCCGCCTTACAGCCCTGATTTGTCGCCATGTGACTACCACATGTTTGGGCCACTTAAAGAAGAACTGGGAGGCCACCACTTTGAGGACAACGAAGGTGTAGAAACGTTTGTGCGCAATTAGTTATCGACACGACCAGTTTCATTCTTTGAGAAAGGTATTAAAAAACTTCCGATTCGGTGGGAAAAATGTATACATAAGAGAGGAGACTATGTAGAAAAATAATATGTATTAAAATTTGTATTGATCGTACCAATAAATTTTTTTAAACAAAAGTCCGGTTCATATTTGATTCACCCTCGTAATACACCATGTTGATGTCTGGTTTCTGCGAACTCTGAAGAATTGGCACTATTTGGTATTATTTGATATTTTTTGAGACCCGGTCAATATTTTTAGCTGAATGAACGGTTCCGAGACGTATTGCACATTTTGACCATAAGAATAACTTGGTCCCTTGTGTATCGAATCGTGATAGAAAATGTATTAATTTGTACAAAGAGCTTTAATGATTGTAAATGGTACTTGAACTAGATTCAGATGTCATTACTTAAAATTTTCAGTAAGCTCTCGTAATAGTATTAGATTAGTATATTTTTAGAGTAGAAGTCACTCAAGTTCTATAACATAATGAAGTGGGAAAACGTATAATGTTTCAAACAAGTACATACAATTTTTTAAAGTTTTTTAATTGTCATATTTAAAACTGATTTACGCAAATTTCTGGTGGTGTTTGCTGAAGGCAATGAAATATTCTTGTCAAGATGTCGCAATATATTAAACGGTATCATCCTTGTGAATCAGTACGTTTATGCGAACTTAGTTTTTTATTATGATGGTCACGAAAACTAGCTGACTCGAGTTTATAGTTGGTTCACTGACATTTGGTGTATGAGAAAACTTTGGATGTTAGTCATAAAAACGGTAAAAATGTGTGAGGTATGGGTTTTTTTTAAGCACCTTAAATCTAAAGTGGTTAAATATTTTATGGTCTATATTTTTATAGAAATACATGGCTTAAATCTTGACAACCTCCTGTTTTTAATCCTAATTAATTAATATTTATATAATTACTGTTAGTTATGTAACAGTTCCTTCTCTACATATACATCTGCAAACATGTAGTAATAGTCGAAATGTTTTCAGTCCTTCCTCAATTGTTTGTATTTGTATACTTCGTATCATTAACCGAAAAATATTTCATAATTAATCAAATAATTCGCGTTTTAGGAGTTTTTAGGAGTTTTCAGAGCTTAAAAATCAATTAATTGGTAGTTATATTCCGAAAATTTATTTGTAAATATTTAATTACCTTTTCTATTTGACTTTTACCCAGTTTTTCAAAAATCAACTACAGCTGATAACGAAGCTTTGTAGGGATACTAGGTATTAGCGGAATTTTAGAATTCCTTAAACATTGATATCTAGTCCCTTTTAATTAATCTTTTTCATTGCTTTATTGGTATATAACAATAACTATCATTGAATGGTAGAAAATTTTCACAGATTACTGAAATTTTCCTTTAGATCTAGAAGATCTGAAGAAAATGGCTATCATTCCTTCACTAGAGGACTTGTTAAACTACTAAGTTCTTGCAAACAAAATTTGTATGAGAATTTCTACGAGAGCTGCCTTTTATATTTCGGGATTGGACAACCCTAGTGTTGCAATCTGACAACTAACAGCGCTATCGTAAAGTTTGACATTTTTGAGGTTGTACGTACTCAGAACGTTTTGACATACGAACGCTACTGTTTATCGATGGTATGGTGAATTTAATCGAGGTCGTAGTTCACTCCAAGACGAATTTCGTGAAGGTCGTCCAAAAACAGTTGTTGTTCCGGAAACCATTGATGCTGTGCGCGAACTGATATTGCAAGATCGTCATGTGACCTATCGTAAGATTGAGTCAACCTTACACATTAGTGGGACCAGCATACATTCAATATTGCATAACCATTTGAATGTCAAAAAAAAATGTTCGCGTTGGATCCCACACCACACAATTTGTCAATCGTTCAAAAAAAAGGCTCGTGTCGATTGGTCGAAAGAAAAGCTTAAAAAATGCGATCGCAGTACTTCAAAACACGTTTATGTCATAGTGACAGGTGATGAATCGTGGATTTACGCGTATGAGCCCGGAAGTAAACAGCAGTCGACTGTATGGGTGTTTCAAGATGAGCCGAATCCAACAAAAGTTGTTCGCGCACGAAGCACTTCCAAGCAAATGATCGCCTGTTTTTTCGGAAAAACTGGACATGTCGCAACCGTACCACTAGAACAACGCAGAACAGTCAATTCTGAGTGGTACACAACCATTTGTTTGCCAGTTGTCTTCCAAGAAATGAGGAAAACCAACCGCCGAAGTCGGATCACTCTTCACCACGACAATGCGAGCTCTCACACATCGGCTCAAACAACTGCATTTTTGACCACTCAAAACATCGATTTGATGAGTCATCCGCCGTATAGTCCTGACATGTCACCAAATGACTTCTTTTTATTCCCGTAAGTAAAAAACAAACTGAGAGGTCAATGTTTTTCGACACCTGAAGAAGCGGTTGCTGCGTTCAAAATGCATGTTTTGGAGATACCTCAATCAGAGTGGAAAAAGTGCTACGACAAGTGGTTCAAACGCTTGCAAAAGGGTATGGATCTTCAAGGGGAATATTTTGAAAAACAATAAAGCGATTTTCGATGATTAATATTTGTTTTTGGTCTCTAATCCCGAAATATAAAAGGCAGCCCTCGTAGTTCTCTCAAACCTGTCGGTGAGCCAATTGATTTGGCAATTTTCTTCAGTCGCTCAGTAGCCGTAAATGATTTAAATTAATTCTTGATCTTTTACGACTAAATAGTTTTGAATCTTTGTTTGTACTGTGAGTTTTTTAGATTGCCAGAGTGTAAGAATCTTTTATTTGTAAATATATTACCATGATAATCATAACCAACATACGTATGTTTTTGAATGAATGTTGTGGTTGTGATTTCTTTAAAACTGCTTAATCGATTTCGATAGTTTAAACTATATTGGATTAAGATAAATTCCAAAGTGGTTTTAAATATTTTTTATAACCTTTATACATGTAGTTTTTCAGCTGTTAGTATATATTAGAGAATCATTACACTGAAAGTTTGTATTTCAAAAATTATATGCAAGAGGAAATTGAATATTAATATTTATAAAACGGTATGAACATGGCAATTGTAACGGGAAATGAAGAATGAAATATAACTGTAATTGTGTTCATTTTTTTATTAATTAGAACGTTTTATTAATTCTATAGTATTTATAGTAACCTTAATAATTCTCACTTACGTTAGTGCATATAACTTGAAATGTTCATTATAATTGCAAAAGTTGTTTTAAATTGCATCACTGCATTTAAATTAGAAAATATTGATATTTGATTTAAACTTATTATACAAAAAGTAGGGGGAAATATAAAAAAAGACTAGAAATAGATTTAAATGAAAACAGTTATGAAGCAAATTTCTGTAACATCTAGTTGCTGTTTATAAATTTATTTTTTTTTATGTTAAAGAGAAATATATAGCAAACTCTCCTCGGGATCTATCTTAATAGAAAACAGTTCAAAATATACTATGGAGTAAGCCCTTTCAGACAAATTAGTGGAAATTTGCTAAATGCTTATCTTAACAACTGTTCTTACTTGAAGAAGCTTAATTTCAACTAAAAAAATATATATTGTATAATTCGTGGGTTCTTATAAAAATTATTTAATTCCAAATAAAATCTGTATTTACTTCGATATCGTACGTCAAAAATTTTAGTTCAATTATTATGGTACTGTGAATCAAAACTATTGTCACTATCTTTATTTCAGCGTCAATCCTTCCTTTCTCATTACTCGCTTTTTTAACAGAACCCCTAAGAAAAGATTTTTTGTTGTCCGCTGTTGCTTGTGAGGCCGGTTTTTTCAATTGACTAAAATTTGAGATTTCCAGCTGTTTTGTAAACTTCAATGGCGTGGTATAAAGCATTCCTTTAAACGCAATTTTGACAAGGCACTGTTAAAAGAATCAAACTGTATTAATACGATATATTCCTTAACAAAAGTGGGTGTAAAATTTAAGAAATATGTGGATGCAGGATGCCAGGTTTAATAATGTATTAGCTATTTTTGTTTATATTTTTTACTTAGTGTGTAGGTACCTAACAGCTGTAAATGAACGATTATTTCTGATAGTTGTTGTGGGTATAAATTCTTATTACTTTTATTTTGAAGTTGTGGTAATTTTTTAACCGACTTCCAAAAAGGAGGAGGTTATCAATTCGTCGCGGTTTTTTTCGTTTTTTTTGTATGTATGTTACCTGATTTCTTCTCCTGTGGTGCACCATTTTGAATGAATATGGTCTTCTTTAGTAGAGTATATATCCGGATTGGTAAAACTTCAAATTTTTGGAAAAGAATTCTATTGGTAACGTGATAAAATTTGTGAATGAACACATGAGTGCATGGAAATCGACCAATAACCCTAACATTTTAGTCGATTTTTCGATTACTCTTTATGGATGTGTATAATTTTTTAATGTTTAATCTATTAAGGAAGATTCCTAGGTGCAGTTTTGCAGAAAATCGCCGAAAATTCCAATATTCTTATCAAAAATTTCATCGAAATGACATAACGGACATTTCCTTATAAATATTTTTATTCCAACGTAATAGTGCGGTAATTTTAGGCACTGGAAGTTTTAATTGCGAATTTGAAAATTTTCTATGTACATCTCAAGCATATAGGTAGTAAAACATAGTATTTTCGGCTTCTTAAATCAATGAGTACCAAGCTCGTTTTGTTTGTATACCAGGCAAATACCTATTTAAATGCAAATTTTTCCATTTTGCGAAAACGGTGCTTTTGGTTGTCACATTCTCCCGGCCTAATAGAAAATTCAGTGACAACACATGTCAAACTTTAAACTGCTATTTGGTGCGTTTATACACAGTGTGTTTAGTTATAGCAACCAAAATCACAAAGTAAAGTGATAGAAGGAATTGCATTTATATGAAGATTGAAATATAGGACGGACTAGAATGATAGTGGTCCGTTGGCAGCTGTATATACAGGATGGTTGGAATATAGGGTGGACTGGACGTTTGGTGGTATAAAAATGTTGGAAAAAATGTGAAATTAAAATTATATAGGGTGATTAAAAAAATGTTATATGATGTGGACATAAGCAAATCATATACAGGATGGTTGAAATATATGCTGGAGTTGAATTATATTTATACAGTGTGATTAAAAAATTATTTCTTTTATAGCTCATAAGTTGCATAAAGTGTGGAGAGGAATTAATGTTACACAGGGCGATAATATAAAATGTTACCAATGAAATAATTTATGGCGTAGCCCACATGAAGTTATATACTATGGTTGAAATATATGACGGATTTGACTACGTAAATGTGGGATGGATTCTACTCCGTCCAATAGTTTACAGAAGGCAGCTAACAAATTTATGCTTGTCTGTGGGCAGTCGTATGTACATAGGTTGGAGTGAAATTATCTATAGTTATACAGGGTTGTCAAAGAAAGTTGAAAAAAGTTTACATGGCGGAATCCATAAGACACAAATATATTTTGGGCTTATTAAGGCAACGCGTACTAGTACATTTTGTTCGTAAAGATTTACCTGTCAAATTAAATAAGAAAGTATAATTGTGTAATGTTGAGGCTTTCGATGTTACCCGGTTCTGTCTATTAAGGTTATACATACAAAATAAAAAATAAAGAATGAAAACTACCCGATTTCAAAAAAACTAAAAAGTTGAAAATAAAACATTAAAATAATATATAACCGACTTCTACCTATAACTAAAAAACAAAAAATAACTATAACAAAATATAACTCTAGCAAATAAATAACACATTCAATGTTGTTAGGTACCTACCCAGGAAGTAAAAAATGTAAACATTAAAAGGTGCTCATTCTGTAAAAATTAATTACCTCCCAATCTAGTATATTTTGAAGTCGGTGCCAAGCAAATCTAAAATTCTTCATTGCGTACTTATCTACCACTTCATCAAACTTGATTGTTGCTTGGCACCGACTTCAAAAATATACTAGATTGGTAGGTAATTAATTTGTACACAATGAACATCTTTTAATGTTTACATTTACTTCCTGGGTAGGTACCTAACAACATTGAATGTGTTATTTATTTGCTACAGTTGTATTTTGTTATAATTATTTTTTGCTTTTTAGTTATAGATAGATGTCGGTTATATTTTTTTAAATAATGTTTTATTAAGTTTTTGTATGCTTTCATTATTCAAGTTGATCTCTTACGCACTACTAACTACTCAACTAATCTAAAATTACTTTGAAGGACCCTAGTTAGGAAAAACACGATAAAGAAGAGATTATAAGTGCTGTCAGTATGACAGAGAGACTTACTGATTTGCTATTACATAAAACTGAATAATTTAGTAATGAAAATATACAGGCACGTGCATAAATAGAAAGAAGCCAAATGAGACCAAAGAGTTCAAAAACTTTGTTAAAAAATTTGGAAAACTCTCTGCTCTAAGTGAAAAGAATTTTAACGAAATTGCACATATTTTACTTTGACACATGTTTTTCCTTGACCAGTTAATCATTCTTTCTTCTAATTATCATCGTAAACCAAATAATCGTATTTCAAAATTGTATGCAATCAGCAGAAGAAATTCTTGCCGCAATTTCGTTATACAATTTTTTAATTTGTTTAAATTACCTAAAAATTACATAACGTCATAACAATGAAAGAAACCAAATCGCTAGTCGACTATCCTTCCTTAAAAAAGAAAAATACCAGCGCAGATCGTGATCTTAGTCATGAATGGTTGGGCGTAAAAAAAGCTTCAAGACAATACCAACAATGACTAGGTGCGGTTGCAACTATAGAGGTTACTACTTGTGTGCGTGTGCGCTTTTTACCAACACCCATTATGCGAGATTGACTCGTTATCCAACAAGTTCGATAAATATTACGCGTTTTAATGGATTCGGCGATCAATCTCGCTGACGATTCTGCTCTCGCGATTCGTACAATTTCTCCGACCTTGACCGAGAACGTCGACGATGGTTCACCTGATGTTCACACGCGGAATGTATTGGTCGATGATGTTAAAATCGTTATGTAAGTTTTCTTCAAATACGTGCTCGGAATGTCTTTCGTCTGGCGTGAAGAACAAGAAAGGCCGTTGTGACGCATTCCGCAACAATGAGGTTACGCCGTTCTGGTGACGAAACGTTGCGTGAAATTGCGTAGAGTATTGTGTTTGCTTTTGGACGTTTTCATGGAAAAATAAACAAAATGTAGTATCGGGCAACCTCGTTCTAAATTATGGTTATGTCGATTTATGTTGTTTGCTTGTAACCTAGGGCAGTGTTTTTCAACCTTTTTCGTTGAGTGATTGAAAAATTAAACACTTGTTACAACCTTGACTAGTGCTGATCCAGAATTTGGATAGGGACGAAGGAATTGTAAAAACTAACTTTTTAAAACATAAAAAAATGTTCTGTTCTAGTGTTCAAAATTAAAATTTTGAGTGTGCGGAAAATATATACAGTGATGGGCAAATGTGTGGAACCAAGTAAATATCTCTGGAATTATTAGAGATATCAAAATGAAATTTGGAAGGTGGATACTGTAGTAGATTGCCTATTTGTTTCCAAATTTTTTTCCAATTTTGAGCTTCCTGTTTTACCGGAAGTAATGTCGATTTTAAAATTTGTAATGAAACACCCTGTATAGTATTTTAATTTCTGATGAAACATTCTATTGCGAATACAAAAATATCGAATTTGATATTGTTTACTTCAATACCTACCGAGATATTAACAGAAAAGGAACTAAGGAAAGGAAAAATTCGATGGTAGCACTGCTTGTTTCATAGTCGAATACAAGTGCGTTTGTTTAAATCAAGCGCAAATTGAATCTGAATCAAGTTTAGTAGTCCATGAAATTCATTGCAGAAGTGACAGTAGTTGTCAAAATAAGTTATTAGTTTTTTTTATTTGAATGTAAAAAGATTGTATTGTTTTAATTTGATTCTAAAATGGCCGAATTAAGTGAAAGAGAAAGAATAGAAATATTAATGATGATTGGGGAGAGGAAAAGGACGCATCAAGAAGTTTGTGACCTTTTTAACATTGTTCATCCGAATACACAAATATCCCGTTCAGTAATGACGAAAACTTTGCGAAGGTACGACACAAGTGGAACAGTTAGCAATTTACCAAAAAGTGGACGGTTAAAAAATGCAAGTAATGAAGGTGAAGCTCAAAATGTTGCTATATCTTTGGAAGAAAATCCTCACTTATCCACCACCTCGCCAATTAGCCGTCATTCAGTAAGAAGGATATTAAGGCGAGAAAAATATCATCCATACAAAATACGCCTCGTTCAAGAACTCTTCGAAGACGATTTCGACAGACGTTTGCAATTTTGTGAAACGATGGTGGATATTTGTAACCGTAATAATAATTTTATAAGAAATGTGGTGTTTTCAGACGAGGCTACATTTTGTTTAAATGGTACGGTTAATCGACATAACTGCCGCTACTGGTCGCAAAGTAATCCTAATTGGGTACAAGAGGCTCATACACAACATCCCCAGAAATTGAACGTTTGAGCCGGCATTTATAACAACAGAATCGTGGGACCCTTCTTCCTACCAGAAACTTTAAACGGAGATAGGTATTTACAGCTCTTGGAGACACAAGTTATTCCGGCATTGGAGGTAAATTGACAATTACCAAATAATATCTGGTTTCAGCAGGATGGAGCACCACCCCTTTACGCTTTCATTGTTCGAGATCATTTAGATAGGACATTTCATCACAGGTGGATTGGAAAAAGGGGTACTTATGAATGGCCTGCACGAAGTCCCGACCTTAATTCACTAAACTATTTTCTGTGGGGTTACTTAAAGTCTTAGTTTTATGTTGATAGACCAATAATTAGCTGCAAGAATAACTCAAGACATCCAGAGAATTACACCAGAAGTAATAGCTAATGTTACTAGGGAATTTAAAAACCGACTTGCTTATTATCAAGAAATAAACGGTGCTCAGTTTGAACATCTAATACATTAAGTTTAGTTAAGTTTCAATGTTTTGAAAATCACTTAGATTTAGTTAATAATTATGATTATGTATTTCTTTAATGGATATTCGATTTTTCCTTTCCTTAATTACTTTTCTGTTAATATCTCGGTAGGTATTGAAGTAAACAATATCAAACCCGATATTTTTGTATTCGCAATAAAATGTTTAATCAGAAACTAAAATACTATACAGGGTGTTTCATTGCAAATTTTAAGATCGACATTACTTCCGGTAAAACAGGAAGTTAAATATTGTAAAAAAATTTGGAAACAAATAGGCAATCTACTGCAGTATCCACCTTCCAAATTTCATTTTGATATCTCTAATAATTCCAGAGATATTTGCTTGGTTCCACACATTTGTCTGTACATAGTAGATATAGTAGTCTTTAATGGAACAGAAGTCAAAATAACAGGTTTTAGAATACTTGCCTGCCTGGCTGTAAGTTTGTTCAAGCATCACGCAAAAACTATTGCTTGGAATTGAATGTAGTTTTCACTGATGTATTGGTAGAAGTCTAACTTAAAATTTCGGCTTCATTTTACCACAGGGAAATGTCTAATTCTGATTGTTTTAAATTTTAATACTGCCCTGATCTCACTCTAATCAATGAACTTAATGCTAAATTAACAAATTTGGAAGAAACTAGCCTCGCGTTTGCATGAACAGATAAGATCTGCTTAGTTGTTACTCAAAAAAATCATAGATGGTGATGTTTATCATTTTAGATTCTTGAAATCTTTCGACGAAAATGCTGATCGACGAACCAAGTTTGTTCTTGTTCTATTGAAATCGATATGCTTTCTGACATATGACACTTTTGAGAATTCGGATTAAACTTCATTTGTCACTTTTCATTGGCCTATTAGTTTCGAAAATCAGGGCCCTGTGCTTGTCATATTTCTTCTTCTATCCTCTTTTATTATTTTTGATGTAAGAAAATCATTCATCAATATTTCTGAAACTTCTATATGTTGAAAATCATTTCGAGATAAAACATTAATATTCAATTTCTTACATTTCCGTTTTAAATTGCCTTCGTTCTGTAATTCAATTACTGCTTCTTAGTCTTCAAGATTTATTAGCATTAACATCCACAGTAAATGGATTTCTTATATAATTGTAATCCTTAACTATGAAAGAACGAAAGTAGTGATTTATATTATTGAGTAATGTTTGTATATAACAGGTATTATTTTAACATTTGTCATCTTTTACTTCACTTTACTATAAATGTAAGTTAGCTTGCCAAATTAATTATTGCTTTTTTGTGTACTACATATCGCGTAGCAAAATAGAACTGACAGTTAATTAACTTGAACTTTTACGTAAATTCTCAAGAAAATACCTAAACTTTGCAGCAGCACAATCGTGTCGGTGTGACACTCCAAGCACCTCGTAGCTGACTCTGCGTTTTCCGGATTTGGACCATGTCATTTTTTCTAATTAATTTACTTATATATCTGAACCAGTTTTCCGACGTTTCGCCCACACTCATAAGGGGCTTTTTCAAACAACCACACTTTGATACTTCACTTTATTAAACTTGTCACACTGATGCACACATTGTAAATTGTGGATGAAACGTCGGCAAACTTTGTTATATGCTGTCTAAATTTCGGAAAAAGCTGAATCAGCTATGACTCTGGTCGCGAAAAATCTACGTTCTCGATGCAGTACCTCATTTGTATCTAAAAATTGTCTATGGTATACTGTCCCTTGGATGTCCTTCTAAGCCAAGGTAATCAGTAGATTTTGGGCATTTACATTTACATCGACCGTGATGATGATTTATAAATCAAGTGCAAATATAGGATCTCACCCTATGATGGATGAAGATATATGCTAACCTACGAATACTAACTACTAAACGAACTAAAGAAATGTATTGCAAAGTGCTTATATGCTAGAGCAAAAAATATATCTTCAGTCATTGAAATATTTAACATTATTATAGGCAGCAACTACACCTCAATGGTTTTATTAACATCGATAATAGCGAAGCCGAAAACAAAATAGCAGTTGTTCTATTTTGACGGATAAAACAAATAGCAGATAGCAGTGGTTTTTATACTGATAGTTTATGTTCGTCACTGTTGTTGTAAATCAAAACGTAAGATGAATAGCAAGGGCTGTTAATTGAATAGTATTGAAAGGCCAAGAAAAGCAAATTATATTCATCACGATAAGAAAAAAAATATATGATATTATCAATCTATATTTAAAAATTAGTGGTAAGTAAGTTATTACATATTGTGATGCAAAAAATTTCTTTGTACTTTAGCAGTAGATAACCGATTTTTATGATATGTTGAGTTTTTCAGTTTTTGACAAAGACCTCTTGCAAGGCACTTACTTAATAACTCTTCACAAATTCGCCTAAATTTGTATATACATAATATGCCCATAATAACATTATCCTACGTATTACACATAAATAATAAAACTTCAGCAGCATGTTTACTGTATTTCAATTATGGGTTCAGTGGTCTGTACTTTCCAGTTTAACATTAAAAGAAAGATATAACATATCCCTGTTACAAATGTTCTACGTAATACTAAATGAGAACCAACAGTTATGAATTTGGCATGTTTTAGTTTCCCTCCAAGAGATGGCGACAGTATTTTTGACAGTTACAAATATAACTGTTATCAGTTATTTACACTTGTTATATGCAAATAACAATAACGGTAGCAACTGTTATGTACAAATACCGGTCTTGCCCATCTCTTAGATATAACGACCTATCTATCTCCTTTCATGCCTACTTTCAATTGACAAAATTGAATTTCTGAGTAACAGATAATTGATTGAAATTATTACAACGTACAGTTAACAAAAAACTACTAACTTAATGAATGTACTGCAAATAAATAGTAAAAATTCTTAAAATAAAGGATTTCAGTCAAATTAAGTTTTTTTGTCTATACTTCAGACAGAAAATACTTCATCGTCAGTATCATTATGATAAATCGGTTTCACCCATATTTCTTATGCTTTACATAACCCAACAAGGTCGGTTATATTTATATATAGCAATCGAGATCCGGGAATTCTTACCTATGATGAAATTGACAACTCACTTTGCAATTATATGAATTTCTTTTGCTCTTACATTAAAATTCCATCAACAGCATTTGTGTATACGCCCTATTAAACGCTCGAAGTGAAGTTAGTTGAAAACGTTCAATTTGATTTACGTTTCATTCTAATCGCACTGGTGTCAATTCCTGTCTACTCTACATTGCATTTATCACCTATTGACGTGAGTCAGTGTTGAAAATCTATTAATCTTATGAAAATATATTGTATGGTTTAATTTGTATGTGCGCCATATATTGTTATGTATTTTTGGGTCCCATGAAAATAATTTAAATTCCAATGGTCCTTATTTAGATTCGTATGTCAAATGGTACAATCTGATATTCACAAAACACAATTCTTCAAAATTATCACTGCCAGTTAATCACATTATTCTTTTATGTCTCAATACTATATCGACTATCCGTATTCTTTCCAATGACCCATTTATAGACGACTCCCTTCCTTCTAGAACAATTCGAAGCACTTACCTTGGTTTAATAAACATTCCTTTATTACTAGAAAATTAGCTTTCACGAAAAAAAGTTTTACTTTTGGCTAATTTTTGTTTTATGTTCGATATCTGTGCAGCTCTAGTTCTAGCTTAAAGTGGTAGCGTGAATTTTAAATGTATCTTTGTGATAGAAGAAATTTAAAAAATGAGAACGTAACTAAACTTTAAAAGGATCTTCTTCAAAACAGTCGACAAAGGAAGAAATACTAGAAGTAGCCACTGAAAATGTGGAATCAATGTCAATATCATCTACGTCAAGATGATGATGATATTTAATAACAACATCAAAAGAACTAGAAGATCTAATAAAACAAGCAATGATTTAAAAAAAATTGAAAGCAAGACTGCCAAACTTTGAATTAGTTTCAAAACCTAACTCATATGAACATTTTACAGAACCAAAAATTAAAAAAATCATTCATTAGAGAAAAATGAAACACTAAAGAATAGAAATTAACAAAAGATAGTCTTTCTGATATTAGAACCAATGACGTACCACCCACAATCCAAGAGACAAACTTTAGGTATTTTTGCGTAAACACTGTTCAAGTTTATGTAGAAATTATTAAAAATATTATTACAACGTTTACAAACATATACTTGATATTTTAGGAAAACAAACAGTCAAATAAACAAATAGAATCTGAAATATATCTTTGATGGAACACTAAGATTTTTTACTAGTCTATTTAAAAATACTAATCTTCTAGACTTGTCCCTGAATTCTAATCTAACCAATTATTTTACGTTGTTCAGTGAAATTTTTGTGACACATTTACATAGAATTTGGTATAACACTATTCAAGATTAATATGGATATAGTAATAGATGATTTAAATGGTGGAGTGTTGCTAAACTTTACACTTGTTTTTATGTTTTTTTTTGGAATAACCTCTCACTTTAAAAAATCCTTTTTCCTATATACAAAGTAATGAATGTCCTCACTTACCGTTGCAGGGATATGAATGTGGATCTATAAATTTTTTTGATAAAGTCAAATACCAAAATCTAATTGACATCTAAATTTCCAGCGATATTGATGAAAAGGGTATAAACATAATTGGCGAATAGTATTGGAATCTAAAAGCAGAAGTTAACATTTATCAAAGCATATATCTGAAGGCATCAGAAAAAGGAATTGTCTGGGTTGCATACTATTAAATGGAGTTAGAGACACTGAATTTCAATAAACAATATTAGATATGCAGATGATACAGTTATATTCTCTGACAATCTGTTTACAAAACATGATGGATTGTATTAGATATCATTGTGGACAATTTGACCTACATAATAAACGAGCTATGTGACCAAAAAGCGAAATATTGGTTAGAACTGAGCAAGCGAGAAGAACATTCACTAGCATGAACCTTAGTTTACAACTTAAGCTACGTATGATACGCTGTTATACAAGTTGCTCTCTTACTATATGGCTGCGAACGACGGACCTTGGACCCACAAACGGAAAAAAGTATAGAAGCTTTCGCAATGTACCTCTAGCGCATATTAAAATTATCATGGACCCAAAGAGTAACGAATATCGAAGTTCTTAAACCAACAAAAAGAACTGTCGTTTAATGTCAAAAAATGCCTCCCACCTTGAGCATATGGTAAGAGGCGCTAAATATGTATTACTAAAGTTAATAATTAATCGAAGAAAAAGAGCCAAGGTCAACGATCAGTAATGAGACGCCAGAGCTCTTGGATGAAGGATTTGCTGTTTGGCCGTACGTCAACTGACATCTTCAGAACAGCAGCATCAAAATCATTTGAGAGACGGTGTGAAAAGACTTCTTTACGTTCGTGCGTTTAGTTTTAAGTCTTCCGCCAACAACATTAACTAGTGTAGTATATTATTATTATTAAGTAAGGATGCTGAATGTGATGAACTTTGCATATCTAACATTTGACAGTATTAAGAATCAGTTAATTATTAATACATCAATCGGAAACTGTCTTCATTCTACATGACCGAAAAATTTCTCTCATATGTTCGTGCGTATAGAGCTTCATACCATCAGAAACCACAAGGGCCCAAGTTTTGATCCCTGTGGAACACCTGAATTATTGGTACGCTTTTTCGAAAATTTATATATTAAAGATACGACATGATCACAGTAAATAAACAAAATTCTGGTATGTTAAGAACCAGTATGATCAAATGTTTTGTGGAGGTCTATATTAAGTGCATAGAGTTTTATTTTTTTATATAAAAATCGAAAATCAAAAATATTTTCCCGCATCCTGTATAATCTCCAAGAATCAGCCAACGAAAAGCATGACGTGACATGTTAATTTTCACTAAAATTGTTGACTGATAACGTACTTAATTTAATTCCAATTTCAATAGTGTTAAGTCACGAAAAACTACAGAAAACGTAAAACGGCTATTTTAGGAAATCCCCGAGGTTCTTGACATCAACGACCCGGAGCCCTTTCAAACCCATTGTTATTCTAATCATCACCAAAGAATTTAACGATACACAGAAAAAAGGCATCTGAAGATCCGGCAGTCTATTTTAAAACGCTATAATAATGATAAGAATGTAGTCGCGGATGACCTTCAAGGTCGTTCAAATAGAATTAATTTTTTATTTCGATCGAAAACCAAATAAACAACAAGCAAGGTTGTCGTCGTTTATGCTGTAATTTTTGTACATTCGGTTTGTCACAACTTAGATAATAATTTCTGAATAAAAAAATAATAAATATTCATTATCTGAATGCAAAATGTTACCGGTACTCTTGGTGTTTTGATCAACGTAACATAATAACATAATATGTTGATATATTTTTTTGTAAATTTCTGTAATTATAATATGCACAAGGATTTTTCAGTTCAAACAAGGTGTGGTGAATGTATATACATAGAATTTTTTTCGTTAATAAGGAAGAGAGGTGTAATTCACACGTGCTAATTGGTTATGACAGTTGCTGTTTGATTGTATGGATGGGATAGTGCGTTCAAGGTAGATTAGACGCGTAAGATTGAACGTATTGTATTATTATCATTTCTGAACTTAGATCATGTACCTTCTAGATATAGCCTGTCATTCACAAATGTCGTGGTAATACTAAAGAGAGAGAGGACAATAGTGAGGGCAAGAGGCTATTTCACTCGGTTAGGAGCTGCTTCCAATGAAATACGTTCAGCATGTTGTTCATTGGCTGCTTCCACCTACTAAGTGAAATAGTCTGTTGCTCTCCCTGTTGCCCTCTCTTTCTAGCGTTGCCACGATTTTGTGCTTGACCGACTATATTCTAGGAGGTACACATGATCTAAGTTTCTGAACTTTGCAAAAAACAGGAATTTTAATTTATTTATATGGAATGTTTTGTGGCAGATCACTAATAGACCAATTTTTGTTTATTGTTTTTTTTAATGAAGTAATAAATCGATGAATGGTGACAATAGAAGATATTTTTAGTAACTAAATAAATTGAGTTGGTCCAAAATATGTCAATCAATCTCCGAATCTCACTCTTCTGTGTAAAAATTGTCCTAAACATGCTCAATAGGGATTAAGTTCTGGCTGTGTACAGGAAAGTCTAAAAATGGATAATTTATTCTTGTAGGTACTTTGTCACTTCTCCAGTGCTTCGTGGGGACGTGCCTTACTATGGACCACCACAAAGTGATTGCCAACATAATGAGCATAAAGAACGACACCTTGGTCTAATATCACCCTAACATACCTAAAGGCCGGTTCACACACGACGACTAATCGCATAATAAAATGGTCCTTCGACAAAACGACTTTAAGTTTCACAACCATCACCATTTAAGTCAATAGAGATTTTTTCGACAAAACGTACTATTTATGGCACATCTATACAGTTATATTGTATCGTTCACACCCAGTTAGAATTTTGCACGACTTTCAGTTTCACGACCATCACAATGGAAAAAGTAATACTATGGTCAATTTATGCCATTTGTATGTTTATAAAAGAAAATGGTGTTAACAGTTGAATTGTAGCATAATACCAAATGAGCGGTCCAGGATCGATCTGATAAGACTTTTAACAGGGAAAAACAAAAAAACTGGAAAATTTAGCGGGTCACCGAAGTTTTGGGCTTGTCTGATAGTAATGGTGTTATGCGTGACAGCGCGGTGTATTAGTTATTGAATAATTGCCTGAATTTAGTCAATTCTTGGTGTGTTAAATGGTGGCAATATTTGAAAAGAGGTTTTTTTTCATTCCGGTCATTATAATGCTCGTGCTTTTGACCTTTCCATATGTGTTCGAGTAGTGGGGGGAACACGGTTGTTGAGGGGAATCGATCAACTAATGACTCTACAAGAATCTAATCGTCTATACAAGTGACGATTTTATTATATCCTGTTTGTTTATTAATATATTTAATGTAAATCTCGGAAACGTTTTTGCTTTAATTTGGGGATATTGGGTTTACGGAACTATCAGCACATTGTCTTACTTTGAGGATTTTAAATATTAAAAATCATGTTCAACTATCATTACTAACGCTTCCCCTCAAAAACCTTGTTTCCCCCACGATAAATTCATTTCGCCCATGTCTAACATGCAACATTTAGTGAAAAATGAGAATAGAGGCCTTGTAGAATGACACCTCTATTATCATTTGATTCTCATATGGAGGCAATGTAAAAATAGTGTTCCAGAAAACTTTATATCGACAATTGTTCAAAAACCAATAACCAACCGGTAATCCTATTGCGCTGGTTTTGGCATACATCATAGATGTAATTACGGTAACTCAGTTCCTCAGTTCTACAGCGCACGATTTTTAAAAGAAAATTATCTGTTTTTCCCTGTTACTAATGTCCAATCGGATAATTCATTGGTTCATGTTGAAACGACACCATGTAAGATTAGTTTATTATTTTTGATGTCCTAAGAAAAAAAAAACGATTTTCTTGCTTCAGACTATCAAATGTAAAAAACCTCATAGTTGCGAGTTTCGAAAACCAATATCGTATCGTTGTGATGCGGTATCCACACATTCTAATTTCTACTTGATACGTATGTGTCAGATATCATTTGTATATCAAGTCGGTACAGGAAATTAAACAGGTCCGTCGATTATTAAACGAACTTGTAGTGAACCGCGCTGGAAACATATGAGAACAAGTGACATGAGAAAAGCGCGAGTCCTTCAACGATATGGAATTTACAACTATAATGTCAAGAATTGAGTGATTTTCTGTGACATTTACCAGTATTTAAGAAGATCACTATAATGTCGGCTTTTGACTCAAACACAACTATGATGGACAATAAACTCTAAAATTATCATTGACGGATATCAGACATATTGCTATTTTTAAATTACTTGTAAACAGGTATGAAAAATACGTTATTCGCTACACGGTATTCCCAGCTCAGTTGGTGGTGGTGGAGTTACCTTTATATTTCGAGAGTCAGTCAGGTCTAGATGAAGGTATTTTACAGTTATAAGTGTTCTACGCGAAGCTTGAAATATCTAAAATCTATTGTCTGCGTATGTAGTTGTGATGGCCGAAGCTGCATTGCTCTTCTGTAATATATTCTGTATACAACTTCTAAGTTCTCCACGTATCTCTAAATAAAGCAATTAGTCTAACAACTTGTTCCTTTGTTAAACTGAATTTTCTGATTTGACGTCATTTTTTATCAATACTAATTCCTGAATTCCTAAATAAGCAACTAAAGCTATGCAAACATGAACTTACAATAGTAGAATCTAAATGCTTTTTTGACAATAAAATGTGTTACCTTCCTGCATACATTTTTTTTACCTTCACTTAGTATATCATTGGCATTTGTATGGATGAAGCGACGATTCATCGGTTTATAACTTTTTATGACTATTTCTAGTCTTCGCCTCGATTGTTGCATGGATGTTCTACCGAGTTTTCGAATCCTCACCTTTCTACCTATTCATTCTTTAGCTGATTCGTGGTGTGCATCATGAGCGTCTTTCCTGTGGTTGCCATTCTACCGTCTTAAGACTTAACTCTGTCAACTTGTTTAATTTAAATATTAAAAAGAAGACATAGTATACAAATATTGAAATTCCTCCTATGGTCACCGAGATTGACATTTAGAACAAAAAGAAGAATTTCTCAAACAATTGCTTGAACCTCTAATGACATACTGGTCTGAGTGCTAGCAAATCAACAACAAAGATAGAGCAAAAGTGCAAGCTGTTGAATTGGATTACCTGCGACGCTCATGTAGAAATATCAAGATTAAAAGATGAAAGACACAGTCATAGAAAGAATGGGAGCACGTCAGCTGATTTGGTATGGATATGTTTTGCAGATGGAAGAACAACGATGGCTAAAGAAAGCATTGGAATATTTGCCAAGGGATAGAAGGAAAAAGGACCAAGGACGACATGAGAATGTTGAGAAAGCAATGAGTCGCCAGGAATTGGGAGAATACGAATGCTGAGACAGAAAGGCTAGACACGTGGAACTACGTACAGACTTTTGTTTTAAGCTGGAAGTCAGTGCGAGGGGTTGTCGTATTCTTCTTCTTCTGGCGGTGTTGTTAGAGCCTCTATGATCAAAGAGCGGAAAATATGGGCAGAATGGCTAAAGGGCTGTAGTTAGTACCCTAATGGCTAAAGAGGATGTAGCTAGTGCCCTGGTGGCTAGGGATTGTTCCTATTATGTTAAAATTCTTTTGTCTTCGTGTGCCTATAACGAGTAAGCTCTTTATAATTGTCAGATTGCAAATATAGTTGATAAATTCTTCAAAAACTTTTCGGATCAATAAGATATTGGGAAGGAAAATAAATTATTCTAATGAGGTTTTTATCAACGTATCACAATTGCAAAATTTTCAAAGCGTTTGTTTGCTCTTTACAAAATTACCATAATTGACAAAATTCTCGGCCCATAAAACAAACAGTCGGCAAATTAAACCAAACCATAGACATAAATTTATTCTGCAAGATTGCGATTTAGAGGCAGGTGAACAAGCCCAGAACGAGGTGCGCCACCATCCACTTGGAACTATAAAAGATCAAAAACGGCCTTTAAAACGAACGCAAATAGTTTCCTTATTGCATAAAAAATCGAAATTAAACATCATTCGTATTTATCGTATCGAACATCTGAGCAGACGAAAATAGCATTTTTTTTCCGTTAATTTTTGAACGCAAACAATGCTATTGACTAAAAATAGAACTAACTGCTTATCGCATCAGAATAATAAATAATCAACTCATAAATCATAACTAGCGTGGGTCCGTAAACGGATATCTGTATATCTTTGCTGTTCTCGACGGATTGAGATACGAAAAAACAGAGGTAGAAAAAATTCCACCATTTAAGGATAACATAATTAATCAACAGCAATTAGCAGAGCGTTAGAAAAAAACATTTGCCGGTGTTTCTTGCATCATTTGTTAAAGTGGAGCAGCAACCTTAAAACATGTGAACAGACACTGAAAAAATGAACAAGTGAAATGTAAAATAGATTTAGATCAGCACTTATCTCATTTTCAGATTACTTCCTCATAGGTTTAATTAGTATCAGGCGATCCATCAAAGTCACAGGATATTGCCGATCAAATGGGCGTATTAAAGGTGTAGTAGTACATGCGTTAGCCAGCAACTTCATTGTGTTGATGCTGCCATCATATTTACCCGATTTTATTCCTTGAATTTTTTTGAAATATTTATTGTAGAGGAGACTGGGGTATTTTGTTCTTTAGCACGGGAAATTTCATGATCATTAGGCAGTGCTGTGCATTTCCTGCTAACCCGTAGACAAACATAAGACGCATCTTTGTATATCATATTAAAATCTATTAATCGCCATTTAAACTTTTGATACCACTTCCATGGTTTTCTTTGAAATATATAGAAAAACAACTAGAAGAAAAGAAAATCTATTTACGTATCAAAGTAAAATCTCTTACTGACTTAACTGAACTAATTTCGTTGGAGGTTCTGGTACTGGGATTTATTAGTATTATTGTAGCAGTAAACCAGATTGGTTTGGTATTGTGGTAACTTCATTGTTTATCTGGATTTACTGCGTAGAAATAGCAATCATTAACGTGGTCTCTCAGTTGCCGACAAATTTTCCACACTGTGAATTTTTTGTTTCCGTTTGTCACCCAAAAACTGGTGAGCTCTTGATTTGTCGTGGGTCTCAATAGGACTCTAAAAGTTTGCTTCGCAATCTTCAGAAAGCTTCGTACAGCTCTCCAATTCAAATCAATGAATGTCTGTTTTGAATATCAACGACATCTAACATTTATTGAATAAATAAAATTTCATATTATAAAATAAACCAGCCTCGAATAGGTGGTAAGAAACAAAACAAAGAGTAAATTTATACCGACTAAAAAAGTAGATAAGATCATTCGACTTAGTTCATATTAAAATAATACGAATTTGTTAAATTTGAATGTTACTTTTGTAGAAAATATTTTTTTATAAAATCTTCTACTAGTAAGAGATTTGGGATTTTTTAACAACTATACACGAACACACCAATTTGAATGCTTTTCCAATTCTTTTGACATCTGCTTTTGGTTACATACACTAGTGATATTCTAACCTTTGATCTTAGATAATAGAATGTAGTCACTAAGGGCTAGATCTGGAGAGTACTGAGGAGCATCAATTCGATTGACACTCTTGAGTGAACCAGGAAACAACAACTGTTTCTTTTTGTTCGCTAGTGAATTTTATCTTCAACTCGTCAAGTGGAGGTTTTTTTGCATTGTCTCTATGAGAAGTTATACATTTTCATTAGTTAGCCTTGATCACTATTTGCCTATAAAATACTATTTTCTATTATTTATTCATTCTGATTTGTTACAGTTATGATAACATTTGAAAACTACTTTAGTGGTTTTGGTGTATATAATTTTAAATGTTTTAGCCAGTATCTGTAGCGGGCTTTTGTGTAATCTATTGTTTCTCTCAAGTAGGTCAAAAAAATCTTCGCCATTAAATCAATCAATCAAAATCAAAATAAACAAATTAAATACGATGTTAGTACAGTTCGTCTATATTAAAACTGTTTTTGTCCTAAGCATTTAGACTGTGGGTTTTTTAAAAGCTCTCGTCAGTTGTTATGTTCACTTTCTCTCGAAAATTATTTTCGTTATAACATTTAATCAGGAGTTAGTCTGAAACTGGTAGACAAAAAAGCAACTCTCACGTTTCAATAGCTTTGAATCTGCTATTGTTCATGCTCATTAGTTCCCTTAATCCCGTACTTGACTGTTGGTTGTGGAGGTGTAACCCTGTATATGTAGCCTACCTGTAGACGTTATTTGGATTCCGATACTAGTCTTTTGGCAGTTCACATCAAGGAATGGTAGGCACACACTGTCCTCCCTTTCAATGGTGAATCTAATGAATGATTGGGATCGGTTCAGGTGCTCCAGGAATGCCTGTAGTGTTCTCTCTCCGCGTTGCCAAATAAAGAAGGTGTCATCGACATACCTCAACCAGAGTTTTGGTTGCTTTTCATATTTCTTAGTGTATGTTCTTCGAACCATTCCATGTAGGTGTTGGAAATGCTTGGTGATAACGGGGAGCTCATAGACAATCCATCTTCTTGCATGAAGAACAGGCCCGTCTGAAAGTAGCAGTTCTTGAGACAGTATTGTTGTAAGTCCGTGATAGAATCCATTGGCAGCTCCGTCCTGTCCATCAGGTTTTGCCCTCAGTAAATTTCTTTCTGACTTTGTAGAGAGGTTTACTGATGGTACGTTCTTGAAGAGGTTTGCATTGAAACTTACTAAGCGATGTTCTGGCTTAAGTTCCATGGATTCGATGATTTTTGGCAAAATGCATTGAATCCTTGACGTGCGATGATGTTTTGCCTTCCAAAGGTTAGATAATTCGTGGAAGGAATTTTGAAAATTCTCTTCTTAGTCCATTAATATTTCATTGACTAGTTTTTAATATCGAATATATTTACCAAAAAACGCAACTGATTATGATCCTACAAATATTCATAATATTTTTTTCGCAATACCATAAGGAAGTTTCACTTTCAATGTTAATATGACACTAATTCCCAAAACCGTTTCTAGTTTGTTTTTCGTTTCCTCATTGATAAAGAGGTTTTTTTTACATAATTCGTTTTTAATAGTATTTTATAATGTCGTCGAAAAATTCACGTTTAAAATTAACCTTATTATTTGAATAAGCATATGGCGATACGTTCCGCTAAAAATGCAGGCATATTTTAAAATACTTGTATGCGCGCTTGGCTTTTAGCACTCAAGGATGTTCGCGAGATTATTATTATTATTAACGTTAATTTAATGTTATATAAAAGTTTGTTGATGTTGGATAAGTTTAAGTAATCGAATTTTACGTTCGAGTAATGAAAATTACAAACTTAATTGTCGGTTTTCAATTTGATTATCGAGGTGTGCAATGCAGGAAATACTTGAAAAGTCGAAAATGTAAATGCCGACACTAAATAAAATTTTAATGAAGTCAATATACGAGGTGACGTAATTCGGTAAATTAGTGGAAACGTATTTTCGGGGGAAGTGTTTGGCTTTTCCTCGAATGGTCATTTTTAGATTAATCGGTTTTGCGAGATTTTGATTGCGAGACAGCATATCGTTTCTGAGTAGGTCTCAAACTCCGTTGTGCTTCCATCAAAGTATCAAAATTTGAAAAAAATTTGAGTATAGGTCAACAAAATGAAGATGATTTAGCTAGTAGCCGGTATTTTATTAGTTGGTTCTATTATTGACTTAAGAGGTGTATAGGAGACCGCTTATCGGTGGACTGAAGAAGAGGTATCCATCTACTGATCCCTTACCTTAATATGTTTAACACGTATGGTTCAGTTTACCAACCAGGGCGATGACGTCAATTTGGTAATTAATAGCTGCCAATTTTGAAATAAAATTTTCCTAAATTCCTTATGGGCCATTCGCAATTATATTGGTAAATTTACAGCGCTTGGATTGGCACTGCCGTGGCCAACCTCTACAACGTTGCCACTATTTCTTTACATTTTATTAGATGACAAAATGTTGTCGGATGAATTTTTATAAACTATATCAAGGGTTTTGTTTAGACAAAGTTTCCTTGTGTGTTCTCTCCAAAATCTTGTTCTAGAGCTGTATTAATTTTTTGAGTGCTACTTTGCTATACTATAAGGGTACAGGTTCTGGAAGTGCTTCTGTTGTCCATAAGGATCACTGGTCCAAATCACGTTTTAATTTATAAAATGAATAGTAGTTTACGTCAATAATGGCTTGCATCTTTGCTTGTTCTTGCAGTCACATATCATACTATACATTATACATTCAAGGTTATAGGTTATGTTTATTCAAGGAACCCAAAGTGCTCTATAAATCAGTTTTGTTGTAAAGTCACTCGAATATTCGTTCTGGGGTTGACAAATTTAAATTACTGTCATTTTAGAAACAATGGTCTAAGGACTTATTGACTATCACATCAAACCGAATTACACAATGCAAAAAATATATCCATGAATAAGTGATAATGTTATTACAAAAATGAAATATCCAAACATGAAAGTCATAAAATGAATGACAAAAGTAACTTGTCGGACACTCTGTATAGGGTTTTTTAAAATCTCGGAAAATACAGTCACATCGGCAACGCTGTCGAATTTGTGCGTGTGTCGTCATCGCCCTCGTTAAATAATTAAACTATAATAATATTGTCTAAGTACTTATCGGGAAAAATTACATAAAAAACGACAATTTGAAAAATCCGAAATTTGTGAACATGCTTGGGACCTTGGTCATAAAATACAGTTTCAAAATTTAGTTATATTACACAAAGAAGAACACAACACCAAAAGAAAACTAAAATAGTCTGCTTTAGTTTTGTTAAATGAAAACGATTGTATCGCTACTACCTCCGTAGAATTCAGTCGTTCCTGGTTGCCGATGATTAAGGAATAAATTGCTAATGGTCTTGTCTTTGTGAACAAGCCAATATCGGGATAGTTCATAAGGTTTTTCCTAGGTTTTCCCTTATGGTTTTAATGGGATCACTGAATCAACAAAATTCTTTGGTCGCATTTTTGGCGAATGCACTATCTTATAACAAAGTCGCACCTAGGAGCGCCACAAAATTTTGAAGATCTCCCTTTCAAATTCTTCCAATTTGAAAGGAACTTTATGATTATATGATAGAAGTATCTGTACTACCCTGTATATTACAAATAAAATTCTCTTAGTTACGTCAGAAATCAAAAAATACATATTGTCAAATACTTTAATTTACATCTTAGAATTGTGCCTTTTTTATCCAAGTTTCTTAACCATTGACAACGGGATCTGACCTAGACCCCGAAACGTTTGGAATATACAGCAATTTTCTTAACTGTGGTGTTATTTCCCAAGAAATACTTAGACATTGAAAAATATGCCACAAATATCATTGAGGAAACAACAAAATAATATTTATGAAATTCCTTTCTTTGGGAATTTTTGTAGTCAATGGCAACGCTATAGTTGTTGGTTTAGCTAGTGTGTTTATTACCAGTTCTTGTGAGAACCAGTAATCGAGAGTTTACTACAATACTTTTGTTTACCGAATATAACCGAGAATGATTATTCCTAACTGGACTAAAATTTTCTTTTCAATAAATAGGTGTGATATTTACAAAACTTAAAACTGCTTAGTTCTAAATCTCAAAGTTTTGAGGTGGTGTTATGGTCAAGATATGCTTTCTCTACGTTGTTTGAAAATAGTTATTATGAGGATAGCGTGTTTTACCTAGATCACCTCTTCTGATAGAAAGATCTCTAGCCATCCTGGTATTGGTAACTCAAGTGCCAGCATCATCATTCGCCAGTTCTTCATTTACATACTCAAACTCCCTTGCAAGAATGTGCAAATGGTTTAAAGCTTATTATCTTAAATCTTCTTACGTTCGGTGTGTACGAGGCAATAACTGGTACTTTCGTCACTGCATAACTTATAGTACAAGTGGTGTTCCAAAAGTGTTGCCAAAAGGGAGTTAAACCTTGTAGCATATTTAATATCAACCGTTGTAACTTAACTGTAAAGCTTCATCTTCTGACTACATCTGGAATAACTTCAGATATGTACGAATATTCATTGCTAGTGATTTTTGTTTTTGCTGAAATGGTTTTAGTAGTTTCTAGGCTGTTTTAGGACCTCATTGTGGAGCAGGCAGGTTAGAAATATTTGTTGAATCTGAGAAGTTAAGAGAAATGCCACATTTTTACCTAACCAAATCTTTTTTCTTTTTCTTTCTCAGCCGATATTCGTCTGAGCTGAACATAGTCGCCTTCCAGTTATTCTATTCATTTCTGTTCTAATGAATCACTGGAACTAAGTGGAGCGCGTGTATAAAATAATTTGCGGAATCCATTCCGGCATCTCTAACAACTTTGAGTATATGACGACTGTTGTCATGAACCACGACATGAACTTTGACGAAAAGAGGTCCCATAAACTTGTCTTACACACCAAAACCAAAAAATAAACAAACGCGAACGGTTGCGGTATTGAAGCGTAGAAGTGTTTTGTATAAAAGTTATCTGACCTTATTCAACGAGCAATGTTTGTATGTAGGATAATCACGTTTGGGATAAGGCTTTAACAAGTTTATTGTCTGAAAGGGAAGGTTTCTATGCCTAGAAATTGTTAGGAAAAGTTCCCAAGGATTAAAATATTACAAATTTCGTTGTCAGAACAAAATGACAGAAGGTAAATTCTTTATCTGACAGCTTGGTTATGCAACTATATATACATGACAGAATGCAATATAATATTGTATTATTGGTTGCATAACTAGTATATTACTATAACTGAAAATATCTAAAAATTGTTTAGTTTACAATCGTGTTACATGTTTTGTGAAATTGTGTTTCACTGATTATGAGGCTGTAACTTTATTAACATTACTAAAATAAATAAACGATCCTTAGAAATTTATATGTCATTATGTATTTTAATTTAGAAATTTATACGTCATTATGTACGTATTTGAGGGTTTTTGGCTATAATAAATGCTATAAATTTGATATAGGTTATTTCGAAAAAAAATGCTATATAACATTTGCACAACTATTTATATGTCTATGCTTTTTAAAATGCATCAAACAAACAGAAGCTTTGTTTGAATACAATATTATTTCATATAAAAAATAATATAATTGCATTGCAGAGTAAAGTTATTTTTAGAAACTAACTAAAATTGGTATGAAACCACTTAAAATTGCAACCAAATTAATTATACAATTCATTTGTGAAACAAAATTGAACTAATTCATGTTTTTTAATTGATTAAAAACCAAAGCGTTTCTACTAAAACAACATAACGAGCAATTGCGCAAATCGAGAGAGATTGTGAAGAAACGTTGGCGTAAACTGCAAGGTTGCGTTTGAAACAGAAACAAAGAATGAAACTCTAATTAATGCAAATTTAAATTTAATCATTACAAAGAAATTTTTTACAATTGGAATAAATCCTTAATGATGGTATGTATAGTTTAAAATTTGTAGCTGTCAGAATTCCAAGGAAATACAATTTAAGAAATCTGTATTTCTGAAATTAAATACAGAATCGATGAGTAACGAGTAAATAATTACAATCTTTGTTATTAATTCTCACAGGTCAACATGATTTTGTTATAAGAAAGTGAACGGTCATTTCCGAAGTAATTTTTCATGCAGAATCCGAAACCAGGATCCAAATTGCTCTATCACGTCAGAATTTTGAGATATCCTAACCTAAAAGCGCAAAAAATGCGATTTTCGGCTATATTTGAGGTTATGTAGCCTCCCGATATTCTTTCTTCTACAAAAAACAACCGATGACACCTCGAAGTATAAGTCTTGTTCTTTCAAATGTCGTTGAGTTTGCTCAAATAGCTTAATTCTGCATTTAGTTATTTCATTTTGAAGTTTTCGAGTTTTATCAATTTCGTTATTCTCAAAATCCACATGATTCTTCAGTCTCTAACTCCCAAATTGGACACTTATGTTCAATTGTAATTTGTTTTGCAACAATAGAATCTTTAAAACCACAATTTAATGTACATCACGTTGAACCACCCAAAACCACCGCTGTGAAGTGAGCAAAAAGGGGGTGAATATGTTAAAATCGACCTAAGAGTATTTTATATTTTATTTTTCGACTTATTTGGGAGCAGTTTAAAGTGAGTGTATTAGTGTGAGAATACAATGTGCATCAAGTATCACCGTCCAAAACCACCCCTAAGTTCCTTAAAGGGGGTGAAAATCGCTGAAATCGGTCTAAATGTATTCTACTTTTTGACTTTCCATATATTTTTGGCGTAGTTTTATATAAATGAACTTTCAACGATAAGGAAGCGATGTAAACAAAGTTACAGCATCCAAACTGACCCCCAAGTACTTTAAATGGGGTGAAAAGGGTGAAAAACGGTAAAAAAGTTCAAGAACTATTCTTACTCCAAATCAGCAAACTCTAAACTCACGTATGCCGAAACCACGTATCTTAAACTCCAAGGTGAAATCCAACAATTCTAATCCCTCAATTAACATCTCATCGCATCTTACAAACTGTAATAACCTTACTTTTAGCGCTACCTAGAAACAACGACGTGGACGTAGTAAGGACTGTTTCCTTTGGAGTGCTTGATTAAAGTGTTCCCTTGCTTCTCACAAACCGGGGTGCTTTTTTAACGTAAGTCCCCTTGCCTCTCACAAACCGGGGTGCTTTTTTAACGTGAGTCCCCTTGCCTCTCACAAGCTTTTCAACGATTGTCCCCGTATCTCTATTTATCATTATGAAATCTTTTTTTATCTTCTAAATTTCTCGTATTAGATCGTCTTTTTTTATGTTGGATATGTTGGATTCAGAATGAAATATCTCCATGCAGAATTAAGCAATTTAAGCAAACTCTACGCTATTTGAAAGATCAAGACTTACACTTTGAGGTGTCTTCGGTTGTTTTTTTTAGAAGAAAGAATATCGTGCGCTACATAACCTCAAATATTGCCGAAAATCACATTTTTTGCGCTTTTAGGTTAGGATATCTCAAAATTCTGACGTGGTAGAGCAATTTGGATCCTGAATTCGGATTCTACATGAAAAACTACTTCGGAAATGACCCTTTACTTCCTTAGAACAATTCAACCAGCTTTTTTTGCAGACCTGTGTTATGATCATATTTGTATTGTATTCAGGAATTTTTTGGCGATAATCCTACTCTTGAGAGATAGCTTGTGTATTTTAAAACTTCCAAAATGAAAAAAAAAAAAATGGAAACTCTTATAAAATATGTCGGTACCATTCATTTTGTCGGAATCTGTTAGAGGAAAATGTTAACATTTGTTTATAATATCGAGTTTGGTCACCCAATCAAGAGGGCATAGGGCAATTATAGGAATTTTGATTTTGGGCGTACTCCGGCCAAATATTCCACCATGCCATCTTGATTTCTGAAAGTATTGAGCCAGCAAAAATATACGGCCTCATTAAACATTTATAAGCTAAATTAATCGAAAATCCTAATAGTAGTTGAGAACGTAGGTTTTTTTCCGGATTTGGACTGCGTCCTTTTTTCGAATTAATTTATTTATAAACATAAACCGGTATATAAACTAAGTTTTCCGACGTTTTGCCCACACTTATAGGGGGCTTTTTCAAGCATGAGAAAACAAAACAAATGTTACTTACCTTGCGGCGACTCCATTCGTTTCGTGTTCTGCTCACAAACACACTTTGAAACGCAACTTTTAAAATTTGTGCTTCGTTGTGACAAGTTTAAAAAAGTGAAGTTTCAAAGTGTGTTTGTGAGAAAAAGACGAAACAAATGGAGTCGCCGCAAGGTAAGTAACTTTTGTTTTGTTTTCTCATGAAAAAGTGTGGGCGAAACGTCGGAAAACTTTGGTTATATTCTGGTTTAGGTATATAAATAAATTAATTCGAAAAAATGACGCGGTCCAAATCCGGAAAAAGCAGAATCACCTAATAGTAGTTTTTTAAACATCATGTAATGTATCAAATAAAAGGACTAGTCATGTGGAACATAAACATATATTTTATAATTTTGAAATACCTCACTGAAAATGGAAGAGAAAATCCTAATAATAATTTTGGGGGAAAATTAAAAATTAATAATTTTTTTCAGCCCATCCTAATATTTAACAAATGATCGGAGTTGCTTTGAGAAATATCTTTTTTTGTAGTTTAAAAATACTTTGTTGAAACAATATTAAATAGAATATATAAAATTGAAAACAAGAAGATATTTTACTCAAAATTTACAGAAAAATTAAAAGAAAATCGGCAAGTTAGAATATACCTAAGTAAAAACCGAAAATTATTGAAGCGAAAGCTTCTTAAACGGAAACCCAACTGTCACATGAAAATCAGTGAGTATGGGAATGAAATGCATAACTTGAAACTGCACTTGTTTCGATATATTCCGACCGACACCACACAGTAGCTTGATCTTGAAACACTTATATCCATACAACTCAGTTGTTTGTGTAAGAAACAGGGACCAGGTAATACATTAAGAGTCTCTTCTTTTATACAAAATCTATAAATTATAGGAAATAAACAAATATAACATCTACTTAATATATAATACCTGCACACAATTTGTTTTTAGTTCTAATAAACTGCAGAGGGCTCCGTTCCAGCTTGTACACGTTCATTCACCTTATTCGACTCGAAATATCACGACTAACCGAATTAATTTTGAGCATTACTGAAAGATATAGAGAAACCTAAGTGACAATTCTATTGTTAATTTTGAAGACAAATTTGAGAATTAAATGAAAAATAATATAAAGCGGCGGCCATCTTGTCAGCTGTTAAGTGATTTATGTTTAGTTTGGTTAGGCATTTCATCATGAATAGACTGACGCCTGAACAACTCTTCCAAATTGTGCAAATTTATTTTGGAAATCACGGTTCTGTTCGAAATACGTATTGCGCATTACGTCCATTTTACGGTCAACATAATCGTCCATCAGAGCAATTAATTCGATTAACTATGCAACGTTTTCGCACCACTTTTACTCTAAATGATAATACGCATCCACAGAGATGTCGTACAGTGCGTACAGAAGAATCCATTGCTGCTGTAGAGCGTAGCTTAGATTAAAACCCGAATCAGTCTATCGGCCATCGTGCACAGGAATTAGATATGTGTCCATCCACTTTATGAAAGATTTTGCGGAAAGATCTTGGTTTGCGTGCTTACAAAATTCAACTCGTGCAAGAATTGAACTCACACGATCACCTAGCAAGGCGTACATTCGGTGAATGGGCCCAAGACAAGATTGCCGTTGATCCCGATTTTCATAAGCGAATTTTGTTTAGTGATGAAGCTCGCTTTTGGTTGAATGGATACCTCAATAAACTAAACTGCCGTATTTGGAGTGATGATAATCATCAAGTTCATGTTGAGACACCGTTACATCCAGAAAAACTGACTGTTTGGTGTGCTTTATGGCCTGGTGGAATAATTGGTCCGTACTTCTTTAAAAACGATGCTGACCAGAACGTTATAGTCAATAGTGATCGCTAAAGAGCCATGATTACTAACTTTTTCGTTCATCAATTGGACAATCATGATGCACACGAGCTGTAGTTTCAACAAGACGAGGCAACATGTCACACAGCTCGTGCCACAATTGAGTTATTGAAAGAAACGTTTGGTAACCGCATAGTTTCACGTTTCGAGCCCGTGAATTGGCTTCCAAGATCGGGCGATTTGACGCCGCTTGACTATTTTCTGTGGGGATACGCGAAGTCGCTAGTCTACTCCGATAAGTCCGAAACGATTGACCACTTGGAGGACAACATCGCCGTGTTGTTGCCGATATACGGCCAGAAATGTTGGAAAAATTCGTCTAAAATTGGACCTTCAAATTGGAGTACGTTAGAATCAGTCGTGGCGGTCATATGCCAGAAGTCATATTCAAATTATAATGCCAGAAGATTAAAAAAAAAACACCCGTTATAATAGAAAAAAATAAATAAATAAAAGATTCGTTAGGAGAAATAAAGTTGTATATTTGAATTAAAATTATATCAAGGGAAGTATAAGTCAATTGATTTATTTTGGTATATAAAATAATTTAATTTTATATCTGACGACACCATAACAGCAACTTCTTCCTGGTGCTATGAAACTCGCACTTAAAACAATTATTTTGCATTAATTAACGATATTATACGTTATATAAGTGTTTACACAGCTTCTTATCTAACGAATTATAGTAAAATATATTTAGAACCCACTCTTCTTCCTTCTAGTGCGTGTCATTATAAATAAATGCCATTATACGATACAGAAATAAAGAAATTACAATTATTTCAATTATGTTTGTGTTTTCATGAAATTCCTTTTAAGATTTTTGCACGTCCATTGTTTCGTGTATTTAGAACACACTTGTTCACACTGGCATGGCGTTAATTGCATTAGTTTGTGTAGTGGTAATCATTAATTCTAGTTGTTGCACATCGAATAAGAATCATGTTTTGAGGTCAATGTTATCGCAACATGTTGGTTGCACTGGTAAGCTCAACAGTGATTTGTGATATTTGCCGACAGTGGAACATCATTAGCGGGATTAATGGAAGGCTTGTAGAACGAAAGAGTTATCGCATTGAAATGTTCGTCGATAATTGATGAGGTTGATTATTAAACCTGTGGAATTATGATTGTGGAAACAGACGTGGAAAATACTGACTACGAATCAATCGTAAAACATATTAAAAAGAAAGAAAAGGACAGCTTGTCATTTCCTCATTTGATATCTAGCATTATACATATATTGACTGATCCTACCTTTTCTTTGGCGAAATTTTGTGTTCGGAAATAGATTCAAAAGCAACTGACCTAACATTTACTTATGATAAATAGTACCAACCTTATAAAGTTTATGTTTGAAGCTTGACGCCAAATGGATCTTTGAATTCACAGTAGTATTGAAATATACACACAATGAGCCGTACGAAAAAAATCGAGTATGATGATGCGAGGATTCGAAATGGGTAGTGAGCAGCTGGACAGAGATATGGAAAGGAAGGCGACAATAACGCTCCCCTTGTTAAAATGACTAATGAGAAAGAATCGACAACACAGAGTAATATCATGAAGAAGACATCACCCCCATAAGTCCTAGCGAGAAATACAGATTACTCAAAGATCCCACCAACAGCAGTAGAGCATTGGGAACAAGATTAACCTTTAGTCCGCGGCAACACATCATGGGACAGTCAATTTCTTAAGAAGAACATCAAGGTCCATAATATCAGCAACAGAGGATATACTTGAAAATCTGTAAAGGCAGTGATTCTTCAGTCCATACTGGGTATACTCAATGTACTCCATGCAGGGTGGAACAGTGAAGACTAGCACTCTTCCTGGTGAAGTACCCAGGGACAAGACCAAAAACGTCATATATATGCAAAAGCACTAAGAGGACAAAACACTGAGGAAATGAGTAACAGAATTCTTTGAAAACTGCGTACGAGAATCAGCCCATTACTCTATATCAGGGCTTCTTAAACTTTTTTATATAGCGACCCCCTTCAAGCTTAGGAAATTTTAAACTACCCCCTCCTCCATATAATGAAATATATATTAACCGTAGATGTAGATGTAATATCGCACTATTTTACAATGTAAATAAAATAAGGATTAAACAATACGTACCCATTCATTTCACATATATATATATATAATTGGAAAAAGTTGATTTTAAAATTTTATTTATAATGATTGAAAATTATCAGATCTTTGCGACCCCCAGGGGGGTCGCGACCCACAGTTTAAGAAGCCCTGCTCTATATAGTTTGTATAAACTATCTTCTATCTCACGCTCTAAGCGTGTTATATCGTATCGCATACAAGCTTATATAAGTTTCACCGTGCGCTAGCCGAAGTGCACGGTGAAATATTCTTTCAAGCGAATATGTCTTAACACAAGTTTGGATTAGAGCTTAAATTGTTTTTTGATAAATTCGTTGTTATTGAAATGATATTTAATAAACATTTTGTGTTGATTTTTAACCTTATTAAAAGCTTATTAAATTTGGTGGTTCAGCGCTCTAGTGAACTTAAGAGACAGCCGCCCCTGGTTGCAATAGTAAAGTATTGGATGGAAAGTTAAATAAAATGTGGTCGAGATGCAAAGATTGACCGATTGAATTGACCACGCCAGAAATGGCAAAGAAAATCGACAAAAAGGTATTAGATGACCGTTGACTAAAAGTACGTCATGTAGCAGAAAAATTAGGCATTGCAGAAAAGTGTGGTAAAGCAGAATATTGACTGGAAATTTGTAGATGACGAAGCTGTGTTCCAGATGGGTGCTACGATTACGCATAATTGAAGTTTCAAAGCAATAGCAAGTTTTTATGTAGACTCATAACCATGGATAAAACGGATTTCACACCTAAGGCGAAGGAACGGTCAAACAATGGACTGAAGGGGCATAATCTGTTCTGAAGAAGAAATGGACTACAGAGATGATTAAAACGTGAAAATTCAACTCCAACGAAGGTTTAGGCTTTTTTAAAGTTGTTATTTTTTATTTTTTGCGTATATGTCATAGCAAGTTTTGAATTAACTGTAGAATTTTTAACAACTCATATTTTTGTAGTTTTCAAAGTTTGTCATAACTTTACCAGGATTGCTGTATATTCGGCATGATTAAATTTGATAATTTATTATGTGAATTACAAATATATCACATTTTTAAATCATTTGTTTAAAAGATATTAGCAAAAATATTAAACATAGGCGACTTAATTCCCATTTTAGAAACTACACTATTAAAATTTTGAAAAATATATTTTATTTGTTGCCTTGGCTTTAATCCCCGGATAATTTGAATAACATATTTAATAATGGGTAGGCTCGGAAATTTAAAACTTAACCTATTTTGCCCTTTATCTTCCAATCTATAAAGCTTCATGAAATTCAGACAGTAGATTATAAAAGGCTTCTCTGAAAGTTTATTAGTAAAATAAAACTCTAATTTTAATTTTTGGGGGCCAAATTAGAAAACTAAATACATCTGTATTCTTATAAAAATCAAGCGAATTTTGAAGGTACTACGGAACCATTTGTATGCGAGTCCAACTCGCACTTGACCAAATTATTTTTTTTCCAGACAATATTAAATTTAAACATCTCCTTCTTTGGGTGTTGCGATTTCTTTGTGTGAGTATATCTAATAACATTACAGTTTTTTTGCTGGTACTGCAGAATTAATGATTTGTTCAATAGTGCAATTTTGTGCAATGACAAAAAGGTACTTTGTAACCTAATGTTATAAGAAAAACAGTCGCTATAGCCAACGTGTTCATGTTCAAACCACCACATTCCGATTTCCACATCCTAACAGCCAGCCGCAAGATGTTTTTACCTCGACAAACTATCAGTTGTCCTCTAAAAACAAAAGCGAAACGCGATACTTAATGCCGCCGACCGTTACAATTAAATTCAACTGCGGGACTTTTGTCAAGGAGTCGATATCGTTTCGTAACGTCGATATCAAACTACACAAAGACCCAATATGTGATTATTATTGGTTAGATCAGCTGAGGAAAAAAATGAACCAAATCCGCGACGTGAGGTTGTAACGCGAGATTCTGTATCTTTGGTGATAGCATTCGAATAGAATTCGACCCATATTGTAGTCGCGTTTGAAAAGCAAGCGAGACCAAGGACGACCTATCGATGGCTTACGTGCGTTTCTTTTGTGGGTTCGTTAACTAAGACATTGGATAGTCGAATGGCAGTGTGGCGTGACTGGGAAAATCTTAGAAAAAAAAATGGGCCGATACAGGTCCGGAAGCGTGTCACGATTTTTCGATAGTTTAAATGGTGCGCTATTAAAAATGGAATAATAATAGTTTTTGTTTTCTTTTGTTGACGTTTATTTTGCAACCGTAAATTAGTTTTCGTAGGCTATTTACTAGAAAGGTGTTGGGTAGTGTTAACACGTTTTTTTTTGAAGGCTTAAAAATATTTAACGTTTTAAAGTATTCAATTTCATTTTAGAAATAAGAGAAGTTTTGTTGTTATAGAAACAAACTAAATTATACACGATTTATGCTAAAATATTATAAATACGAAAATGTGGCTGTTAGTTTCTTTTTCCATCACCCAGCAAGGGACAACTTGATCGATGTGATCTTTTGCACAATGGTAGTGTATGGGACAGAGCTTACTTCTTTAACCGACTTCAAAAAAGTAGGTGGTTCTATTCGGTATTTTTTTGACTTTGTTACCTCAGTATTCCGTCAAATATGAACCGATTTTGATAGTTAGCGGTCGCCCAGTGGTCGAAATTCGAACCTATTTCATGAAATTGTAAATAGTATATTTTTATAATAAACAGAGTTGTAGAGAAATCGGAGAAGTAGATCTAATGATCAAAATTGTTCACTCATATTGCCAAATCTATTGAAATAAAAAGAAAATAAAAATGTAATCAAATATCGGTATTCGAAATATTTTTGACAAATGAATGACCCCCAAAGTTTTGGCTGGAACCGCTTCTGGCAAAATATTCGATATAATAATTGGAAGATTGTTGTGTGCAACCTAAAAGTTTTCGCCATTTGCGGTTTCAATCGAGTTCATGAATATTAAAGAAAAGAGATGATCAACAATCCTATGAGAACTTCAATATTTAATACATTTTCTATTGTCCGCTGACTGACAATTTTTTACACAAGACCTTCGGGAAGATTGTGATAATAATATATTAATCAAAGAATTAAATTCACTTTAAAAACAGGATATTTAATATGAAAGTTACTGCAACGCGTCCGAAAAATCAATACTGATCTACTACATTAACTATTTTACCACTAAACACTAACAACGCTTGTATGCCACTTCCAGAAGTACATGCTCTAAGAATATAACAGCATCTAACGATCGCTCCCTCCACATATATTTACTCAATGTTTTGAGTTTTGACCTTCTGGCTGCACTTTCAGATTGTCAGTATTATTTGTTTGGCGTTAACAGTTGACAGTATGGATGTAAATAATGAATTTTTTATTATATTTTATTTAATGAATGAACCAATATTATAAATTAATATTAGCACTGAAGCTCGACAACAGCTACTAAACAAAACTCGGATGAGAAATAGAAGAGAAAATGGTACCTGGTAAACTGTTTTGCCTTTGCCTATTTATATATAGATTATTTTTTTATTTGATAGAATAGACTTCCAGATTGGCCTTTTATTTTTTTTCAGTTGTTTTCAATTACACCGAAAGTTCCGTTTTGCAGAAAATTGTTAATTTAACAAAATATATGGCGAATGCGGCAGCATTAAAAGATTAAAATAAGTAGCCTTATTCGAAATCTATGTTGAAATTAATTGAGAATAGATTGGAATTTCATCAAAATGTATGTTAATTAATGTTCTCAATTTGCCACCAAGTGGTACAACTGCAACTTGTAGAATACATTGAGAATCATATGATTCTTGAAAGTCGGGGTTTCGGAAGTCGTTCAGTACTACAACTGCCTTACTTAATTTATCGTATAATATTATGAGGGATTTTGACAAGCGGTCTGCGCTGCACTAGTCTCCATTGATTACTCTGTGCTAAATTGAGGTTTTATGGATTCAGTCATAAACTTTTTAAAAACTATCTCGTTCATAGGAAGCAATGCGTAGTTTTGAAAAATGTAAGGTCTGATTTTCGAGTTGTTGGGTCGGGAGTTCCGCAAGGTTCAGTATTGGTACCCTTATTATTTGTAATATACACAGTCGATTTATCCCTTCATATCAGTTCCTCAGACATCCAGTCTTTCGTATACGATACGCAAATCACTCATTTATTTGATCCATATGATGTTAAACTAGCGATCACGAATCTAAATCAATATATCTCGAACATTTGTCGGTATTCTCGCGAGCATAACTTAAGTGTATATCCTACAAAATCTAATATTATGCTTTTTGTCAGAACAATGTATAAGACCACATTTTCTTCTAAACATAAATATTGATTCTCCAAAACTTCAGTTATTTCGAATAAGTAAAATCCTAGGCATCATGTTGGATGATAAGTTCAAATTTTATAGTCAGGTTAAAAATCTTATACATAATGAATATTTTTTCAAAAACAAAATCTTAATTTTTTTTCGATAAAATCTTGGTTTGAACTTGTGCAAAATCAATTAAAAAACAAGTAAATAAATAATATAGAATAATTATAATTTCACAAAATTGTGTCTGGGGGGTAAAAAATAATTGTGATTCGCTTTCTACTTGTTTTTTTTCTACCCCATTCATCTTCCTAAATAATAATTCAATGAGTTTTGTTAATGTTTGAAGGTGATTTCGCTGTTAATATATTTTTATTACTATTGCTGTTAAACGTTTAAATATAATTTATTCTTATTATAATTGTTAACATAATAATATACTAATTTGGTTTTAGTTGAATGTTGGAAATATCAACAAGTATCTATAAATCATCTTCACAATTAGCCATTACATAAAATTTATAATTTAATTTTAAATTCCCTACAATATTGTTTCTAAACGGGCTTTTTTATTTTCCTTCACATCACATGCTGGATTAAAAGATTATTTCGGTGTAAAAAATCACATAAATACCATAAATTGTTGGAAAAGGTCAAGTACGAAAACCTACCTCACGTTATTTAAATGAGCTGGTTATTATATTTGAGTCTTGAGCAATTTATCAAACATAATAGCACGGAGTTTTTATTGCTACAGCATTTATTAAATTGATTTCGTATGGCTATTATCTATTTTTAGCTGTAGATAATTTTCAATAAATGATGGCGAAATATTTGCCATGTATGAGCAAAAACAAAACAGAAAGTTGTAGTAGATTTAAATCAGATTAAACAAAATATATATATATCGTTTTGGTTTGCAATTTTAACTGGTTTATTAATAAATTTCAAGGTTTTCTATTTTATTTTTCCAGTATAGGTATAATTAAACTGAATAATTTTGTTATCAAATATTTGCTTTTTAATCTTGTCATATTTAAAATTTCAATGGTATATAATAAAATAAGTAAAAATGTTTATATACATATCTTTAATGATATAACATGTTCAAATTGTTGTATAAAATTCAGATTTTCACATCTATACTTTTGAATTCACATTCAGTGATTTAAAAAAACTCATCAAGTTGACAATATTATGTAAATTAATGATAATAATATTCATATAATGACAACAACAAACCTGCCGGATTGTTTTTATCCTAAATGATTTTTAATTAGTTCAAATTAATAAAAATTTTATTTTTTTTTGTAGTGAAGTGTTTGAACATAAATAAATATTGTTTTGCATTGGGTTAATTTACGGGATAAATATAAGATAGTGCCACAGCTGATATTAAGTACTACTATTGTAGCAAAAATCTTGAATTACCCAAAATAAAAAAAAACATTATAAAGTTCACAACATAACCAACAAGAAAATTGTTAAATGTTAAGTAATTAAATTTTTTATATATATTTTTTAAATACTAATTAATTTTGCGGTCTATACGAACAGTAGTTTAAAAAATAATGATATTTTTTGAATAGTTTGTTAATAACATTGGTGTCCCCCAAGGTACTATACTTAATCCGCTATTATATGTATAGGTAATGCCAAACATACTGTCATTGATTGTTTTGACAACAACAGATAAGAGTGTTATAAATACTTATTTATCATATAGCCTCGATTAATAATAAATTAACAATACTAATTAAAAATATATATATTATTAATTTTCAAACTATAGGGAGTTATAACACAAAATTAATTCAAAAACAAAGAAATGCCCAACAAATAAAAAAAAAGATCACTCAGTCACCATTTCTATCAATAACATTATTTTAATTTAAATTTGATGGGACTTTTGTTTTTTTTTTTAATTTTGAATAGTTCTTTTTTGCCCTACATATGTAATAGTTCTTATTGTAAGCTATCTAATTCAAAATTGTTTGTTTTGTTTTGAAAATTATTATTTTTCGGTTTTGCTGAATTTTTGGCACTCATATCACAATGATGATTGTAATTGACAATCACTTGAAGTGACAAAATCACACATTTCTAAAAGAGGGAGATTTTTGATTTTTATAATTGCGAAATTGAAAAAAATATTTTCACCTAAAAACCTGAAGATATACTTAATATGGATTAAGTATTCCATAGTATTGCTGCTTATTGAATTATTGATTGGTTTATGAAAAACTTCTAACTTTGTGCTGAGATATTTTCAAAATTGACTTATTAATTCTGATAAATTGAAAAAAATATATTTCAAAGTTATAACGGAAGTGTGATGTGAGAATATTTATTTAATTAATAAATTATTTTATTTAAAATATGTATATTTGTTTAATATAATTTAACATAAAATATATAATTTTATTGTAATAAATAAAATATAAACCATTTTATTTATTAAAAATAAAAATAGGCCAAAATATTTAAGGACAAAGAGATGTCGAAAAGCAAATCCTTTTTGTTATCTGCAATATATTTTTATTTATACTGAGTGACTGCCAAAGATGTCAACCATTTGAAAAAAAAAATTATCAAAATAAATAAAGGCAATAACTATTGTCTAAATTTATTTAGTCCCTATCGACACATCTGGTAAGTTTTATTTGTCGCAAAGTGTCAAAGTTTACAGAAAATTCTCAAAATTCTATTGATGATAGAAAACAGTATAAATATATGTTTTTGAGCATAATTGAAAAAAATGTATTAACCAAAATGTAGAACCATACAGTGAAAATTCCAATGGATTTATGTCAGGCTAATATAGATCCAAATTCTCAATAATTTCATGTTTTTTTATTTTTATTGCTTCATTGTTAATTTAGTTTCGATTTAATTTTGTGGTGTATACTATGGCTCATAAATGACGTATTTTCGATTATAGAAATACAACTGCATAATAGGTAAAATCGTTGAAATAAGAAAAATGACGTATTCAAATAAAATAAAAAAAATAAGGACAATTGTCTTGAGCTCTTGTCACAACTTGTGGGTCTCGACAAAGTGTAACTACAACTTTTTAAATTAAAACAATAAATTAAAACCTTTTGAAGAATATACTTTCATATTTAGTGTCTTCTTAAAAAAATTATAATGAATATTTTTGTATAGACTTACGTTGTCAGGGATGAAACTCTTGTTATCCATTATAATTGAAAGCCGTAAAAAAATTTTCGGAAACAAAATTTATATATCAAAAAAAATAAAAACAATCCGAAACTATTTGACGGCCGATGATGATGTCGAAAAACAAGTCCCTCTTTTCGTTTGCAAATTTTTTTTTAATCGTCAAAAAATTTGTGAAAATTTTCGAAAAGAAGTTTTCATCCACTACAATAAACACACCACTCTCGTAACACTCAAAGAAGAACTTGAACGGAGCCGGGGCTTCTTTGCCGGTAGTGAAAGTAAGCTCAGCTCTCCGTTTTATCAACTTTGCTATTCGCACGTTTACTAAGCGTTCGGAATCCCCGTGAGGTTTTCTTAAATAAGTCGATTTATCGACTCGACGGCGATCGGTAGGAATCGGCGCCTGAGCACGAGGTGCGCCATGTGGATCGACTGCTAGCTCTACGGCGCCCGGTGTTGCCAGTTTGACATGTTTTAATGAGGAAGGTGTATTTTGTATAAAGAGCGAAAAACTAAGTTAGAGTTTAACCAGTAGTTTTAGTCAACACAGGGATTTTTGAATTCTGTGCCTTTCTTGCACTTCCATCTTCTTGGATTTGGTTGATCGTTTTATGAGTTTCGAGGTCGAAAACATTGACACCAACGTGCCATTAGATGACGACATACTGAGGGAACGGGGCTTCCAAGAAATATCACAGTGGATTTATTACAGTGTTGTCTTAAACGTCGTTATTTTTAGGAAATGGATCAGTCATTTATCCAAAGAGATGAATTTTCCATGGTGGCAAGAGGAAGAAGGGGGACTAGAGACTAGAACCCAACGGCTGCGTACTGTTTCTTGATGTAAAGTACCAAATGAACTCAGACAAGGAATCAGAAATGTACGAGGTTGTAAGTCAGCTACACTTCCAACTATACACAAAAAACTGGCATCTTAGAAACACTACTAAATAGAACCAAAAACATCTGCAGCACCAACGCCCTTTAAACTTGAAAAACTGAAGCTCAGACCTATTGACGAAAGTATGTTCTGGAACCTTCATTAACAAGGCAAGAAGAAGAAGTCTCTACATCGGCTAGACACAATAATTTCTGGATACCAGATTTAGGGAACACCGTATGGCTACTCAAAGAACAGAGATAACAAGGTCAGAGTTAGCAAATCAGGAATGTAATCAACAAAATAACATTAACTTGAAACCAGGCCAAGGAAGTCCAGAATGAGGAACACGTGGCCAGCAGAAAGTTTATTTAGTCAGCATTCATAATTTCCAAGGAGAACATTATCTGCGAATCCAGCATGCAAATAAGGAAACAGGTGGAGACCACAACTCGAACCATTACATGTAAGCATCCGTAATCACCATCTAGCGGAACTATGTAAGGATTACTTGGCCCAATGAAGATGACTAGTGACATATGCCTTGTTTAAAATGTAAACCTCACAGATCATTTAAATTGTACATCAGATTCCAGACGATGGAAGCCCAACAAAACTCAGAGCATCAGGTCACGTTATCCACCATCTTCAGATTAACTGTTAAAATGTAATCTTTTAGAAATTGTTGAAAAATTGGCATTTTATTTCTCTGATCTAAATTTTTTTCCTCCGCGTAATTTTTTAAATCTCGAGATCGTAACTAAATCGCTTGGAGTCAGATTGGGTAAATATGGTATACTTCATGAATGGCCGGATTTCTTTATTTTAAGGGCTTTGCTTAGTGTGACCATGGTTCAGAAGGAGTTAACTTTTTTCTTTTTACGATCATTTGCTATACTGTTTTCAATTGTGACGCCAATGTATGAGAGTCGGAAATATCCCAGACTGGTAAAACCACCTTATTTAATTTCAGGGAGTTGTATCACTGCTAACTTTCCTCAATACACCCTCTTGTCATTACATGACCTTTTTGGAGTTTGTTACACTTTTTGCTTGTTCTCTGTTTTTTGATTATTGATTGTCCCTCTCTTGGGCTTTTATGATGCCCTAACCCATGCGCAGATGAAGGCAAAATAATTCCTTGTTTTCAGTCATGATGCCTATAATATTTGTTTTATGTACTTTGTGCATTCGAAGACATTTTTCGCTAGATGGTAGATTACGCGTCTATGATCTTTACGTTTGCGAATGTATTAAAATCCCCATGCTCAGTAATAAATTGAGCAAATTCCTTTGTGTCCTACTAACTTTGCAGTTATTCCCTTTACCAATCTTTTTTTCATGCAGCCTTGTTTTCCAGGGTATTACATCCGTCTTTGGCAGAGGGTTTCTAGACTATCTCTTCTTTTTTATTTTTAATTTAGTTTTTATGTTAAGACTTTAGAAGGGTGTCCACATTCTGGAAAATCAGTGTGGTCTAAAAAATTGAAGTCAGAAAGTCGCTTGAAAAGTCATGAAAAATTGTGATTTTACTATGCGCCTCAAAGTTTCCCAGTGATTGTAAACATGGGATGTATTTATGTGACTATTAATATCTATATCTGTATTTTCGTTAGCTTATGTTTATATTTATTAATGTTTATCGTCCTCCATCATATGAGGAAATTGTATAGTAATATTAACTGAACCACGCCGTAGTATAATATTTCCTTTATTTCTATTGGCAGTTTCATTTAGGCGTAATCTTTGTTAGATTGGTAAGTATTTTAAAAGGTTCTCTTACTTAGGTACATTTGTTAATTATGTTCAATATATTATTTAAGCCTGCATTTAACTATCGTATGGTATAGCTTACCGATAGGTTTATCAGTCATACTGGCCTGTAAGGAGTATTTCCTTGACCAATTCAGTGGAAATCCCATCTGGGCCTTGTGCTTTATTGCTTTTTATTTTAGATGCAGCTTCTTCTATTTATTTTTTAGCAACCTCTAGAGTATTTTCCCTTAGTGTATCTATAGTGATCTTAAGAAGGATATCATCATTCTTGTCAGTGTCTTTGCTATTTACCATCGTTTCTCTTGGGAATAACTACATCCACAACAAAAGCATCAGACATGTGATAAATGTTTTCCGGTCTATTTTGGACCGCTGAACATATGTGTATCCATGATAAGTTTTGCCCTAGCATCACAGGAGTAGAGTAGTTGCTTGAGCAATTCAGGGAAAATCTTATGTGGGCCCTGTGATTTTTATTTTAGATGCAGCTTCTTCGTGCTCTGGAATATTTTCTCTCTGGAATATTTTCTCACTGGGATATTTTTTCTATAGTAGTCGTAAGGACATCATCTTTGTTGCTAGTCAGGAAAAGCCCCTTTGCTATTTTCCGCCGTTTTCCTTGGGAACTGCTACTCCATCCCACAAGAAAGTATCAGACTTCAGACATGTGATGAATGGTTTCGGGTGTATTTTTGACCCCTGAACACAAAACTGTGGTCATTTTGCTGTAGCACGTATCATTCGCATGTGAAACATAGGTCACAATGTTGTGTCTTCAATTTTCTGCAACTTCTTCAGTTATTTGTTGAAGTTTGATGAGTTCTAGAGAAAAATGGATCACAGATTGGGGACCAACTATCAAATATATGCACTTTTAGGAAGAGCGGGTGGATGATATCAAAACTATAACTTTAAAACTCAACAGACAACGACATTTGACAACACCGCACGAACCTTTTAACAGTCATGAGTAGGCAGCTGTTGTACTTTTGACGGCGGATTGGCGGACCATTGTACCGGATCAAAATCGGAATACCACCAAGTGACACATGCATACACGTTCAGCTGTTCAGTATGCACGCCCATATTCTGTTTGTTTCAAATTAACTCCTTTTCGCAGCAGAGAGATGTTTCGTTTGCGATCTTGAAAATCGTGCGCTCCGGTTTCGACTTGGATTTTTACCATTACCGGATGTCAACGGCTACGATGATGTCGACTATTTGGAATCAGTTAAACGTGTTGTTATTATTATCGTCTTGTTTCGTTGTTGTCGCTCTTTTGTCTCACGCACCTCCGTTTGCTTGATGTTTTTATATGCAAAATAATTGTACAGTATGTGTCGTTGGAATATTGAGCAACAAACAAACACACCTGTTTATTTATAGACGTATATGCGGATTTGTTCCGTTAACGAGGGGAAAAGTACGTGATCTTTGTCAGAAGAATGAAAATAATGGCAAGTAGGTAGTTAAGTGTATCTTGCTACCTATGGGATTTTAGTCTTTGAGTCTATTGTTTGTTAAAATCCGAGTAATGAGAATATAATTAATTTTTATTAATACGATTATAAAGGGTGTTTCAATAAAAGTGAAAAATTTTTAAGTTCAATAAAACATGTTTCATAAAATCATGTACGAAACAAAATATCTTACGACCACGGCATAATGCGTACTATTTTGACAAAATTTGTGATAACATTATCATATACAGGGTGAGTTTTTTTTATGATCAGTATGGGGATCTCGGAAACTAGCGGATTTAGAGCAATTGTTAAATTGGGAAAGATTTGCTGTTTTACTGGCCCAATTTAATGACACTTTCGGATTTTTTGTAAAAAGTCATGGCTTACTAGATATTTTGAAAAACGAAATTCTGTCGATTTAGTCAAATCCCTCTAGCTTCTTTGTTTTTGATTTTATAAAAAAAGTGGAAATATCAAAATTGAAGGGAATTGTATCCCGAATATGATTGTCATGTCCTCGTTTGCGTGACAGCTCTCGTTTTCAAGATATGTCACAAACTTATCTTTTTTGAATGGAAACCATAGTTGGCTATGACTTCAAAAAATAGGACATTTTTAGAGGTTTTCAACGATATAATACTCGATATAGTTATTCATAAAAATGACGGAGTTATGGATACTTTTCTCTTATTTTTACTTTTAACGTAGTTAGCCATGCAATAGATTGATTTATTAATACCTATAACTAAATAAGTAGGTACTTACTAAAAACTTAAGAAATTAAAGTACATAATAATGGTTACAATTTATGTTCGAAAAATCCACCATTGTTATTTAGACATAAATTGCATCTTTTTAAGATTGACATTACCGCTTTCCTCACAGAACGCCTATCAATTTCTTCAATTGCTTGTAATACCGCCTCCCTTAGGTCACCAACTGTCTCATACTTTCTTTTGTATACTTTGTTTTTTAACGCACCCCATAAATAGAAGTTAATAACTGCCAAATCCGGAGACCGGGGTGGCCATTCGCGTGGGCCATTTCTTCCTATCCAAGAGTTTGGATAGATATTATCCAAGTGTTGTCTTACTAATAACGATTATTTTGAATGTTCATCTGGGATTTTCTCTCCACGCAATGGTTTCTGAAAAATACAGATAAGTTAAGTACTTGAATATCAAGGTTTAGTATCTAATGGCAGTTTGTGGAAACTGCCCGGAACACTAGTTAGACACTACTTACTAATAACGAGTTATGAGCAGGTGCTCCATCATGTTGGAACCACTCAATTTCTAAACAAGTTCTCAAATTCAAATTAAGCAACAAAAGTGTATTGCAAGAAATGCAAGTAGCGCTACCCAGAAAGTGATTCGTCATAGATAAAAGGCCCCAGAATAGTAGACCCTATGATACCACATCAAACATTAAAACCAAATTTTATCTGGGGTCGTCTTTGTTCCACATTGAAAGGGTTTTCTTTAGCCCAGTATGCTCATTGTGTCTATTGAACATACCGCAGTTAGTAAATCTAGTTTCATCTGACCATAACACCTTTAATGGAAACTGTGGATTGTCAGGGCACATGTCTTTAAACCATGTACAGAACAAAATACGTCGATGTTCGTCACCAGCATGCAAAGTTTGAGAAACTGAAAGTTTGTACGGGTGGAACTTGTGCGCTTTCAGTACCTTAAGTACAGTTCGTTGAGATGTGCCAGCTTCTGCTGCAATCTCACGAGTTGATGTAGATGGTTTTTGATTTACCATTGCCAAAACATTTATTTGTGTTGCTTCGTTAATTTGATTACGTTCCTTTGGTAGTTTAGTAAAAGATCCATATCTGCGTAAACTATCGTAAAGCCTCTTAACTGTACATACAGCAGGTTGACGACGATTAAAATATCTATGAAAGTATTCCTCAGCTGCACGAACTGAATTTTTATGGCATATAATATATATAACATTCCACCATATTCAGTTTTTCTTCGTTAGAATATTCCATTTTATCACGAAAAATCGATATCGACTGTCAGTTCAGCACTACTAATGGAATTACTCTCAAATGAGGAAACGTCAAAGTGAAAACAATCTTTTTCATGGTTAAAAGTGAAAATAAGAGAGAAAAGCATCCATAACTCTGTTATTTTTATGAATAACTATATCGAGTATTATGTCGTTGAAAAACTCTAAAAATGTCCGATTTTTTGAGGTCATAGCCAACTATGGTTTCCATACAAAAAAAGATAAGTTTGTGTCATATCTCGAAAACGAGAGCTGTCACGCAAACGAGGACATGACAATCATATTCGGGATACAATTCCCTTCAATTTTGGTATTTACACTTTTTTTATAAAATCGAAAACAAAGGAGCTAGAGGGATTTGACTAAATCGACAGAATTTCGGTTTTTCAAAATATCTAGTAAGCCATGACTTTTTACAAAAATCCGAAAGTGTCATTAAATTGGGCAGTAAAACTGCAAATCTCTCCCAATTTAACCATTGCTCTATTTCCGCTAGTTTCCGAGATCCCCATACTGATCATCAAAAAAAAAACTCAGCCTGTATATGTGGCTGTATTTCATTGATGCAGCGTTTAATTTCGGCCTGCAATGCCCCTTGCTCGCGGACTGGCTGGTATAAACCTTTTATTTCAGAAAACCCCACAGCTAGTCCATAGGTGTTTAATCACAAGATCGTGGCGGCCAATTCTGGACACTAAACCGGGAAATGACATGACCAGGAGCAAATTCCTGCAAGAATGTTTTAATGTTTCACGAGCGCTAATGCATTAACGCTGAATAGGGAACGTTGTCGTGCTTTCTATAACGCAGTTTTTTGTGCCTCAATGAGAACATATAGCTCTTGACAACATGTGATTTCAGCAGGACGGAATTAATTAGTTTTTACACTTTAATCGGTTCTATAATACGGTACTTTTTCCTCATTAACCGTCTTTGTATCTATTACCATTTGTTCGACAGCAATGTCATCCGTTTATATATGAGACATCTTCTATACTTCTTACCGATTTCTAGATTTTTATTTTGATCACTAATATATTCAGACGATCCACGAGAATATGCATAGAAAAAAGAACCTCGCTTTTTAAACGTGTAAATGGAAAAGGAAAAACCTTGCTTTCATTAAACTGCTCTCTAACCTAAATACCTGCAGTAATTTACGCGATCGTTGAAAAAAACCACTCGAAACAATTAAACCGTATTGATAAGCCTTGATAGATCTGAGAGATTAATTTTCAGTAATCTATTTTAATTAATTCAAGCCTTAAATATACGCGTTCGCATACGTTTTTCTACCATTACCATCTTAAGGCGGTTACTCTAATTATTTTAGATTAATGGATCAAACGGCGAGTTTACGGTATAGGAAACCAGTTGTCCTTCCTGATGTACCTACCTCGTGTGTAGACCGGAAGTTTTTCGTCTTTCCATATCTTTTTTTCCGACTTTAGTACTTCTTGGAACCCCCCGGAGGACTTTCGGATCTCTTTTTGTCGACATTCAATTATTCAAAGGCACAAAAAAGAGCCGGTTGATTGAAACGTTCTATCGCTAATGCGTTTAATTTTCGAATTCCAATCTCGTTAGATATAACGTGTTAATTTTAATTAATTTCTCTCTCATACAACGTCGAGGTTGAGACCTGATAAATGTGTGTTATTCGTCTAGGTTTTTAATAAAATTTCACCCACTTATTTTATTTGTGGTCACGCCCGTCTGTACGATTTCGTCTACTGTTACAAAAAGTATCGGGTAGGTGTTAATGAGATTAGATATGTCGAAAAAGGTTACAAGATTACTTTTGACGAGATTATCAGGAAGAGAAGACGAGCTGTAAACTTGAAGGTCCACAGTTTTTATAAGAACCTTGTACATTGTACTATAGAGTGAAAATTTATGGTTGTTTCTGAAAGATTTTTTTGAATAACAACACTCTAATTTGTTTGTTTAATTTAGTGTATGACTTTTCTGTGTAGCAGGGTAATTTATACTTATAGTAAAACTGTTAAAATATTTTGCAAATTTTGGTGATGGTGTAGATAATCATGATTTGCCTGTCAGTCTATCTGAACAAAAAACTACTGGATGCAATTTGATCAAATTTTATGTGGAGGTACTTAATATATAGGCTACTTTTTATCGCCGTCAAATATCTCATATTGAAGGGAAAGTACGCAATTTAACCTATTTAAAGGCCGTCTGTTAGGCCTGAACACACATTACGCAAAAGTTTTGGACGGATTTTGATAAAATTTGATAGAGTTCAACACGATAAACTTATGCAGCTTCTCAGGAGACTTGATTTAGACTAGAAAGACATTCGATGTATCGAAAAGTTATACTGGCAATAGTCAGCACGGATTAGATTAGCGAACAGCCTAACCAACCAAATCTGCATTCGTAGAGGCGTAAGGCAAGGGTCTATCTCTGCTCTTGTTCAGTATATACTCAGAGTCGCTAGAGGACAAGGAAATTGGAATTAGAGTTCAATGGAGCCTGGATAAATAACATACGATATGCCGATGACACAGTCCTGGTTGCGGATAACATGGATGGTTTACAATAGTTGCTTGATGTAGTAGGAAAATGTAGTTAAATATGGGACTTGACTGACAACAAATAAAGCCGAGACAGTAATAAGCATCAATCTAACTACTACAACAATGTACACTGAGACGGCGAATTTAATCCTGACAGTTGTTTAGTATCTTTCTATTTGATCTAAGGAACGATATAGACATTATTGAAAAGTGTTGCGAAAATGTGTTCAAATCAGTTAGCAACAAATAAAGCCGAGACAGTAAAAAGCATCAATCTAACTACTACAACAATGTACACTGGGACGTCGAATTTGATCCTGACAGTTGTTTTTAGAATCTTTCTATTTGATCTAAGGAACGTTAAAAACATTATTGAGAAGTGTTGCGAAAATGCGTTCAAATCAGTTAGCAACAAATAAAGCCGAGACAGTAATAAGCATCAATTAACTTCTACAACAATGTACACTGGGACGTCGAATTTCATCCTGACAGTTGTTTAGTACCTTTCTATTTGATCTAAGGAACGATATAGACATTATTGAAAAGTGGTGCGCAAATGCGTTCAAATCAGTTAGCAACAAATAAAGCCGAGACAATAAAAAGCATCAATCTAACTACTACAACAATGTACACTGGGACGTCAAATTTGATCCTGATAGTTGTTCAGAATCTTTCTATTTGATCTAAGGAACGTTATAGACATTATTGGAAAGTGGTGCGACAATGCGTTAGCAACAAATAAAGCCGAGACAATAAAAAGCATCAATCTAACTACTACAACAATGTACACTGGGACGTCGAATTTGATCCTGACAGTTGTTCAGAATCTTTCTATTTGATCTAAGGAACGTTATAGACATTATTGGAAAGTGGTGCGAAAATGCGTTCAAATCAGCAACAATTAAAGCCGAGACTGTAAAAAGCATCAAACTAACTACTACAACAATGTACACTGGGAGTTAAATAAAAAAATATATTAAATAATCATACCCTAGAATACAACTTTTTCTAAATTAGTTGTTTTTTTATTATTTTTTGTTAAAAAATATAACCAAACAATCTAAACCAAATGAAATAATTCAAGATTCGGTCATAAACTAGTTGATTTTGTGTATGCTTCGAATATATCATTTCTGCTGGGTTTAAGAAATTATTGTTATAGTTGTTAACGTTTGTTATTGTACCCAGTGATCCCGAGGGGTGGTGAGGGGCAATACCTCTTCCGACTGACATTAATACACACATACCATTTAATTTTTAGAATTCTATTCAGATATTTGTTCAGACTTCGAAGTTCTCTACAGGAAAATTATAATACCTATCAGTTTACTTGATGTGCCGAATGGACACGAATAACAGGATTTCGGTTCAACTAAGGTGGTTTACAGGTTTTTTTTTTACTATACAAGAAAGTACGGCATACATTATAGCCTTCTCAAGGTCACTGGATAAGATATATAATTAATGTATAAATTGCTCGTATATCATCATCAGATGAGTTTTAAACAGTTTTTTAATACCAACTATAAAAGAGGATTGTTCTTTTAGCTACAGAAGAATGCTCGAGTGTTTGGTTCCGCTATAATTAATACTTCATTTTTCTTTGTCATGCGATTGAAAAAAAAATCGATGACTATAATTACAAATGAATTTTACACTGATGTCACGTTAAAGCAAATACGCGTGGCTTAGGTCTAAAGAGTAAATTGATTTTATAAACGGAAAATGATTGAATAGTATGTGAAAAAATTGCAGACATACTGTTATTATATTTGCAAATTGATTAGCTGTATATGGAAAAAACTAACACGATTTTAGTCGCTTTTTTTCGCGATTATGATATAATATGTGCTTTTAAGAGTTAAAAAAACTTCAAGTAACTTCCAGTGGAAAAGTTTATAGTCAAACAACAACATAATTGAATCTTTGTGTTAATTGTATGTTTAATTTACTTATTCTTTACTTTACTAATTATTTTGTTATTGTTGTTCCAGGTGAGTAATGAATGATTTTTCGTCCGTGAAGTATGTATGGTAAGTGTCCACTAATTTTAACATTAATGTCTAACGATTATGTCTATACTAACATTATAGATATATACTGAAAGGATTTATAAAATATTAATTTATTTTACGCAGTCTACATTACAATTAAGTGAAAAAGAAAAAAGGGATTATATTAGTGCAATTTTTTAAATATGGTGCCTAATGGTACAATCAACGTCTAATGTGAGTTCTAAATGAAGTGTGAGAGTCTCAAAAAAAATCAGGGAATTCTGGTTCATCATACCCTCAATTCTGCTCTTCGGCCAAAGACAACATAATTTTTATTTGACGACCAGTAATCTGTTTGCTCTAGTGTCACCACTTGATACCAAACTAAATATTTATTGTGAAAGATTCATGCCATTAACAGACTGGAAAAAATAAGAGGTCTCTGCGATTATTTAAGCTATTTGTCATGAATGCTTTGTCGTTTCGTCAAAGGCGACTGATCAAAGATGAGTGTTATTGGTCTTAGTAAAGGGGTGTATCTGCAAAATCAAAATTGTAGACAGATAATAATCGTCGAAAGACTTGTGGGGTTACGTGGCTTAAATGAATCGAAAATGTTAACCTGTCATCAACAACCCTTCCAAGAACCCCACTGTTTTCACTCTTCTGACAACCTGATCTCCAGCAGGTAAGTTGTAGATAGTTGACTATTTAATCTTGAAAAAAGACTTTCAGGTCGTTTGCATAGGGTAAATACTCAGAGTTAACATTGCCTTCGATACGAGGGCTGCCTTTTATATTTCGGGATTAGAGAACAAAAATAAATATTAATCATCGAAAATCGCTTTATTGTTTTTCAAAATATTCCCCATGAAGATCTATACACTTTTGCATGCGTTTGAACCAATTTTCGAAGCACTTTTTCCACTCTGATTGAGGTATCTCCAAACATGCATTCTGAACGCAGCAACCGCTTCTTCAGGTGTCGAAAAACGGTGACCTCTCAGTTTGTTTTTTACGTACGGGAATAAAAAGAAGTCATTTGGTGTCAAGTCAGGACTATACGGTGGATGACTCATCAAATCGAAGTTTTGAGTGGTCAAAAATGCAGTGGTTTGAGCCGACGTGTGAGAGCTCGCATTGTCGTGGTGAAGAGTGATCCGTCTTCGGGGGTTGGTTTTCCTCATTTCTTGGAAGACAACTGGCAAACAAATGATTGTGTACCACTCAGAATTGACTGTTCTGCGTTGTTCTAGTGGTACGGTTGCGACATGTCCAGTTTTTCCGAAAACACAGGCGATCATTTGCTTGGAAGGGCTTCGTGCGCGAACAACTTTTGTTGTATTCGGCTCATCTTGAAACACCCATACAGTCGACTGCTGTACGCGTAAATCACGATTCATCACCTGTCACTATGTCATAAACGTGTTTTGAAGCACCGCGATTGTATTTTTTGAGTTTTCTCTCGACCAATCGACATGAGCCTTTTTTTGAACGATTGACAAATTGTGTGGGATCCAACGCGATCAAATTTTTTTGACATTCAAATGTTAATATTGAATGTATGCTGGTCCCACTAATGTGTAAGGTTGACTCAATCTCACGATAGGTCACATGACGATCTTGCAATATCAGTTCGCGCACAGCATCAATGGTTTCCGGAACAACAACTGTTTTTTGGACGACCTTCACGAAATTCGTCTTGGAGTGAACTACGACCTCGATTGAATTCACCATACCATCGATAAATAGTGGTCCTTGATGGAGTTTCATCGCCAAAAATTAAATTAAGTACATCCATGCACTCTTGCTGACTTAATCCACGTCGAAAGTTGTAAAAAATAATCGCACGAAAATGTTCACGATTTAATTCCATTTTTTGGCCGAGATGAATCCTTTAAGTTACTGTAAACAACACATAGCGCTCGTATGTCAAAACGTTCTGAGTACGTATAATCTCAAAAATGTCAAACTTTACGATAGAGCTGTCAGTTGTCAGATTGTAACACTAGGGTTGTCCAATCCCGAAATATGAAAGGCAGCCCTCGTATAATTTGTGAATTTATTGTACAATATGGGATCTAGATGCGACCCTTGTGGGACCCCAGTTGTTACATCTTACTCATTTGCTAAATGACCATTACCTCTCATCTGCAAACGTTTGTCTTGAAGACTTAAGGACAAACAATCTCGAAAAATCTAAAATTTGTGAATATCCTTGAAGTTGAGGTCATAAACTATGTAATATATAGTCGTCCATAGGACCGCCACATATAAATTGGGAATACTGCTCTTCCGCGTTTTTCAAACTTGAAGCAGCTTCACTATCATACTTTGGAAGTATAAAAACAACGGATTTGTTATGCGATAGTAAAACTTGCCGATTTTGTGAAACTCGGTATAAGCTATGTCCTTGAAAAAATATGGGACCACTTCGGGATCTTTCTTAACATAATCTAGTTTAAACGATCCAAATTCCTTGAGCAGGTTTCGAGTAATTGCTGAGAAAAAGAAAAACAAAACAGATGCAGACGAATTGAGAACTTTCTTCTTTTTGAAGTCGGTTAAAAATCATCTTTGCTTTGGGGATATTCCTTATATTATTCCTAATTTTTTTTGTTATTATTTCATCTAAATTTTGAGTTAGAAACTTATTTGCTTACAAAGATATGTTAAATGTTGACTGTTTTATTTTTATTATCACTAAAAATAAAATTAATTTCAAACAATTGTTAATTTCAGGAAGATCTCTGCATTTTTGCTAATGTAAAAAAATAGGACTACACATTCCATTCTTATAGTTTTGGTATAAGAAATCTGCTAGACATGATTATAAAAAATAAATTGGTGGTTAAGAATAATCGATTTCAAGAAACCTATTATGTCCAAAACAGGATCTCACCAAAACTCATCTTTAATTTCGTTGTTTTTTTTTGTGATGATACTTAAAAATTAATAATTGAACTCTTTCAACACTGACATAAACATAATTTTACTGTCATTATGTTGAAGTTATCTACCTATTAGAAGACATCTGGCTACCAGCATTATGTAGGATCAGCAAACATCCGCTTTAAATGGTATTATTCATTAATTAATGCCATAACAGCATTTGTTCGTATTTTAAGATCGCTTTAGAGTTTGCCGATAGATGATAATCGTCACAAGCTCAGTTTCCATTGTGTTCCTTGGTTGTTGTTATTTTTTTTTCGTCACGGGATTCTTTGTAATCGATTTGCTGGATGATTAATTTCGATGATTGTCACAATGTATGTGTGTGCGAAAAGGAATTAGTCACGGTTTGTATGAAACGTGTGTTTTATGACAAATGACTATCGTAAAATGTTTATTTAAACGTCTTAATTTTCTACGCTGTTTGGATGGCACTGTAATTTTGTCACGGCAGTGAATTCGATTGGAATTCGTTGCAATAATAGTTGAATACAGATTTTATACTGTCTTTTTGAATTTTAGTGTGATTGAAAAATGTTAAACTTTAACAAGTGGTTGACGTCTTTAGGTATGATTTTTTTTTATTCCAACTTAAATAGGACAGCTTATTCAACAACATAGGAATCCTTAAACTTGATTCACGATCAGTGAATTTTTTGGGTCACATTCTGTTTTTATTGTTGTTTCTACCTTTAAGACTAACAATTTTATCTACAAATTGTAATGAAAATCCTCAATTTCTAACCCATCGAACATAAAAAATAATCTTTCAAATCGGTTCACAATGCAATGCAATAAGAAATTTGTGGGCGGTCCAAGTACGGAATCCTGAGATATCCCATGTAAATGGACGTACCTAGGGACGGGCAGAAGGGGGTAGCTGCCCCCTGGACATGAAAAACCTGTCGTGAGCCTTCAATGCTTCCCACAAATTGACTGACTTTTTTCTGATTTGCCCCTCCCTAAACCAAAATCTGGGTACGCCTTTGCCCATGTATATTGCCTGCGTAAGACTTCTGTTATAGACTTTCACATATTTTTCACATTTGTTATTAAGTGTTCCAGCTTTTTAATTAAAGTTTGCGTAGTTGGTGTTGCGTTATTTGAAATTGGTATTACTTCGATATTTTCTGTTCACGTGGGCAAATGGCACTTCCTTCTTCTTCGAGTCTTCAACAAATGAAAATTCATTAAATTCAGTGTAACATACCCACAAAAATCAAATGATAGGTTGTAATGGGAAATTTTATGTTATTATCCAAATCAAAATGAGTCCACACTCGATTGAAAGCCCACTAAATAAAAGTTATCGGATTGATTCTTTCTTGAAGTCTGCTATAACATGAAGGAAATGACAGCAGTAAAAAACGTCCATTTTGTGAAAATAAAAATTATATTATTGTTATGTTGTTTAATAAAATAAGGCCTAAATCATGTTTTCCGCAATAACGTGATAACCACCAGACTAAGGTAAGAGATCTACAAACTTTACGTACCTTCAAAAGTCGTCCTAAACATTTCAGTATGTTTAAAAATTGTGGCAAAGAAAAAATCAAATTCACATGGACAGAAGTTTATAAATTTCATCGCGGGATATGTACATTTAAGCACTTCATCTTACACCTGTATATTAAATACTGCTGCTAAGAAACTAGTTAGATTTTTCCATTTCGAGGGTACATGAGAAAATCACATTCCATTTTGGCGAAGGCGCCAAAATAGTAAGTTTTCGTCCCTACTAGTATTTTAAATGTTAATGTAAGTTTGTTTGTTACGCTTTCACGCCAAAACTACTGAACTGATTATCATGAAACTTTGTACACATATTCTTAGAGGTATTAGTAAGGACTTAGGATACTTTTTATTAAAAATATAAATATTTTGTACGGAGAGTAAAAAATTATTTTGGCAGACATGATTGTCAAAAAAAAAAAATTTTCAACGGCAATAAAGTTCAAACCCTAGGTTCTGTGTTACCGACGGTAAAATTAATATAGCTATAGCTATAGCTTCAGCTGTTTGGAATTTTTCTATATATAGTTTTGATCTTACCAACATTCTGTTCCTCGTTTGAGTCTATAGTCTTCAATTGTGATTAAAATATTTTTTTATTTACTATAATGTATTCTACGATTGATCTAGTTTCATGTTTCTTTACATGCATACATACCCTTTTGGATCTAGGAACTAGAAGAAAGTATCCTATTGTTATTCTCAGGCCTCTGGCAGTAACATGTTCCATTAGAGCCGGGTTTCACAACATTTTGTTTATTGAGCCTCCCCAGATTATACAGAATAATTTCATCCCCTCTAGATTTTTTTATTACAAAAATCACACATTATTTATTTTAATGACTACTTTACTTTAATTGTAAGTTAGGTATAAAAAAACGAATTTAACGTCAACAAAATATTTACTAAGTACTAATGACAACTTGAGGTTGTATGCTCTGTACCAGTTTCTTGATTCTAGGTTCGCCTTAAATTTAATTTTCTTTCAAAAATGCAAACTTCTTACACCCCCTTGACATCTTTCTATGCCCCACGAGGGGGGCATTAGAGTGTTTCATTTTTGGATTTCTGTTTATGCGTTTATAAATTGTTCTTTCTTTGATACAGGACTATTCTTCGTTTGATCATACACTCCTAATGTGATTATGTGCCTTGCATATATTCTTACAATAATTCCATTTATGGGAGCCCACATATGTCTTCATCAATATCGTGTTCATTAATATTGTTACCCCCGATTTTGCTTTTTCTTCTTTACAATTTTTCAATTATTTATTAATTAAAAAATATATTACCTAACATGCTTTTGATTTATGATTATATGTAAATTCTGAAATTTCTATCTTTAGTTTCTGAGTAAAAAATAAAACTGTAATATTCCCGTTATAAATTGCAGGGTCTTCCTACTTGATTATTTTTAAGGTTGTTATGTCAAACTGCCTTTCATATTTGTTGTTTTTTTTTGTATCGCCATGTAAAATTATTCTCGTTAGAAAGTTGTCCATTTTAAAAATAACTAAATACCGTTTTAAAAACATGTTTTTTTGCTCTCCAATATCCTGCAGATATGTTAAAATAAAAATGTATCTATTCAAACAGTCAAACGATAAAAACGTGATAGGCATTTCAGAAGATCGTCCCGTTTTATGCTCGAATGTCGTTATAATTGTTTAGACAAGTATGATTCGTTAATAAATTACACAACGTTTCCTTATGTAATAATAACTTACACTGCAATTATCATAAACCATCGAGACTTGCTTAACTTTTATTGTTTGTGTCTGCGTCTTGGAAATACGTGCAGAATGTCATGACTTGTCATGTGATTTTAAAAATACCACTTTGTGTCATTGTTGGTATATCACAGCTCGGTAATTCAATCACATTTTGGGTTTTCCTGTCAATAGGAGGCGGAAAATCTTATGTAGATGAAAATCAATGTTTAGCAAGTAGGTATGAAGCGTTAAGAAGAATATCAAAGATCCTTTTGGAATATCCCGAACATCCTGTTGTGTTATTCGATCTAACTATATTAATATGTTCGTAAAACAATTGTAAATTTATTCTTGTCATTTTTTTCCTCTAGTTCTTCTTAATAACTACGTTTCGATCAAAATCTATCTACAATCATCATGACTTTAAAATATTTTACTTGTCAGTGTAGTTATACTGCAAGGGAAGTAAATAAAGACGGACGTTCACAATCTTGCAACTAGATCAGATAAAGAAATGCATAGAAATAATAATAGCATCCGGTCGAAACGTAATTTTTACACCTGAAGCCGAATTTCGCTTTCTGTTTCGTGTTTTAACATTCTTGTTTTGCAAGAATACTATAAATTGCCAATGTTCTTAACCAAAAGAAAAAAAAAGACATTCAATTCATTTAGAACGCTTGTAGCCTATACATCTTAAATTAGCGGTATAGAATTCAGATCGAAACCAATAACGAATTTCTAGATAAAGAAGAAAAAAAATGAAACTCTGAGAAAATCCTATACAGAGGCTTACAGAAAAATCACGATGCTGAAATGTCCAGCAATAGACTGCCCCGAAGCTTATGTAGGACAAACCAGCAGGACTATTAAAGGTAGACGAGATAAGCATGACAAAATTTTATTAACCACTGTACAGGCCCATTATGTAATATTAGGGAAAATTCCTGACATTTCTAGTCCACTGATATGGAAGATACTAGAAATCCCTGGAAAAATCATCGAGCTTACATTTACCTGGAGATGGCCTACTACTGTACTACGATCACGTTACCGAATTTAATTCAATAAGTTCAATTTTTTCTGTCCCGCTTATTCAGCGCGAGCCATAAACAGGATGTAATTCAAGCAAATGAGGGTAACGCAATCAGAGTATAGTACACTACCTACAGGTAATAGAAGCTCGATGAAAAAATTCAAAAACGACAAAGCATATATAAAAGTGTTCCAACACAGAAGAGGTCAGTATCAATTCAGTTCAGTTTAGTTTGACATTAATTCAGTTTCAGTATATTGGAATTAAAATTTTTCAGTTGTATTGTGAACATCGAATTTGGTTTCATAGATAAATAAAGTTATTTTAATAGGTGAACCATTGTAATTCGGACCCGGACTAATAATTCATCATCACAGTAAATCAAATCAAATATATTCATCATCACAATAAATGTAGAATCATACGTCTAAACATAGGGCTGATTCTTCTAAATAATTAACAGAGACACGATAGAAGGACACTTTGCCTAGGCAGGACTGTCTGTTTTGCTATGTGTCCGTTCATTATGCCTCTATTGTAAAATGTACATATAAATGATAGATTACAGGTAAGAAAACATAATTTCACAACGAATTAACAGAAAAAAATCAAAATTAACGGAGACATCAATTATACAATACAAAAATGAGTTTAGGGTGTAGATGGTTGGGAAATGGCCACTTACTATAGTTTTAGTGTTTTTTTAATCTTGTTTATGAAACTTTAGATGACAGTAGCTCACAAAATTTGTGTTGATGTAATAACAGGTAATTTTTGACTTAATTTAAATTTTCTGAAGTTGGGAATTTTTTTATTTCTACAGGGATTAGGTTATATAATTTAGGTCCAAAGTAGAATATGACCTTTGACTTAGGATTTTATTGTGAAATTGGACATTTAAGTCCATATTGACCGTCGAGCTGGTTACTCGAATATTTTTGTACTGACATTGGGTTGGGTTTTAATATAATCTTAAAATACTTTGATAAAGGTTTAATATTTGATTATCTTCATAAAGTTTGCGGGTGGGATAGAGTTTACTTTTTTTGAAAATTATTTTTAGAAGTGTGTTTTGTGTTGTTTGTAAAATTCTAAAAGTTGTATTAAAAGCAGTGCCCCACGCCACTACACAATATCTTAAAATGGATTCTACCAATGAATTGTAAAGTTTTGTTAAATTTTTTTTCGACAGAATTTCTCTTAGCGTATAAAAAGTGTGCATAAGTGCTCTCAGACGGTTGCTGACGTGAACTATATGTTCTGACCAGCGAACATGTTGGTCTATAATAACACCTAGATATTTTAAAGAAGGTACTTTTTCTATTCTTGGGCATTCACAGAGCTCCTGAAATTCTGGGTTATCATATTAGTTGCAAAGAAAATTCGTTAGATTGATGTATGATTGTTGGAGTAAAAGTTATAAATTTAGTTTTTTTGATATTCAGGGTTAATAAATTTTTTATCCAAAAGCGAATTTATCAGTTTTAAGTTAGCCCCTGCTTGTTTTTTGAGCTCATCCCATGTTTTACCTGTAAAAATTATGGCTGTGTCATCTGCGTAACACACAATGTGCCCAGAAAATTTGAAAATATTTGAAATGTTATTGATGTACACAAGAAATAATATTGGTCCTAGTTCTGTTCCCTGAGGAATTCCTATTTTTACAGTCGATGCAGAACTTGTATTGTTTCCAATTTTCACCTTTTGTGTTCTATTAGATAGATAGTTTCTTAGCAAGTTATTTGTCTGTCCGCGAATCCCGTAGTTGTTTAATTAATAATATTACTTGATGATATACTTTGATATAAAATGTAGTGGCAGAAACTAGAGTTACAGCCATTGACGTATTATACAATAACAAATTAAAAAATTGCATAATATTAACAATCATTTCTACTAAATCTCTTTCAGAACATTATCAACCTGGTAAATTATTTATAAGGCTTCCTCAAACATCGATACCTGTTCACACAAAGATATAAATCTGCACTCTCACGGTAGTTCTTGACATTAAAATCAATGCAAGACTACCGGCAAGTCTAGACGTTTGAAAAAAATTGAAAGTTTCATGAAGATACGTATATTGTTTCAATAACTGAATATAATTCCGCTGAATTGCTGATAAATCACGATCAACGGTGACCGACGTCATTGCAGTCATTGTAGGAAATGTCTTTCTTTTCCTTAATCGAAGAAAAATATCTGTACGTCCTTCTGGTCATAATGGTTCTTATGAATATTTATTTTCTTTTGTTTGCTTAGTTAGAAATTTTGATTTGTGACAATCATATAGTACTTATAGAGAAATGAATCATTTGAAGCATGTCAAGCTTATTTTATGTTACTTGACGATGTGCAATTCGACGAGTGAAATTAATGGTTTGAGTGAATTTGCAACGCGTATTCCACAAGGTATCATAATGTGTCCTGTAATAACTATGAAGAAAACTAGGACTAATAACTAGAAATTAAGAAGAGGAAAAACTTATAAATATTTCGGAGTTTATTTTGATTATACGACGGTGAATCAAATATGAACCGCACTTTTGTTTTAAAAATTTTATTGGTACGATCAATACAAATTTTAATACATATTATTTTTCTACATAGTCTCCTCTCTTATGTATACATTTTTCCCACCGAATCGGAAGTTTTTTAGTACCTTTCTCAAAGAATGAAACTGGTCGTGTCGATAACCAATTGCGCACAAACGTTTCTACACCTTCGTTGTCCTCAAAGTGGTGGCCTCCCAGTTCTTCTTTAAGTGGCCCAAACATGTGGTAGTCACATGACGACAAATCAGGACTGTAAGGCGGGTGTTCAAGGGTTTCCCAATGCATTTTGTTCAATTTTCCTTGAGTCAATGCAACTATATGTGGCCGAGCGTTGTCATGCAACAGAATCACACTCCGGATAGACATATCCCACCTCTTTTGCCGATAGGCAAGTTTCACTTGTTGGAGTAGTTCGCAGTAATACTCAGCATAATTGTACGGCGTTCGTGCAGAAAATCGATCAGCAGTACGCCTTCAATCAGCTCACGAATTGCGTAGATATTCGCCTCATTGATGCTTGTCGTGGGACGGCGTGCATGAGGCTCATTTTCCACTGTCTCTCGACCATCTGAAAACATTTTGTGCTAGTCGTACACTTGGGTCCTTGAAAGTGTTTCATTGCCGAACTGTGCAGATAGTCGACGCAAAATTTCAGACGGTCTAACGCCCTCCCGCGCCAAAAATTTGATAACAACACGTTGCGCAACAGACGTATGCACCTCTTGCTCTGACATGATGCTACTAACAGCGCATCGACTACGCCTCGCCAAACCGACGAACTCCCCTCTTCTTAACATCCCTACCTAACATATATCGAGACGTCACGCCACTCGAATTACCTACAGGGCGAGAAACAGAAAAGTCCGGTTCATATTTGATTCACCCTCGTAGTATGAGTTGAGAATCACATATTGAATACTTATTGAATAATTTTAGATCTTTATTATTTAATCCCCTAATATAATTCTCTGAAAATAGTTTACAATTGAAATATTTAATCACTAAATCAGTCAATTTTTAAATTAATTAAAAACTGAAACTAATTTGGTAATTATTTAAAAATAAATTAATCAAGCAAATATTTAAACTTTATGCTAACACATAATTATCATTCTTTTGGATCAATACTACCATTGTATTATCACTAAATATTTTATGTTCTTTAGCAACAGAAATATGTATCATCTCATCATTTGAGCTTCTACTTTCAAAAAATAGTTTGGCTATTTATATTTCGTTGACTATTGTTCCTTTAATATATTACAATAGACAATCAAAGTATAAATCTTACCTCGTTTTAGAATAAATTAATATTTTGTAAAGAACTCCAGAATTAAGTCAATAGGTTTATATTAAACTGAAACAAACATTGAACTAAATAAGTCAAAAAAGATCTTGAAAATATCTAAATTCGTGTCTGACAAAAGCAATAAAAATATTTATAAAGTACAGGCCTCTATTATATATTACTATAAGCTTCCCCTTAACAACCGTGTTTCCCCCACTCCTTGGATACATTCAGACGCTCGCCCATTTTTTGTCATGTTTGCTAACATTTTTCAGATATTTCACAGACTATAGTGAAAAATGAGAATAGAGGCTTTGCAGAATGACACCTCTACTTTCAACAACTTTTGTCAAAATTGAAATTTGATTATCTACGACGCATGGAGGCACAATGTAAAAATAGTGAACAAAAAACTTTATATCACAGTTGTTCAAAAACTAAAAAACCGATACATAAAATAGATCAGTTCCTACAAGGCCAGTTCTACAGCTTTTAAAGTGACGAAGAATCGATTCTTTTAAAAAAATGCTACATTTTCCAGAATTTTTTGTTTTTCCCTGTTACTACTATGATCCAATCGGATCGAGCCTGGGCTTCATTTCATTGGTATTTTCATGCTTTACAATTGACCTCTTGACACTATTGAGATTAGTTTGTTATTTTTGATTTAATAAACATGCTAAGAAAAAAAAAGTAATTTTCTTGCTTCAATTGTTTATAACAAAATAAAAAACCATAGAGTGAAAAACATAGCAACATATCGATACGAATCGTTGTTAATGTGATGGCACAGTCGGTATCCTGATAGTATTTGTTACACATTATCAGTTAATTTTTGCTCTATTGATTGGCCTATATACTAACAAAATCTATATTATTTTACTTCTTGTTGCAATTTCTTAGACTTTCCTGCTGACTGCGCCACGTTACCACTATTGCGTTTTTATAATTTGAACAAAGTTTGTTTTGGTTAGTTGACAGAGGGTTTGCTAAACATACTGGATAACAACTAATTTTATAATTTACAAGACGTTAAAATAAAATTTAGTAATAAGTTACATAAGTAAATTAAAGCAAATCAACGAAACTACAGAGATTAAATATTTTGCATGTTTATTGGGATTTTTTTCATCATGTCTTGGCTGTATCATACAAGATTTGATATAAATTTTGAATTTGTATCTGACAGAGTATTTAATAGAAAGTGTTAATACAAATGTCGTAGATTATCAACGCTTTGATCTACAAATCTTCCTATACACAAATAAGTGTATTGTGTGTAATTATCTGATATGGACATGTTTTAACCCCAAGTAGGAAGTCATTTTCAATCATTTTGTATTATATCTGAGTAGTTTTTGAATTTGTCCCGTTTTGTGAATTTTCTTGTTGTCTTTTAATTTTTATTATGACTGATAATCATTTCATACTGAGGGTTTCTTTCCATGGTTTAGCAACGTGATTTAATATTAAGTGTTGCACATTTCTGCAGGTACTTCGATATCATCGTTATTAGAGATGGGTAGGTCCGCTCATAATTCGGAGTTGGATCCGGATATGCATCCAGTTCCAAAGATGTACATCCAAGACCCGTGTCCGTCAGACCCATATGGGTCCGGTTGTCTAACTGTGATTACCGGAGTCAAACTGCAGGCGGAGTGTTGGATTGTAATACTGCTAGCAAGACATTATGGCGCTGAATTGTTGTTTTGTACCCTTTATATAATAAAATTACGAGACAACTAAAACGATAAAAATATATAACCATGAACCAACAACACTTCTATATGATCAAACTGAAAGTAATACCGTTCCCCTCGCTCCGATCCGCAGTTCCCAGTCCGCTATCATTGATTCAGTACCACCCATGGTATGTTTCGATGCCGCTCCCGCGTATAATATCAACAAGTGGTTCCGCCGATCGGTAACGATGTACATCCATCCTTCATTCACACAGATACGAGGATTCGTGTCCTTCCAAACCTACACATCTTTAAAACTATATTCAGTACCGCTCATTGCATGCCTTTCTTGCCACTCCGACAGGTCCGCGGATCTGTGTCCGAATTGCTGTCGGATGTACATCCATCATTACCACTAGGGATGCAGGTCCGGACATGCGTGTCCTTCCGGAACTGCCCATCTCTAATTGTTATTAATTAAAATGCACATAAATTTGCTTTATAGATCCTTGTTTTATTAAGATATCGCCTTCCTTCAAAAGGTTACTGGTCTACCTCAGTAAAAAAGAAATAAATGAGTAGTACTTGCTTTATTTAGACCATTTGTTACATCATCTTCCGATATATTCTACTCTTTTAAATTTATACATTCCCAATCCAATACAACAACCAAATGCTCATATACTTACTTCCAACTTGAGTTTGCAGTGTCAGTGTCGCGTTGTTTTTTTTAGTTTATAAATAAATAAAATCTATAAAAAACTTTGACAAAAAATTTTTAAATGTTAGATCATTATCCTACTGACTGCGCCATTGTCAAACTTTTACCTTCCGAAACAACTTAACGACATTATTGTTTTCAATCAACGCTTAATTGTCTTCAAATTTTAGAATATTTCATATTTAGAGTAAACCCTGAATTGAACCTCTTATCTACTAAAGAGAGATAAATAACAGATTTTATATCTTCACATTCAGGTCAAAATATTTAACGAGTAGATGTATAAATATTAATACGTATATCTGAATATTAGTCATAATAATAACCACATAAACATTTCATTTGCAGTGTTGATTCAGTCACGATACAATCTTATCTCGATGGACTGGAAACATTACCGTAAAATCAATTAGAAATAAGCAGGTGCATAAAATAAATTTGCAAGCACAGTCCTCCCATAACGTGCTTTTACGACCCCATTTTGTTTTTATGGCTTCTCTTTAAATGTTGTTGTTATTATCGACAAGATCGGTTCCGAGTTTTTCACCTAGAATTAGATGGTCAAACGTTCGTAATGCAGATTGCGTACGAGATTGGTGGTGCTGTTTCCGTTTCTTGTTGGTTTAATTGATTTTTTTTAAACACCATTTTAATATTTTTATCCTTAATTTTTATCGTTGTTCGCTTATATGGACAAATGTCCCAAAAGGTGTTTTATGCTGTCGTTAAATTTTACGTTTTGGACAGGAAAAGTATTTTTTTTAAATTGGGTAAGGTAACAAAAAATTTAATTTGTTTGTTTCAATAACGAAAATTAACCTCAATTTAAATAAAGTGCACACCCGAGCAGTGAAACAAAGTAATCCGCAATCTTTTTTGGTAATTTCAAGAAACATAAAAGATTTTATGGTACCAACAATTGCTTCCTTACTAGTTGTTCTTATCGCTTGGTATTTTGTTAAGTGTTTCCGGAAATAACGCTGTTTTCTTACATTAAACGATGCTATCAAGATTTAAAAACCAAATCGGGTTGCTCCAAAAGAAATGTTTTCAATTATCTACAGTTTTTAATTTGTAAACCATACCCCATTGTTGACGGAAGTAGAATGAAAACCTAGGATAAATCTTATGAGTTATTCTGATAGTTGCTTGTTTAAACTTCAATTTTAGTGTGTACAAAACAAACTGAAACTTTTTACTTTCATGGTCTGACTAGAACTGTCTCATGACTATTCTAGGCCAAAACAACTTTTTACTTACTAATACCCTCGAACTGTTCTATAGAATATACTAGAACAGGCACGAAAATGACATTTATATGATTGTTGCCTTTGCATAGTAGCAATCATTACAATTCGTGACTTTCCGATAAAGTACCAGATGATCTATGTGGGTGACTTTCGCCCTTATTGGGGTTGTACAACCAGACTTTACCGTCTCGCTGAAATCCAGTTGAATTTGTTCATAGTGCGTTTTCATCCTGGCACGTTTAACTGGCTTGCATAATTCTTAATGTCCTTAGGGATTTCCCGGCGATCCAAAATCCAGATCGTAGACGAAACCCGAACAAAACTAGGCTGGTATTAACCAGGCGCTAACATATACAGCTCATCGCAATATATGTTTTTTTCCATCAGCCACTTTGGAAAGATGCTTTGTAGAGTCCGTTGAGTCTTTATACCAAACGGCTAAACAGACGCTCTACTAAAACCGTTTCTAAAATGGTTGCCTCTTGGTTGGGTTGAGAATGGCTAACACTTCAACAACTTATCAAAGTAATTAGCAACAATACGGATATATTTGTTGCTACTGTTGGTTTCTGGAAGTAGTCAATTGCAATTATTTCAGAAGGAATGCCCACGTTTTCTTACTATATTTTCCCTTTAATCGATGTTTGGTTCCTTTACTGACACGTTTCCTGGAACTTGCCAAGTGTTTTATTCATGCCCAAGTGACCTCCAGAGTTTCCATTGTGTACTTGCTTCAAGTTTCATTGTCATTTTCTTTGGTACGGCTGTGTGGGATTTAGTTTCCAATTTGCATTTGTCTAATGGAATTGTTTTTACGTTGTTCTTTCCAATAGTTCTGAATAAACCGTGGAGGTTGTAATTTGTATGATGAGAACAAAAGTCATTATTGAAGCGTTTTTCAAGGTTGGTGCTATGTTTGGAAGATGATTGTTATAGCAACATAACTCTACAGTTGTAATTTGTCTAATGAATAGAATTCAAAAAAATGTGTTGAATTAGATATTGCGTTGTTCAGTTTTTGACGAAAGACCTTTAGCGGAACAACCAATACCGTGCCCATAAAGAGTCTACAAATAAAAGTTATGACTAACTTTAAGTCGAAGCTCTGGTCTTTTCTTGTTCTTCTTTCTTCTGAGGCTAGCCCCGTAACAGCCGGAACAGTTTCTTAAGCTTCGTGACAACACGTTACACAAAAAATAGGTTGTATTGATGAGCATAAAAAATGCGGCTTTAACAACAAATATGCGCTTTTGTAAACACAAAAGATGAGCGGTTTAGCGGTCGTTACAAAAGCTACTAACTCGAAATCGTAACGCAAAAAACAACAATATCGTCGTCTCTTCAGACGGAATCAAAGCGAAAAGTTCGGAGAACAAACACAAATTTCAGCGTGTTAACAGTAGGGATGAACCACGTGCTATGTCTATATTTTTGCAAAAAACACTTTTACGATTAGCATTATGCGACGGATGTTTTAGAAAAGGTGCAGAAGTTTTATAGTAATTCAACATGAAAACTACACTAAACAAATGCGGAAACGCACCAACAGTCCTTTTGAGAATGTCCAGAATATTTTGAATGGTAGACTTGGTTACATTTACCATGTATTCTCCAATATCTTCCTTTTAGTCAGGAACTAGCTTTTATTTGGGAGGTACCGTCATCCCCTTGTTCAAATGAGGGTGATGTTTAGCACAAACCTTGTACATTGGTAGGATTTGTATCATTTTTCATGTAAAATTCTCTAACACCTTCATTTCAAGACAAGATTTTCATAAACATAAACATGTTTTTATCTGAGTGGGGCCCTATTGGTGGAATTGTTCAAACAAAACTACTCCTATTTTGGGCTAAGACATATTCATGATAGCTTCTACTTTTAAAGGGTGGAAAAGGGTTTCGTTGTACTTTTTGATGTAACTGATTGGCTTCGCCATCTTTAATGCATTCATTGCAGTTTTGGGATTCTTCCAGAAACTCTCTAGGTGCATCTGTATAGGCTAGGATCCTTTAGTAACAACGGAATCTCGACAATTTAGTTTCGCTATTTTTTGTTAAAACTTTTAGTTTCTATGTTGTTTTCAACTCATCCTTGCACTTTGTAATTTTCATTTCTTGTCTTCATAATGTTTTATTAACTTCTGGTATTTTTTTGTCTACCAGTTCCTTTCCATTGGATTGTCCTTTTTTATTTTCATTTCTAATTTGTAGTAATTTTTCTCGAGGTTTCTTTACCTTGATTTTATCCAAAATGGATTCTTTATTTAATTGAATTTATATCAAGCTGCCGCTGCGAATTTTTTTTCCAAACAACAAAATATAAATTTAAGAGAAAGTTTTCAACTAAAACACAACGAGATCTATATACAAAACACTGTTTAAACACGGGAATACTGGTTGATCATATTGTATGCATATTTTTTTTTCAGAATGTCTGCAAGGAAGAATTTCAGTTCAACCAACAACCATTTCGAAATTGCCCTATTGCACTATTCCGCTTTTCAAACTGGTGAGAGAAATACCCTTGTACAGGCAGCTAGTCGTTTATTATTATTACTCAATATTATATATGAATTAAAAAATTAAGTATTTCTTATACAATGTTACAGAACTTTTATCAACTGTCGCAAGTACGGTATGTAAAATGTTTGTACAAACATCTCTTAAGGTGTTCTAATTGAAATAATTTTACACCTCGTTAACGTCTGTAAGTTTTCGCAATATTTGTTTGTTTGAATTAAACATAATTTTTTGAAAAGGTCATCAATTTGTTTGCATTACCTCATTGTTAACACTACTGGAAACATTTTCCGTCTAAAAATATCCTTATATTTTTTTTTGTACAGCGGCAAATGCAAATAGAGTTGTAAATGAAAACATTTAAAACGTACCAATTTGAGGTTAATTTTTAAATTTGGCGCCATTTATATTTTTTGTACTAGAATATCATATGTTATTTGACAGATGACAAGTAGGAATATTCCGGTTATTAAAAATGTAGAGATTGGGCAACGCGGGTTTATTACTAAAAATTATTTTCAATTTGGAAAATTTCGTAGAGAATATGGAAGAGAAAATTGCCCGTCAAATGTTACCATTGGAAAAATTGTTCAAAAATTTGTGGAAACTGATTCAGTAAAAGATGAAAAAAAGCAAAACATCTTAGTGGGCGTTCATAAGAAAATATTGTATAAGCTGTTACTGGTAGTGTTGTTGTACAACCAAAAGCATCAATTCGTCATCGTGCACAACAATTGAACATTCCAAAAACCATTTTATTCAGAATTTTGCACAAAGATCGTCATTTAAAGGCTTACAGGATTCAGATAACGCAAGAAATAAAGCCAACAGACTTTGGTTTACGTCAATTCGTTAATTGAGCCATACAACAGAAACTTGAAAATGTAAATTTTTTCAACAAAATCATCTTCAGCGATGAAGCACATTTTGAATTGGTTGGATTTGTTAACAAGCAAAATTGTCGAATCTGGGGTGAAGCAAATCCACGAGAAATAATGGAAAGACCAATGCATCCACAAAAAGTAACTGTTTGGTGTGGTTTTTGGGCTGGTGGAGTGATTGGTCCATACAATTTTGAAAATGAAAATGGAAATGCTATTCCTGTGAATGATGATCGATATCGAACGAATCCTAAGATTAGACCAAGCAATAGAGATTATTTAGTGCAAAAAATACTATCAGGATACTGCCTGTGCCATCACATTAAGAATGATTTGCAGTGATATTTTGCTACCTTTTCCACTCGCAACTACGCTTTTTTACTTTATTATAAGCAATTGAAACAAGAAAATTGCGTTTTTTTTTCGTTGCATGTTTATAAAATGAAAAATAATAAACTAATCTCAATGGTGTCAAGAGGTGAATTGTAAAGCATGGAAATACCAATGAAGGATCGATCCGATAAGATCTTTAGTAACAGAGATAAACAAAAAATATTGGAAAATTTAGCGGTTTTCTTTATATCATTATAACTCCGTCACTATCGAAGTTGTAAAACTGGGCTTGTGGGAATTGATAGTAATTGATATCTACCTTGTGCGTGACTAAACCAGGCGCTATCGGTTTATTGGTTTTTGAATAATTGCTATCTGAAGTTTTTAGTCCACTATTCTTGCAGTGTGTCTCCATGCGACATGGATCGTCAAATATCAATTCAGAATAGAGATGTTCAAAGTAGAGGTATCATTCTACAACGCCTCTATTTTTATTTTTCATTAAATGTCTGTGAAATATACGAAAAATGTTAGCAAAAATGACCAAAATTTGGTGAGCGTATGCATGTTTTCGAGTAGTGGGGGGAACACGGTTGTTGAGGGGAACTGCTAACAATAATTATTATCGATAGTAACTGTCACTCTGACAGATGGTGAAAGAATTCAATCGTTAAAAAAACTTCTATACAGAGTGATTTGTTCGATTTAATTACATCAAATGAGAACTGTTTGTTTATTAATATATTTATATGTAAATTGTTTCTCGGAAACGTTTTTGCTTTAATTTGTGGATTTTGGGTTTACGGAAGATCGAAGGAGAGCGGTCATTAAAAAAATTCTTACTTGTGAGGATTTTAAATATTAAAACGCTCTATGTATGTGCCTCTACTATATATTACTATACGCTTCCCCTCAACAACCGTGTTTCCCCCACTCCTTGGATACATTCATACGCTCGCCCATTTTTTGTCATGTTTGCTAACATTTTTCAGATATTTCACAGACATTTAGTGAAAAATGAGAATAGAGGCTTTGTAGAATGATACCTCTACTTTCAACAACTTTTTTCAAAATTGAAATTTGTTTATCTATGACGCATGGGGGCACAATGCAAAAATAGTGAACAGAAAACTTTATACCACAATTGTTCAAAAACAAATAAACCGGTGGCGCCTGGTTTTGGCATACATAATATAGATGTAAATTACTATCAGTTCCTACAAGCCCAGTTCTACAGCTTCTAAAGTGACGAAGATACGATTTTTTAAAAAAAATCCTACATTTTTCAGTATTTTTTGTTTTTCCCTGTTACTAATGATCCAATCGGATCGAGCTTGGGCTCTTTTCATTGGTATTTTCATCCTTTACAATTGACCTGTTGCCATGATTGAGATTAGTTTATTATTTTTGATTTTATAAACATGCTAAGAAAAAAAACGTAATTTTCTTGCTTCAATTGTTTATAACAAAGTAAAAAACCATAGTTGCGAGTAGAAAACATAGCAAAATATCGCTAGGAATCTTTGTTAATGTGATGACACAGTCGGTATCCTGATAGTATTTTTTACACATTATCAGTTAATTTTTTATCTATTGATTGGTTTAGATCTAGTAAGTGTGCCCCTGCTAAGAAACCAAAAGAGTCTAAATCGAAAACTGTAACACCAGCGACTTCCCTTGGAGCAAAAAACAGCTCATCCTAAAAAGGAAATAAATAGGAAACTATTTACTCAATTAATAGTATAAATCGTTTAGTTTTTCATATTTAAGTAACTCATTTTGATTAAACTACCTAGATACGAATTTGTTACAAAGCAACAAGGTTAAATTAAGCAAATAGTAAACAACGAGGAATAGCTTCTACGGCAGAATCAATACAAGAACTATAATTACAAAGTTTCTCAGTAATTTCAATCGATTGTTTTCGATCGCTACAAACATAAACATCCATCTAACGAATTCATCATTCTCGTACCTATCTCAATAAATTAGACAAATTACTTAAGTTGATCGTTTTAATGTGTTCGTTAAGATATAGTGGAAAACGTGATAGGTTAAATCAAGTGTAATTGATAGTTTTTGCAAAGGGTTTTATTATCACCCACTTAGAATCGAATTAGAGAAACTAATACTTGGAAGAAGAAGTAATTGTGTTTTCCATGGCGAAAACGAGATCGAGGTTGTCCGCTAAAGGAAATAAGTGCAATGCAGTTTTTAATGATGTAGCATTCGTGTATGAGGAAATACAGAATAATTTATATTTAAAAAACAAACGACTTCAACTGATTTAAAATAAAAATCGTGTAGAAACTGGGTGCAATCAATCACTATTTTCAGACTAATCTTCTTTTTATCTGATTTAAGGTACATTTCAATTGAAAATTTTAACGTATTCTTATCTCTCTCCGTTTTTCTCCCTCTCTAGTTTGTATTCTTTGTCTATATTTTTCAAATATATTTTAACTTTTTTATTTGTTTTATTATTTGGACAGCTTTCTATAAATGTAACAAATTCACTCTACAGGGTGAATTTTTTTTTTGATGATCAGTATGGGGATCTCGGAAACTAGCGAAGATAGAGCAATGGTTAAATTGGGAAAGATTTGCAGTTTTACTGGCCCAATTTAATGAAACTTTCGGATTTTTGTAAAAAGTCATGGCTTACTAGACATTTTGAAAAAACGAAATTCTGTCGATTTAGTCAAATCCCTCTAGCTCCTTTGTTTTTGATTTTATAAAAAAGTATAAATATCAAAATGGAAGGAAATTGTATCTCGAATATGATTGCCTCGTTTGCGTGACAGATCTCGTTTTCGAGATATGACACAAACTTACCTTTTTTTGAATAGAAACCATAGTTGGTTATGACCTAAAAAAATCGGACGTTTTTAGAGCTTTTCAACGATATAACACACGATATAGTTATTCATAAAAATAACGGAGTTATGGATGCTTTTCTCTCTTATTTTCACTTTTAACGTACTTAGCCATGAAATAGATTGATTTATTAATAACTATTCCAAAAAACATTGAACGATTTTTTTATTAGGTATATCAGATATAACAAAAAAAAACTAAATAAGTAGGTACTGACTAAAAACTTAAGAAATTAAAGTACATAATAATGGTTACAATTTATGTTCGAAAAGTGCACCATTGTTATTTAGACAAAAATTGCATCACAGACCGCCTACCAATTTCTTCAATTGTTTGTAATACCGCCTCCCTTAAGTCACCAACAGTTTCATACTTTTTTTGTATACTTTGTTTTTTAGTGCACCCCATAAATAGAAGTCTATAACTGCCAAATCCAAGAGTTTGGATAGATATTATCTAAGTGTTGTCTTACTAATAACGAGTTATGAGCAGGTACTCCATCATGTTGGAACCACTCAATTTCTAAACGAGTTCTCAAATTCAAGTCATGCTACATGTCTTGAAAAGTGTATTGCAAGAAATGCAAGTAACGCTCCCCAGTAAGTGATTCGTCATAGATAAAAGGCCCCAGAATAGTAAACTCTATGATACCACACCAAACATTAAAACCAAATTTTATCTGGGGTCGTCTTTGTTCTACATGGAAAGGGTTTTCTTTAGCCTAGATATGCTCATTGTGTCTATTGAACATAACGCAGTTAGTAAATCTAGTTTCATCTGACCATAACACCTTTAATGGAAACTGTGGATTGTCAAGGCACCTGTCTCTAAACCATGAACAAAACAAAATACGTCGATGTTCGTCACCAGCATGCAAAGTTTGAGAAACTGAAAGTTTGTACGGGTGGAACTTGTGCGCTTTCAGTACCTTAACTAGAGTTCGTTGAGATGTGCCAGATTCTGCCGCAATCTCACGAGTTGATGTAGATGGATTTTGATTTACCATTGCCAAAACATTTATTTGTGCTGCTTCGTTAATTCTTTGGTGGTTTAGTAAAAGATCCATATCTGCGTAAACTATCGTAAAGCCTCTTAAATGTACATAGAACAATTGTCAGAAGCAGTTGAATATACAGGTATATTCTATGCTTCTGACAATTTTCAAAGCGTTTTGTATAACTGTAATTATTCTCCGTCCTATAACGCAAATATCCACTCTGTATAACTATAGTTTTGCTCCACTCTTATTTCAACCACCTTGTATATGCAACTACCTATGTGCCACCCAATACAATATTTGTAGAACCACCCTGTATATCTAATTCATTTCCAACTTATATTTCAACCATCATTGTATGCAAATGCTTATGTACCACATAATATAACATGCACGCACGCACTCACCTTCAACTGTGTTTCACACAGAAGAAATCGCCGGAATTACAAATTTTTGTTTTAATAAGCTAATGGAACATTTTCTGCAATTTCACGTAACTTAACTTCGTCTCTAAAATAAACTGACATCAAAAGCATCAAAATGAAAATCATTACAAACACTTTGTACAACGTACTTTCATGCCATATCTTGACATTTAAACTAGATATTTATGATGAAAAATTGACATTTACCATGATGTTTAGAGTTTTTGTGCATATATTTTTCCGATTTTCGGAAGATAGTATTTTTACGTTATAGAAAAATGTACGGAATCAAGCAGGAATATATCTTTGTATAATACAATTAATAATATTCCAATTGCGTGAGCAGTTTTAGAGAAAACTGTGAAGATTCATTGAAAATCGCTGATATCTAGTCCCTTATTTACTTTTTTTTTCTGATTTCCTAGAAAACCGTAAATCTCATGTTATGGACAATTATATGGGTCCTTTCTGTAATGTTCGTTAATTGAATGTAGTTTAAATCATCAAAATTGCCCCAGCCATTTTTGAATAATCGTTCTCATACATAAAAAAAGTTGTAGACGAATTGATGACCTCCTCCTTTTTGGAAGTCGGTTGAAAATGGATAGTAAAAGGCGATTGGAATTTGATCAGTATTATAATTTTAATGTTGCTTTTTGGAATAAAAAAAATGACTAGGACTGGGCCCCGCGATATCGTGGAAAAATCTCAACAATAACTAATTAGCCATTCTTTACATCCACATATGGTAAACAATACAGCTACAGCTACTATTAGCTACTATTAGACTGTAATACAAAGTAGGAATACATTTTATCTTCGAAATACGTACATACCCCAACGTAATTATTCTGCATAAAATCCATGTCAATACAATATGTATGGAACATCTTCCGAATGTTCCAAATGATGCATATCATTGTTCTATATCAGATACTGATCCAGATAGTAATATTCCAATCCAATTTTTCCCATGACTAGTATGGCGGGGCAGTTATTGGTCTTTATTATCATAAGCTACATGACTACCTAACGCTACATCCAAGATTTATTGTCATTGAAAGTTTAGACCCCGAAATGTTTGGAGAATTTGATATATTCATACATGTTTTCCGACTTATTACGACCCAATTCACAAACCGTTCACATCTTGATCTTCTCCATCAGTGCTCATTCTGACGCACCTCTATAGCATCGCGGGATCCTCTTCTTTTCCTAAATCCAAACTGATTTTCTAGGATTTCTTCAATTTGATTTTCATTTTCAACAGCAAAATGGAATAAATTTGATAATAAATAAAGGAGGGCGTGTTGTAGGAAAAAACGCTTGGACACGTCGATTTCTATTTTTAAATGGGCATTTTTTTCAACAAAAAATTATCTAGGGTGTGTCATGTGACAGTGGCCAATAGCCAACTTTCTTATTTTAAATGCAAGCCCCTGTTATTATTTATTTTTTGGATTCTCCAGAAAATTCTAGACATAATTCATGTGCAGTGTATAACACCTATCTGAGTTTCGGAAATATTAAGTGTTTTTAGATATATTACAAAAATTAACATTAAAAAGAATATTTTATTTCACAAATTCGCTACACTACACTCAATACTTAATTCCTATTTAACTCTTGATATTGTGATAGTAAGCAAAAACTATACCCGCCTTTCTTTTTACTGATATGAGGAAAAAACAGTTTTGCTTATTTTCGTCAAAACTCATATCCTTAGCATCTTATTGGTCTAATGAGAATCCTCCTGTATGACTGAGAAACATACGCAATATTCTAAAAAAGTTAATGTTTGTGCAAGAATTGTTGGAAATTTTATCGTAGTTCCGTTTTTCATTGTTGGCAACTTAAATGGAGATAAATATTTAGAACTGCTCCAAAATAATGTCGTGCTAACTTTGACAAACTTATATTATGATCCAGTAAACCCAGAAGTTGCTAATACAATATGATTTCAGCAAGATGGAGCACCGCCTCATTATGAAATCAATGTCCGGCAGTACCTGAACCAAATTTTTCCAAATCGGTGGATCGGGTGGCGCGGATCGATAGAATGGCCAGCAAGATCTTCTGATTTGACGCCATTGGACTACTTTTTGTGGGGATATGTCAAAAGTAGTGTATACAAAACAAACCCCTCAACTTAGATGACCTAAAAAGACGAATCACGCTTGCGATTAGATCAGTCACGCCTGAGATGTTGAGTAACGTTAGAAGATATTTCTATACCAGATTAGGATTTTGCCACGACGTTCATTGACATTAATGGTTTTTTGTTTTTTTTTTTATATTATTAAGAATTAATAGGTGTTACTTATTAGGTTTTTAGTGTAATATAGTTAATTTTTGTAATAAATCTAAAAACACTTAATATTTCCGAAAGATAGCTTTAGGACATTGTATATGAATTATGTCCAGAATTTTAGGAGAATCCAAAAAACAAATAACATTTAGAGGTTTGCATTTAAAATAAGAATATTGCTATTGGCCACTGTCACATGAGACACCCTATATATATATATATATATATATATTGAAAAAAAACGCGTATTTAAAATTACAATTCGACGTTTCCAAGCGTTTTCCCAACTCCTTTATTCGTTTTTATGCCATTTGGCTGTTTGTTCTACACGACAATCTTTGCCTTGAGTTGCATTTGTTTTCTTGGCAAGGGAACTAGAATCGTTTTTAAAGATCGTCTAGTCATATTCTTGAATCATAGATTTGTTTATAAGGTTTATGATTCTAGAGATAGCACAAGGTCTTAGTACCTCAAGTGCGCTTCAAATGGTATATTAACACTACCCACTGCTTTACAGTATTTTAATTCTTTAAATCTTCTGTTCTAGATCCAACTTTATTTCTGTCACACATCTATACATAAATCTATTGTTATCATCTAATTATTACGGGGTGTTCTGATTTCTAAATTTAATATTAAGCGAAAATAATTTTCCTGAGACTTAACAGAATTGTTTTTTTAACATATACAACAATTACATTGTTTAGAACGAGTTATGTATAGGTAATACATACGAGTTGTCGCTTCAGAAGTTGAAGAAATTATGGTCCGTAATAATGATACATAAGACAAAAAAAGACATAAAGAGAACACGTTTGCACCTTGAATACAAAAAAATCGCCAGCAAGGCCGTCGAGACCAAAAGTTAATTCTTTTTTAACTCGTTTGAAATAATACCTCAGCCACTTGGATAATTACAAGTTTTGTGTTGGTCGGGTGGTCGCTTAGTTGACTGGTCGGTATAATCAACTCTCTGGATAGAGATCTGATACAATTTTTGACATTTTTATTCGTTCTTTGTTCGTCTTAAATGTCAAATGTTACCGAGCACTTAATATCAGTCATCCGTTCAGAAAGACAGCAGTGGATATAAATTTGTTAAAATGTTATTATGTGGTTTAATGTATAATTTTAAGAATTAATGGTGTACACCGGTTTATAGAGCAAAATTTAACTCATTTTCGGACATAAAATACAATAGCAATTCGCTTGTACTAGCACGTCAGTAACAGTTTATAGATAATTATTGCTAAGATTTTAACAGCAAACTTGTAGAAGTAAATGATATAAATAATAAAAACCCGCCCAAATACGAATTTATTTTTTTTGCTTATATAATGATAAGTAATGGAGGAATCGTAATGCCGTTTACAGGAAAGTTGTAAACAATCAGAAATCCTTCTTAATGAATGTTTACACATCCTCATTGGATCATTTTTACCAAGTAAACTCAGAAAAACTGGTCAAAAGTGGAATTTTTTCAAAAATTTATAACTTTCTGTTAACTAATACTGGAATTGATTCGGCCGATACTTGTTGGGAATTCATTATAATAATTAACTGATACTACAATTGCAATTTCCACAAATTACGTTTTTTGAAAACTGTCCGACGCGTTTCGACTAATGTCTTTGTCAAGGAACTAGACTAACTGGGTATTTCTTGAGGAAGTTGTATTTATATTCGAGAAGTGATATAATTACGGGGTACTTAGTTTTAAACAGGATTATTTAATTTTATTACAGGTAAAAGGATTAACTAAAGAGGTTTATTAAGGGAGAATTATTTATTTCTGTCTGGTCGTTTAACAAATTACCGGTATTTTTAAGTTTATTAATCTCCAATGATTCTAAAAGGTTTAATTTATTGGCTTTATTTTCTAAATGTAATAATTTAAAATTTTCGTCGAAAAGATGATTTTCTGTTACTAAATGTTCAACTCTCTGGATACGTTTTTTACACGCTCTGCCGCTTTGATCGATATAGGCTTTAGGGCATGACCCACATGATAATTTATAGACTCCAGATTTATTTTTTGGATTGATTTTTGATTTGTTATTTTTGATAAATTTTCCAAGACTATTGTTTGTTTTGAATGCAACGTTAATATTCTGTTTTCTTAAAAAGGATGCTATTTTTGAACTTGGTTTGCCAAAATAGGTTATACTATTATATGAATCAATATTGGTTTTGTTGTCAGGGTAAACTTCTCTTAATGCCTTTTTGTGTTTTTGATTTCTAAGAATATTTTCTATTAATTCGGCCTCAAACCCGTTATTTACTGCTATCTGTTTGATTATGTTTAATTCTTTCTGAAAATTATCTGGTGATTGTTTTATGGAAAGTAATCTATGAACCATACTATTGTAAGCGGAAAGTTTTTGTTGATATGGATGTATAGAAGTGTGGTGAATCGTTAGATCGGTTTGAGATGGTTTGTGAAATATTGAAAACTCGTGTTTGCCATTTACCTTGTTAACTGTTAGATCTAGGAAATTGATTTTGTCATCTTGTTCACACTCTATAGTAAATTTAATATTTGGATGGATATTGTTTATAAAATTGAGAAACGTTTCTAATTGTCTATACGTCCCTACGAAACAAGCTAAAATATCGTCTACATATCTATACCAATAAATAAAATTTTTAGCCAATACGTTTTGGTGAATTTTGTTTTCAATATTAGCCATGAAAATTTCTGCGAGTATGGAACTCATAGGGTTCCCCATAATCAAGCCTTCGCGACTTGTGTAAAAAACATCATTGAATTGAAAATGTTAGTCTACCGTCTAATGCCAAATTAATTTCTTTTGACGTTCAGAATTTATTCCCCAGTATACCTCCATCAGACACTATCACTATAATTTCCGACATATTAGATAAAAACAACATTAACCCAATAATAAAAACAGATATATTAACAGCATTAGATACATGTCTTAAACAAAAAAAATATTTTCAATTCAATGATGTTTTTTACACAAGTCGCGAAGGCTTGATTATGGGGAACCCTATGAGTTCCATACTCGCAGAAATTTTCATGGCTAATATTGAAAACAAAATTCACCAAAACGTATTGGCTAAAAATTTTATTTATTGGTATAGATATGTAGACGATATTTTAGCTTGTTTCGTAGGGACGCATAGACAATTAGAAACGTTTCTCAATTTTATAAACAATATCCATCCAAATATTAAATTTACTATAGAGTGTGAACAAGATGACAAAATCAATTTCCTAGATCTAACAGTTAACAAGGTAAATGGCAAACACGAGTTTTCAATATTTCACAAACCATCTCAAACCGATCTAACGATTCACCACACTTCTATACATCCATATCAACAAAAACTTTCCGCTTACAATAGTATGGTTCATAGATTACTTTCCATAAAACAATCACCAGATAATTTTCAGAAAGAATTAAACATAATCAAACAGATAGCAGTAAATAATGGGTTTGAGGCCGAATTAATAGAAAATATTCTTAGAAATCAAAAACACAAAAAGGCATTAAGAGAAGTTTACCCTGACAACAAAACCAATATTGATTCATATAATAGTATAACCTACTTTGGCAAACCAAGTTCAAAAATAGCATCCTTTTTAAGAAAACAGAATATTAACGTTGCATTCAAAACAAACAATAGTCTTGGAAAATTTATTAAAAATAACAAATCAAAAATCGATCCAAAAAATAAATCTGGAGTCTATAAATTATCATGTGGGTCATGCCCTAAAGCCTATATCGGTCAAAGCGGCAGAGCGTGTAAAAAACGTATCTATGAACACCGTAATTCTTTCATTAATCAAAAAACAGATTCCAATTATGCTGAACATTTAGTAACAGAAAATCATCTTTTCGACGAAAATTTTAAATTATTACATTCAGAAAATAAAGGCAATAAATTAAACCTTTTAGAATCATTGGAGATTAATAAACTTAAAAATACCGGTAATTTGTTAAACGACCAGACAGAAATAAATAATTCTCCCTTAATAAACCTCTTTAGTTAATCCTTTTACCTGTAATAAAATTAAATAATCCTGTTTAAAACTAAGTACCTGGTAATTATATCACTTCTCGAATATAAATACAACTTCGTCAAGAAATACCCAGTTAGTCTAGTTCCTTGACAAAGACATTAGTCGAAACGCGTCGGACAGTTTTCAAAAAACGTAATTTGTGGAAATTGCAATTGTAGTATTAGTTAATTATTAATACTGGAATATTAGTCAATGTCAAAAGGATAGTTTATGATATTACGTTTGTATGGGCTCACGATGGTTATTATAGTTTATACAGGGTATTCCATCTCAAACGAGCCACCTTGATATCTTGGTTATTTTCCAAGCCTCAATAAGAAAAAACAGGTCGATTTTTGTTTCGAGGGGGAAATTTTTTGAGGTGAATTAGCGCTTGCGCTTATTCAACATAAACAGCCCAATTCAATGACATTTGAGATGAATATAGGTGTTGTCGTATATCATTTGAAAGCCCTTTTACGGGCTATACCGTCGTAATAAAATGTTTTATTGCAATTCCTGTACATGTAACAGAAAACCTAACGTCCTAATAGTAAAACCGGATTATTAAATCAAAAGTTTTTACTGCATGGAAGAGTATTAAAAATGAGTTCTTTTATAGTACGAGTACGCTCTTAAACCATCCTGTTTCACTACCACACCCTGTAATAACACACAATACAAGAAAAACATTAAATGTAAACATTCATTTATTTTACACTATTTTTTGCTGATATTTACAGCAAGTTTGTTTATCTGTTCTGGCCTTTATTCGATCATTTGAAGCATTGGACCTGTTTTTCTAATTGCAATAGTTTTAAAAATAACCAAGATATTCAATTTGAGATGGAATACCCTGTATAATTTATAGTTATATTTTGCACATCCCATCGTATTAACGAAAATAGTTCGATGGGGATTACTTTTATATACAATAGAAATAAAAAGATAGGTTTGGTTTGGTTTTGAAAGTTTTATTTCTGTTGTGGTGTTACAAAAAAAATTCCACTTCAATTTGTCTTTCTTGGATTTTCTCTATAATGCCGGGAAATTGATTTAAAATAATAGTAAACATTGCATAAATGTACGAATATGCGACAGCCAGCCAGCGGTGCACTGACAATAGCTGTCAATTATGTAAGTTTCTTACGTTTTTATTTACATAACTATTGCCTGCTCATGTTGGTATATTTTTTATTGGTTTATTAAGTTAATAGTTACCTGTATACAGCTTACTGATATTAATTAAATGACTTTATCTACTTAACGTACAATATCGATATTCAGAATTATTAATCTCAGTGTTATAAGCTATCACTATGAGGCAGATTAAGGTTCCAGCTGTTGTTACAACCAAGTTGTGAATTTTTTAAAATCACTCACTTTACATCGGTTTTTCCAGCTTATCTTTATGAAAAATGCTGCGATCAAAATTTATAAACATTCAATTTTAAGATTTTCTGATTTTCAAGAATTTTTCTATTGACGATATTGTGAACAGATCAGTACTTTTTACATTATAAGCAAAAAACGAAAATACCCCGTATTTTTTTGGGGTTTTTATGGCGCATATAATTTACTTCTGCGACTTTGCCGTTAAAATTATGTCGGTTATGATTTAAAAACTATTATTTTACGTGTTGGCTTTGCGGTTTGTTGTTGAATTTTATGTCACCTAAAAATCTCTATTGACTGGTGTAGGGTGCAAGACTCTAATCCTCACTAAAGGCTGCCCTAAACGTAGCAAAAAGTTTGCCATACTTGTTTGTAAAGACAAATAATGTTCGTCACCTATACTGTCATACAAATAACATCCAACAAGTTTCTAGTTTTCTAAAATATGTATGTGCCAACATTATTTATCCCTACATTATTCCATCATGTTTAAAATTATGTTTGTACAATCAAGTTTAAGTACGAAAAATTAACTGCAACATATATGAATTGATTTTATAATTTAGTTTGGGCAAATACGTTTGTGCATAACGTGAAAGACGTGTAGTTCAAGAGAATGTTTGCGCAAACAAAACACTCAAACCAAAATTCTGAAATCTGCGGCATTTGATGTTTTGTTTGTACGATACGTTTGTATAAACGTATGGGATAGGAGACGAGTAAAAACATTTAGTTTAAAGGGTAGTGAGTTTCGTATGACATTAAAATAAGATGAGTGACTTAAGAAATTATTCTAAACAATTTATAACCGAATTTCTTGAATTGTACAGAGAGTTTCCTTGTCTGTCAACAATAAAAGCTAAAGAATATAGTAATAAACATGTTTCAGGAATAATTTCATAAGGACTGTGGTGATATGGCACAACTGAATTTCAAATTCTGGTAAGATCTTCCTGTAGCCAAAAACGTAATGTTACAGTTAATCTTTCCTTGGCAGTAATTGTTTCTCTCATTGTATCCTATTTTTTAATTTGTGAGTCGATACATTTCAAAATAATGTTAAATTGGTTATCATCCATACGTAAATAATTTTTCAAATGTGTCGTTTCAGAAACTCCTAATTCGGTTAGTAAATTCATATCTGAAAACTGCCCTCTGTTCGTGTATCAATAGCTGCACATTTTCTTTTCCTATACATATCAACAAACGATTTGTATGCACGTCTAGGCAGCACACTTATGTATAATATATCATCTAAAAAACATCTCGAAGAGATATTTGACAGTTGCACTACACCTTCATACATAGTTGAAGAAACATGTCACACAATCTTAATAGTGAAAACAAATCCTTACGTCTAAACTACCTATTTTATATTTTGAACAAGTTTTACTAGAATTTTCAAATCAAATACCTACACGTTCAAATCAGTGTGTGCAAACTTATAGTAGATATTTGTATCGGATATCAACAAAATGAACTGTGTAGGACACACATTTGTACAATTAAATTGTTTGTACAAACAAGTTTCAACAACTTGAAGGTACGTTTAGGGGCCGCTTTAAACAGCAAAAATAAGATAATGAGTATTACAGAGGAAAATTGAAAGCAATTTTAGGAAATAAAAACTTGCCGGCCGTACAAGAAACACAGTAGTTCAAAGAAGACGTCAAAGTGAAGTTAAAAGAAGCCAGGGCAGATAATCGATGGAATCTGTGGATGATAAACGCAGAATTAAATATAACTGGATGCAGTTTGCATCAACATAGAAGTAGTTGAAAGCCTCTGGAAGAGGCCTCTGTCCAGCAGTGGACGAGAAAAGCTGAAAGACGAAGATGATGACAGAGACAGTTGTGGTATTTCTTTATTGTTTATTTTTTTTATTTTCTGCTGCCGAATGTTAATAACGAAAACTTGTTTGTAAGGTGTAAAGCGTTGTGTGCATATTTTGCATTTTTTAATGAGTGAACCGTTAAATATTAATGGCATCATATGTTGAATGGTGCAGTTCTGAAAAAACCGATTTCTAATATGTTGAAAAATCTTGATGACTTTAAACTATATTTTAACAATCGGAATATCAAAAATCTTGATTTATTTGTAGTATGAGTAAAATCGATCTAATATCATTTACCAATACACCACACAGCTGGTTACATTGGCACAGGGTCGTGTACTATCAATATATCATACGCTTTGAATTCTCACGTTTTCTTCGGACGTTATGGCTGACCTCGTCGCATAAATAATCGACTAGAGAGATAACGTTACAACAAAACGAACGCCAGAGAGTATATAATAATAATAAAAAATCGAAATCTTGACCTCGGCCAAAATGTAATAAACAGGATTTACCGGGTTACGGTTACCCAAACAAAAATCCGATCGATTGTTATCGAAAAACAAAAGGTAGTAAGCACACACAGCCACCCGCGTACAACTCATATGGTGAATGTTAAATGAATTTTTTTATCGAAATCAATGACGTTTTTATCGAACGTCAAAATAATTTCGTCATCAATGAACAAGTGTTTCGATTAAAGGTATTACGGTTTAAATGACATGAATCATGTTTTGAATTATTTTTATGCTTTTGGTTGTGGTCCATGAACTATCGACAAGATTTTTTTCGATCGTCGGCGAAATTAAAGGTGGGTACTTACGTAAATGAAATAATGCAGGAAATGAAATTTAAAAAATATTAAGTGAAAATTTTGAAAATTTATGATGGGAACACGAAAGTTTGAGACAAATAATCCATTATGGTGAGGATAATGAAATCTAAGGATTCACATGAAAAAAAAAACACATATAATGAAGAACAAAACAATTGCAACACTTTGTATATGAATATTTATTAAAAAGGTAAATTATTTCTTTCTGGGCCTTATCTTTTCTTTCTAATTATTTTTTTCGTTATTGCCGAAAATACGGTATTTTAATATCTAAGTGCTTCTTGGGAAATAACACCACAAGTTTAAATTAATTATTAATTAATTATTAATTAAGTTACATCTTAGAATTGTGCCTTTTTAATCCGTAGTTTCTTAACCATTGACAACGGGGTCTGATCTAGACCCCGAAACGTTTGGAATATACAGCAATTTTCTTTAAACTTGTGGTGTTATTTCCCAAGAAGCACTTAGACATTGAGAAATATGCCACAAGTATCATTCTGAAAAAAATACGGTATTTTACTTTTAAACAACATTAATTATTTTAACCGTTTACTGTTGCATAGAATAAAGTAACTTTTTTTCTAAATATTATTGTATAAAAAAAGTTATGTTTTCTTGGGAATAACACCACAATTAAAATAAAAAACTTTATATTGAAAGAAAATACCAAACGTTTCAAAGTCGGTTCTGACCAGTTTGACCATATTTCACAAAAAAAAAACTACTGCCAACATGAGAAAAAACTACTAAAATCTACCAATGCATTTGCAGGAACCTACTACAAAATCTACCCCCGTTTAAAGCTTAGAGGTTGTACCTTCTGGAGATAGCCTGCAGTGCACAAATGTCGTGGTAACACCAAAGAGAGAAAGGGCAAGAGTTTTTTCACTCGTTTGGGAGCTGGAGTTGCTTCCAATGAAACACGATCAGCATGTTGTTCATTGGCTGCGTCCACCAACCAATTGAAATAGCCTTTTACTGTCTCGATTCCCTCTCTTTCTAGCCGTGCCACGATTTTGTGCATTGCAGGCTATCTCCCGACTGAACATGCTCTAAGGTTTAAAGCCCGACGACAACTTAGAGCATGAAGGTAAAAGCTCTAAGAACAACAATGACACCAATTTGATGACATCCAATGATTTACGATTTACGACTATTATCCAATAGGTGGCGTCGTATTTACAAAAAGAGGCAAAATCACAAATTACTATAACTTAATCTTATATGTGTGCATAATTTTTATTAATTTGCTCTCATATGAGGTTCGTGCAAATATTTAGTAATAACTAAAAAAATCTACTAAACGTTTCTTCTCTACCAAAAGTACTAGAAAGATATCTAAAAACTACCAAATAAGTAGTTTTATGCTAAATATGGTCACACTGATTGTGACTTCGTTGTCATGACTTCAAAATATATATTGAAAATGTAAATTGCAAATTGAAAGTTTGAGTTATTATATTTAAGTTGACATAAGAAAAATTTTTGTTGTTTTTAAATATACAGGTAACACAAATTCTAAAACATCATATATATATGTATTAAGTTAAACAGCTTTCAAGTTGGAAGAATTTGAAAGAGTTGTCTTTAGAATTTATAACTGGCGTTCCTAGGTACGACTTTGTTATAAGACAGCGCAATCGCAAAAAAATGTGTTCAAAGAATTCTGCTGTTTTAGTGATCCCATTAACGTCATAAGCGAAAACCTAGGAAAAACCTTATGAACTATCCCGATACTGGGTTGTTCAAAATGAGGTGACCATTAATAATTTCTTCCTTAATTGTCGGTAACCAGATACGATTGAATTCTACAGAAGTAGAAACAATACAATCGTCTTCATTCAAAAGAATTAAGGCAGACTCTTTTATTTTTCGTTTTGTGTTATGTTGTTCTTTGTGAAGTACAGTTGAATTGTCAAATTGTATTTTATGGCCTAGGTCCCATGCATGTTCATAAATTTTCGATTTTTCAAATTTTCGTATTTATGTAATTCTTGTGTTCATTTATTCGTACGTTTAATGGTCTCGATGTTTCTCCAATATAAAATTTATTGCGTTCGCAAGGAATCTTGTATATGAAAGTTTTTGAGTTCTGAGTTTTGTTGGTTGGTTTTGTTTTCGATATTAGTGATTTCAGTGTATATCTTGTTTGGAATGTTGTTTTAACATTAAATCTGTTGCCCACTCTTTTCAATCTTTCTGACAGACCTTGTATGTATGGTATAGTTGTAAATGTAATGTGGTTGTTCTGAGTAGCAATGTTAATAAGAGCAGTTCTGGGTTGATTCGGAAGGTTTGTTTTCTGTTCAAGTCTGTTTAATAAATTGATAAATTTTGTGGGGTAATTGTTACCAGTGGGAACATTTTTTGTAATTGTTTTTTCTTTGTTGAATTTATTATTATCAGAACTGTTGGTCTTTGCTCTGTCATATAATGACTTAATAACACCTTTCTTTACTGTATTCGGATTTGAATTGAAATTTAGGTATATGTTAGTATTAGTAGGTTTTCTAAGAACTTCTGTTTCGAATGAAGATTCTGTTGTGTTACTAATATGTCTAGGAAAGACAGTTTGTTATTTTGTTCAATTGCTAGGGTGAATTTGATAGTTGGTTCTATGTTATTTATGCCATTTAATAATTTATCTAGTTATTTTTATGTTTCTTTGGGGAATAACACCACAATAGAAATAAAACTACGTATATTGCAGGAATACCAAACGTTTCAAAGTCTATTCTGACTTCGTTGTCAATGGCTTTATATTTATTGATGTAGATTGCAAAATGAAAATGCAATATACGTAGTTTTATTTCTATTGTGGTGTTATTCCCCAAAGAAACATAAAAATAATCAAGAATATGCCACAAACAACGTTTAGAAGACAATTTATCCAGTTCTTCAAGACTGTGTTCCGAAATTACGAAAATGTCGTCAACGTAACGCCACCAAATTAAAGAAATTAATTTTGATAAAATCACTTGTTTTTTTTCTATAAATCTGTTACTTAATGCTGGTGAGAGACAAGAACCCATGGCCATGCCAAAATCTTGTTGGTAAAAGTCATCGTTTAATTGAAAGTATGTAGTAGTTCCATTATTGTTTCAAAAAAAGTTTTGCATATTATTTTAACTTAGGTGGAGCTGCTGTACTGTAGACAATTTGAAAATCTTACTCTGTTAATCAGCAGACATTTTGATTTAATTCCAACAACATTCATTTAATAGTCTCTCCTCTGCGAAATTTTATAATAAATCTGGTGCGTTCCCGCAATTTGTTTAGTGTATAGTTCAAATTTGATTGAATTACTTCATTGATTTTTAAACTTCTGCACCTTTTCCAAAACCTTCCGTCGCGCTAATGCTAATTTTAAGTGTTTTTTGCGTGTAAAATATAGACAGTATTCGTGATTCGTGTATTGTAATCCGAACTATACGGACACCTTTGATTCCGTCTGAAGAGACGGCCGCTTTTTGTTGTTATTGTGTTACGATTCCGCGAGTTATTAGTTCCGATCGTAACAACCGCTAAACCGCTTTCATTTTGTTTCTTTTGTGTTTACAAAAGCGCATCATTTGTTGTTAAACCGGCATTTTGTTTGCTCAATCAATGAACATTACGTCGCTATTTTTTGTGTAACGTGTTGTCCAAACGAAGCTCTAAAAACTGTTCCTGCTGTTGCGGGGCTAGCCTCTGAAGAAAGAAGAACCAAGAAAACACCATCTGCAGAGCTTACGGTGACGTGTACGGCACGTGTTTATTGATTGTTCCGTTAAAGGTCCTTCGTCAATTATATACTTGCATTGAACCACCATTGCACTAAAACCGCAACATCTAATTCATACATTTTTTGGATATTCTATGGAATGTGCCATCGAAGACATTCCATAAATCAGTTTTTAGTCATCAAGCATAGCTGGATGTAGTTTTCAATTCTAATAGAATTTGTTTGATAATAATTTGAGAAATCATAAAATATAAAGGTACTTCACTTTTCAGCAAAATTCATATTTGCTCCATCTTGAAGTTGATTAACTGACATTTATTTTCATTTAATTCCAAACTTTTGTCAATTTATTACAAACCAGCTTTCGAACAGACAATTTTTTAATACTATGGTCTCCACCAAAGGTATAAGAAAGTCGGTGAATAAGTTTTTTAGAACAAATTTTTTTATAAAATAAGTTTTTTTAAACAGCTTGTGCTATGTCATTGAAAAAATATAATCTTATTAGATTACAGTTTAAGCTCTCCAAATTACTTCAGCCGTTTAGTAAAATTGAAAAAGTACAAATATACAGACAATTTGGTAACTGGCTCCTTTTTTGAAGTTCGCTAAAACTCACAAGGTATTGTTAAACTTAACTTTAAATCTGCTTCACCTTTGCTAAACAGCGGTAGACAGTTATTGGAAAATAAAATCTAAACGAATATACTTTTTAAATTTTACAACTATTAGCAAACTTGGGTTCATATGGCACCTCGGTCATCCAAACATTACGGGATTCTAATAAATACCGTTAACTAAATCAAAAAATAGACATATATTGATTTTATAAGTTATAAGTTATCAAGCAGTCGGATCAAGTTTTTATATTAAAATACATAATCATAAATTATCATCAGCATTACTAACCGAAACGATCACAAGATCTTATCGGCTCCCAGAACTATATGATGTGTTACTAAAAAAATGTTCTTCAGGAACCAAAGTTTGCACGATTTTTTTCGATCTAATTAATTAGTTAATAGCACCATCCGGGTTCACTAAACTTTTAATATCCACTTCGCCGAAACAAAGCTTACATAATAAGGAATAGTTCTTTTTATTAAGGTCTTTACCTTTTTCAACTACTTAAAATCAAATTATTTATCTAACCTCGAAATCTCCGTAATTATAGTATAAATGATGGAAAAAATATTTTTATTGGTTATTGTTTCCAAGCAAAGAATAGAAATAATTTTTAATAATACAAAAAGTCTTTAACAATAATGTAATAATTGTTATGGAATTCCTTTCGTAAACATGCAAGTTCCGGGATTGATAAAAATGAAATTAATTATCGAAAATGAAAAGAAATGCAAATCGATTCGTCTGCAGGAATCTGCATTATCACCGGCTACAAATCTCAGAACTCATTAACGTTCAATCTACACGGAACGATCGAAAAGGTGTTACCCTGACAACAGTTCGAGATTTCGAAACCGGTCGCTGGTTTCTCGCATGGCGAAGAATTTATTTTATTGCCAATTCTTTTAATGTTAAGAGTGCTGCACACAATGGATTTGTTTTAAGGGTGTGCCGAAAGACCCCTCGGAGTTGCAGGACAATGACTTTAGGAAAAAAAATGGAAGTAAGAAAGAAAAAATTAGTAGTAAAGAAAATATTAGCTTTAATTTGATATATAAATAATAAATGTACGTTATGAGTGTATAAATGTAACGAAATGATACCTATGTTAACCTAGCTGCGAAGAGGTTCGGCAAAGTGCGCAATGGCAACCGTGATTTTTCAGTCTTAATTTATATTGCCGTGAAGTGGACGATATTTTATTGAAAAAACAAGTCGGTGAACTTTTTTACCAAAAATCAATTAACAATAATTTAATTAAAAATATTAGCGGCCACATTTTGATAGGCAACCTGGTAGATAAATATTCTCCTAATCACAAATATGCGTAAAAATTTGGTTTTTAGCAAACACTCAATGGGTGCACTAATTCTGCAGCCGGATCTCGTACTAATATCAGTTGTAGATATAACAATCTCATTTGTAGCCAATCCGAGAATTCTTATTCCCTACATATCATTATAATATAACATTTTTTCGTAGCAACCAACCTTCACGGCATAATGTCACCCTTGAATACAAAACACAAGAATTCCTCAACAATAATTTCTGCAGAGTAAGGCACATGTTGGTATCACAGCCGGACAGGGTTCACTATTAAGATGGATATTCTCGCTGAGTACATACATATTTATGAGCCGCAGTTAATATTTTACATACATGATGGTTTGATTAAACGTAGTGGCATTGGTTGTATTCTGATATTTTTTTTTATCTTTCTCGAGTGATAAGTGCGGTTTGCAATCATTATTTATACCCACTGGACGTGCCTTCAAGCTGAGAACCTCTAGACCTCATCGTGATAACTTGACAATCGAGAATTATGCAGAAATATGGTATTAAACGAAAAAAACACAAAATTCCATTCTAATGTAAATTTCAACCTACTTTTTCGTATACAAGTTTTTAATGATTTTGTGTACAATTTGTTTTGCCTTTGAAACTATCAAATTTATCATAATATTTGCATTTTCTTCGATAAATCTGACGGATAATGTAGCCGGTCATTCTCTAGGTTGAATTTTTTTTATTTCTCGGTTATTTTTGCCAAAGGTTAATGACAAGTTTCATCACGTGAGAGATCGAGCCACATGATTAACTTATTACAATAAAATTCGTGTAAATTATACGATGATGATTGAGGAGGATGAAGTTTTGGCGTGTTATTGAAATTATTTGAGTTCCGTTTTGTTATAAATATCAATAAATTCGTATTTAACTCGGAAGATTTATTAATAAAGTAGCAAAATATTGTTTTTAACCGACTTCCAAAAAGAAGGAGGTTGTCAATTCGTTTACAACTTTTTTTTATGTATGACGAGCGATTATTTAAAAACGGCTTGGTCAATTTTGATGATTTAAACTACATTACATTAAGGAACATTACAGAAATGTCCCCTATAATAATTGTCTATAACATGAGATTTACAATTTTCTAGAAAATCAGAAAAAAAGTAAATAATTGACTAGATTTCAGCGATTTTCAATGAATCTTCACTGTTTTGTCTAAAACTGCTCACGCAATTTGAATATTATAAATTTTATTATACAAAAATATGTTCTAGCTTGATTCCATACATTTCTCTATAACGTAAAGCATACCATTTTTCTGAAAATCGGAATAATATATGCACAAAAACTGTAAACATCATGGTAAATGTCAAATTTTCTTCATAAATATCTAGTTAAAATGTCAAAATACATTTTTGCATTATTTTTCTGTTTTTTGCAGCACTTTTTTGGTTTGAATCCCTACGCGATTCTCTTTAATTTTTGAATGTTGCAAAACATATCTCTAGGTTCTGTTCACCTTTGGAAGTCATGATAAAATTCGACGACTTCTTAGACTACTTTGTTTAAGTATTTTGTTTGATGTTTCTTTCTCGGCTTTATCTGTTGCTAAATTCTTTAAACAAATTCCCGCCCCGCCATTCAATAATGTTTATATGGTTCCTTAGATCTAATGCAATGGTTCTAAACAACTTCCATAATCAAATTCGACGTCCTAGAGTACTTTGTTTTGTACTTTGTTTGATGCCTTTTTAATCTCTCGGCTTAATTGGTTGCTAAATTATTTAAACAAATTTCCGCCCGCCTTTTAATAATATTTACATGGTTCCTTAGATATAAAAAAATATTCTAAACATCTGCCATGATCAAATTCGACGTCCTAGAATACTTTGTTTTTATACATTCTTTGATGCTTTTTTAATCTCTCGGCTTTATTTGTTGCTAAATTATTTTAACAAATTCCCGGCCTTCATTTCAATAACATTTATATGGTTCCTTAGATCTAATGAAAAGATTCTAAACAGCTGCCATGATCAAATTCGACGTCCTAGAGTACTTTGTTTTAGTACGTTGTTTAATGTTTTTTACAATCTCGGGTTTATTTGTTGCTAAATTATTTAAACAAATTCCCGCTCCGCCCTTCAATAATGTTTATAGAGTTCCTTAGATCTAATAGAATAGTTCTAAGCAACTGCCATTATCAAATTCGACGTCCTAGAGTACTTTGTTTTAATACTTTCTTCGATCCTTTTTTAATATCTCGGCTTAATTTGTTGCTAAATTATCTAAACAAATTTACATGGTTCCTTAGATCTAATGAAAACATTCTAAACAACTGTCATGATAAAATTCGATGTCCTAGAGTACTTTGTTTGATGTTTCTTACCCTCTCGGCTTAATTTGTTGCTAAATTATTTAAACAAATTTGGGCCCGGTTTTTAATAATATTTACCTGGTTCCTTAGATTGTAAACAACTGTCATGACACATGCAACCAGGTCTGGCAAGTATGGTGGTTGACATACGGTAATGGTATTGCTTATGAGAAAAAATTCAAAGTAATCTCTCCCCAGTTTCCAGTACTGTGTATATTATTTGAACTACTTTTGGAACTCAAAGTGTTTATTGAAAAAAACTGAATTGAATTATTGCCGAGGTCGATTTATAACAACTAAACCTTCAGAGTGATAGGAATCTGTGGGCGTTAGGTAAATGTGAATAAAGTCACTTTTAAAATTTAATAAAGTTGTAAAAAAATGCTTAAACACGGTACTCGATCTGATATGTGGGCTTTTAATTTAATGTTCAAAATAGAGCTTTGCCCCCTCATACCGATCTTTGAAACACCATTGTTTTATTTTCACTTATATTAGCTGTAACAAAAGTACCGGAAAACATTCCAGACAAAAGTTGTTCAGTTTTGACTTTGAATTCAGTGGTGACATTGTCCTTGAACACAAGGTAATTTTTAAAGGTCATTTCAAGGTCAGCTTTCTTTTTTAAATGGGGACCCCTATATTTTATTCCGGAGTCAGAAAGACCGGCAAATTTTACATTCAAGCATGTATTTGCCATGGGGTCTAGGTAACTTTTCAAGGTCATGTCAAGGTTAATCGTTACTATCAATGAAAATTTTTCATTTTTTAACTTTCTGTTTTTTGCTGAGGGTAATAACCTTGAACATATGCTTTAGAGATTGAAAATAATGTTAAATATCCACCGACTGGCTTCAAACTCTTTAAAGAGCAACTCATTCATATAAAACTAAAAAATAATAATAAAATAAAAAAAAAACAAAAACTATAAAAAAATTAAAAATATAAATAACAAACAAAAAAAAGCAAAAAAAAACGAAACAAAATTCAGTGGTGCTCCATCAACAAAACAAAACTACACAGGCGCGTCCTCAGGTTGCGTATAGAGGAAAGCTCGTCTGAAGATAAAGGGTAAGTACGAATATAAGACTAAGTAGTCGCTGACAGCCTGTGGGACCGCACCTTCTGTCAAAGCTAGGTGACAGTATTCGCTGCAAAGAACGATTGCTATTGAAATGACCTTGATAGGTCACTTAAACCCCAAAGTCAGATACATACCTGAATGTAAAATTGTTTGCTCTTTCTGATTCCGGAATAAAAAATAGGGGCTTCTATTTAAAAAAAGAAAGTTGACCTTGAAATTACCTTCAAAAATGACCCATGGGTCAAGGACAAGGGGACCACCGAATTTTTAAGTCAAAACTGAATAACTCTTGTCTGGAACATTTTCTCGGAAAATGCGATCATATGAAGTTACAATGGTACTTTTGTTACACCCTGTATAATTTCCACATAAAAATGCATATTGTGACGGGTTCTATAGACGAAATTAACGGTAAATATTTGTTTACTGCTAAATTTTTATTAAAAATATTACTGCTGGTTTTTTTGAATTTTTCGAACTGTAAGTTTATTACCTAGTTTATTGAAAATATTTACTACTAATTAATTAGGTTTATTATTTAAATTGTTTAAGATTAATTTAAAAAAACTTACTCAATTTATCTGATTCTAATCATGATGATTCAATAAATTTAAAGTATATAGCCAAACTTTGGGTGATCCAAAAGCCGGAGGTCGGCTATATGGGTTCAGCACCCGCAAATCTCATATATTAAATACTTTTAATAATTTTTTATATTGACGTATGCTTATCTATTATAATTATACGTTTTTTTCCTACACACTGTCAAATATTTTAAAAAGTACTCATCAAATTTCAAGGAATTTGAATCAAAAGGACAAAACAATTATCAAGTTAAGTGAAACCATTAACAGCGAGAACGTTTGTAAAAATTGTAGCACAAATTCGTCAAGTAAAGTGATTGTATCACGAACTGCCTAGGAAGGATGTAAGAAAAAAATGGATGGTTTTGAAATAGTTAATTTGGTTAAAAAAATTGTTGATACTCTTGTATATAAAAACGAGTCGGAACATGTAATAAAAGTTCGTTCCTTCAGCCTAGATAACCGATACACAACGGTCGCGTACCTGCGCACAAGAAAAATGGTTCCTTATAACCGTTTAAACGGTTCAGTTTCGTGTTCCAAGTGACAAGGTGATTGATTCGCAACCAGTTAATACGGTAATTTCGATCACCGGCTCAGGGTGATCGGTGGTGCAAACACCGACTGGTACATGCATCGAGTGCGCAATAAGACGTTCAGTACCGATGCATAAACATGCCGTCGGTCGACAATCGGTTGAAGGAACAAACCTAAATATTTGATATTATTAAATAGGAACTATAGGCCGTTTCCGGTTGATCTTCTAACGATAGGCTTGAGTAGATTTGGGACTCCATGACGTCTTACCATTTCTAAACCATATATGCCTTCATGAACCACAAAAACTTGGAAGGGTACACTGTTGAACCAATTATCGAAAAATAGTTTGTATCCTAAATTCCTAGGTACCGCTTCATTTAGTGTTACATTTAGTTATCTATGTAACTGTATACTAGTACAAACTTATTTTTAAATAAAAATGTTAGATATAACACAGCCTAAGTCAGGATGTGTTATCTAGAACTTTGAAAATAATATACCTATAAATATTTGCATATTTTCAACTGCTGACAACATTGCCGTTTTCCACAAAATATTTCATACGTTCTGTTCCTGAATAAATAAATACATTTTTAAAAAACAAAAACCACAAAAGAAAATTTAAAAAGCAGAAATAATATTTTGCTACAATTAAATACTTTTTATGAAGCCGGTGACGAAAGTGAAAATATTTTGTGAGGTACAATGAGCCTTGAAACTTCATAAAAAGTATTAATTGTAGCAAAATATTATTTCATGCTTTTTTGTTAATTTTCTTTTAAGTCGGTTTTTGTTGTTTTAAAAATGTATTTATTTTACAATTTTCAGTGATGCAATGTCTGTAATTGTTAATGTTTCCTACAGCTGTAACATTCTATTAAAATTTTTTTAACCATCCTTCATAACATATTTGTATCCGCCCTGTATGTCGCTATCATAAATTTCCAACTGCTAAGCTACCTTCTATAATTATTTTTTCTTGCTTTTTACTAACCATCCTATATGATATAATTACATTCGTTATATTTTAACCATCTTCATAGGTAATCTTATGATCACCAACATTTTAATATCTACCCTATATAATGTTATTTTTACACCACATATGTATATTTATATGCGTGAAATTAATATGCAAATTCATAAGATTTTACTCATCCAAAAATCGCCCGCCTCGGCAATTTTATCACTTTTAAAAGTTTAATTCTCCAGGTCTAAAAATATAATCTAGGAAAATATGAGTAGGCATTAAATAGTTACTTGTTGTATTGGAAAAATATTACAAGAGCAGTTTCACTCTCAAAACCCTGTATTGAAATAATTTGTTCAAGACGAATCTACTCTTACGTAGTACTAAATCACCCTGTATTGAACACCTTTAAATTAAAAATCAGCTATCTTGATTGTCGCAAACTGCCAATAACTTTTTTAATTATTTAATTTCTCTGGAAAACAATTTTCCCAAATATGAGACCCTATATATTTATATGTATTGAAACTTCTAAATAAGAAAATTTCTCGAAATCGTTAGAGCTTTTTTCCACAACTCTATATATATATTATATATATATATATATATATATATAAACCTTGTTCGTTATATAGTATTAGATTATTTCTATTTGATAACAATTTTATATAACAGAAATGAAGTACTTTATTTGTAATTTAAAGCCCTCTTTGAAGGCAAACTTTGTCTACAGTTAATAAAAATTGACATGGAATGATTACTGTTTATGTTTCAGATCATGTAAAAAATCTGTTTGTGAAGAATAACTTTTTTCTCTGAAAATTATGAATAAAAAGAAATCGTTTAATTTATGAATACACACTGTATATTCATATTAACTGACACTTATTTTGATTTTGATTAATTCATCTTATTTACAATTTACCCCAAGTTCCAAATAGTTAATACCAGTAATCCATCTATCTTATAATCCCGCGACTCCACCAAGACATAAAATATAAGAAAATAGGTAAAAAGTTTTTCCCCACTCTATAAGAAACGATAGAAGCTATGTTATTTGAAAAAGAGTTCTGACCACTTTGAGTCACGGAACTAATCTAATCCCTTTTCAATTTGCCCCACGTTCGGAATAACATTTTTCAAATTTTATATAATAACACCGGCTCCTCCACCATGGCATAGAGTATATGAGAATAGGTAAAAATAGTTTTTCCCCATTTTCTAAGAAACGGTAAAAGCTATTTTAATGAAAAAAATTGGGACCACTTCGCTATCCCCCCAAACAGGATCCAGTAAAATGGTTGAAATCCCTCAACGTTCTAGTAATGTGAACAAACATCAACATAGAGATAATTGAGAAAAGTTAAAAAATATACAAATATTCATGCTTTCAGACTATTATTGAATAAATTAAGAATACAAATACACTTCGAGAGTTCTAAACGTCAATAAAAATCAAGAATTTATATAAAGCATATATTTGAATTATTTGAAAATATATAAAATAATTTTGTCCTCTAGCGGTGGAAAGTTTAATGGCGCTAGTTCAGCTATTATGGAATAGATGGGGCAATAACTGTTACTATTTTATTTATAAGACTGAAGGCCGTCAATTAGAAATTAAAAAAAACTAAAATCATCACAAACATAAAGAAATGATACCGAACTTTTTTGCATTTGCGTATTTATATATAGATTTTTAATAAAATACACATATTCAAAATGTTAATATGTTTATTTTAGGTAAAAGTCATTCAGTCTGTATTAACAGGCATGGTTTTGCAGGAATGGCACAACAAATAAATTCAATATTAAATTTTTTTTTCACTTTATGTTTTTCCAAAATGCTTTACGGTTATTCAGATATTTCACAATTGTGATTTCAATTCCTAAGAAGAAAATGCAAGAAACCAACTCATAATTAACTATGAAGATGCAGTATAAATAACTTCGATACATAAGTACTTACATATTAGTACACCTGAAACTGCATTGTATGTATAATCTCAATAATTTCATTTTAACACAGAAAGTTAGCAATAACTATTTCTGTTATTTAACAAAACTATAAAGAAATAATGCACCTGCTGTTAATTTATGTTAAATAATAGTGTTTATGTTGACAATTTTTGTAAGTGTTTATTGAAATTCAAATTTTTTAAATAATACATTAACCTAACGGCTAACAATGTTATGATATGTCAAACGGAAATCAAAATAATCAAATCGCTAAAACGAAGATTGCCATGAACATTAGAATCATTGCCATGATGTCAGATCTATTTATCTTGAATCTCACTAATTGTATTTAAAATAGAAACAATAAAAAATAAAAGCATAATTTTAAAATAATAAAATATCGGAAACACATTGATCAGTTGTCATATAATATAAATTATATGCGTGAGATCTGAATAGCGCGATAATTTGGAATAACTTCCGGAACCGATCAAAATTTGTTAGTTTTTAGTTTAATTTAGTTTGTTTTTCGACTCAATCCATCTTACGATTTTCTCTCCAAACAATCTGGCAGCACTGTTTGGCATTAACAGTGTGGACTTAAATTAGCTACTAAACAAAACAAAAATAAAGAAAATCAGTTGAAGGACACATGAGAAAATGGTACCGAATCGTTATGTCGCCGCCGCCATATTTAAAAGCACATGTGCTAAATAATTACAATAGAGATCGGTTTCTTTTTGGAAAAGTGCCTATAATGCTAAATCATACATATGAGTTGTAAAACATGGTTCGTGCCAAATTTGGCACAACATGCAATAAGGGGCTAATGGCAGGCTGAATTCTCATATCCAGAGGCGGCAATTCGTCGTTTTATAATGGCAAAGGATTGCTGGGGTTGTCAACCGAGGGCTACAAGCCATGTAGCGGTACCTATGGCCCTTGTTTTGGGCTATGATGCGATGTTACCACCTTAATCAGAGGGAGTTGCGAGAGCCAAAGGGTTGGTTTGATGTTGAGTTATGTGGTATATAGTATATCGTTTGAGATTTAATAATTCTTGCAAACGGGCATTTGCTTTTGTAAATTGTGTGACGCTGAGGTGTGCCAACAAACTTATCAAGTGCAATTTATAAATGAACCTACGTATTGTTGACTAAATAAAGTTAATTATTCTCAGAAAATTAAATGTAGACTTTAGAAATAATCATGAATGATTTAAGGTCATCAAAATATTACAGTAGTCACTTTCGCTCGTTTTGTCTGTCCTGTTTATTTTATCTGAACCCTTCTATTCAATTTATTTTATCTGTGACAACTTTACACTTATGATAGATGAAAATGCATGTTTATGTATTCTTAACAACTGTTAATCACATAAATACATCCATCTTATGTTGTAATAAAGACATTTAACAATTACTTTGAATTAATGATTGCAGAATTCGATAAATAGCATGAAACGAATAAATTTAAAAAATATATTATTCCACGATGAATATAAATCTGCAATTCTATGATTTAGTGATTAAAAAGTGCAAATACAAGAATACAGAAGCTGTTTTGCAACTTAACGATTATTCAGGATTTTGATATTGAACTTTTATAACCAGAAATAATTTTTAATGCCAATATTTTCGATTTCCGTAAAATTCTAATAGCTGATTTTAAACGATTTTTAAAAATACACTTAATGGGTTTATATGAATTTTATAAAAATAAAAAAAATAGCTTTATCCTTTTACAAATCCAGATGATATTATGGAAACACAGAAACTACTGAACAGTAAATGAAGAAAGTACTTCATAATGAATGTCCCAAAAAAAGTCACATCAGATTACCAAATATCGGTACCAAAACTGTCGATTTCGCAATATTAAATTAATTTTTTTTGAACCAAGGAGATGTATACAGAATTATGTACATCCAGTCAGTGATCTAACACACAAATGTTCGATCCAATATTCGATCTCACCTGTAACGTACAATGTTCGTGAAACATAGTACGTAGAAAGTAACGAAGATCGGAAGCAACGAACAATCCACTTCTATCAGAATATTCACAAAAATTAAATAAAATCTTATTTATTCCAAAAACATTCAACAACCATGAACAAAACCTGGAAATTTTACAAGATAAATCTCATTTGAGGGTTCGGAACCCTATTTCCACAAGTTTCTACACCATGTGGCTTCTGTAAGCCCGACAGCGCAAAAAAGGCTTTTTACTACATCCCAACAGCAAAAGAAAATGATGAGAAGAAATTGTTATACCTTTTTTACAATAAAATAAAAAAAAACTAAAAAATGCGAATAAAATCATGCCCCCTACAGACTTGTGAAAATTTAACACAAGTCTCATTGTTTTGTGATGATATCCGAAAACAGAATAGGATTTTGGGACAGAAATTCAAGAAAGAATATCTTGGCATTGCTTAAAACCTCATCTATTTGACATAAAATACTTACAAAATAAAATAAAAAATTTGTAAACATATACCTATAACTTTCATAGAAAAAAATCTATATATAAATAGGCAAAGACAAAACGATTCGGTACCATTTTCTCCTCTGTCTCTCAACCGATTTTCTTCATTTTTGTTTTGTTTAGTAGCTACTGACGACCTTCAGTGCAGAATGCTAATATTAATTTATAATATTGGTTCATTCATTATTTACGTCCATAATGTCAACGACAAACAACTGAATGTGCCGCCGCCGCCAGGCTCAAGACTCAAGATATATAGAGGGACCAATGCTGTTATATACTTAGAGCATGTACTTCTGGAAGTGGCATTCAAGCGTTGTTATTTTTTAGTGGTAAAGTAATCGTATATTATAATTATATAGGGTCATTCCAGGTATGTTAGAAATCGTGGGTGACACATAAGCAGTTGTATATATAGGGTGTTTAAAATATAGAGTAGAGTGCAATTATAATTATTAAAATAATTATATGGAGAAGCCCATTAGCGGTTGAATTTGCAGGGTTCTTGGAATAGAAGGTGCAGTAGAATTACAGTTATAGAGGGTAGAGCAAAAAAATATTATACAGAGATGCATATACAGGCTGGCGGAAATGGAAATGCAACATTTCGTAACCCATAAGCAGTTGTATATATAGGGAAGATGAAATATAGGGTGAGAGGAATTATAGATATACAGGATGATGATAAAAATGTTATAAAAGGAAATGATTTATAGAGTAGCCCACGAAGAGTTCCATATATATGAAGATTGAAATATAGTTCGGAGTAGAATTATAGTTACAGAACGTAGTTAAAAATTGCATAAACAAAAAGAGTAAATACGGTGGCTCATAAGCATTGGCATATACAGAATGTACAATGTTCAAAAATGTTAAAAAATATTATGCGTGGTCTATGAGCAGTTGCATATACAGGGTGGTGGAAATATAAATATGTAGGGTAGCCCATTAGCGGTTGAATTGTTGTCATATTAAATTAAGAATTACGAATTTGAACACAAATAAAGCCCTATGAATTATATCTGAAAAAACTTGAATTTCCTTACTTATTTGTAGAAGCGAGATGTAAAACCGACATCTAAGATTTTCGAGGAAACTATCACACAGAGATCCCGAATCTGGATCCGTTCTGTGTAATTGCTGTTCTCCCTAAAGTCCTAGGATAGAATGTCACGATAAAATTTTCAGGTTACTTAACCTGCCAGAGATATTGACACAATTGGTCGATTTTCGACCACTGGGCTACAGCTAGTAATAATAATAAGATCATGGGTTGGTACAGATATTACCGATTAGATTTGGTAAATATACCTAATTATTGCAGAAAAGGAAACACCAAATATAACAATTACCTTTTTGCCAGAAACTTATCAATGAAAGGGCATTAAAGTTCAATAATACTCATCAAACATAAGTACAAGTAAAAAAATAGCCACGTTTTTTTATGTATGCTCAGTGATTATTCAAAAACGGCATGGGCTATTTTGATGATTTATACGGCCTTGTATTAAGGAATATTACATAAAGGTACCTTATAATTTTCTATAAAGTGAGATTAACGGTTTTCCAGAAAATCAGAAAAATAGTAATTAAGGACTACATTTCAGTGAATTTCAATAAATCTACACTGGTTTCTCTAAAACGGTTCAACCAATTTGACTGTTTTAAATTTTATTCTTTAAAGAGAGGTTTTAGCTTCATTCCGTATAATTATCTATAACATAAAACATACCGTTTTTCCGAAAATCATAAAAATATTTGCAAAAAGACGGTAAAGATCAATTTAAATGTCGAATTTTCATAATAAATATGTAGCTTAAATGTCAAGATATGCCATGAAAGTATATCGTACAGTCGAGTGAAATGGCACAAAATATTCCATCCATCCAAAAAAAAATCTTTAGGTGTTCGATGTTTTTTATATGGTATACGGTGTATCAATCAATGTGCGCACCTGTCTCGGTGGGTTCAAAAAATCTTACAAATAAATCTGATATTTTGTGGTACATAAGAAAATCCATATATAGGATGGTTGAAATATAAGGTGAAATAGAATTAAAGTTATACAGGGTGGTTCAAAAAATGTTTTATTGGGTGGCACAAATGTTGTTGCGTATACAAGGTGGTTGAAATAAGAGTGAAGTAAAACTATATTTATACAGAGTGGATTCTGTGCCAGCTGGCGCTTCTTCATCGTCGTCCTTATTGCTTCCCTTGTTCTTCCTCGTTCTCGTATCTGGTGGCGGTACGAACTTCGTCAACTCAATTGCGTCTTCCAAGAAGTACTGTTTGACCGGGTACGCTCTACCAGGTATTTCAATCACCGGACAATTGTTGAAGTACTTCGAAAACAGGGTAGTGTCTATCGTAGCGGTCATCAGAATGACTTTCAAATCGGGATAACTGTGAATCATGTCTCTCAAGATGACCATGATGAAATCGCTGTTGACGTCCCTCTCGTGAATCTCGTCGACGATGACGTGACTCACGCCTCTCAGACCGTTTTCGAGTTTCTTCAGGAGCACTCCTAGGGTGCAGAACATGACAGACCCGTAGGGTTTCGGTAAGACGGATTCGAAACGTACGGAATAACCGATGCATTGACCCAAGTCTTCGTATCGTTCGCTGGCCACGCGTTCGGAGACCGAAACAGCGGAGATACGACGAGGCTGAGTTACGCATATGTTGCACCAGGCACCCTGACCTGACATTATGTAGTCTTCAAGGATGAACTGAGTGAACTTGAGTGGTTTTACCTCAACCAGTGTTTCCTCTGATAAAAAATAACAGGATGTTCATTTATAGCCTCCATAATTGTAGCTTTCATGGCTTGTACTGGCAAATTTTGCCTCTCTTGAATACTCTTTTGTAATGATGTATCAGAAGACAGCCTTCTCTTCCAATCTTGTAGCATTTCTTCACTCAGTTGGTCCAAGGAGACATGGGCCAAGTATCCTTCATCTATATTACAACCAGTCCAACAGTTCCAGTTAGGTTGTGGTGGTGACCACGCCACAACGCCAGCTTCAGTTGGTTTAGCAGGGTGGAAATAATCAAGAACATGATGACTAAGCAACGACACGGGCTGGTCAGATTTCTCCATTTTCACTTCAGTAGGATTGATCTGAAGCTTCTGAAGACAATCGGCGATTTGGGACTTCAATTGAGGTGAAATACGCACCTGGAATGGTGGCATTTCGGGTGCAGTTTTTTCTTTTTTCAATGTGCCTGAAAAAGGCACAATAACACCAAGATAGAAAAGTTGTCTGACCAATGAAAGAGCACAGCTTTTACTAGCTGTCTGTTTATTGGAACCTGAGTCTCTGTCGTGTACGAGGGTGAATCAAATATGAACCGGACTTTTTTTTTAAATTTTATTGGTACGATCAATACAAATTTTAATACATATTATTTTTCTACATAGTCTCCTCTCTTATGTATAAATTTTTCCCACCGAATCGGAAGTTTTTTAATACCTTTCTCAAAGAATGAAACTGGTCGTGTCGATAACCAATTGCGCACAAACGTTTCTACACCTTCGTTGTCCTCAAAGTGGTGGCCTCCCAGTTCTTCTTTAAGTGGCCCAAACATGTGGTAGTCACATGGCGACAAATCAGGACTGTAAGGCGGGTGTTCAAGGGTTTCCCAATGCATTTTGTTCAATTTTCCTTGAGTAAATGCAGCTGTATGTGGCCGAGCGTTGTCATGCAACAGAATCACACTTCGGATAGACATATCCCGCCTCTTTTGCCGATAGGCAAGATTCACTTGTTGGAGTAGTTCGCAGTAATACTCAGCATTAATTGTACGGCGTTCGTGCAGAAAATCGATCAGCAGTACGCTTTCAATCAGCTCACGAATTGCGTAGATATTAGCCTCATTGATGCTTGTCGTAGGACGGCCATCTGAAAACTTTTTGTGCCAGTCGTACACTTGGGTCCTTGAAAGTGTTTCATTGCCGAACTGTGCAGATAGTCGACGCAAAATTTCAGACGGTCTAACGCCCTCCCGCGCCAAAAATTTGATAACAACACGTTGCGCAACAGACGTATGCACCTGTTGCTCTGACATGATGCTACTAACAGCGCATCGACTACGCCTCGCCAAACTGACGAAATCCCCTCTTCTTTACATCCCTACCTAACATATATCGAGACGTCACGCCACTCGAATTACCTACAGGACGAGAAACAGAAAAGTCCGGTTCATATTTGATTCACCCTCGTATAACTCTTCCTAATTGCTTGACGTAAAAACTCATTTCGGCCACGAAAGTCCTTGAATGATCAGGCCCAACTTGAGTATACTTATACTCAGCATTAATTTTATTAGCTTGCATGAACTTAAAAAAATGGTTATATAAACATATGCAGTAAGAATATTCAAGTGATAGGGTGGAGGGTTCAAAAATGTTAGAAGCAGTTGCATATATAGGATGATAGAAATATAAGGTGGAGTGCAGTTATAGTTATACAGGCTGGTTAAAAAAATAGTGTGGAACATAAGTAGTTGCTTATACTTGGCATATTGGGTGTAGTAAAATTATAGGTATACAGAGTGATTTAAACAAGTAAAAAAGTTAAAAATTATGTGGATAATATAAAAAAATACAAATTAGTGAGAGACAGGGATAATTGCTTACTTAGAAGTGTGATTTCAGTTTGTTAAGTGACACAATTTTCCTCAAAATACTAATACCTACGTTACAAATTGAACCTTGTAACCAAGGGTTCCTACAAGATCTCGCAAACTCTTACAGTTTCCGAAGTATATTCATCACTCAATTCCAAATCGAAAAGAACGTAAATTTCCACCATCGTACTTGTACGACAAAGTTCATTAACGAACGTTTAAATCTAGTTCACATATTTATTAGCGGACGTGACACTGCATTATCCTGATTTAAGAGTATGTGAGTGTCGTTTCTAAAACGAGGAAGGAAGTTTGTACCGAAGAAATAAAGAGATACGATCTTCTCAATGTAGTGCAGAAATGTAGGCAGGTACGACAAGTCAGTATAAGTTTTAAATTGTGATTGATGGCTGTCGAAAAATCGATAGTTCTAGATACGTGAGGATTTATGTTTGGCATTGACATGAATAATACCAAAACAATACTAATGGGATTTCTGTTTCAAATCCAGGCGGTAGGAAGCATATATTAGTAAATTAGTTAATCTATCCGTAAGACAAAAATGTCAAACAAAAACAAATAGTACTTGTAAGAACCTTAAACTCATTCAATATAAATCGTAACTAGGATATTAAGATCCAACATTTCAATAAGCACAAGAAGGAAAACAAGGCCGTTGGAGAAACAAACTGCAAACATTGACTGAAATAAGATGCAATAACTGAAAAAACTAGTGGACTTTTAATAATAACGATAATTAAATTATAAAAGTGATGAACTAAGAACAATTGCTAAAATCAAAAAAAAGATACTAAAACTTAAACATAAGATACAGAAAGGACTACAAATGACTAAGCAATTAAAAAATGGAAAAAGACAGATGAAAACGGATGAGCAATTTCAACTGGAGTGGTATTTAGGGGGTAATTTGTACTTTTTTTTGTCAAAAAAAACTTATTTGTCATAACTCATTTAATTTTCATGCTAGAAACTTTTATAAAAAACAAATTAAAGGATTTTTTAAGCACTTCAAAAAAGTATTTATAAACTTTTCCCGAAAAATTCATTTTTTGTTTTGACAAATAAAAACAAAATTCGAACAAGCTATAACTCCGTTTGTATTGGTTCTACAGAAACCATAAACCCAATTTTTTTTTTGTTTTTTGTAGAAGCTACATTTTTGATCTAAACAATTTTTTTTAAAGTGCATATTTTTAAAGTTATTTACGAAAAACCCTACGAAAACTTTTTTTTTGATGAAAAATCGATACTTTCACCTGCGATTAACTCGAAAAGAGTCGACTTTCACAAAAAACTTGTTTTGCCTTCATTGACTGAACTATAGTTTCATTTCTTTGATTCAATAGTCATTTGACTTAGATAGTCATTAAAAATTTTTTTGACCAGTAGAAGTCTTACGATAATTATTGTCATTATTTTTGAATAATTGAAATACAAAATATGAAATAAATTTTCTCAAATGAAAATTCAAATACAAAATTTGTTTTGGAAAGGCAGTTGACAATAAAAATATAATATTGTTAGAACCAACAAATCAAATCTGTTATACAGTGCACAGACGACATTTTTTACGACTCAAAGTCAATACGTTTTCAAATTTTCAATTTCACCCACATACACGTTCGGACATATTCATATGATAATTATCTCCTCTGTGGAAAATCCGGTAGTTATTCGACATAAATATTCAAGCGATTTCAAGATCCTGGTTGTCCTGGAGATGTTTTACAACAACCTTTCGTTCCTTAGAATGCGACAAACGATAATGTAACAAAGTAAGAAGGTATTACAGAAACAAAGTGTCACTTTGCAATCGCCTTATGTTGTTGCTCAACATTTATGCATGCGTATGCTGAAATCATCTCGTTTGTCGACTCTGCAAGCGATCAAAATGAACCGCTAATGACGTTTTAATGTGCAATCAAGGTCGAATAAATCACCTGGTGCGTCTCGAAGTGACCATGCTGCTTGTAAATGCATTTTGTTGATGAATGTAAATAATGAAGTGATAAGGAACTGCCTTGCTTAAAAACGCCTGGCAGATAATTAATTCGATTGTTTCATCCAAAAGATTAACTTGTTTAAGGCACTACCATCATGTAGGGCGTTATAACCCCTAAATCCTAAAATATCGAAAAAGACATCAAAAGTTTTTAATTCAATTTGTGGGAGTGTACTAAAACATAAACGTAGAAAGGCTGTAAGGATATTTACACAAGGTGTCATAGATGATGTACAAGACTGAAAACACTTCCGAAAATTAGAGCTCAAACAGGTTTACTAAGTGTTTATTGGGAAATACTTAAAGGAAATTGCTGTATATTCCAAACGTTTCGGAGTCTAGCAATTATTGGCTAAGAAACTACGGATTAAAAAATCCAAGATGTAAATTTTTTTACAAACGTACTAATTTTAGCACATATACCCAATCTTCATGTGGCGCTCCTAGGGCGCATTAAAAATGCGACCAAAGAACCAGTGATCCCATTAAGTCATAAGGAAAACCTAGGAAAAACTTATGCGATATTGGGTTGTCACAAGGACATGACCATTGATCGGCAACCAGGAACAAAAAATTACGAAAAATAAAGCAGACTCTTTTAGTTTTCTTTTGGTGTTGTGTTCTTCTTTGTGTAATATCTGAATTTTGAAAGTGACCAAGGTCCCAAGCATTTCACAAATGGATTTTTATTGTCGTTTTTTTATGAAATTTCAGAGGTGGGTTTCTCCAATATAGTCACACGGGATTTTTATGCTAATTGAACATAAACGTAGAATGTATGGGTTATGTAAGGATATTTGGGAGTCACAATATGTCATGGCAGAAGTATAATTTTTATAAACACTAGAACACAGATAATGTGTGAAAACAGTCGGTTTTCTGTAAATCAAATGTCTAAAATTATTCTGTTCAGCTCTAAACTGAAAACAGGTATAATGCCACGTAGTTTTTTTCATAGACCCCGAAACGTTTGAATATAATTTCCATTTTATAAACACACATAAGTCTTCAGAAAACAATAAATTGCACATAAGTTTTCTCTCTAATGGAAGTGCACAAACAGCATTGAAATAGAAGTTACACAATGTCTTCATATTAATACTTACAAGAGCAATATTTTGAACATCTATAAAATTATTGGAATATATTAGCAACGAGGTTGACGAAACAATTCCAGAATTTAGCTGGTCTACAAAAAAAATGTAGTGTTAAAAACTCTTTAGATTTGATTAAATCAGCTCAAAATGTTTCATTACAACCAGGGAAAATTTTAGTATCGTTCGATATTACCGCTTTGTTTCCTAGTGTACCCATTCCACAAACTTTGAAGTACCATGAAGATTTATTGCATGGAAACTCTTTTTGTGGGCCCGAAATAAATGTTTTTTTATTTCCCTCAGAAAATTGTGTGCATGAGCCAAAAAAATGTTTTCAATTTGTGGGATGCTTTTATAAACGGAAAGAGGAAACGGCAATGTTGTCTCCGTTCCTTGTTAATTTGTTTATGGGCAGATTCGAACTTAAGACTAAGAAGGACTCCTAATATTTTCCTAGGGTATGACTAAGGTACGTGAAAATAATTGTAATATTAATGATTTTGTCTTTTATCTTAATAATACATTTCCTACTATTAAATTTACGTACGAATTAAAAATAAAGGTAGTCTCCCATTTTTAGATGTACTTGTTATAAAAAATGCTAATAACCGTTTAGAATTTGACGTATATAGAAAGGATACCAGCACATTTAGATATTTACCTAATAATTCTTTTCACTGTTAACAACACAAAATGGCGGGGATCAATTTTCTTGTACATCGTTTGTTGTCATTCCCTCTTACCAAAGAGATATTTGAGAGAGAAAAGAAAACAATATTGTAGATAAGATAATTAGAAAGAAACAACTTATGCTAAGAATAAATGAAGTGTCAACTTTTCGAAACGAGAAACAAGAATACAAGTTTATATCTGTCCCATATAATCATTATACTAAGGGCTCTAAATGAATTTTTAAGAAACTTGGTATAACGGTAACGGTAACAATGAAAACTTTACAAAAACTATTGGGCAATACTAAAGATAAACTTAACGATTTCGAAAAGTCGTGTATATATGAGATCAAATGTGATCTGAAATAGTATGTGCAAACACGTAGAGTTATTAGCACCCGATTTAAAGAACATTTTGCACCTATAAAATACGGAAGATCTAATAAATCTAGTTGTAGAACATGTGTAGTTATGGTATAAATTAAAATTCGTTACTACTAGTTAGACAAGTCAATAATTGTAAGAAATTGGACTCGTTCGATTGCATAATGATATATAAAAATAATAACTTAATAATAAAAGACTCTCTTAGCCCGCTGTGGTTCTGCCTTGCCATGAACCCTCTCTCAAACAAACTGTACTCAACTAATTTTGGGTACAGTCTCAAACACAACAACGTACAAGCATTAAAGATAAACCATTTGTTATACATGGACGACTTGAAGTTGATGGCAGCTACGAAACAACAGTTGAATGATATGCTTAAACTAGTAGAAGGGTTCTCCAGTGACATCAATATGAAATTTGGCCTAGACAATTGCCGAATTATTAATATAATTAAAGGCAAAATACAGCAAGGGTACTTCGAAATGGGAGATGCCACCTCAATTGAATCTATGGGGGAAGTTCATACTTATAAATACCTTGGAATAAAGCAGGCTCAACGTATTGATCACTTGACCATGAAAAAGGACCTAACAGCAGAGTTTTATAGAAGAGTAAGACGACTGTTGAAAACCAAACTAAACAGTAAATATCTGTTTCACTGATCAAAAACTGCTGAAATGGAAAGAGAAGCCCCTTCATGGAATACATAAATGACGTCAACCAAGATTATGTCGACAGTGCAGCGTCGAACTACTGGTTGATCTCTGGTCATATGCTTCCTGAAACGGAAGGCAATCCAAGATCAAGTAATTCCAACTAAGAACTACCTAAAGTACATCGTTAAAGACCCTTCTATTAACAACGATAGATGCAGGTAGGGTTGCCAAACATCTGAATCTATCCAGAATATCACAGGAGGTTGTCAAGCGTTCGCTGCAATTGAATACAAAGAACGACACGATGCTGTGGCAAAAATACTTCACCAGGAACTAGCACTGAAACTTGAATTATCACAGTCGGTAAGATTACCATACGATCAATATAAACCAGAATCTGTTTTAGAAAATAACAACTACAAGCTGTAGTGGAACCGCACGATACTGACCGATCGGTCTGTTGCTCACAATAGACCAGATATAGTTTTGGTAGATAAAGTCTCTCGGCAAACAACTTTAATTGCATAGCAATTCCTAACAATAATAATATAAATAACAAGCAGACTGAGAAAATAACCAAATATAGAGATTTGGAATTTCAAATAAAGACTCAGTGTAACATGAGCAATACACCAATTGTTATGTGAACGATAGGACTAGTCCCAAAACATCTATTAAACAATTTAAATACATCGATCTGGATGAACATCTTTACAAACAAATGCAAAAAGCCGTCCTGTTAGGAACAGCCCAGAGGGTCAGGAAATTCATGGGAAACTGCCGCCACGACTCCGACCACGGGCCTGAAAACCTGTCAAGGGCTCCCACAGAGCTAAACCCTTTTGATATCTAGGATATCTGGGGTTTACTGAATTTTTCGCCTAAAGGCACTCATAGCGTGCCTTAGAGGGAGTACGACGCCGTACATTGTATGGTCAAGTCGGGAAACACTGAGAAAGTGCACGTCCAGCACAATAAAGGCAAATACAACAATATAGCACTTTTGTTACTCTTGTTATAACTATGACCATAACCACAAGAATTCTTACATTAATTTGTATTAAAATCATCACTATTTTTGCATCGATTACATCCAATGCGTATATTTATGAATAACAGTTACTTCATGATTATCAAGATGATTCTTATCCTTAATGTCATTTATTAAGTGTGCATTAGATATTTACATATACCTACCACTACCAATGCAGGAAACTATTATACTAGTTTTTTGAAAATAATTAGTATGAATTATGCTGATTATCTTTTGATGTAAAGTACTTTCTCAAATATGATTTGCTAATTTTTCAGTTAACAATAGATTATTGTTTTTCAGTTCAGTATAAGGATCTCTAGAGGCTCTTTGTCATCAAAGATCTGTTTATTTACCCTGAATTCATACTATTTATTTTTAAATGATAAAACTTTTTTTTTTCAATTACCTGTTTAATTAAAAGCCAAAGTCAAATCATTGGTTGCATCTTTTGTAAGTAGTTGTAATGTTTTATGTTATGTCAACACGAAAATCTCAAATGTCGGTACTTACTCCTAAGAATCGATTTTTGATAAAAATTCAAAGACAATTTGATGAGTTGTAAAACCAAGATTTGTGTTCTTAAGGTAATTCAATATCTCGGGAACAATATATGTATGTAATATTCTGCATAAACAAATAAAAACGTATTCATTTTTTTTACAGAAAGTGTATGAAAATAATTATTTTGTATAAATGAATACAATATGTGATTCCGTATTTTCTTTTTGAACTCTGTTAATATAAGGCATTGGTGTTCACCATTAATTTTAGGGAAATTTTATATTTCAGAAAGAGAAAGTGAAAGAAGATGAAAATAGGTTTATATACTCTTAAAAAAGAATTTAATCATTTTGTGAATATTGAGTTGAGTTGTTTTGTTAAAACGTCTAAATGAAAACAAATACAATATGTGTAAAAAATAATGAAAAGACAAAATATGTCGATATCACATAAAATGGCAAAAATTTCAGTAATATCAAAATTGTCAGGATAGTCTAAAACGTCCAAAAAGTCAAAAAACGTCAAAAATGATAAAAATAATAAAAGTGTTAAAAACGTCAGATGTCAAAAAAGTCAAAAATGTCTCAACAGGCGAATCTTTCTATTTTAAGTGGGTTCTTTTCAAAAAATAAATTATTTAAGTATAGATAGAAAAATAAAAAGATGACATACATTTTTTATTAGTTATTAGATATGCCTGGTTGCCGACATTCCCCATCTAAGGAGGATCGATACTCATGGAATGTATGAAAACATTCATGTTGAATATCAAAACATCTATTTTTTCACATCGATACTGTGTCGTGTACCTCATCTGTTCTGTGTCCATCAATGATGTGAATAAAAATATCGAGATTCGAAATAATCACATAATTGTTAATTGTTTTTAAATAATTTCAGTAGTTTATTTTTAAATAAGATTTTTCTTCCACTGTCTGAATATGCTTCTTTGCTTGTCATTTTCAGAATGTTGGATTTTCTCCTAGCTAGATTTATGGTTTACAGATAATTTTTGGGATGAACGTACAAAAAATTATGCCATATCAAATCATTGATCAAAGTACGTAAATGTACGGTAAACGTTTAATTTGCATTTTAAACACAGCAATATATTGTCTAACATTTTAATGTCAAATTGTACCTTTTCTATAATTACCATTATCAGTCTTAGGGTTCCATACATCCAACATACAGAAACTCTTATAAAACCACTCCTAATCTGTCTGTCTTTTGATATCACAGCCAATTTTCTCCGAAACTACTAGACGGAAAGGATGAAATTTGGATATCAGTGTATAATTTGGTGGCGCGATCATGGGTTCATATTGTAAATGAACAAATTCGGATTTTTAGGGTACTTCGGAGGGAAAATTTTACAAAACTCCTCCCCATATATCCGAAATTATTGATCAACAGTAGGTATAGCAAAAGCTGGCCAGGGAAATCGCGAGTGCGGGAACACCTGAGCACAGCGGTGTTGGCGTATTTCGCTTCAGACTTTCCTCTGCATATAGAGCTCTTTGGGAACTTTATTTCTGGATCGAACCTCGTACTTTAAAAGTTATTCCAGAAAAATCGATTTCCACCTGCTTCCGGAGGGAGTGTAGACAAAAATTTGTATGTAACTTTGTTTTCATGGTGTGTATATAGAAATGTTTAATGATATTTTTTTGATAACTAGGTATTTTGATCCGTTTTTTAGTTTAATTCCAGGTTTCTTAAAAAAGTGTTCAGATATGATTGGAAATATCAAAAGATATTTGAGAAATCTGAATCACAACATATCCTTAAACTGCTCACACATTTCCGGATAACGGTTTCGTATCATACGATTATACTTATCGTGTAAATCATAGTTATAATGTAACATTTCTGTATTTTTATCTATTTTTTTTTTGTTGTAACAAAAGTCGAGGTCCCCATTGGGTAATCGAAAGGTCCGCTGCCACCTTAACATAATGAAACATAATGATAACAATTCAAGAGTGCACAATGCAGTTGCGGTGCGTTTCGTAACTATCGAACGCAACATTTAATAACAAACGTAATGCATTTATTAAGTTTTGATGCATAGCGTTTTCGCTACCAGTTATAAATTATTAGGCTCATTAAATCGAACACGTTTGAATAGTGTAAGATTAAAAGAGGTTAAACGTTTTGAATGATGAAACCTAAATTGCTATATTGTGATGTTTAGACAAGGTTAATCTTCTCTCGTTTTGTTGGTGAAGTACGGAGTTTTATATTTGGTCTTGCAAATGTTACATTTTACGGAAGAGTAAGTCGTAAACATATAACCAAAAACTTATGAGGAATTACTTTCTAATTATGAAATAAACTTTTTAACCGACTTCCAAAAAGAGGAGGTTATCAATTCGTTGCGTTTTTTTTGTATGTATGTATCTGATTTCTTCTCCTGTGGTGAACCGTTTTGAATGAATATGGTCTTGTTTAATAGAGTATATATCCGGATTAGTGAAACTTCAAATTTTGGAAAAGAATTCTATTGGTAATGTGAAGAAATTTGTGAATGAACACATGCGTGCATGGAAATCGACCCATATCCCTAACATATTGGTCGATTTTTCGAAAACTCCTTACGGATGTGTATAGTTTTTTAACGTTTAATCTATTAAGGAAGATCCCTAGGTGATCTCATATATTTTTTTTGCGACGTGCAACTGGCAGTTTTGTAGAAAATCGCCGAAAATTCCAAAATTATTATCAAAAATTTCATCGAAATGACATAACGGACATTTCCTCATAGATATTTTAATTCCAACGTAATAGTGCGGGAATTTTAGGCACTGGAAGTTTTAATTGCAAATTTGAAAATTTTCTATGTACATCTCAAGCATATAAGTAGTAAAGCTCAGTATTTTCGGCGCCTTAAATCAATGAGTACCAAGCTCTTTTTGTTTGTATACCAGGCAAATACCTATTTAAATAAAAATTTTTTCCATTTTGCGAAGACGGTGCTTTTGGTTGTCACATTTTCCTGGCCTAATAGAAAATTCAGTGACAACACATATCAAACTCTAAACTGTTATTTGGTACGTTTATACACAGGGTGTTTAGTTATAGCAAACAAAATCATAAACTAAAGTGATAGAAGGTGTTGCATTTATATGATGATTGCAATATAGAACGGAGTAGAATGAGAGTAGTCCATAGGCAGCCGTATATACAGGATGGTTGGAATATAGGGTGGAGTGGACGTTTGGTGGTATAAAAATGTTGGAAAAAATGTGAAATTAAAATTATATAGGGTGATTTAAAAACTGTTATATGATGTGGACGTAAACAAATCGTATATAGGATGGTTGAAATATATGCTGGAGTTGAATTATATTTATACAGTGTGATTAAAAAAATATTTATTTTATAACCCATAAGAAGTTGCATAAAGTGTGGAGAGGAATTAATGTTACACAGGGCGATAATATAAAATGTTAAAAATGAAATAATTTAAGGGGTAGCCCACAAGGTTTTATATACTATGGTTGAAATATAGGACGGATTTAACTCCGTAAATATGGGATGGATTCTACTCCGTCCTAGAGTTTACAGAAGGCATCTAACAAATTTATGCTTGTTCGTGGGCAGTGGTATGTACAGGATTGTTGGTACATAGGGTGGAGTGGAATAATCTATAGTTATACAGAGCTGTCAATAAAAGTTGAAAAAAGGTTACGTGGCGTGGTCCATAAGGCATAAATATAGTTTGGGCTTATTAAGTCAACGCGTACTAGTACATTTTGTTCGTAAACATTTACCTGTCAATTTAAAGGAAAATGTATCATTGTGTAATGTTGAGACGTTCGATGTTACCTGGTCCTGCCTATTAAGGTTATCATATAAAATAAAAAACAAAGAATGAAAACTACCTGAGTTCAAAAAACTAAAAAGCTGTAAATTAAACATTATAAAAAATATAACCGACTTCCACCTATAACTAAAAAGCTAAAAATAATTGTAACAAAATACAACTTCAGCAAATAAATAACACATTCAATGTTGTTAGGTACCTACCCAGGAAGTAAAAAATGTAAACATTAAAAGGTGCTCATTCTGTATAATTTTTTTCTGTACCAATCTAGTATATTTTTGAAGTCGATGCCAAGCAACAATCAAGTTTGATGAAGTAGTAGATAAGTACGCAATGAAGAATTTTAGATTTGCTTGGCATCGACTTCAAAAATATACTAGATTGGTAGGTAATTAATTTGTGCAGAATGAGCACCTTTTAATGTTTACATTTTTTACTTCCTGGGTAGGTACCTAACAACATTGAATATGTTATTTATTTGCTAGAGTTGTATTTTGTTATAATTATTTTTAGCTTTTTAGTTATAGGTGGAAGTCGGTTAGATATGTTTTAATGTTTTATAGAGGGAAAAAATGTAAACATAATAAAAAGTGAACATATTCGTTGAATAAAAAGCTGGGTGTATCTGAGTAAAAAGAATTGTTTCTTCAGTGGCAGTATTACCATATTGTAAATAAAATGTGGGGTTATCAGAAGACCAAAGGGGAAGAATCATATTGTGCTGTTGGAACATGATATGACACAAAGATTGATATTTTTGTATTTTGACATTTTTTATAATGTCCAGATTTTTGATATTTTATACATCTTTTAAAGTTTTCATATTTTGTCATTTTTTAACACTTTCCATTTTGACATTTTTTGCATTTTTAAATACAGAAATAAACAAACGATTTTTACCTCTTTATTTAATAGTAGAGATAATGGTAGGTATTTAAATTGATATTATAAATGAAAATATCATTATTTCTATTTATAAAAATTATATGATTACATAAAAATTAACCAAAAAAATCTACCTATAAAACAGTACTTACTGTTACATAGGAAGTATACCTAAGTCTTTCATCTCTTCAGGCAAAATTACCAAAAAAATTCTTTGAGTATAGATATTATTTATCCTTCAAATGTTATGTTTATCTAGAGATGACACAATTAAAATAAATTTAAGGTACTTCTGGGAAAATCCCGTAATGCAGTTTGCAATAACATATATAATCCCCTCGTAAATATTCACGAGAACGATCATCAAAAACATTGAACAGGGACCATAAATGAGGAGATAACGGAGATTACGAAAGAGGATTAACAGGAACAGCAAGTAATGGCACCTTACGCGAACAACGATTATACCATTTACCAATTTTTTGGTTAAATAGTTATGTGGAAAAAATAAGAATTAAAATAAGACTTAAAAGTCAGGAGGAATTCTATAATTAACTGATTTTGGTTCTGTTCTAATACATTGGTTCAATATTTGGCAATTTTTAATCGTTACCTTGTTTATTTATATTCTTCGCAGCGTTTTAAATTGATATTCAAAATTCAATTTGTTATTGAAACTTGTGGAAAAACTTCAAGTGACCTCCATACTACCGAATCGATCAGCAACAACAAAGATCGTTTTCAACATCTAATTAATTAAAAATACGTACACTAGGAAATAACAGTGATGTTATCGAAGACGATAATGACTGTGTAGTATCTTATTTGTACACGGTATTAATTCATTATCTTCAAGATCTAAATAGCAGGCATTATTAATTATTTTCCTATAATTAACTATCAATCGAATTACTCTTTTATGTTCGATGGTAGTCGTACGGTAGCTGAAATTGAAGATGCAGATAAGTGTTTTTTATGAATACTGAAAGGTTCTAAGAGTACATGTAAGAAGAACTGTTAAGGATATTAAACTGGAGGTATAGAAGGTTCTTTATTACTTTCGATGACTGGTAGGTCTGAATAGTGATGACGACAAGCATGGGTTGTCTTTTCAAGTGTTTGCGCTTGAATATCTAGCTTTCGGCAATAAAAGCTTTTAACATAAAAATAATATTCAGTATATAATATTTGTATACATTTTTTCGTCAGTTTATTTCATATTCATCGGTCTATACAATAATAATACCAATTATAAAACCGGACAAACATAATCAAACTTCACACTTGGGAAAATGATGAATCCAAATAACAACATGTACTCATCAACAAAGAACTTTTATATCGTTCATCTTCACTGGCTTTTGTCAATAAGTTAATCTTGTCACTAGGATTTGAATATTCCCAGGCTCTAAGAGAACTACTCTAATAACTCTCTTAAGGTATTTAAGAAATAGTTCTGTAGATTTTATCGATCTGTAATGCAAATTTAAGCTTCAGAGGCCACAGCTAGCTGTAACTTTAACTAAAAAATACATCAGCATTCTGCAGAAAAAATTAAAACGTATTCCGTATTTTTGTCATTTTTATCATATTTGATATTTTTGATATTTTTTGTATTTTTGACATATGACATTGTATGTTATCTCGACGTGTTTCTCTTTACTCATTGATTTTGATATTTTGTAGGTATTCTTCGAGATATTTGATTTTTTTCATTTGTAACATTTTAGGTTTTCTTAATATTTCTGAAACATTTGATGTTTTGACATGTTGTATATTCAGAATTATTCATTTCCGACATTTATTTACAATTAATATATTTATATCAATTCACATATTTTTATATTTTCTAGATATTTATGGGATTTATGAATCACGTATACGAGGGCTGCCTTTTATATTTCGGGATTGGACAACCCTAGTGTTGCAATCTGACAACTGACAGCTCTATCGTAAAGTTTGACATTTTTGAGGTTATAAGTACTCAGAACGAACTCAGTACGAGCGCTATGTGTTGTTTACAGTAACTTAAAGGCTTCATCTCGGCCAAAAAATGGAATTAAATCGTGAACATTTTCGTGCGATTATTTTTTAAAACTTTCGACGTGGATTAATTCAGCAAGAGTGCATGGATGAACTTAATTTAATTTTTGGCGATGAAACTCCATCACGGGCCACTGTTTATCGATGGTATGATGAATTCAATCGAGGTCGTAGTTCACTCCAAGACGAATTTGGTGAAGGTCGTCCAAAAACAGTTGTTGTTCCGGAAACCATTGATGCTGTGCGCGAACTGATATTGCAAGATCGTCATATGACCTATCGTGAGATTGAGTCAACCTTACACATTACTGGGACCAGCATACATTCAATATTGTATAAACATTTGAATGTCAAAAAAATTTGTTCGCGTTGGATCCCACACAATTTGCCAATCGTTCAAAAAAGGCTCGTGTCGATTGGTCGAAAAAAAAGCTCAGAAAAATACGGTGGCGGTGCTTCAAAACACGTTTATGACGTAGTGACAGGTGATGAAAGTAAACAGCAGTCGACTGTATTGGTGTTTCAAGATGAGCGGAATCCAACAAAAGTTGTTCGCGCACGTCACCAAATGACTTCTTTTTATTCCTGTACGTAAAAAACAAACTGAAAGGTCAACGTTTTTCTACACCTGAAGAAGCGGTTGCTGCTTCAGAATGCATGTTTTGTTGAAAAAGTGCTTCGACAATTGGTTCAAACGCATGCAAAAGTGTATAGATCTTCATGAGGAATATTTTGAAAAACAATAAAGTGATTTTCGATCATTAATATTTGTTTTTGTTCTCTAATCCCGAAATATAAAAGGCAGCCCTCGTATTCATGTACAGAAAGGAATTAACCTATAAATTCTCAACTGTGTTAACTTTGGTTACAGAGATGTAGTGACTTTCCAAAAGTAATTCCCTACGTGTCCCAGATGACATATCTACATGTTTGCAAAACAATTAAATTCGTTAAAATATTAAAAATTTTACGCCTATAACACTGTTATTTCGGTTATATTGAATTTTTGTAACAATAGACGTCCCACTACATCCAATAATTAATCAATCTATCAAAATAAAACTACTCCATCTTATACAGTAGTGATTATCCCCCATCAAACTTACCAATAAACAAATTTTACCTCTTTATATTGTTTTACAAATTTTCTGCGGGTTCACTACAAATTTTTTATTTACCCTCAATATAAACGTCTTTATTCGCACTAAAATAAATCACAATACTTTCGACTTATCCAAATTATTATCAACAACAGTGATTCATACTCAACAGATTATCGCTGCGACGCTATCTACTCAATTTCAATCCGTCAACCGCATTTATACCCTCATTGTTGTTCTCGATATTTTCTCCATATACTGGTGATATGCTAACGTATTTAAAACCTAATTCTGGAATGGATTCGCAATTCTTGACACTGACTGTTTTTTTTACAAACAGTTGTATTTTTGGAAAATAACTCTTTTTGTCGACATTGTTTATTCGATTTTTTTTTTCAGTTTATTTATTCGCAAGATTAGTTTTTATTTAAAATGATGAATTTCTCGAAGGATTCTTATTTTGGCAGCCTTATATAAAATGTTATAATAATGTAGTATAGATAAGTAGAAGACTGGATGAGGTTTTAGAAGAAAACCAATTCCCTGTGACATAAAAATTCGATTATCAATAATCAAGTACCAGTAAATTATAGAAAAAATAATCGGAATTGGATTTCAACAAGCGTTCACCTATATTTACAAAATCGTGTTCGATTTGACAGGGTAGAAGCGTGAAAATCACAAATTGATTTCTCATAAAACTGTTATTATACAATAAAACATTTTCGAATTTTGCACAATAAATAAAACCGCTGACCCAGGTTATTTTACACGGGGTGTTGACGAAAACGTATATATTACTCAATGAAACAAAGAAAATCCACAAAATGGTTTTTGTAATCCCAGCAAAGTTTATTTACTTTACCTATATGATTGCGGATAAAATTAACTCCTTTATGTGATTTTTAAAAAATGAATCGAGTCACAACAATGTTTTTATAGTCCGTTTATTATTCATATACGCACAAGGTCAATGTGAATGAGCTATAATGTCAGTGCGAAATAAATACACAGCTAATTATTTTCACCATATTAAGACAGAAAATTGTCGATATTTTCTGTTTTCTAATAAATATAACAGAAATGACATTACATAAACACGAGCGCCCATGGGATCGTAACATTCGTAGGAAACACAAAAAAATATGTTTGCCAAGTATGGGATATTGTCGTAATTTACTATAGTTATTACGTTAGTGTCTCATATATGTCTCTATGAGTGAATATTGAGGAAAAGTCATTTAAATAGAACCAAAATGAAACGCATATTACTACAACATGAACGAAATTCGATATTTTTAGGAGACATTTTCAACACTTTTGAAAAGTTTGAAACGCATTTTTAATAGAAATTGGCCTTTGTTATCAATTGATACAATGCCCTTTTTTTATTGCAATGTTTTAACTGAGTTTTGGAAAGATATATGTAAAGATGGTGTAAAAGATTATAATAATGGGCATGAAATGCTTAAGATAATTAACGTATTTAAGTTCATCAGAGTTAATACTATAATAGTCTAAATAAAGGGTCTTCCAATTTGAGGTTAATTTTTAAATTTGCCGCCACTTATATTTTTTTTACTAGAATATCATGTTATTTGACAGATGATAAGTTGGAATATTCCGGTTATTAAAAATGGAGAGATATACGATTGAGCAACGCGTGTTTATTATTAAAAATTATTTTAAATTTGGTGACAGTTGTGCAGAAGTTGGACGAAAATTTCGTACAAAAATAAAAGAGATAATTGTCCGTCAAATGTTACCATTGGAAAAATTGTTCAAAAATTTCTGGAAACTGGTTCAGTAAAAGATGAAAAAAGCAGCAGATATCATCGTAGTGGACGTTCAGAAGAAAATATAGCAGCTGTTACTGCTAGTGTTGTTGAAAAACATCAATTCGTCATCGTGCACAGCAATTGAACATTCCAAAAACCACTTTATTCTGAATTTTGCACAAAGATCTTCATTGAAAGGCTTACAAGATTCAGATAACACAGGAAATAAAGCCAACATACTTTGGTTTACGTCGTCAATTCGTTAATTGGACCAACAAAATCATCAGCGATGAAGAACATATTGATTTGGGTGGATCTGTTAGCAAGCAAAATTGTCGAATCTGGGGTGAAGCAATTCCACGAGAAATAATGGAAAGACCGATGCATCCACAAAAAGTAACTGTTTGGTGTGGTTTTCGGGCTGGTGGAGTGATTGGATTGGATTGAAGATGACAATGGAAATGCTATTACTGTGAATGATGCTCGATATCGAAAGATGATTATTAACTTTTTGTGGGATGAATTGGAGCATATTGATGTGCAGATTATGTGGTTCCAACAGGACAGTGTAACATGTTATTCAGCAGCAGAAATAATCAATCTTTTGAAACAGAAATTTGGTAATCGAATAATTGCTCGAAGAGGAAACATTAATTGGCCGTCTAGATCTTGTCTAGATTTTTTCCTATGGAGCTATTTGATAGAAAAGGTCTATGCCAACGATTTACCAACAATTATTGACTGTTTTCAAGTAATTGAACCGCAGTTATGCCAGAAAGTTATCGGAAATTTTGGCAAAAGATCAGAAGCTTGTCTTACAGCAGCAGTTTTCCATTACTAAACCGAAACAATTGTACTATCATCTGAAATAAAAGATTTAGTCATTCTCAAATAATTTGTGTATTTTATTTAAAATTTAAAAAATAACCTCATATTGGAACACCCTTTAGATATCATTAAAAGATAGATATATGCCATGGCGGGCATTTCTGTAAATATATAAACAAAGAATAAATATCCTACCATGCATTTTTTGTTATGTCTCAAAGAGATTAAGCAGCGTTTTCGATGACAGCTCCCAATTGCCTTTTCCGACACTTCGAACCGTTATTGTTATATTCAACCAATTTATACAAAACCTTGACAAATTATATATCTAAACCTTTCTCATGAATCAATCTATATATTAGTGAAAACTGCATGAGAAGGCGTTCAGTCGTTTTCGAGTTTATCGCGAACAGACAGACAGACCCTGCGAAGGACTTTGTTTTTATAATAAGAAGGTGGTCCCAGAAATGCTCGCGCGACCTTGAGTGTACTAGAAAGTACACAATCTATGAAACTTATGTTTGAAGTTTGAAGACACCGCGTTGTTTAGTATTTATTTGCCAGCAATCAATAATGAACGTTTTCAGTGAATTACTGAAAATTGGGCATCATTATGTGATACAATATTTTAATTTGAAAGGCCTCAGAACAACTAATATCTGATCCTAATCTGGATGAGTCTGCTCCTTTGTTTACAACCGTAAAATATTGGATGGAAGGGTTTAAACACGACCGTACAATCCGCCAAAGCGAGTATCGCTGTGGTCGACCAAATTAGGTGACGTCTCCAGAGATGGTGAAGAAAATCCACAAAGCGGTACTAGGTTGTCGTCGGATGAAAGTACGCGAGCGAACAGACATAATATTCGTTTCAAAAAGTGTGGTATAGATCGCATATTATCTGAAAATATGGATATGAAAAACTCTGTGCACGATGGGTGCCTCATTTGCTCACACTAGGGCGAAAACAGTGTAGTGAAGATGTTTCAATTGATAACCATGGGTGAAACACGGTCACTTCACTTCACACCCGAGACAAAAGTCCAAATAAAAATAATTTGCTCAAGTGCGAGTTGCACTCGCATACTAAGGGTTCCGTATCACCTTTAAGATTCTAATATTCCAGTTTCAGACAAGCAGGGAATAAGTGCATTTCTTATATTTGCCCTAATATCTTTTAAAGGAAGCGTTTTAAATTTATAAAAAATATACACTCATTTTCCACACAAATTTTATCTGCTTCAGGATTGGCTTGATTTTTATAAGAAAACATGTATTTAATTTTCTAATTTGGCCCCCAAAAATTAACATTAGAGTTTTATTTTACTAATAAACTTTCAGGAAAGTCTTTTATAATCTACTGTCTGAATTTTGAGGCTCTGTAGATTGGAAGATATAGGGCAAAATAGGACAAGTTTTAAATTATAAATTATTAAATCTATTATTAAAATTATTTAAAAATACAAATAAAATATATATTTCAAAATTTAAATAGTGTAGTTTCTAAAGTGGGAGTTAAGTCGATATTTAATATTTTTGTTAATATCTTTCAAACAAATGATTTAAAAATATGATATATTTGTAATTGACATAATGAGCCTTTTATCTGATATGATGCGTTTGAAAGTTGAATTTTTATTTTTCACTTAATTGTATAATTTGTCCCTAAAATTACTATGGGGGTTTTCTAATAATTTTTCTTATACATTTCAAGTGAGCACCAGTACCCGTAATTATTTTCAAAATTTTAGGTACTATGGTTTCGGAAATAAAGCGAGAAATGATAATTTTTTATATCTTTATGTTAATATCTTGTAAACAATTAATTTTAAAAATATGAAAAATATGTATTTGTATTCCTCATAATTAACCCTTTCATTTGATGTATTGCATGATGCGTTAAAAATATTTTTTTATTTTCCGTTTAATTCTATAATTTGGCCCCCAATATTAATATTAGGGATTTCTTCGTATTTTTCCTGTAAACAAAAAAAATAGGTCTTATAGTTTCGGAAATAACGGGGGAAATGAGTAATTTTTTAAATATTTTTTTTAAATACTTATTAAAAAAAATAATAAAAAAACTTATTAGTATTGGTCATAATGAGCCCTTTTGATATATTACTTGTTCCGTTAGAAACAATTATAATTTTTTATTTTCCATTTAATTTTATAATTTGCCCCCCAAAATGAATATTAGGGGTTTCTCCTTATTTTTCCAGTAAAGTTCAGGTAAGGGGCTATATGTCTATTTTTTTTTCAAAATTTGACAGCTTATGGTTTCGAAGATAAGGGGGGGGAATGGGTAATTTTTTGTTATATTTTTGCTAATATATTTTAATTAATTTATTTTAAAAATATGGAAAAAATATATTTGTTTTCTTCATAATTAGCCCTTTTATTTGATATGTAACATGATGGGTTAGAAACAATTTTAATTTTATATTTTACATTTAATTCTGTAATTTGCACCCCAAAATTAAGGTTTCTTCTTATTTTTCCACTAAACTTCAGGTCAGACCCTATACCTCTAATTTTTTTCAAAACTTTACGTTTTATAGTTTCGTAGATAAGGGGGAAGGAATGGGTAAATTTTCTTATATTCTCTTTAATATCGTTTCAATTTTTTTTTTTAATTTGAAAAAAAATTGTGTTCCTCAGGGACCTTTCATTTGATATATTACATGATGCGTTTGAAAAAATTTTTATTTTTAAATTTTCATTTAATTCTAGAATTTGCCCCCAAAATTAATATTAATGGTTTCTCCTTATTTTTCCTGTAAAGTTCGCGTAACGATCTATATTTTCTATTTTTTTCAGTAGTTTCAGAGATCAGAGGGGGAACGATCGCTTTTTTTAGTTTTTCCCAGAAGTACCCCTAAAATCAAAATTTCTTCATTTACGATATGTACTCCTGATGGAGTCACCAAACTATACATTGATGCCAAATTTCAACTTCTTCCGTCCAGTAGTTTAGGAGAAAATTGCTGTGATGTGACAGACACAGAAACCCGGAGTGATATTATAAGAGTATCCGCATATAGTATATACGAAACCCTAAAAATGGACGAAAAAGAGAACCAGCTACAAAGAGGCAAAGTCATGGCGTCGGTTTTTTGGGATACGCAATCATTGGGTATCTTGAAAAAGAAAAAACTGTCAACGACGAATATAATGCCAACTTACTGCAACGTTTAAGCGAAGAAATCAAACAAAAACGGCCGCATTTGACTAAGAAAAAAGTGTTGTTTCATCAGCACAATGCACAAACTACAAATCTGTTATTGCAGTGGCAAAAATTAATGAAAAGTTTGAATTGCTACCTCACGCACCCTATTTTCTAAAATTAGGCCCTTCCGATTGTTTTTTTGTTCCCGAACTTGAAAAAAATTGCTTAGTGTTTCCAACGATGTGATGAGCAAGGGAGTTTACTTATTGAACATTGCGGGGACAAGTGTATAGAACTGAAAAGAGATTATGCTAAAAAATAAATAATATTTTTTTCCCAAATTTTTCTGTTTCCTTTGTTGACTCGGGTACTCCTGGACCATCCTCGTATGTACATATAGTGATGTCAGTTGATCTTCACTACCGCTAAAATCAAAATCGTTGGTGTGTTTCCTTGATATTTATTTGTTTCCTTTCATTTCAAACTAAACGACAGCGAGATTATCGACCAGCGATAAGGAAGATGCACACCCCCAAGCGAAATTAATGTCCGATCCGTTACCGACTTGTTCGTGGTGAATTTTCCTTCGTGCACTATTTCTTTGTGCAGCAAAAAAAAACAGTTTCGCAATTTATGAACTAATGATGTGCTGAACGGATGGGTCGTGGTTAATTATGAGATTAACAATTTCAGGCAACAAATGGCCTATCATGATGTTTTTACGCATCAAGTTACAATGACGGCCTACTAAAAGTAACCTCCAGGCAATTATTAAAGAACATTAAAAAATATAAAATGATGAAATGTCTGAGTTGGAGTGGAAATTGGTAAATACATGGGGGAAATACTAGTATTTTGGGAATACTGCTTGCTTGTTTAACCCTACACTTAGATCATGAACATAAAATTGTGGTAATGCTGGAAAGAGAGGGCAATAGAGACAGTAAGAGGCTATTTCACTTAGTGGGTGGAAGCAGCCAATGAACAACATGCTCATCGTATTTCATTGGACGCAGCTTCCAACCGAGTGAAATAGCCTCTTGTCCTCTCTGTTGCCCTCTCGCTCTTTAGTCTCACCACGACATTTGTGCATGACAGGCTATATCTAGAAGGTACATGATCTAAGACCCTACAAGAGGCGCGCCCGGTCTCACAGACCGACACATTATTCATTTTTACTTATTTCGCGGGTATGTGGCAACATTGTCTGTGTCCGCAGAGTAGCTGCCTTATTCAGTGCATTTCATCTCATTATACATTGGAAAGTTCATTGGGAGTGTACGTATTGAGTTTTATTAATATTTTTGGTGTGAGGGACGGCGACGCCTTAGAGAGTATCAGTTTTTTCTTCGTTTATAGTTTTTTGTGAGGATTTCGTTGGCGTTGTTTTTAATAAAAAAAAATGTTTAGGAATCTTAGCAAGTTATGAGGCAGAGCAATCTCGATTTCTCCGTCTAATGGAGGAAGAAGAGTTATATGAAATGGAATATGACGACGAGTGGGAATCAGAAGAAGAGGATTTTTTAGAAGAAACAGGAGCTGAGAGCGAATCCGAACAAGAAATTTCTGATATTGAAGATTTGGTAGTTACAAGGAACGGGTAACGAAATGGAAATGGAGATTTCGGATCATGAAGATTGAGAAGAAGTTTCTGGAAAGAGACCTATGTTCATTGGAGAAAATAAGAGATCACAATGGTCGAATGAAGTACCCAAGAGATCTATTAGAATTAGAGCAGAAAACAAAGTAGTTCGTCTTCCGATTTCGAAATTAGTGTAATCAAGACCAAAGATGTCATTGATAAGCTTTATAAACGTGGCATTTATAAACTGAATTGCAAGGATTGTGGAAGCTTCTTATGTGGGTAGAACATATAGGGCTCTTGAGGTTCGCATAAAAGAACACATAAAATATCCAAACAAATCAGCATTTGGACACCATTTGAGCATTTAATAAAGACACTTTTAGTCCACAGTCTAACTCCATTGTCAAATACCCAGTTGTAAATAAAAATTTTACCAGACTTGAATTTTTGGAAGATATTGCTATAGATAACGAAATAAAATATAGCTTCAACCTGTAAGTAGTTTTAGTTATATTAAGATGATTTTTATATGTGACTTGTTAGGGTTCCGTATATACAATATACGGACACCCTTATAATATCACTCAGGATTTCTGCCTCTGCCACATCACAGCAATTTTCTCCTAAACTACTGGACAATCAAAGAGGTTGCAAAAATTGGTATGAAGGTATAATTTGGTGATTTTAGGGGTACTTCTGGGGGAAAAACTAAAAAATCGACCGTTCCCCCCCTGATCTCCGAAACTACTGTGCCTAATCAATTTTGAAAACAACGATCGGCGATATATAGAACCTTGTTTTCCACTCGACTGCGGTTTTTTTACTTATACAGAAAAAATAAGGAGAAACAGTTACTTATAAATTTGTGGGGGCAAATTACACAATTAAATCAAAATTTAAAAATCTCAATGGTGTCACCAGGTCAATTTAAAACGCATCATGTAATACATCAAATGAGCTCAGGCCCGTCTCATTCTGAGGTACACAAATATATTTTTTTCATATTAAAAAAAAATACTTTAAAGATATTAACGAAAATATAACAATCGAATTTACCCATTCCCCCCTTATCTCCGAAGCTGTAAAACTGGGCGTAAAGTTTTGAAAAAAAAATAGTAAGGTATAGAGTCTGACCTGAAGTTTACTGTATGCCAAAACTAAGGCGAAATCTCTACTTTTAAGTTTTTGGCACAATTACAGAATTAAATGGAAAATATAAAATTAAAATTGTTCCCTTTTAACTGGTTTGTGCATCATGTTATATAACCAAATTTCAATTTTGAATAAAGTTGTTGAAGTAGAGGCTCATTATGACGAAAACAAAGCCTCTATTCTCATTTTTCATATTTTTAAATGTCTTGAAATAATCTGAAAAGATATTAGCAAACATACAAAAAATGGGCGAGCGTATCGCCGAAATCCAAGGAGTGGGGGAAGCACGGTTGTAAAATTTGAAAAAAATATAGGTATAGGCAGGCCTCACCTGTAACTTTACTGGAAAAATATTTTTATTGCTTTTGTCAGAAACTAATATTCATTTTGGGGGCAAACTTTTTATAGACTTATTATAGAGTGTTTGTTTCAAATAAAAAATGCCTTAACTTGTTTCTAACGTCTCATGTAATATATCAAATCACAGGGCTCATTATGATATAATAAAACGAATACAAATCGCTCTGTATATATTTTTTAGCGATTTTTTTAAAATAACCATATCAGAGTGACAGTTAAAATATCGATTAAAAAAAATATTTCAGCAGTTCCTCTCAAAATTACCCATTCCCCCTACGCGCACACATTATTCCCCAAACTATAAGACCTAATTTTTTTCATTTACAGGAAAAATACGAAGAAATCTTTAATATTAATAAAGGGGCCAAATTATAGAAATAAACGGAAAATAAAAAATATTTTTTTAACGTGTCATGCAATATATCAAATGAACGGGCTCATTATGGGGAATACAAATATTTATTTTTCATATTTTTAAAACTAATTGCTTACAAGATATTATCATAAAGATATAAAAAATTCTCATTTCTCGCTTTATTTCCGAAACCATACTACCTAAAATTTTGAAAATAATTAGGGGTACTGGGGCTCACTTGAAATTTATAGGAAAAACTATTAGAAAACCTCCATGGTAATTTTAGGACAGTATTTTTTGATTTTCCGTATACTAAAATCCTATCGAATGGAAATCCTGGGCTTATAAAAATTCAATTTTCAAACGAATTCACCTGTAATGATCAAATAAAAGGCTCATTATGTGAGATTACAAAGTTATCATATTTTTAAATCATTTTTTAAAAAGATAAAAAAAAACAATTTTGACTCAATTCCCATTATTAAAGAAACTACACTAGTTTGGAAACGGTAGCAAAATATCACTACATTTTATTTGTATCGTTCTTAATTGTGAATAGCACAGGTATTTAATAATTTATAATTTAAAATCTTGACCTATTGATGGTCTACATGGCCCTTTTTGAAATCTTTTCCAATCTATAGAGCCTCAAAATTCATACAGTAGATTGAATAAAAGGCTTCCCTGAAATCGGTTTATTCAGTAAATCATAAAACTCTAATGTTAATTTTTGGGGGCGAAATTAGAATTTTAACTAAACTCACTATAGCGAACCTGTGAAGAGTTTGGTAGGAAACCGTTAGTATTGCGAGTCCAACTCGCCCTTGACCTTTATTGTTTGTAGAGGCTCTGATGATGACTGTTAGTAGTCGAAAGCTTAGTGCTTAGCGAATTAAAATTTTTTGAAAAATTGCACGATTCATATAATTTCCCACAACCACTTGGAAAATCAAATAGACGCCGACCCCTAAAAAGCAATAATTTTTATGGTTGCAATAACCGAGAAGAAATCAATTAAACTTTACCTGCAAGAAATGTCAACTCAATTGATTACCCGAAGGTTCATAGTTCCTACCCACTGAGAGACTAATTAAACGATCTAACATTCCTAGCTAAAGAAGCTGTGCAGTCTATCTTAATAATGAGAAGAATAATAACGACTTTATTAACGATATTTTAGCATTTCCTAGACGCATACACACCAATTCACTTAGCAACAATCTAATTTACTAACGACATTGGAAGGCACAGTAGGATGTTATAAGGTACTAGACAGTCACAACACACACAACCATGTAGAGAAATATCACGCCAAAGATACAATCGACTGTTAAATAGCGTTCCATAAATTTCGATACAAATAGATAAAATGATACGCTCCCTTGAGGAATGCGCGTGTTGAATTTATGTGAAATTAAATCCCACAGATTGGTCTGTATAAAACGTGATTTAATAATTACGGTAAACGTTGAACACACATAAAGCGGTCGTAAAATACTAGTTTTTGTTACATTTAATGAATGTGAAATGTGATATATATAATTTTTTTATTAAATCATGTACAGGGAAATGTTTTTGGTTTCCGCAACAAGTTATTTGCAAACGTTTCCTACAAGGGCAACAAAATTATTTAGATTTACAATTTACTGTTCCTAAATCAATTTTAAAAGTACGAGGGCTGCCTTTTATATTTCGGGTTTGGACAATCCTAGTGTTGCAATCTGACAACTGACAGTTCTATCGTAAGGTTTGACATTTTTGAGGTTATACGTACTCAGAACGTTTTGACATACGAGCGCTATGTGTTGTTTACAGTAACTTAAATGATTCATCTCGGCCAAAAAATGGAATTAAATCCTGAACATTTTCGTGCGATTATTTTTTAAAAGTCAGCAAGAGTGCATGGATGGATTTTTGGCGATGAAACTCTATCAAGGACCACTGTTTATCGATGGTATGGTGAATTCAAGCGAGGTCGTAGTTCACTCCAAGACGAATTTCGTGAAGGTCCTCCAAAACAGTTGTTGTTCTGGAAACCATTGATGCTGTGCGTAAACTAATATTGCAAGATCGTCACGTGACCTATCGTGAGATTGAGTCAACCTTACACATTAGTGGGACCAGCATACATTCAATATTGTATAAACATTTGAATGTCAAAAAAATTTGTTCGCGTTGGATCCCACACAATTTGTCAAATAATACGATCGTGGTGCTTCAAAACACGTTTATGACATAGTGACAGGTGATGAATCGTGGATTTACGCGTATGAGCCCGAAAGTAAGCAGCAGTCGACTGTATAGGTGTTTCAAGATGAGCCGAATCCCACAAAAGTTGTTCGCGCACGACGCACTTCCAAGCAAATGATCGCCTGTTTTTTCGGAAAACTGGACATGTCGCAACCGTACCACTAGAACAACGCAGAACAGTCAATTCTGAGTGGTACACAACCATTTGTTTGCCAGTTGTCTTCCAAGAAATGAGGAAAACCAACCCCCGAAGACGGATCACTCTTCACCACGGCAATGCGAGCTCCCAAACATCGGCTCAAACAACTGCATTTTTGACCACTCAAAACATCGATTTGATGAGTCATCCGCCGTATAGTCGTGACTTGTCACCAAATGACTTCTTTTTATTTCCGTACGTAAAAAACAAACCGAGAGGTAAACGTTTTTCGACACCTGAAGAAGCGGTTGCTGCGTTCAGAATGCATATTTTGGAGATACCTCATTCAGAGTGGATAAAGTGCTTCGACAATTGGTTCAAACGCATGCAAAAGTGTATAGATCTTAATGGGGAATATTTTGAAAAACAATAAAGCGATTTTCGATGATTAATATTTGTTTTTGTTCTCTAATCCCGGCAGCCTTCGTATTATCAGTATTTAAGTACGTAACCTTACCTATTAATTTAATTCATTTGTGCGAGTACGAAGTTTGAGCCTCTCCAGGCAAGAGAGAAATGAGGGGGGATCGACTCACAACACCTCACAAAGAAAATTCAGCTGACTACAGCTGATACCTCTTCTGTAAGGATTTCTTGTCAGTCTAATGGAGGTGCCAACCGCACACGTCTAACTCAGAATGAGGCATGATCTAGAATGGACAGTCATGAAGATTATTTTTCTCTATAAGTTTTTTTAATTTCATTCATTTAAAATGCTGTTACAACGCTCCAAAGTATACCGGGTTCGTCAATGCTCATAAGAATCCGGTCAAAACTAAATGTTCAACTTATTTTTGATTTTTTTTATTGTAAATATATTCATACAAATTTTTTGTTAAATTCGTAAAACTTTACTTATTTATTCCTAAATTAAAATTAAAATTTTTGAACAAAAATTATTGTCTTGAATCAAATACTAAAGGTGTTAAACCAACTAAAATATACTTTTAACTGAAAAAAAAACATTTGTTTATAGAACTTTTTTTGATTGATTCGTGGACACTATAAATATCTAAAATAATTTTGGTTGATTTAAAACTTGCTAATTAAACGAGTTGATTTGAAAGATATATATTTTTATACTCACATTTTTATTGATATAAATTTTTATATTGCGTTCTTTGTATACCAATCAAAATTTAAAGTTTTTGAACAAAAATTATTGTCTTGAATCGAATACTAAAGTTGTTAAACCAACTAAAATACACTTTTAACTGAAAAAAACCATTTATTTATAGAACTTTTTTTGATTGATTCATGGCACTATAAATCTATCTAAAATAATTTCCGTTGATTTATAACTTGCTAATTAAACGAGTTGATTTGAAAATATATATTTTTATACTCACCTTTTCTTTTATATATTTTTTTGTTGTTTAACATATTTGTATCAATCAATCAATCAATCAAAAGTTTAAAAAGTCTGATAGGCGCGACCACGACTTATTTTTTACAGATTTAATGAATAAATGTCTTTCGGTAAACAATATTTTTTAACAAGCAATGTATGGTCCTTCATTATTCATTTTTCTCTTTTTAATGTGTAATGTATGGTTTTTTATTACTGATTTTTTACTTTTTGTATGTAGTACCAATATTTTTCATCAAAATTTTGTTTATATTGGTAAACCTGCCACTGAAAACTATCATAATAAATGATTGAGTAGTCCTTTAAATAATTAATTCTTTTAATACATGTGCAAAATCTAGCAAGTAGAATATCTTTATCTAACATTTTATTTTCTCGATACTAATTATTTTGTAATTGTTGTTGCAGGTGAGTAATGAATGAATTTCGGGCAGTGCAGTACGGTAAGTGTCCATAGGTTTAGGCCTTTGGAGAAAATGACTAGGTATAGACACTGGCAGTTGTCGAAAGTGATATATTTTAAACAAATTTCATCGCTAAGTAAAAAAAAAATGTAAAAATAACAATTTTTAAACATTATAACATAACACAAATCATGAAAATTCGAGTATTTTAACCGACTTCAAAAAGAAAGGGGTTCTCAATTGGTCTGCATCGATTTTTTATGCTTGTTCAGCGATTACTCGCAAACGGCTCAAGGAATTTCGACCATTTGTGCTAAATCCTGTTCCGAGGGATCGCGAAGTGGTCCCATATTTTTTTCATTAATATAGCTTGTACCGTTTCTAAGAAAATGAGACATAACTTTTTTACAGATTTTTTTAATCACTATGCTTTGGTGGAGTCGCCGGTGATAAAAATATGAAAATTTGTCAATTCGGAACATGGGACAAATTGGAAAAAAATTGGATAAGTCCCGAGATATCCCAAAGTGATCCCATATTTTTTTCAATAACATAGCTTGTACCGTTTCTTAGAAACTCGGGGAAAACTTTGGTGGAGTCGCTGGATTAAAAATATGGAAAAATTTCTCTTCCGAACAGACCACTTCAGAAAAACACTATTTAGTTGTTATAGCAAAAAATTATTTCATGCTTTTTAGTTAATTTTTCTTTGAAGCCATTTTTAATGTATTTATAAATTTTATCATAAGCTTCGGGTCAAATATGGGAAAACCTTCAGTCGTAAGTATATGTCAAGTCATGTTCCCTTTATTTCAAATCAAATGGGTTTTGATTGAAAATGGCATTAATCAATGATAATAAATTTGCTTCTTATATTTCTATACAGAGAAACAGTAAAATGGTCATTAAAATATTAACACAATATTGTTTATTTGTATATTGACCTATATGTATGTTATTTATCTTGACTCATTTCAGGAAGAGGGTGCTGGACTACCGCTTCCAGCAGTTTGAGTTCAAAGCAGGCAGTAATTAGTAGAAAATAAAAAAATCAATTTTCTTTTTGCGTCACCAAACACTCACAACGGCAAAATCGCATAATATACCGTAGTATTACGTTATGATTACTTCTTGTACGTAAAAACGAAATCAAGGCATGATTAGTCACCGTTTAATTCATTCTTATGAACGTAGTTAATGTAACGAACGATTTATTCAATGACTCTTTACCGTATTATTTATACCTCGCCTGTTGTTATTAAACTTTTAACATGTTTTATTAATTATTTAGAAACGAGACAGGAAAGAAAAATCACGCAACATAATTTAAAATTTGACGTTTCAATCGTTCACATACTTTTTCATTGATCTATATATTTCTTCCAATGACAACTTAATTATTTATTCAAAACATTAAACTTCTAGTAATTTGTCACTAATAGAACTAAACAATATTTGACAGTTCCATACAAAATTATTTTTAATATTATTATCTCTTTTACACCAGTTAAATTACAAATTCATCAACTGGTACTGACTAAGAATTTCAGTTCCTACTTTGGCGTCATTTTTAAGACACACATAGCAATTAAAATAAAAATGACATGGTTATAGGGTCAATATCGAATTGGAGGTCTCAATCTGCCTACTACTCAAATCTGAGTCGACTGCAATTTTAAAAGGTTCTCACTTCAAGCTTTAAACTGAAAACCAAACTGAAATTGAAAAGTACCAACAAGTTATAATGAAAAGAAAGTATCTAGGTATTTTAGTTACTAAAAGCTCTATTGACAATTTGATCCTGACAGTTGTTTAGAATCTTTCTATTTGATCTAAGGAACGTTATAGATATTATTCCAAAGTGGTGTGAAAATGTGTTCAAATCAGTTAGCAACAAATAAAGTCGAGTTAGTAGAAAGCATCAATCTAACTACTACAACAAAGTACACTAGAACGTCGAATTTGATCCTGACTGTTTTTTAGAATCTTTCTATTTGGTCTAAGGAACGTCATAGCCATTGTTGAAAAGTGATGCGAAATTGTGTTAGCAACAAATAAAGCCGAGACAGTAAATAGCATCAATCTAACTACTATAACAAAGGACACTAGGACGTCGAATTTGATCATGACAGTTGTTTAGAATTTTTCTATTTGATCTAAGGAACGTTATAGACATTAATGAAAAGTGATGTGAAATTGTTTTCAAATCAGTTAGCAACAAATAAAGCCGAGTCAGTAAAAGCATCAATCTAACTACTAGGACAAAGTACACTAGGACGTCGCATTTGATCCTGACTGTTTTTTAGAATCTTTCTATTTGGTCTAAGGAACGTTATAGCCATCGTTGAAAAGTATTTCGTAAATGTTTTCAAATCAATTAGCAACAAATAAAGCCGATTCAGTAAAAGCATCAATCTAACTACTAGGGCAAAGTACAGTAGGACGTCGAATTTGATCCTGACTGTTCTTTAGACTCTTTCTATTTGATCTACATTATTAAAAAGCGGTGCGAAATTGTGTTCAAATCAGTTAGCAACAAATAAAGCGGAGACAGTAAAAAGTATCAATCTATCTAATACAACAAAGTACAGTATGACGTCGAATTTGATCCTGACAGTTGTTTAGAATCTTTCTATTTGATCTAGGGAACGTTATAGAAGTTATTGAATAGTGGTGAGAACATGTGTTCAAATCAGTTAGCAACAAATAAAGCCGAAACAGTAAATAGCATAAATCTAACTATTAAAACAAAATACACTAGGATGTCGAATTTGATCCTGACAGTTGTTTAGAATCATTTTATTTGAACTAAAGATCCAATTTTTGTTGGTAGCTTTTTTCTGGAAAGAACTTAGAGAACACGTTACTACCCAAATTTTTATTGAAGGAATTAGAGACACAGAAATCCAGTAAAACCAGCAATTCAGTCCATGCATTGAATATTCCTAGACCAAAGGTAAGAGCACCGTATTTAGACTACCTGATATAACTTCTTGATTCAATATACACTTACCAGATACATGACGCTTTTGACGAGTTCTGTTCAATATCCACGTTAGAGAAAAACGGGTGCTATAAAATTACAGCTGTTTTTCTCTACACCAGTAAACAACTATGAGTTCCATGAAACAATTACTAACCATAAATAGAGCTGTTGACACTTTGGTTGGTATGGTTGTAAATCTCTCATAACAACTGGAATATAATTTGAAAATAGCTTTTGGATCTAATCTAACCCGAAGGATCGATGGTAAAACAGTAACATCAGACATTGCCGAGTGTAGGAACAACACGAGAACATTTCCATCAGTCAACTTAGAGAAAGTAGATTGGTCTACAGAGCGAAGCAAATCAGTTGACAGTCGAAAATATCGAGTCGACTCTTCGAAAGGAGAAGGGAGGAGAATCCACACTTCTATCAATACTATAATCTTGAAATCGTTGTGGGGCCAGTGAGATCTTTTAGTAGAGAGGAGAAACAATCTCAGCTGGGTGTGTCAACGAAAATCAGCAGTGAAGTTCTCAATGGGGTTTCTAGAGCTTGTCGTGACGCAAACAATTTTTTTGACCAGATACAACAGCAATACTACTGGGTGAACGATAACCAAGATGTCAGAGCTGATGCTTTGAAACAATTGCTATAAACATAGTTGGAACGTTCACTTAATGGGGTAGTCAATAAATTCTTGTCGCTACTGAGTACTTCAGAAAGTGGCTCGAAGCGTTTGCCACTTTCAGTCACTCTTAGACGGGGTGTTAGAAATAGTCAACAGTACTCTTCAGCAACCAATCCAATACTTTTGACAAAATCTAAAGTTGTTTACAAAAATCAACGTTGTTGAGTTAAGAGCATTGTTTCTCGTAGTAAATCGAAATTTTGTACTGTTTGGGAAGATAATTACGATTGGCACACATGACAGTTTTCATTGGGAAATTAAATATAGACCAAATACAGCAGAGCATGACAATCCATCAAGTGGCAAGAGTGTATATGCTAGCTTTCAGCGGTCAGGTGAGGAAACAAATTCTACCAACAGAGTAAAACCAATTCGTTGAAACTTACACCTCCAGAGACGGTTCCTCAGAGATCATTAACAAGGTCATCTGCTTGGGTCGATTTGCTCTATTTCCAAGTGATAGTCAGTACAATCGAGTAATGCATAGAAGTTATGCTTATGTTCCACCAAGTATCGTTTACAAATATTAGATATAAACAGGGTGTCTAGGTATTTTGTTAAGTTAGATATTGAATAAATTGAATTATGGTTTTGTAAATTGAAGTAGCTAGAGCTCAAATCCTGCCAAAAATTGTAGTTTCTTTACATTAGTTAAATAATTATTTTAGATGTATGCAAATACTAACCATGTGTGTCAAAAAACATCAAATACGGTTATGGTTAATACTGAATTTGTTAATTTTGAATACTTTATAATCTAGCAAGTGTTTTCCAATTTGCACTAACTTTGGTGTGACGCCGTTAAAATCAACTATACCAACAAAGTGTGAATCAAGCAAACGATTTTCACCTATTGTGTTTTTTTCCCGCAATTTGTATACCAATCACATACCGCGTACGTTAGATAACAATTAAATATAGGTCACGGGTACCGAAGTAAGAAACGGCAGAGGTTAATTACTGCAACGAGTGTTGCGTAACGTCTGCTAAAACAATTGATAAGGTGATAATTAAAACTAGCTTGCTGAAGACCTCGTACTATGCCGTAGTTGTGTTTCGCATAAGTCACAAATGTTTAATTGCTTTATTATGTTGTCTTTTGAGAACATTTTATTCACATGCACAAAGTTTTCTTGTCGTCTAATTGTCGCAAAGTCATTGAAAAGGTATTAATTATTTAAATACATATTTTTTAGTGTCGTTTGACCTCTTGTTACTTAAATTTGGGTAAGCGATATCAAAATCATTTCGTTAAATTTAATGTTGAACATTTTTTTAATAATATTTCGAAAGTGGATAAAAAAGGAATATGCACAGGAAAATAATAAAACTTTGAAAACAATGAACAAAAATACAAGAATAAGTGCTTATAGTCAAATATCTGCACTCAGGAATGGTCGTTCATTCTTAGCATATGAATACAATGACCAAAGTCAAGAAGGACCTGCTCTTTTGCGTGAAAACGCTTTTACTAGAACTAATGAAATGAAGAATAACGAGCAACCAAAATATATGATATGAAAAAAAAATCGTCGGCTAGTCGCTAATTATAATCTGGAACTGAAACACTTTTATTGTGTCTATGTTGTTTACAAAAACATTTTATGGGTTCTTGAAAATAACACCACAATTGCCTGGAAACACTGTATATTTCAAATACCCCAAACGTTTAAGCGTCTAAATTAAACCCCATTTTCAATGTTCATATAAAATTAACACATGAATAAATTAATAATTTACATTTAAAAAAGAATCGACTTCAACTGGCTTAAAATAAAAACCGTTTAGAGACCGTGGACAATATGACATATTATTTTTTTATCTGATTTAATAGGTACAATTCTATTTATTATTGTTTTCTTTCTCTCTCTTTTTCTCCCTCTCTCTCTAATTTGATTTTTTTCTATATTCTCCACATATTTTTCTTAACATTTTCATTTGTTTTATTATTTGGACCACTTTTTATAAGTGTAACTCTAATTCACCTTATATTGCCACTACCCTGTATATCAATCAGTGTATGGGTCACCGAATACAAATTATTTGTCTATTATTTTCTGAACCACCCTGTACAACTATAATTCAACTTCACCCGATGTTGCAACCGCCCTGTATAAGTATTACATTCCTCTTAGACCCATTGACTCAGTTCGGTTTTACTGTTGTTTAAATCCCCGTATACCCAAGATTTTATTAGCCCGTATGTCTAATATAAGCAACTACGTAGTTCCTCCAAAACTATTTTTAACAACCTGTATAACTATAATTCAACTCCGACTTTATATTTCAAGCATCCTCGTACGTAAAGAACTCTTAACAATTTTGAAACCCTTCCGCCCTAGATATCAAATATCATTAAGTGCTTACAGAATTTCAGAAAATTTTCTGATCCATCCTGTATAGTTAGTTTTACTTCGATGTGGTATTTCAACTAGGTACCTTTTACGCACCACTTATGTCCCCTAATTTCAACATTTTTGAACGACCCGTTAACTTTAATTCTATTCCACCTAATTTCAACCATTCAAAATACAATATACCACCCAATATCATTTATTCTGAATCATGAACCCACTGTGTACAACACTGTTTCTAACACTTATTTGTTCCATTGATGCAACAACACACAGTTCACAACTACCACCGTATCCCGTGGGGCTGGTCCCCATGGGTTCACCTCTGGCGGATAGGGGACGCTCTCCAGCAATGGGGAGTACTGAGGACTTCCTCAGGGCGGACCAAAATTTTCAGATAGGGGAAGGAACCCCGAAAATCGAAACCATTCATGGATATGGGTGATAAGCTCGTCTAACTTAAAACCTTCCAGGTGTTGGTACCTCTGCAGATATGTAGATAATACTTTTGTCACCGGTTTTAGCCTCATGGCCGGGCAGAGATTCATTGGGGGGAGATTTCTTCCTACATGGTGACAAGAAGAATAAGAACCTCAATGGTATACATTCTAATATACAATTTACAATGGAAATTCAGCCAAGTCCTCAAAAGGCGGATTCAGTTCTCTCCCAAAGGGTTTCTTGATGTCCTCATAACAAAAAGCAACAATGACAGATTCTCACATACCGTACTATAGAAAACCAACCCATACCAATCGATACTTAAATGCCCAATCACACGCGGCCACCACCCTGCCCAATTGACTTCTGTAATGAAATCTTTGACTCTTAGATCTATTCGTTTAACAGAATATTGAGCAATAGAGGTCCCAAAACGAACTTCAATAAGCAACAAATCCTTCGACAAAACGGTTATCATCCGGACCACATTGCGCGTATAATTCATCAAGTCTCAGTAGCAAACGCCACCGAATCGCACCAGTAGCCCCATCAAGTAAGGCACCAGACCACAACGCAACTACCTCAAAAAGCCCGGTACTTGCCATACATCGAGGAGGTCAACAACAAGACAAAATAGCAGCGAGATGTATTACCCAAAGACCAAATAACAGACTATCTTCAACACCACTCAAACTATAGGCAACTTAACCGGTAACCGAGGACCAAAGCAAAAACCACAAAGTACCTAAGAGGATCGAGGAGTCCCATGCAGATATCTTGCGAAATCTCATGTCCCACCGCGATTGTCCCGACGAACAGCTACAGGGAGTACGTTACCAAGGCAGACGCGTTAACCATGGAGCGCTATATGTAACACTCTCTGTCAGTTCAAGAATAAGCTCCGCCACTGTACAAGCTCTCGCGCAAATCGAGATTATTCCAAACAGGGCACTCTATCAGTACTTCAAGGACAGTAGGTAGTATCATACCTGCTCAATTCTCTTAGATAACTCTATCGACGGCAACCAGATCCAATACTACAAAATCTTACGGGTATACAAACATCAACGTTGTTGAGATCCAGGCCAAGAGCCATTGTTTCTCGTAGTAAATCGTGGGGACATTTTGTACTGTTCGCGAAGGAGTTACGCTTCAAATGGCACTTTGGCACACATGACAGTTTTCATTGGGCAATTGAATACTAGACCAAAGTTGTTGTACAGCGGAGCATGACAATGCCTCGGCTTGTCCATCAAGTGCTTACTCTGCAAGAGTGTAGATGCTAGTCAGCGGTCACGTTGCGGGTGAGGAAACAAATTCTACCAACAGAGTGAAACCAAGCCCGTAGATATTGAACAAATTGCGAAGCAGCCCAAGACCTACTGGTACAGCGGGTGCGGGAATTGGTAAATTGAAGTAGCCATAAGAGCTACAAATCCTGTCCATAAATTGTACGTTTCTTGACATTAGTTAAATAATTATTTTGGGTATGTTCCAACAACTCCCAAATACCCTAACCATTTGTGTCAGAGAAACATCAAATATTGTTATGGTTAATAGCTCGAATTTGTTAATTCTTGGAATACCTGGCGGAGGATTATAATCTAGCAAATGTTTTCCAATTTGCACTAACTTTGGTGATGCACGCACAGTTTTAAATTTACAACTTCGTTAAAGATCAACCTAATCAACAACAAAGTGTGAATTAAGCATACGATTTTCAATCTATTGTGTTTTTTTCCCACAATTTGTATACCAATCACATACCGCGTACATTAGATAACAATTAAATATAGGTCACGGGTACCAAAGTAAGAAACGGCAGAGGTTAATTACTGCAACGAGTGTTGCGTAACGTCTGCTAAAACAATTGATAAAGGTGATAATTAAAACTAGCTTGTCTTCGAATACCTCGTCAGGTATGCCGTCGTTGTGTTTCGCATAATGTCACAAATGTTTAATTGCTTTATTATGTTGTCTTTTGAGAACATTTTATTCACATGCACAAAGTTTTCTTGCGTCAAAGAGGTAATGACAATTTGTCAAATGATGGGTAGAGCGATATCAAAGCCGCCCATCATTTCGTTAAATTTAATGTTGAACATTTTTTTAATTATATTTCGAAAGTGGATAAAAAATGTAAGAATATGCACAGGAAAATATTAAAACTTTGAAAATAATGAACAAAAATACAAGAATAAGTGCTTATGGTCAAATATCTGCACTCAGGAATGGTTGTTGACGAATTGACCAAGTCCAGCGTATAAAATGATGCATACAATGCCACCATGAAGTCAAGAACTGCCCCGAATCATTGACCGCTGCCACTTTTGCAAGAAAACGCTCCTACGTAGAACGAATGATAATTGAATGAATGAGCGATGGGCGCGTGCAACCAAAATAAGGCTCCCGGTATGGCATATGAAAAACAAAAATGCGTCGGCATAGTCGCTAATTATAATCTGGAACTGAAACACTGTTTATACACATGTCTATGAGACCTGTTTAGGGGGTTTTCCCGAGTAAGTGGAAAAAGCATGTTTACCTGGGTTCTTGAAAGATAACCTCCAGACCACATCATATCGCCTGGAAACACTGTATATTCTGCAAATACTCCAAACGTTTCAGCAGATAGGTCTAAATTAAACCCCATTTTCAATTGTTCAGATAAAATCAACACATCGAATGACATTACCATAATTTACATATCTAAAGAGAAGAAGATGGACTTCAACTGTCTTAAAGATAAAGAACCGTTTAGAGACCGTATACAAGGCTCTTGCCAGGATGACATATATTGCGCAGAATTTTTTTCAAGGACCGCATCTGATTTAATAGGTACAAGTCTATTTATTATCACAGGAGGTGTTTTCTTTCTCTCTCTGGAACGTTTACAACGACCTCTCCCTCTCTCTCTAATTTGATTTTTTTCTATATTCTCCACATATTTTTCTTAACATTTTCATTTGTTTTATTATTTGGACCACTTTTTATAAGCGTAACTCTAATTCACCTTATAGTGCCACTACCCTGTATATGAGTCAGTCAGTATGGGTCACCGAATACAAATTATCGCGGCCAGCAAGAAAGCAGCTGTACAGGGGGCTATTATTTTCTGAACCACCCTGTACAGCTACTATAACTTCAATTTCACACGGATGAAATCGTGCAACCGCCCGGTATCAGTATTAATTCTCTCCACCCTATTGACTGTTTGTGTTTTACTGTTGTTTAAATCACCCTGTATACCTATAATTTCACTTAGACCTGTATGTCTAATATAAGCAACTACGTATGTTCCTCACTATATAACATATTTTTAACAACGCTGTATAACTATAATTCAACTCCACTTTATATTTCAAGCATCCTGTATATGCAACTGCTTCTAACAATTTTGAAACCCTCCGCCCTATAACTCAAATATCATTATGCTTATCTAACATTTTCTGATCCACACTGTATAAGTATAGTTTTACTTCACTCTTATTTCAACTAGGTACCTTGTATACGCACTACTTATGTGCCACCTAATTCAACAATTTTTGAACGACCCTGTATAACTTTAATTCTATTCGACCTTATATTTCAACCATTCTAGAAATGCAACTGCTTATTTACCACCCAATATCACATTTAGTAAATTATTTGAACCCACCTGTGTAACTGTAATTCTACATCGCACTATATTTCGACTGCGTACGTTACTTGTTGCTTGAAGTCATTTCGGGAGTCCCGCACACGGCCACACACACATCTCCCCCCTCCTAAAAAAAAAAAAAAAAAAAAAAAAAAAAAAAAAAAACCACCGTATCCCGTATAGAAAAGATTCGCTCACATAACAATTTTTTTCGGATACATCAATGGAATATTTTGTGTCATTTCACTCGACTGTAAGACCCGTTTGGATGGTATAACGACAATTCTTATGGTTGTTGTAAAGTTCATTTTGAGGCAATTATTTATCAGAAATTTATGTACACAAATTCAAATAAAATTGTTAATGTTATCAGTTGCATATAAAGAGTATTAATGCCTATCTTCAGATCCTATAGAATGAATAACACCTTTTGATAAATAAACAATAATAAACAACAGAGTTTATTTTAGTTATTTTATGGTGTCTTTTGATAACTGTTCTGTGAATAACTATCACCTGTCAGTGATATATACTGACATCTTTTTGATCATTTTGAATCTTAACGAAAAAATGTTTCGTCATTAAAACTACTAAAAGACGCATTGAAGCTGATTTTAGTTTGCAGCAAATTTCAAGAAGAACTAACATTAAGACATCAACGGTGTTACCAGTTTGGTGAAGGGTGTATAGGGTTTGTATGACCTAGACGTCCTAGACGTACCAGATTTCTTGAGATGATCTAGCTGTAGGTACAAAACGGATATTCTCTAGGATGACATTTAATCGAAGATTGTTTGGAATAGGGCTGAGAGCTTACAGATCCCTTTTGGTACTATCTTTGGCACCATAACATAAAGCTCGCTTGCAGTAGTAAAGAATTTGACAAAATTGGAGTGAGCAATAGTACAGTCATTTGGTGCAAAAAATAGTGGTTACCTGGAAAGTTTTCCGGGAATTTTGAAAATTGGTAGTTTTATAGATTTTGAGGTTCTCTTTCCGAATTTCGACTTTGCCACCTCGTATTTTTGCCATTCGCGCGCCCATATTGGAGAAATGGCGCCGAAAAGCAGTTATTTGACAATATCTACTTTCCGACTCATTTTATGATAAAAACAGTTATTTACAAAATGAAACTAATGACAATTACCTACAATTTATGTATCTATCTTTGTTTTTTCATAAAGTTAATAGTTAAAGGCGTACGAGCGCCGCAAAGTGTACTCCAACACGCATTTTGGCCAAAAAACATTTCCACACCACCTTGAGGTAGAGTAGGCAGCTCCTTTTTTTTAGTGTGGTATCCCCAATAGGCCTAATCCACATGCAATTCATTTTATTAAAATTTAGCGTGTTCTCCTTCACTTCGTTGTTCTTGATGGACCAGGTGTTGCGAATTCATCATCTGTAGGAGCAAACGAAACGTCACAGACCGGAATTTCATCTACATCATCCGCGATGGGAGTATCAGTTTCATCGCAATCCTCTTCGTTCTCGATTTGATCGTATGTTTGCTCAATAATAGTCTCCGTTTCTTCTTCATCATCGCTATCTGGTGATGGAACTTGCGAGTTACTACAGGTACCGCTGCAATTCGTGCATATAACAGAGCACTTTACCCAGCCTTTCTGCATCCACAAGCTTTCTGACATCCTTTTTTGGATTTCAAAGAAATGAGTTTTAGCAAGCTTTCTGGTGCTGGGGGCTCGAGTGTAGTGACAGGAATTAGCCCATTCTTGTTTTTTTCCACCCCCATTGCTCTGCATTTTGTTCATTCCCATACCACTGCTGAACCTGGTGGTAGGTTCGGAACGAATGTTGTCGTGCTGCCCTTCTGTTGGTGGTAGCGACGCAATATTAAACTTACTTTTATATGCTGATGATGTGATGCTTGCATATCTATAATTGTTTATAGTCAATATAGTTTAGATTTAAATTAATTTTATAATTACCAACCACAGGTTGGATGAATAATGAGTAATGGCCAAAAAGCGCGTTGGAGTACACTTTGCGGCGCTCGTACGCCAAAACTATTGACTTTATGGGAAAAAAGGTAGATACATAAATTGTAGGCAATCGTCTCTAGTTTCATTTTGTACATAACTGTTTTTATCGTAAAATGAGTCGGAAAGGAGATATTGTCAAAAAACTGCTTTTAGGCGCCATTTTTCCAATATGGCGGCGCGAGCGGTAAAAATACGAGGTGGCAAAGAAATTCGGAAAGAGGCACCTCAAAATCTATAAAATTACCAATTTTCAAAACTCCCGGAAAACTTTCCAGGTAAAATTACTATTACAATGGAACCAGATAACCTCTAGTACTTATAAACGGCAATCTGACGACTCGGCGGTATACTAATGACGTGATACAACCAGTTTTACATCGCTGGCTACAAACCATATCATATTCAATGTTTCAAGAGCATAACACCCGACCTCACTGTTACTGAGAAACCCTGGAATGGCTAGCAGCATCACCTGATTTTATTCCCTGTCGAACACGTTTGAGATATGACCCCTAATCTATCTAATTGTAACAGTACACCATAGAATAAATGAGTTCAAACATAATCAAGGGGAGTTATTTTTTTTGGTAAAATCAATTTGGAGAGTAATGGATTGCTACCAATAAGTATCATAAAATAATTTTATATAATTTATCCGTGGTATTCCATTTTTTAGGCGTCCAGTGTATGTAATTGTTAACTAATTAGGCTCCTTGTTGATAGTCCAATCAGTGTAGTTCAAAGAATTACGAGGGTGAATCAAATATAAACCGGACTTTTCTGTTTCTCGCCTTGTAGACAATTCGAGTGGCGTGACGTCTCGATATATGTTAGGTAGGGATGTTAAGAAGAGGGGAGTTCGTCGGTTTGGCGAGGCGTAGTCGATGCGCTGTTAGTAGCATCATGTCAGGGCAAGAGGTGCATACGTCTGTTGCGCAACGTGTTGTTATCAAATTTTTGGCGCGGGAGGGCGTTAGACCGTCTGAAATTTTGCGTCGACTATCTGCACAGTTCGGCAATGAAACACTTTCAAGGACCCAAGTGTACGACTGGCACAAAAAGTTTTCAGATGGCCGAGAGACAATGGAAAATGAGCCTCATGCCCGCCGTCCCACGACAAGCATCAATGAGGCGAATATCTACGCAATTCGTGAGCTGATTGAAGGTGACCGCCATCTTACTGTATTGGCAATTGCTGAACACGTTGGAATATCATACGGGAGTGCTCAATCAACCATTTCAGATGAGTTGGGTTACCGAAAAGTGTGTGCAAGTTGGGTTCCTCGCCTTCTAAGGGAAGATCAGAAAGCAAACCGTCTTGCCGTATGTGAAAGGCTGTTAGCAAGATATCGAGCAGAGGGGGATGAGTTTTTGAGACATATTGTCACCTGTGATGAGACATGGGTGCATCATTATACCCCGGAGTCCAAACGTGCAAGCATGGAGTGGCGAAAACGTGGAGAGGCAGCAGCGCGGAAAGCCAAGACCCGTCTTTCTGCAGGGAAAATTCTTGCAACAGGTTTTTGGGATTCGAAAGGCGTACTGCTGATCGATTTTCTGCACGAACGCCGTACAATTAATGCTGAGTATTACTGCGAACTACTCCAACAAGTGAAACTTGCCTATCGGCAAAAGAGGCGGGATATGTTTATCCGAAATGTGATTCTGTTGCATGACAACGCTCGGCCACATACAGCTGCATTGACTCAAGGAAAATTGAACAAAATGCATTGGGAAACCCTTGAACACCCGCCTTACAGTCTTGATTTGTCGCCATGTGACTACCACATGTTTGGGCCATTTAAAGAAGAACTGGGACCACTTTGAGGACAACGAAGGTGTAGAAACGTTTGTGCGCAATTGGTTATCGACACGACCAGTTTCATTCTTTGAGAAATGTATTAAAAACTTCCGATTCGGTGGGAAAAATGTATACATAAGAGAGGAGACTATGTAGGAAAATAATATGTATTAAAATTTGTATTGATCGTACCATTAAAATTTTTAAAACAAAAGTCCGGTTCATATTTGATTCACCCTCGTATATAGTATTTTTAAAATCGTTGATGTTATTGATATAAAAACAATTTCGAAATGCACAGCGTCACCTGTCCATTGAAATATTCACTTATATCCGTGAGAATAATTATATTATACATCACGATTTCATCGAAATACGATTAGTCTGCGGCCATGTCAGATTTTAATCGGTGATTTTTTTGCATTGCTACTACTTGCCGCAATCAAAACCGCAAACTTGGTTTTAGTAATACGCGACCGGAATCAACCGTAAGTGTTCTTAACCTCTTAATCGACTGTTTAGGATTATTTCAATAATAGAATAGCGGTGCTATAGCAAATCGGTACAACTTTGCATCTTGCCCGAAGATATTTAGCAAGTGATGAATACTTAATATTTTATGGCGAAATGAATTCCGACGTCTAGAAGCTTAGGAGCTTCAGGAAACTTACTCTATTAGTATTTAAGAATATTTAACAAATTTAATTGGCGTCACTAGTAAATATCCTCGAAGGTTGTGCACTTCGTGGTCCTACTCGACTTTGTTACGAGGGTGAATCAAATATGAACCGGACTTTTCTGTTTCTCGCCCTGTAGGTAATTCGAGTGGCGTGACGTCTCGATATATGTTAGGTAGGGATGTTAAGAAGAGGGGAGTTCGTCGGTTTGGCGAGGCGTAGTCGATGCGCTGTTAGTAGCATCATGTCAGAGCAAGAGGTCTGTTGCGCAACATGTTGTTATCTAATTTTTGGCGCGGGAGAGCGTTAGACCGTCTGAAATTTTGCGTCGACTATCTGTACAGCTCGGCAATGAAACACTTTCAAGGACCCAAGTGTACGACTGGCACAAAAAGTTTTCAGATGGCCGAGAGACAGTGGAAAATGTGCCTCATGAACGCCGTGAAGCATCAATTAGGCGAATATCTACGTAATTCGTGAGCTGATTGAAGGCGTACTGCTGATCGATTTTCTGCACGAACGCCGTACAATTAATGCTGAGTATTACTGCGAACTACTCCAACAAGTGAAACTTGCCTATCGGCAAAAGAGGCGAGATATGTCTATCGGAAGTGTGATTCTGTTGCATGACAACGCTCGACCACATACAGCTGCATTAACTCAAGGAAAATTGAACAAAATGCATTGGGAAACCCTTGAACACCCTGATTTGTCGCCATGTGACTACATGTTTGGGCCACTTAAAGAAGAACTGGGAGGCCACCAGTTTGAGGACAACGAAGGTGTAGAAACGTTTGTGCGCAATTGGTTCCTTGAACACCCTGATTTGTCGCCATGTGACTACATGTTTGGGCCACTTAAAGAAGAACTGGGAGGCCACCAGTTTGAGGACAACGAAGGTGTAGAAACGTTTGTGCGCAATTGGTTATCGACACGACCAGTTTCATTCTTTGAGAAAGGTATTAAAAAACGTCCGAATATGTATTAAAATTTGTATTGATCGTACCAATGAAATTTTTAAAATAAAAGTCCGGTTCATATTTGATTCACCCTCGTACATCTGGTGTTGTCATCGGTTGATTAATAGGATATTTAGATGATCAATCGATATTTATATCCAATGGTGGTTGTTTACTGCTGGTCTGGTCCTACACAACGCTCTGATGTTTTGGTAAAAGATGTTCTGTACACCACAGGTTGAACAATTGGTAGATGCAATTTTATTAATTACGTTTTCCTTAAGTTAATAAGCTGATCACGAACCTGAGAGGGATTTCAACTTTATATTGTTTGAATAATTTAGAGGTGGCAACAGTAGTATAATTTTTCACCACCTTGCCGGTGCTTTTATACTGTTTTTAAGTGACTTTCAAAAAGGAGTAGGTTCTCAATTCGTCTAAAACTTTTTTTATGATTTTTCAAAATCGGCTTGGGCAATTTTGATGATTTAAACTACACTATATTAAGGAACATTACAGAAAGGTCACATATAATTGTCTATAACATGAGATTTCCGGTTTTCTAGAAAATCAGAAAAAAAAAGTAAATAAGGGACTAGATTTCAGCGATTTTCAATAAATTTTCACTGTTTTATCTAAAAATGCTCACGCAATTTGAATATTATACAGGGTGTTCCTAAATTGGAGGTACAAACGAAAAGGGGAGATTCCTTGAATAGTTTTAGGAAGAAAAAGTCCCATAAACATGGGTCCGCAAACGTTTCGTTTTCAAGATACAGAGTGTTAAAGTTTCAATTTTTTTCAAGTTTTTTTCTCATAGTATCTGCACTTCACAAGATATTCAAATAAAATTTGGCATAGATATTACAATTAAGAGTTTACACCTTGTGACATGCCAATTTCGATTGCAAATCTACAGGGTGATATTTTTTCGGGAACACTGTCCACTGTTGTCCTTCAGAACTTTATTTTGGTGAGCCACTGGTACTTTCAAAAATTGTAAAGAAAAGCTTTGTTGTTATACCAAACTTTATGTTCTCTTGTAGTTTTGTCGTATTTACTACCGGTTTCGAGAAAAAAATTTTGAATGATTCTCTTGAAATCCTCAGAAAATTCCGAATTGTCATAGAAATCTAGTTACCTACTTAGTAGGCTGTGGTGAATGAATAAATTTATTGTTAGTTTTGACACATCGAATTAAACTCCTGTGTTTTGAAAATTAAAGATGGTTGCATTTTAATATCAAAACATGCCGAATTTTACGAATTCCGAAATGGCTGACATGCATTTCATGTATGGTCTTGCAAATGGTAATTCAAGAGAAGCTAAGCGTCTTTACATAGAACGCTATCCCAATAGAGTGATGCCTGGTCATCGGATGTTCACTAATATTCACAGGCGTCTTTCAGAAACTGGATCCTTTTCTGCGAAAAATATTAATGCAGGTAGACCACGAAGTGTGAGAACACCACGACTCGAAGAGGCAGTGCTGAACGAAATAGAAGAATATCCAGGAACCAGTACAAGAAAAATTAGTGTTACCTTAAATACAAGTCATCAAGTTGTTTGGCGGATCTTGCGGGACTCTTTGCTCTATCCTTATCACGTTCAGAGGGTGCAGGCGCTCTTGCCTCGAGATTGTCATCCAAGAATTATTTTTTGTCAGTGGTACCTCAACAGACTATTGAACAATACTCATTTTGATTGCCAAATCCTATTCACTGATGAAGCCTGTTTCTCAAGGACTTCAAACATAAATTTTCATAATGAACACATATGGGCTGAGGAGAATCCACATGAAATTGCAGAAGCGTATTTTCAAGAGGAATTTTCATTAAATGTGTGGGGTGGTAATATTGGCGATTATTTGATTGGTCCTTTCTTCTTGCCAGGACGACTTACTGCTCAATCATAAAGACATTTTTTAGAGAACGATTTGCCCTTGTTATTGGATGATATACCTCTTATGATGCGACATGAAATGTGGTTCATGCACGACGTTGCTCCTGCTCATTTTTCACTTTTGGCTAGGGAGTATTTGAACGAAAATTATGTAAACAGGTGGATTGGACGAGGTGGACATCAGCCATGGCCCGCCAGATCCCCAGATTTAAATAGTTTAGATTTTTTTCTATGGGGCCATCTGAAATCTCTAGTGTACATAACGCCAGTGAATACCGTAGACGAACTGAGAAATCGTATAATAGGCGCGTTTGATACAATTAGGAATACTCCAGGAGTGTTTGAAAAAGTTCGATCGTCTATGAGAAGAAGAACAGAAGCTTGTATAAAGGTTGGGGGAGGACATTTTCAACAATTGCTGTAGTTTAGTTCCTTTGTTGTTATTTAGTTTTTTATTATGATTAATTTTTGAGTTGTACGTTTCTTGCAGTAATACATTTTTTTGATTATTATACCAGTTTATCGAATCTTTAAGAATCATTGCTAGTTTAATAATTAAAATTTTTTCTCGAAATCGGTAGTAGATACGACAAAACTACAAGAGAACATAAAGTTTGCTATAACAACAAAGCTTTTCCTTACAATTTTTGAAAGTACCAGTGGCTCACCAAAAAAAAGTTCTGAAGGACAACAGTGGACAGTGTTTCCGAAAAAATATCACCCTGTAGATTTGCAATCGAAATTGGCATGTCACAAGGTGAAACTCTTAATTGTAATATCTATGCCAAATTTCATTTGAATATCTTGTGAAGTGCAAATACTATGAGGAAAAAACTTTAACACTCTGTATCTTGAAAACGAAACGTTTGCGGACCCATGTTTATGGGACTTTTTCTTCCTAAAACTATTCAAGGAATCTCCCCCTTTCCTTTGTACCTCCAATTTAGGAACACCCTGTATATTGTATTATACAAAGATATGTTCCAGCTTGATTCCGTACATTTTTCTATAACGTAAAACATACCATTTTTGTGATAATCGGAAAAATAGATGCACAAATATTGTAACATCATGGTAAATACCAAATTTTCATCATAAATATCTAGTTTTAATGTCAAGATATGCCATGAAAGTATGTCGTACAGGGTGTTTGTAAAGATTTTCATATTGATGCTTTTGAAGTCACTTTATTTTAGAGACGAAGTTAAGTTACAGTCACGTGAAATTGCAGAACATATTTCATTAGCTTATTAAAACGAAAATTTGTTATTCCGGCGATCTCTTCTATGTGGAATACGGTTGAAGGCGTGTGCGTGCGTGCATGTAATATTAGGTGGTACATAAGCAGTTGTATACATAAGATGGTTCAAATATAAGTTGGAATTGAATTAGTTATACAGGGTGGTTCTAAAAATATTGTATTGGGTAGCACATAAGTAGTTGCGTATTCAAGGTAGTTGAAATAAGAGTGTAGCAAAACTATAGTTATACCGAGTGGATATTTAGATTACAGTTATACAAAAGGCTTTAAAAATTGTCAGAAGCTGTTGAGTGTACAGAATGGTTGAAATATAAGGTGGAATATAGTTACAGTTATACAGCGCGGTTTAAAAAAGTTATATAGTTTGGAACATAAGTTGTTGCTTAGACAAGTTGTTTGAAGTAAGGGTGGGGTAAAATTTGTTATATAAGCATAAGCAGTTAGGATATTTGAATTATAGGACGTAGCACGGGTATAATTATAGACATGGGTTAAAAAAAATTTAGAAGCAGTTGCATATACCGGGTGATTGAAATAAATGGTAGAGTAAATTTGCAATCATAAAATGTGGTTCAAAAAGGTGAATTTGCTTATATAGGGTATACTATGAGTAATTGCATAATTGGAATACTAGACATGTGGCGCGAAATAAAATCATTTGTATGCAGGTATAGTTTAAACAATAGAATAATAGAAAAAGTCAATAGTGTGGAGAGGATTTGTACTTATACAGGGTGGTTTTAAAGATCTCAGAACCGTTGTAATATTGTGTTGAATTGAATTATAGTTGTACAGGGTGACTCAGAAAATGATAGACCATTAAGTTATATGAGTGACTAGTGCACAGAAGCATATAGAGTGTGGATGCAATATAGAGTGAATTAGTTACATTTATAGAAAGTGGTCCAAATAATAAAAAATATATATATTTAATTTGGAAAATATAGACAAAGAATAAAAATTAGAGAGGGAGAAAAAGAGAGGGAGAGAGATAAGAATACGCTAAAATTTTTAATTGAAATGTACCTTAAATCAGATAAAAAAGAAGATTAGTCTGAAAATAGTAATTGATTGCACACGGTTTCTAAACTGTTTTTATCTTAAGTTAGGTGAAGTCGGTTCTTTTTTAAATATAAATTATATTGTATATTGTCAAAAAACAAATGCATTTTTATTGTCTATAATTGCCGCATCAATTGCAATAATTGCCCTTATATACAACATATTGTATCCGAAGAAATAAACAGCAACAAACACAAAATACAACAAAACATTATATCATTTTGGAACATACTGCAAGTCGCGACATAAGAGTGAGACAAGTATCGAAATTGAAAGATTTATGAACTTCTTTGTTTTCTGTAATTTACGTCTTTGCCATTGTACGCTCACAATGTCGTTCAGAGTACAAAGATTTAATTTATTTTTCCTTACGTTGACGTGAAGGTTGAAAACTTGGATCAGGCTTAACCGCAGATTGAACATTCGCTATTAAAGATTTATATCCATAATTAAATTCACTAAATAAAGTTTCTTAGCAAATTAATTTTAGAAAAGAGCCCATTTACGAAAATGGAAAAAAAATTAGGGGTTTTCCTTATAGTGGAAAATGAACTTTTCTTTTTATCTGCTCACAAAGTGGCCAATTGAATTCTATTTTTTTTTCATTGGTCACTACTTTTTACCGGAGAAGAGTATCTAAAAATTCATAACAACATAAAACTTAATATTGGTGCGTGTGCGCAATTGAACTCTGTGGCCCGCACTAACATTATTTAAGTATCAGGGGAAGATTTCTGGTTTTTTCCAAAAGGAATTAAATCACTACTGTCCTCCTAATTATCATTTAACTATATAATACTCAAATGTCATCTACGTGTATCAACTATGGAAACAAGCTTTATTTTTAAAATTTATTGTTAATGGCAACTTTTAACCTGTAACATTACCTACATAATATTTTGATGGTATATATCGCTTATTCTATTTGTTCTATTACCTTTATTAATTGGCGCGTTTTCCAGATCGATGATCATGCAATACTAATAGAACGATAAACGTTTAGATACTTTTTTGTGGCTAAAAAGTTCCCAATGAAGGATAATAGTTAATACAATTAATAGAATTCAGTTGAACACTTTTGGGGCCATAATACTTAAACTCTACGATCAGTTGACCGCTATCTTTTACTGCTAGATAAATTACTACATTTTTTGGGGTATATTCTATTTTTTAGCGAAACTATGCATTTTCAAGTAATTTGTGTGTTTCCTCAATCTAATACAGTTAATAGATGTATCAACGGCCTTGAATATTCGTGAATATTGGGAAATATTGGGATTACCGAATCACCCAGGCCAGGAAGTAATTTTTACTACAGTACATAAAGTTATGGCTACATTTTATAACCTATTGTTTCTGGAGATAATCTCTGAAACTGCTGAACCGATCTAAAAATTTCTTCACTAATAAAATACCGTGAGCAATACGAGCCATATTTTAGTTTGAAAAAATATTCAATTTTTAATATTTTTTATAGAGTAATTGTTTTTAGAAAAGTTTTCAAAATAATTTGGTCAACTGCGAATTGGACTCGCATACTAAGGGTTCCGTACCACCTTCAAGATTCTAATACTCCAGCTTCAGACAAGCAGGGAATGAGTGCATTTTCTTATTATATTTACCCTAATATCGTTTAGGGGATGCGTTTTAAATTTATAAAAAATATACACTTTCATTTTCCACACATAGACTTTTTATTTGATCTGCTTCAGGATTCGCTTGATTTTTATAAGAATACATATGTATTTAATTTTCTAATTTGGCCCCCAACCAAACCAAAAATTAACATTAGAGTTTTATTTTACTAATAAATATTCAGGGAAGCCTTTTATAATCCACTGTCTGAATTTTGAGGCTCTGTAGATTGAAAGATAAAGGGCGAAATTCGGCAAGTTTGAAATTATAAATTATTAAATCTGTTTTCAAATTATTTAAAAATACAAATGAAATGTTTTTTTTTAAATTAAATAGTGTTGTTTCTAAAGTGAGAATTATGTAGATGTTTAATATTTTTGTCAATTACTTTAAAAATGGGTAAATTTTGGTATATTTTCGTTAATGTCTTTTTAACTATTGTTTTTAAATATGAAAAAAATATATTTGTGTTCCTCAGAATGGGACTTTTGATTTGAGGTTTTACATGATGCGTTTGAAAAATTTATTTTTAAATTTTCCTTTAATTCTATAATTTGCCCCCCAAAATTAAGATTAATGATTTCTCCTTATTTTTCCTGCAAAGTTCGGCAACGTTCTATATTTCCTATTTTTTTTTCAAAATTTTAGGCTCAGTAGTTTCGTTGATCAGGGGGGGAACGGTCGATTTTTTTAGTTTTTCCCCCAGAAGTACCTCTAAAATCAAATTTTTTTCTTTTGCGATATGTACTCCTGATCGGGTCACCAAACTATACATTGATACCATATTTCAACCTCTTCCGTTCAGTAGTTTAGGAGAAAATTCTGTGATGTGATAGAGGCAGAAATCCGGAGTGATATTATAAGGGTATCCGTATATTGTATATACGGAACCCTGAAAATGGAGTATTTTCTTTAAATGTCTATAGGCATGAGTCACCATTTTGTGAATTTATAATTAGTCACAGATGAAAAATGATCTGCTTTTCGTTGAACGTTGTTCTATAAATATTTCGGGCAAAAAAAAGAGTGGTCAAACTGTCTTCACAGAAAAATATTAAATGTGTCAAACATACAAAAAGGTGTCGGTGGAGGGGGTGTTTAGCGAACATCTTCATTTAATAAGCCCTGTTTCCTATTCTCACGAGTATAAGTGCGAACTTGCGTTAAGAAGCTTGCACTTTAAGAGCGTACTGCATGTTTAAACCATATGAAGGAAAATACATAAAAATGCATTCAATGCTTTGAAGGAAATACAAGTTGTAAAGTGACCTGTGTCCATTCTTATAGCTCTTTTATCTGTCAATATCTAGACAATGAAAGTAGAAAAAAATAAGGAAAAATGTATTTTACTATCTTTATTTACTGCTTAATTTTTTTCAAATTCTTTATCATCAAATTCTTTTCATTGGAGCATATAATATGTCATTAATGATATTTTAAACGCAAGAAAACCTTGTAGAAGAGTATCAATAATTATGTCCTATTGTCAACAAGCAATAATTGTTATTTTACGAGTTCTAGTGTACACCAACAAAAAAAAACAACAACAACCGGAAGCATATTTGCCACTTTGCACCTCTCTCGTCACCATTCGGGTGCTAAAAACCACGTTATGTAACATCGTGGAATCCTTGGTAACAAATTTACTTAGACAAATTCATTTCCTGGTTATTTATTGATCTATCGAGTCTTGCAATTCACTCCAGTCAAACAATACATAACGATTTACGCTGGAATCGTAATATAATAATGGTCTTTTAACCTGGTAAGAAATGGTGATAATAAATGTAGTTTTACTTTATTTGGTGACCTTCGGTAATGTTTAGACAAACATATTAGATAAGCGATTTCTAAATCTGAAGATTTTGTTGATTACCACGATATATTGAACAACTGAATGCGGTATAAAGTGAAATTTGGGTAAAGATCACCGTATTTTCCGGTAAAATTAGTATTTAGTAGTTTTTAAGTAACATAAAATTTATCACCAAACCACTTATGCCATCATTTAACTAATAGTTTATAAGCGACAACTCACTACATAGTTTAACAGCAAACTCGTAAATAACTTGCTTAAATGTTAAAAACCCTAAAATTATGTCTAAGTATTTCTTGGGAAATAACACCACAATTAAGAACATTCTGTACATTCCAAACTTCGATAAAAAAGGCACAATTCTAAGATGTAAATTACAACATTTGACAATGTGTATTATTTGATTTCTGACATAACTAAGAGAATTTTATTTGTAATATAAAGGGCAGAAACTCATATAATCATAAAGTTTCTTTCAAATTGGAAGAATTTGAATTCATAATTTTATGTGGCGTTCCTAGGTGGCACTTTGTTATAATATAGTGCATTCGCCAAAAATGCGACCAAAGAACTTTGTTGATTCAGTGATCCCATTAAAATCTAAAGGGAAAACCTAGAAAAAACCTTATGAACTATCCCGATATTGGGTTGTTCACAAGGACATGACCATTAGCAATTTCTTCCTTAATCATCGGCAACCAGGAACGACTGAACTCTACGGAGGTAGTAGCGATACAATCGTTTTCATTTAACAAAATTAAAGCAGACTCTTTTAGTTTTCTTTTGGTGTTATGTTCTTCTTTGTGTAATATAACTGAATTTTGAAACTGTATTTTATGACCCAGGTCCCAAGCATGTTCATAAATTTTGGATTGTTCAAATTGTCGTTTTTTATGTAATTTTTGTGTTCGTTTATTCGAACATTCAGAGGTCTAGAGGTTTCTCCAATATAGAATTTATTACATTCACAAGTGATTTTATAAATGCAATTTTTTGTATTTTGAGTTGTGTTATTTGGTTTGGTTTTTGATATAATAGATTTTAGTGTATTTACATGATGTTTTGATATTATATCTGTGTCCCACTCTTTTTAGTCTTTCTGATAAACCCTGAATGTATGGTATAGTTATTGTATTAATCTGATTATCTTGGGAGTCATTGTTGCTTGGTGAAGTTTGATGTTGGTTGTTAGGGATGGTTTGGTATTCGAATTTGTTTAATTCGTTATTAATAAACTTATTTGGGTAATAATTGGCAGATAGTACATTTTTATAAACGTTTTGCCTTCATTGAATTTATTGATGTTAGAACAGTAGGTTTTTGCTCTGTCATATAGAGATTTAATGTTACCTCTTTTTACTGAATTTGGATGATTAGAGTTAAAGTTGAGATACTTATTAGTATGAGTCGGTTTTCTGTAAACTTCTGTTTCAAATGTCGATTGTGTTTTGGTTATTAAAATGCCAAAATCTTGTTGGTAGAAGTCATCACTAAGTGAAAATATGTTGTCTTTTTACAAAATGTTAGTAGTTCCATTATTGTATTAATGGATAATTGAGTACGTTGATTTAGTAAAGAATCTTGTTCTAATCGTTCTTTTACTATGGGAAGTGTTTTGGTGAGAGGAACATTATTGTATAGATTCACAATGTCAAAACTTGCTAGTGACATTGTGAAACTATACCAGTATTAATTAATTAATGATTAAATAATGTTTTCTAATACATTTATTTTTTAAATTTTATTCCTTTTTAATTATTTGTCAGTAATAATAGACTTTTTATTAAAATATAACAGTAAACTGCATTGAGGTAGGTATTTAGATTAAGATTTTTAAAAAATATGACCTAATATACGAAAATGTGGTGGTTGTTCAAAATTTTCTAAACATAATTGAAACAAGTGCAATACATCACTTGATCAGTCAATTTAGCAATGAATTTGACCAAAAATTTATAGTTAATTTTAAGTTCCATCGAACTGTCAAATAAAGTATATAGATATATTCCTGTTTCCAAAACCGAAAGCGATATTCAACGGTTTTTTTAAATTTAGGTCTTCGTTACCCATATGTTACCATTATTTGTTTAACAAAAAAAGAAACAAGATTTCCTTATGATTTTTGGTCCTTTCACAAATAAAGGGACCTGAAACAAATTTGCTCAAAGGCTGTAAACACCCTGTAAATACAGCCTCTTCAGCAGTTTGTTTTCTCTCGAAGAGAGTATTCGATATCTCTGACAGGTGAAGTTAACCTGAAAATTTCATCGTGACATTCTAACCTAGGAATTACGTGTAACCCTATGTGCTAGTTTCCCCGAAAACTCTAGATGTTGGTCTTTACATCTCGCGTCTTCAAATTCATAACTTGTGTCTAATAAAACTTTTTTCTCAGAATACTCTATTTACTTGTCGATGTGAATTCTGAATGGTTGGAGTCTGGAGTTGTACTGTTTTAGATGAAGGGTTCAACAAATCCGGCTCGAAGGATCAATATTATTTACCGAAATTAATAAATTCTGAACTGCTGCATCCTACACAGGAAAAAAGTAATATCGTTCATTATATTCCCACGTTTAATGCAGTGAACGTAATATAATACACATATACAGGTTGTGTGTTGGCAGGGTGTGTTCGATATGTAACAACAAGAAAAGAGCGCGTGTATGTTGGCCACAAAAACTCATTGTTGTTTAATGGCTTTCTTTCGCATTAAATTATGTGAGAAATTAAGTGACTGCTTCGATTTCCTACATTGAAATTCGAATGTCAAACATTACGTAAATTGTTGCTCCTATGTATAGACAGTAAGTAATGCAACAAACACCTAACCTTGGTAATAAACTACAAACTTGTAACGTCGATTTCGTTAATATTTAAAATGTGAGTAAAAATCGATGACTAACACAAAAAAAATCCCTTCGCAGAATACGAGAATTGTTTGTGAAATATTTGATCATTGAAGTCGTGAGTGAGACGGCTAATTAAGTATGTAAAAGAAGATGTTTGAACGGCATTATTAATTGCCTATTGAATTCTAGCAGTTATGTTTAAATTGTTTATTGGAAATCGATCAGTGGTTACTAAGAATGATTAAAATTCCAAATTAATCGTTACGAGAGATTTTATGAATAGCCTGAATAGTACGAATGAAATAACAAAATGTCATGCAAATGAAGAAGATCTGGACTTTTTTACCTGAATTTCTCGAACGGTACTGAGAATTTTCGAAAAACTCATGACATCAACCTTGTGGAAAATTTGAACGTAATCAACTTTCGTTAAGTAATTTTTGCCAACAGCCGTTAGCAACGAAGTCATATTGGAAAAAGAGATAAAAATCGATTTTACAACCCTTATACAGGGTGAGTTTTTTTTTATGATCAGTATGGGGATCTCGGAAACTAGCGGAGATAGAGGAATGGCTAAATTGGAAAAGATTTGCAGTTTTACTGGCCCAATTTAATGACACTTTCGGATTTTTGTAAAATGTCATGGCTTACTAGATATCTTGAAAAAACGAAATTCTGTCGATTTTATCAAATCCCTCTAGCTCCTTTGTTTTTGATTTTATAAAAAAAGAGTAAATATCAAAATTGAAGGGAATTGTATCCCGAATATGATTGCCATGTCCTCGTTTGCGTGACAGGTCTCGTTTTTAGAGCTTTTCAACGATATAATACTCGATATAGTTATTCATAAAAATAACGGAGTTATGGATGCTTTTCTCTCTTATTTTAACGTAGGTAGCCATGAAAAAGATTGTTTTCACTTTGACGTTTCCTCATTTGAGAGTAATTCCATTAGTAGTGCTAAACTGACAGTCGATATTGACAAGTTTTCGTGATAAAATGGAATATTCTAACGAAGAAAAACTGAATATGGTGGAATGTTATATCATATGCCATAAAAATTCAGTTCGTGCAGCTGAGGAATACTTTCATAGATATTTTAATCGTCGTCAACCTGTTCTATGTACATTTAAGAGGCTTTACGATAGTTTACGCAGATATGGATCTTTTACTAAACCACCAAAAGAACGTAATCAAATTAAAAAAGCAGCACAAATAAATGTTTTGTCAATGGTAAATCAATCCATCTACATCAACTCGTAAGATTGCAGCAGAAGCTGGAACATCTCAACGAACGGTAGTTAAGGTACTGAAAGCGCACAAGTTCCACCCGTACAAACTTTCAGTTTCTCAAATTTTGCATGCTGGCGACGATTTTGTTTTGTATATGGTTTAGAGACATGTGCCTTGACAATCCACAGTTTCCATTAAAGGTGTTATGGTCAGATGAAACTAGATTTATCAACTGCGGTATGTTCAATAGACACAATGAGCATATCTGGGCTAAAGAAAACCCTTTCCATGTAGAACAAAGACGACCCCAGATAAAATTTGGTTTTAATGTTTGGTGTGGTATCATAGGGTCTACTATTCTGGGGCCTTTTATCTATGACGAATCACTTACTGGAGAGCGCTACTTGCATTTGTCGCAATACACTTTTCAAGACATGTTGCATAATTTGAATTTGAGAACTCGTTTAGAAATTGAGTGGTTCCAACCTGATGGAGCACCTGCTCATAACTCGTTATTAGTAACATAACACTTAGATAATATCTATCCAAACTCTTGGATAGGAAGAAATGACCCACTCGAATGGTCTCCCGATTTGGCAGTTATAGACTTCTATTTATGGGGTGCGCTAAAAAACAAAGTATACAAAAGAAAATATGAGACAGTTGGTGATCTAAGGGTATTACAAGCATTTAAAGAAATCGATAGGTGGTCTGTGAGGAAAGCGGTAATGTCAATATATGAAATTTTTGTCTAAATAACTTTTCGAACATAAATTGTAACCATTAATATGTACTTTAATTTCTTAAGTATTTAGTAAGTACCTACTTATTTAGTTTTTTCGTTATATCTGATATACCTAATAAAAAAATCGTTCAATGTTTTTTCGAATAGTTCCGATTTTTTGAGGTCATAGCCAACTATGGTTTCCATTCCAAAAAAAAAAGATAAATTTGTTCCATATCTCGACAACGAGAGTTGTCACGCAAACGAGGACATGGCAATCATATTCGGGATACAATTCCCGTCAGTTTTGATATTTACACTCTTTTTATAAAATCAAAAACAAAGGAGCTAGAGGGATTTGACTAAATAGACAGAATTTCGTTTTTTCAAAATATCTAGTAAGCCATGACTTTTTACAAAAATCCGAAAGTGTCATTAAATTGGGCCAGTAAAACTGCAAATCTTTCCCAATTTAACCATTGCTCTATCTCCGCTAGTTTCCCAGATCCCCATCCTGTTCATAAAAAAAAATCACCCTGTATATAAATAGTTTTTCACATTTTTCTGATATAATGCACATAAATACACTTATGATACATATTATACATCCCATAACCATTTCTGGAAAAAAATGGGCATATAAACGGGTGAATGAGCTAATCCACTTGGAATAGCATGATAACTATGGTTCAAAGGGTATTTTTTAAACAAATTTTATTAAATGACAAGTTTTTGTTTTTTGACGAAACATATAATTAAACTGAAATGCATTTCTGCAGTCGCATCTCGAATATTCAAGGTCTGCCCGGTCAGTGATCTTTATGAGAACGATATTATATATATACAAAAGCTCAAAATTCGAGCTCCAAACTAATGAGAGAATTGAACTTTAGTCAACCTTTCTATAGCATCTTTGGTCATTTTGGTACAAATAAAGTTTATCGCTAACAGCCCATAACTGTATAGCCCAATTAAACTTAAAAAAAATGTAATGTATTCCGGTTCAGCTTGGGATCCTCTTAAAATTAAAATTTGAGCTGGAGAAATGATATAATCCACAAAGTATGGGTTTAAAACGAAATCGTTTATTAAACATTGATTAAAATCTAAAAAAGAAAATTTTAGCTACATTGAAATACATTTCCAACAGTTTTACTTTTATTTTGTCTATTCATGGGTCAAATTTTTTGACAAACAATAAATTCAAAATCAAAGCGAAAATTTTTTAGAAAAAAAGTTCTACTTTTGTTTGTACGAGTATATAGGTTTTCAGAAATCGTTTGAATTTTCCAAAAATTGAAATAAAATACTTAAATAACTTGGAAACTTACATAAAAAGTTGTCATTTGCTATTCTAATAAACTCGCAAAAATTTAAATTATATCAATTTGTTACTGTCTATGCTTTTTTCAGTCAAGCAATTTTTGCAATTTGTAAGTTTTCACAAAAATCTAAACCTAAACTTTGGATTAACAATTATTGAAACAAAAACACTTACTTTTCATTAATTTGTTAAATATTGACATTTGTTTCATACATTGGACTCTAGTTTCGTCAGAACACAATTGTAAACGTATTTTAAAACGTGCAGAACAATTGGCAATATTTAATAAATCAGTGAAACTTAACACTGTTTTTTAAATATAATGAAAATAAATTTCCATCTATTAAAGACCGAAACAGTCATCAGTATGACGTTTTTTCATATTTTATTATCTATATAAAGGACGACACAAAAATAAATAAAATTATTTAAAAAAATATTGTCATAATTACTATAAAAAAAATATATTTTTTATAGTACCTTATAAATAATTTCACTGTTTGTTACATTGTCAAAACTTTCTTTTTTCGAATTTAATGATGGATATTTTTACGGACAAATCTTGTGATAAAAAATTCTATTTTTTAAAAACGCATTCTTTAATTAAAATTAATATTAATAATATATCTACTGATCATTCAGGTTTGATAATTCGCCCCCGGGGGGAGGGGGGAGATGTTAACTGTAAACGAATTATTAATATAGGTATATAGTTAAAGGCAAAATACAGCCGGGGCCCTACGAAATGGGAGATGTCACCTCAATTGAATCCATGGAAGAAGACATACTTACAAATACCTTGGAACAAAGCAAGCTGAACGAATTGATCACACCACCATGAAAAAGAACCTAACAAGAGAGTTTTATAGAAGGGTGAGACGACTGTTGAAGACTAAACTTAACAGTAAAAAATTGTTTCAGGCTATTAACACCTAGGCTTGTTCAGTGCTTAGTTACTCTTTCGGTATAGTTAACTAGTGCAAGACTGACATTGAACTATTCCAACGGAAAGTTCGAGTACTACTAACAAAAGCTCAAAATCACCATCCAAAGAGCTGTGTCAAACGTACAACATGGCCCCGGTCTGAAGGAGGAAGAGGATTGGCAGATATAGGCAAGTTACGCGATCAACAAATTTCTAATTTGCGTAATGATTTCCAGAAACGCGCAGAATTTTCTCATCTCCACAGAGTGATATGTCAGGTTGATGACTCAACACCTCTGCGACTGACATAACAACAAGTTCAAGTATACCACCAGACAACTGATCAGAGGCTGCTCAAATGGAAAGAGAAACCCCTTCATGGAAGACATATAAATGACGTCAACCAAGATTATGTCGACAGTTTAGCGTCGAACTACTGGTTGATCTCGGGTCATATGTTTCCTAAAACGGAAGGCTTTATATTGGCAATCCAAGTACATCGTCAAAGACCCTTCTATCAACAACGACAGATGCAGATATGGTTGCCAAACATCTTAATCTATCCAGCATATTACAGAAGGTTGCCAAGCATTCGCTGCAACTGAATACAAAGAACGACACGATGCTGTAGCAAAAATACTGGACCAGGAACTAGGCTGAAACTTGAGCTATCACAGTCGGTAAGAACACCCTACTATATATACAAACCAGAATCTATTTTAGAAAATAACAACTTCAAGCTGTACTGGGACCGCACGATACTGACCGATCGGACTGTTGCTCACAATAGACCAGATATAGTTTTAGTAGATAAAATCTCTAGGAAAACAACCTTAATTGACATAGCAATCCCTAACAACAATAACATAAATATTAAGCAGGCTGAAAAAATATCCAAATACAGGGATTTGGAATTTCAAATAAAGACACAGTGGGACATGAACAACACACGAACTGTACTTATTGTTATGTCAACAACAGGAGTAGTCCCAAAACTTCTACTAAATAATTTTAAATATCTCGGTCTGGACTAACATCTTACCAACTAATGCAAAAAGCCGTTCTGTTAGGAACAGCCCGGACGGTCAGAAAATTCATGGGAAACTACCACGACTCCAACTACGGGCCTGATAACCTGGCAAGGGCTCCCACAGAGCTAAACCCTTTTGCTATCTAGGATATCTGGGGTTAGTGAATTTTCCCCTAAAGGAACGTTATGCGTGCCTTAGAGGGAGTGTGCTGCCATACACTGTATGGTCAAGTCGGGGTTAACTGTAAAAGTAAAATTGTTATAAAAATATAGTAAAAGGCATCATACATTTTTTTTGTACAATCAAATGACTTTTTTGTTAATTATGTTCATATTTTAAACATATTAATTACTACTCATTTAATTATATTGTATTAGTGAACTTTCTGTCTTTTTCTTATTAGTTATTTATTACTTATATACACAAATATTATAAAAAATATGAGCTTTTCAGCAAAATTGAGAAAATTTCTTTCTTCAAAAAGTGTCATACAATGTTGCATTTATTATTTTGTAGGATCTGAAAAATTTATTACACACATATATTAGATAAAATAAACAACTTCTTTCTAAAATATTAATTAAAAACACATTTTTAAATATTTGAAAGAATCTTAAACGAATTTTCCTTCAATACGAAATTTTTAATGTCATAAACAATTCATTAGTTTATAGCAATCTCTAAAAAAATTGGGGTTCAAGAAGGTTTTTGCAAGTTGTTTATACCACTATGTATTATATTTTTTTGAGCGCTGCTTAACTTTGTTCAAAAAATTTTTAGATGATATTCTGAATCGAACGAATACTCAATAAAAGAGACGATATGGAATCTCATAAAGTGCGCTTGTTGCCTAAAAGATCCCTATTAATTGACTAGAAGTGAATATGTAATCAATCAAATCTAAATTACAAAAATATTATTCGACATTATGAAAAGCTACTGGGATATATCCCAATTTAGATTTTTTATGTTTACCAGTTTATAAATACTCCATTATAGGATTTGTACACAAAAAATGTTAACCTTCTATTCAAATTAACATTCCATAAATTATAATTGAGGAAGTCTATCGACTGCCATATTTTAATACCATGATATAATGGAGCAAAACAAAATAGTAATATATTTACAAAAACATTTCGCAAAGTGTTTTTACTAAATAAAAAACAAACTTGGTGGGTGATCTGCAATCCATCAAAAACCGTTTCAGGATTAATGGTCGAAAATTGCCGGAGATGATATAATTTTCGTGAATTGTAACGAAGAAAAAACAACACAAATATGTTTACCTATGTCAGGTTTAAATTTAGAAACTACCTATTTATTGTACTGTTTTTATTGTTGCTATTAATAAGCATCATTAACGGATATAAGGATCGCTTAAAAAAAATTCAAGGTCCTTCGGTAAAGTTAATGGGTTTAAAAGAATCCCAAGTCTGAGAGGATGTAATGTCTTTTTTTATTATTGTATCATTAACAATTACATTTTTTAAATTTAATCATCTTGGGTGAAAAACTACGCTGTCTCCTCGTGATGGTTCGTATCAAATGTTCAAACAGAAACATCACTGGACAGATATCCCTGACGGATAAAAATTTGACTAAAGTACGCGTTCGGTACAAAATTTATCAACAGGCGGTAGGCTAGAAAAAAAAACCTGGGAGGTTCCGACAGTAATAGTCATGGGTAACACTTCAGACTTTTGAGTGCTGACACCTCAACACAGCACGGCTCAGTGTGTCAGTATAGTGTTATGTTGCAATTGTGCCATATGGAAGAGTTGACAGGTGACGGTTATTGTAACCCAGTTTTATTACTCTCATTTGTCTTTTCAGGCATAGTATAAGCAAAATATATACATTCGCGTTCAGTATTTTTAAACTCTCTCCTTGCCCTATTTTTTACCTTACAAACAAACAAAGACATCTACAATCAATTATATTCCGAATTACGAAAACTCTACTTTTACGACATACTTTAAATATAGGCGACAACATTTACGCATACTCTAATTATGGGTTGTTTTAAGCCCAACATTCAGTGAATCATTAATTTTATAGAAATATTTTGTTAATGAGAAAATAGAGCACACAGTTTGAGTTAAACAATGCCGAGCGAGATGGTGCACTTTTTTGGCACTCAATGTCGACTCTTCCTTTCGGCCATTACAGAGCACAGTACCATTTAGTGAGTTGCAGCGTTGCAGCACACTTTATTCAACACACGCACGTATAGGTATCTGTGCTGCTTGACAGCACAGCATATAACAGATAAACGAGCTGGAGTTGATTCATATACCTCAATTTTATACTAATGTTAGTCTGAAGTTGGTAGACAATATAACTCGTTCCTCGAAGTTTCCTTGGACTTCCATCGTCTTGAAGTGGTTGATCTCAAAACATTTCAATAGATGTGTATCTTCTATCGTCATCAGGTGAATGATAGGAAATTCAGAGTATCGGTCGTATTTATATTATACCCTTAACCGATCATGCGTCGCCGGTCATGGTCATTGGGTCTTATCTGGTCCAATCAGCGTCGTCGTACCTGGAGATTGGTTGCCGGTGATGCGTAGCGGTAGGGACCGAAGAAGAGCTCTCCAAATATTTTTATTTTGGACGCTGGACTCGCTAATTATATTTTCGTTCGAGATTATATATGCTGTCTCTATGAATTTTCTTTTGTACCAGTGCCCTTCCTTGTGAATTGCTCTAGCCTCGTCCTAGTTGATATTATGGTTTTCGGTCCATGCGTGATTAGCTAGCCCAGACTTCGGTACCCCTGCCCTTTGAGACAAACCACCCAGGCAGTGAGAGGACCCCACGGTTGCAACGCTACTATTACCGTATACTAAAGGCTTGTCGGAGAAACTTAGAAGAATTGCACACAGCTATGGAATCAGAATGTTCATCAAAAGCAACAACACCTTGAGGAGCATGATAACAAGAACGAGGCCCGATGCACCAGCATTACCAAATAACTGTATATACAGCATACCGTGTGAATGTGGCAATCTTTACACTGGAGAGACAAAGCGACCGCTGGACACCAGGATTAAGGAACACCGCACAGCTACTCAAAGGGCATAGGTAACGAAGTCTGGGCTAGCTAATCACGCATGGACCGAACACCATAATATCAACTGGGACCAGGCTAGAACAATTCACAAGGAAGAGCACTGGTACAAAAGAAAATACATAGAGACAGCATATACGAGGGTGAATCAAATATGAACCGGACTTTTGTTTTAAAAAATTTATTGGTACGATCAATACAAATTTTAATACATATTATTTTTCTACATAGTATGTATACATTTTCCCCTCCGAATCGGAAGTTTTTTAATACCTTTCTCAAAGAATGAAATTGGTCGTGTCGATAACCAATTGCGCACAAACGTTTCTACACCTTCGTTGTCCTCAAAGTGGTGGCCTCCCAGTTCTTCTTTAAGTGACCCAAACATGTGGTAGTCACATGGCGACAAATCAGGACTGTAAGGCGGGTGTTCAAGGGTTTCCCAATGCATTTTGTTCAATTTTCCTTGAGTCAATGCAGCTGTATGTGGCCGAGCGTTGTCATGCAACAGAAACACACTTCGGATAGACATATCCCGCCTCTTTTGCCGATAGGCAAGTTTCACTTGGAGTAGTTCGCAGTAATACTCAGCATTAATTGTATGGCGTTCGTGCAGAAAATCGATCAGCAGTACGCCTTCAATCAGCTCACGAATTGCGTAGATATTCGCCACATTGATGCTTGTCGTCGGACGGCGTGCATGAGGCTCATTTTCCACTGTCTCTCGGCCATCTGAAAACTTTTTGTGCCAATCGTACACTTGGGTCCTTGAAAGTGTTTCATTGCCGAACTGTGCAGATAGTCGACGCAAAATTTCAGACGGTCTAACGCCCTCCCGCGCCAAAAATTTGATAGCTAATTAAAAAAAAATTATTTATTTCGAGATGTTTTAAAAGCAGTTTAACAAAATAGCTTACTTCTGAAAAAAGGTATAGGCATTGCCTCAGACTCAGTTATGGTCATTCCAACTTTTTTCAATATTTATTGAATTTTGACAAGATCGTTTTAATACTTGGTTTTGAATATGAAATTGAATTTTTACTCAATAAAGACATATGCTAAATTAATTTTTCATTAATAATTGAATGTTATATGAAAGTATATAACACGATTCAGTTGCATTTTCAAAAACAATGTAATAAAACTATATTGTCAAAAATTCAATAAAAACCGAAAAATGGTAAAGTTTGAGCCGTCTTATCTCAATTTTCATTAAAAAAATCCGCCATTGTAGGAAATTAATATTTTCTATAAAGCAGTACCTATACCTATTGCGTATTTGCATGATAATAAAATAAATCTGCTTTTAATATGAGTTTCTATTTCTCAGTGAATTATATTCCATATATGAGTATGTACCTATTTTCACTCTCTCTTCAGTCAAAATTGCACAGTAATTTTTTTAAATTCTCATCTTTCTGCCAAAATTATTGTCACAACAATCTTCATTTTTTTCTAGTTGTTTACCACTAAAAAACCTATCCTATCGCGAATCTGTTTTTCATCAGTATACCTATTAATTTTCAGTTACTTAATTATTTATATTATCCAGTGTAAAATTTCGATATTTTAAAATATTTCCTGAAATATTAAGAAATGATATTTTCCATATCAGAATTATAATTTAGCGACTAAAATTATTTTCTATAAAATTTGTTTATTCTGTACTGAAAAAACAACAATTTAAACAGCTAAGAAACAAAACCAATATAATTTTCAATTAGTAAACTGCTGTGTACATGGTGACATACCATCTTAAAATATTTATTTATCTTGTGCTCTCAAAACAACAAAATAAATGGAAATTTATCTTATTGATTTATTCATATATTCACAGTGAAGAACACCTTAACATATTGTAGTGAATAGTCATGAAATCCGCATTTTTGACAAGACCAACAACTTTTTTAAGATTGGCGCCAAATGAACCTTCAATATGGAATTTCAAATTTCCTATGAAAAATTTATTAGTCCTCCAAAAATATTTACAATAACATTTACAATATTTATTTTTCGATCTTGGTGCTATAGCTTTTTAGGACTCGCAGGACAAATGATGGAATTTCTAATTGATTTATAAATAATTTATAAAATCTAAATAAACAAATCGAGATATCCACATTTTAGTTTATCTATTCACGTACTATAGCCAAAATTTTCATACATCTCGCGCACGCGAGATACTATGATAGATACGTATTTACCCTCAGGCTCTAAGTTCAGGTAATATTTTTTTAAAAACAAAATAATGGGGTTCAATTTTAAAAATATTTGGTATATTTTCAATTGAAATCCTTTTTTAAAAGGAGAACTTAGCCAGAAGAAATGACATATTAATATTATACTGGACGAGTTTTTGGACTTAATTTTGGGAAAAATAGTAACGTACTACTTTTTTCAATAACCCTTTCAATATGATCATGTACTAACTAACAAATTCAAACTATTGAGGCATCACTGCCATTCTAGACTTAAGACCGTAGAGCAAAAACATTTGGTTTAGTATAAAGCACTAGCTAAAGACAAGACTTGTTTCGAATTCTTGAAACTCATAGCAAAACAAAAAACAGTTGGGCTTCATTTTCTCTTTTTTTCATGCCTCCTGAACCCCTTGTTTGTTTTGTTTCTTTGCATCTTAATTCAAAATTGATGCTATGACAATCACAGAGTTCGCCAAAAATTCCACTCGTGGACAAACTTGACAGAAAAACAGACAAAAAAGTGACTGGTGGATGGGAATGCAGCCTGACTGAGACGTCCAGGGGACGGTTCTGATTCGAAACAGTGACTGAACTGTGATGTGCCTGATATGTGTGAATATACCTCTAACGGGCCGTCATGCATACCCAAACAGATTTCATCATTAAAAACTACCATTCTAAACTAATTCAATCGTTTATTGTCTTCATCAAAGAATTATTAATAAACAAACTATTATTGAAACCTGGCGTTCTAATTAAAAAATTGAGTAATAATTGCAGCTTTTTTTATATATTTATGTTAAAATTAAATGAACTTCTAGCTTCAAAATAATTTCTTTCTTCAAATTCTGTCTTTATTAGCTGATTTCAAAATGTATGTTTTTCATATATCAGGTTTCCACTTACCTCTTGGCAGGTTTTCCTCATCTTTTTCCTCAAAACGACACTAACGAATCCAACCCCGAACTCTGTAAACTTTTAGACTGACTGCTTCGCCTGTACGTCCTTCTTCGTTCACCAACGGATTGCTAAAAACTATTCTTCTTCTTCTTTATTAGATTACGTGCTCGTTGTAATAAAAAAAACCGATTCTATGCGGGTGCCTAGATTATACAAAACATTACGAAATCCTGTACTTTCGATGTCACCCGATCAATTTCGATGTCACAACTCCGATTGACCTCTTCAGGTCTTTGATTTTAAATGCATTTCGATGGTATAAAGTCTGTTTTGCATTTTTCGTTCTGTTGTCGTTCGTTGGCCGTGTGGGTCATTTGAAATTCTTTGCGTGTGTTCGAGTTTCGAAATGTTTATTAGCAACAAAGTTGTTACCATTCGTAGTACAGTAGCTGTGCGGTTAAATGACAATGACATTGTCTTGATGGAATCTTCTCGATTACGTGTTTTTTGACATTAATGTTTTATGCATTTTCGTTTGTGGTCAGTTTTTGAAGGAGGAATTTAACGGTCTTCTTGGGTCAGAAGTTGTTTGACTTCCTACTAGGTTTTTTTCCATCTGATCGATAGTAAATTGATTTCCAAGACAAATTTATAAAAAGTAAAGGAAAATAATTTGATGTAACAAGTTTTGTCAACCATAACTCCTTTCATCTGTAGATTAAAATTATTTGCTTTTAATTCATCGGTATTCAGGGCTCCTTTTTAACCGACTTCCAAAAATGAGGATGTTATCAATTCATCTGCAATTTTTTTTATATATGACGAACGATTATTTAAAAACGACTTGGGAAATTTTAATGATTTAAACTGCATTATATTAGGAAACATTACAGAAACGTCCCATATAATACGCTAGTAAAGTATCTTTGACAATAGACATTTGCGCCATCTCGTGTTTTATTTGTGGAACGCTGGTTCTGTCAAGGCCGTAATTTATGTTTGCTGTGATATAGATTAAAATTTAGTTATCCCATAAAATGGAAAGAAAAACATCAAACCGAAAGTGCGATGTAGTTGATTTTGAAAATGCATCAAGGAAAAATCAAAAGTTACAATTCTACCGTTTTCCTGGATTACTACAGCAATTACAGATGAAGAAAAAATGAATCGCAGCAGTTCGACATCATGGGTAAATAAATTTGATTTCCACCTTGTTAGTCATTATTGTATATATACAATTAATCATAATTGTTGTTCTATTAACAAAACTGAGATTTTTTAATTACAGCAGTGATTTGCAGTGGTCAAATTGTTTGGGAAGTAAACAATGTACGTAACAAAAGTTACAATCCAACTATATTTCCTGCAATATGTATATAAAAAAGCAAAATCTTCATGCTGGTTTGTGGGTTGAAAGATTACGAGTACCTACGACAAGAAAAAATTACATCTTCAGGAGTTGATGATTCTCCAATTGAGATTAAGAATAGTCACTAAATATATATAAGAAAAAACAAATTAACTTTCCCTAACACATAATTGGCAAACCTTTTCAATACGCCTGAGTGCATTTAAAATTATAACAGGTCGCCTTTGTAAATCCCGAAAAGCTGCCTCCGTTGCGGCACGAAGTTCTTCGCGACTGTTGTGTCTGTTGGTATATATTGTATTTTTCAAATAACCCCACAAAAAAGTCCAATATAGATAAATCGGGTGATCTTGGAGGCCACCTAATTGGTCCATGTGTTCCTATCCAACATCCTTGAAAATTATTTTCTAAAAAGCGCCCAATTAATCTAGAATTGTGGGCAGGGGCGCCATCTTGTTGAAAGTGTATAGAATTGCGAAAGGTGAGGGGAACATCTTCCAATATTTCGGGTAATAAGTCTTCTAGGATTGTCAAGTACCTATTGGCGGTAAGGGTTCCTTCGAAAATGCGGTACTTTATTTTTGTCCCCAGTATGAAACAGGCTACATTAAAACCAAATCGACCCTACTGTTGTCGCTCAAAAATTAAGTGCGGGTTCTCATCATACCAGTATTTTGTATTGTGCCTGTTAAATATACCGGCACTGCTTATATGAGATTCGTCTGACCAAATAACTTTCCTTACAAAATCATTGTCCCTTCGGGTTTGGTCTAAAAACCAATTGCAAAAATTTAACCGTCTTGCTGCATCACCAGGATATAAGTGCTAGGCAATATTGACTTTGTAAGGTTTAAATTTATATTTTTTTAAAATTCTTTGGACCCGTGATTGAGAAACTCCAGTGTAATTTTCTAATTTCGCACAAGAAGTCTGGGGATAGGGATGAACGCTAGCTAACACATTTATTTCATTCATTTCTCGATTTTCTTTGTTATACACCTTTGATCGAGGTTTAGAATATGCACCAAAACTTAGTAAATTATTCTTTAGTCTAAATATAGTTGCTCGACTAGGTTGATGCCTCCCTGGATATCTGAAAGTTTTAAAAACGCGATTTCATGAAATATCTTATGGTAAAATACTCGTACTTTATACCTGTGGAAATAGTTCTAACGCTTGTTCAACATTCTCATAACATTGATTTAAACATTGTATCATATCGTATTTTTCGTTATTTTGAAAAACGAATTCTCTTCCAGCCATTATCAATTATCAACCAGCAAACTCACGAATAATTATTTATATAATGATCTTGTAAACTGAAACACGATAAAACACAATAGTTACTAACAATGACAGCTTGATCAGATTTGCTTTTTTCTCTCCAGCGCTCACTAGATAAAATATTGTTCCGAAAGGCGGAATTCTATAATAATTTTAAATGGCTTCATGCGAAACCTTTCCATCGGTTTGCCAATTATGTGTTAGGGAAAATGGACAACAATTTGAACAGTTAAATCAATAAGGTAATAAATAATGTCCAAAATTAATTTTAAGATAGATATTTGATTTGTAATACTTGTTCTGTTTGTTATACATAATGAACGATGTATAACTATTTATTAGTTGCTTTTAGGTACCTAAATTTCGTGTTTCATGTTATTGAATTATTGTTAACATTATTTTTCTTTGCTGATAAACTCCTATAAAAAATCTCAAATGGAATTATTTGTTTGATTCTCCTTTTAAATGGAAAATACATGGCCTACTAGCAAAAAACTCAGCTTTTTAGTGTTTTTTAGCATTTCTAATAATACCATGTGTATTGTATTAGGGGAGATTAGATTATTTTAAAGAGAAAAAAATAATTCAATGAAATAATAAAATACAGGTAGAATTTATTCAGAATATGTTTTGGCCTGTGATCCCAACACTTGGTTGGATAAAAAATAAATTTTGAGAAAGGAAATTTGTAGATAACTTTGTAACTACCATTGAAATAGTTAATTTTATGAAATTTTACTGCTCCTATTAAAATTAAAGATGACCCCGATCTTGGATCTTGGAGAGAGGCTCATTCGCCACCTTTTACTTGAACTCAATAGTAAATTTCACTTCCTTACAAAATAATTAAGACATCAACTCTCGCTCCGATTTTTAATCAACAACCTTTACACTTAATTAACGGTATTAAAATGCAATTTTTTTAAAGTACCGCCTACAAGGTCTGTTTGCTAAAGCAACCTTTAAAAAAATCAATAATCATAACCGATTGAAAAATGCGACATTATAAATTTTTGATGTGACATTTTCACGGTTCGTTCCGTTTTTTATTCCATTTAAGGGATTACTGTGGCTAAGCCGATTCCGATTTCCTCTTTTATTAATAATTACAATAAAACCAAACTGAGAAAAAAATTCAATAAATTCGAGTTAATCCTTATATAGAACAAATATTTTGTTTCGACCAACCTTGCGGACAACTGCATACAGGTAACGACAAAAGAAAACCACCTAATTAGGTATTACGAGTGATCGAGATTCGGATTTTAATTGTCGATGTCTCAGTATAAGTTGGTTTCGTTTCCAACGATACATTGTTATCGCCTTTTTCGTTGCATCGGTAATTCGGTCGTTTCGATGATCAGCACGTAAAAACGCTTAATACTGGTACGGCAAGGGCGAACACACTGTATAGGGTCGAAGTGATTTCATTGTTTCATTGATCGGGTCAAGAAAAATGCCGGTCGTGGATATCAGAATATGTGCACACACCTCAGTAATAGTTGCACTATATTTGTTAATTGATGGCTACTAGTGTGAGGTTTAATTAAATTACTGTATTTGTTAATTGAGGGATACTAATTTGCAGTTTAATTAAAAGTATAACCTTCGTAAACAATTGAAAAGAATGGGCAACAGATTTAATGTTAAAACAACATTCCAAACAATAAATACACTGAAATCTCTAATATCGAAAACAAAACCAACCATCAAAACCCAGAACTCGAAAAACTGCATATATAAGATTCCTTGCGAATGCAATAAATTTTATATTGGAGAAACATCGAAACCATTAAACGTACAAATAAATGAACACAAGAATTACATAAAGAAACGACAATTTGTAAAATCGAAAATTTGTGAAGATGCTTGGGACCTAGGCCATAAAATACAATTTGACAATTCAACTATACTTCACAAAGAACAATATAACACGAAACGAAAAATAAAAGAGTCTGCCTTAATTTTTTTGAATGAAGACGATTGTATCGCTTCTACTTCTGTAGAATTTTATCGTATCTGGTAACCGACAATTAAGGAAGAAATTATTAATGGTAACCTCCTTTTGAACAACCCAGTATCGGGTTTTTCCTAGGTTTTCCCTTATGACGTTAATGGGATCACTGAAACAATAGAATTCTTTGATCACATTTTTGGCGAATGCGCTATCGTAACAAAGTCGTACCTAGGAACGCCACTTATAAATTCTAAAGACAACTCTTTCAAATTCTTCTAATTTGAAAGCTGTTTAACTATAATACACACGTCCGTCGTCCGAGAAGACGACCACCAACGTTGAAAATTATTAGGATTCAATCTACCAGTGAAAAGAGCAAATTTAAGGGCATTTCAATATACAAATTTTAACGGTTGTTAGGTGTTATATCACTTAAAAACCTCCAGTAACTGAACTATGTGGTAAGCTTTCTTTCTTTCGGTATTTGCATATTTATATTTATTACTTTCTATTGCACTTTGAATATTTTGACCTGGCAGTTATTGACCCGAGACCATCGATCTTTTGCATCGAGTCGCGCTTTTGGCGGATAGGACTGACATATCGAAAAACACCTGCATGGATAAAATTAATACCGAAGGCAAGCAAAAAAGGGTACAAATTAGTCGAAATATCTTTTATCCTCGCAAAATGTTTGGGTAGTTGAGGAAATAGAATGAATATATCCATTCATAAAAAACTCATTTTAAAGATGGGTATGAACCCAACGTGTGTAGTCATGTTTTGCGGACGAGGGTCGTGTGTACCGGCAGCCTTAGGTGGAGGACCAATAGGTGGTCAATGTACTGTCAATTCTGAGAAATCAATAACTTCTCTTCTGTGTCATTCAGCATTTTGTAGTAAAATTTTGTCAATTGTTTATATGTTGATTTGAAGCTTTTGCTGATTTTTTAAATTTTATTCCTAATTCCCAGGAATAATTAACAATATTTTGAACTTGTCAGTTCGATTAGGTCTCGAAATTCCATTTAAACTAACCCTTTCATTCCGAACAGTTTTGATCTGCTTCTCAATAGATATAAAAAATGGATTAGCGATTTCTATCACGTCAAGGTAAATACTGTTGCATGTAATAAATACGACTTAATCGAATATAATCTAAATCAAAGGAAACATTCCTAGAATAACGCGATCGGTCATGGAGATAAACGCAAACAAATGATATGTGTTTGGGTCAAGGTCGGTGTGGACCTTTAGGTCGCCGCTGTTAAACTTCTTATAGCGAACGATAAAATTATAATGAAATGACACAAAGGCGAACAGGTCAATCGCTGATGAATCTGAATGAAATCACCTGGAAATAAACAAACACCTCATTATAATTTATTTCCATATTTTGTTTATTATTCAGAGATCCATTAAATTTTTAATAAATCCAATATTTAACTGGTTAAAACATTCCAATGTTATGTTATTGGAATGTAGGTAAAAAAGTTTCTTTGTAAAAAAAATCTATCAAAGAAATATTTGCAGCAAGGTCAACTCATAGTTAAAAAAACAAAAAAGCGCTATAAAAGTGTTACCAATAGGCTTAAAAAAACTTTGGGATAGATTTATATCTTAAAATTTATTGGGATAATTAATAGATTTCAGAGAAATTTTAATTAGGTGACCTCCAGAGATTCTTTAGTTTTTTATATGTACACATATTATGTATCTAAGATATGCTGGATATTGAAAAATCTCTTTGTAGATATGAAGATATGATAAATAAGAACGACCCTTGGCCGTTCCTCAGCAACAGTATATACAGTGATGGGCAAATGTGTGAAACCAAGCAAATATCTCTGGAATTATTAGAGATATCAAAATGAAATTTGGAAGGTGGATACTGCAGTAGATTGCCTATTTGTTTCCATATTTTTTTACAAATTTTGAACTTCCTGTTTTACCGGAAGTAAAGTCGATTTTAATATTTGCAATGAAACACCCTGTATAGTATTTTAGTTTCTGATAAAACATTTTATTGCGAATACAAAAATAGCGGGTTTGATATTGTTTACTTCAATACCTACCGAGATATTAACAGAAAAGTAATTAAGCAAAGGAAAAATCTAATATCCATTAAAGAAATACATAATCATAATTATTCACTAAATCTAAGTGATTTTCAAAACATTGAAACTTAACTTAACTAAACTTAATGTATTAGATGTTCAAACTGAGCACCGTTTACTTCTTGACAATAAGCAAGTCGGTTTTTAAATTCTCTAGTAACATTAGCTATTACTCTGGATGTCTTGAGTTATTCTTGCAGCTAATTCTTGCAAATTATTTGGTCTATCAACATAAACCTTAGACTTTAAGTAACCACACAGAAAATAGTCTAGTGGATTAAGGTCGGGACTTCGTGCAGGCCATTCATAAGTACCAATTCTTCCAATCCAACTATGATGAAATGTCCTATCTAAATGATCTCGAACAATGCGAGCGTAATGGGGTGGTGCTCCATCCTGCTGAATCCAGATATTATTTGGTAATTGTCCATTTACCTCCAATGCCGGAATAACTTGTGTCTCCAAGAGCTGTAAATGCCCAACTCCGTTTAAAATTTCTTGTAGTAAGAAGGGTCCCACGATTCAGTTGTTATAAATGCGGCCCCAAACGTTCAATTTTTGGGGATGTTGTGTATGAGCCTCTTGTACCCAATTAGGATTACTTTGCGACCAGTAGCGGCTGTTATGTCGATTAACCGTACCATTTAAATAAAATGTAGCCTCGTCTGAAAACACCACATTTCTTATAAACTTATTATCACGGTTACAAATATCCATCATCGTTTCACAAAATTGCAAACGTCTGTCGAAATCGTCTTTGGAGAGTTCTTGAACGAGGCAAATTTTGTATGAATGATATTTTTCTCGCCTTAATATCCTTCCTACTGAACGAGGGCTAATTCCATGCATATTGGCGAGGTCGGTAGTGGATAAGTGAGGACTTTCTTCCAAAGATATAGCAACATTCTGAGCTACACCTTCATTACTTGCACTTTTTAACCGTCCACTTTTTGGTAAATTGCTAACTGTTCCATTTGTGTCGTATATTTGCAAAGTTTTTGTCACTACTGAACGGGATATTTGTGTATTCGGATGAACAATGTTAAAAAGGTCACAAACTTCTTTTCCTTTTCCTCTCCCCATACCCAATCATCACTAATATTTCTATTCTTTCTCTTTCACTTAATTCGGCCATTTTATGATCAAATTAAAACAATACAATCTTTTTACGTTCAAATAAAAAAACTAATAACTTATTTTGACAACTACTGTTACTTCTGCAATGAATTTCATGGACTACTAAACTTGATTCAGATTTAATTTGCGCCTGATTTAAACAAACGCACTTGTATTCGACTATGGAACAATCAGTGCTGTTGGCTGTGACGGTATAATGCCACCGATTGCCGAATAGAAATACAAATCCTTACCGAGCAGTTTGTTTATATCGGGCGTAAATGAAATCTGAACCGAGTTTAGCTACCATCGAATTTTTCCTTTCTTTAGTTACTTTTCTGTTAATATCTCGGTAGGTGTTAAAGTGAACACTATCAAACCCGATATTTTTGTATTCGCAATAAAATGTTTCATCAGAAACTAAAATACTATACAGGGTGTTTCATTGCAAATTTTAAAATCGACATTACTTCCTGTAAAACGGCACGTTCAAAATTGAAAAAAAAATTGGAGACAAATAGGCAGTCTACTGCAGTATCCACCTTCCAAATTTCATTTTGATATCTCTAATAATTCCAGAGATATTTACTTAGTTCCACACATTTGCGCATCACTGTATAGTATAACTTCAAAAAAAACAGACTGTGTGGGTAGAAGAAAAACTTGACTATTATTTACAGAATCATAAGTCCTAACGAAATATAGCGAAACTGAATATCAGAAATAATACACATAATTTACCAAATCCATACAAATAACTGAAAGGGAAAGTATTTTGTCAATCTGTTACGTTTTCAATAGTAGATGCAGCGGAAATATTCTTACAGTTGATACATCTTGACCGTTGAATATCTACCAATGATGTAAGATTATTTATTTAATTATTTTGCCTTATGTTGCTCCCTTGGTGTAAGACGGCTTCAAGATCTGTAAAGAGGGGTTTAAAGTCTATAGTAGAATTGTTCACTACTGATGATGATCTGCGTTGATTTGAAACAAGCTAATTCTTCTATAGTTGCAATCCGTTCCGTTGGTGATTTTTGTTGAGGAGTTCGTAACAATTTTTGGTGTTGACGGGCCATGTCTTTAAAAATTTTTCTTTTAAAATTGGAAAAACGTCATATGTTGACTCGGACATGGCCAATTAGGTCCATACCTAACATATGAAATCATCCTCAATATAAAAAATATTCTCCGACAATTATGCACTGGTTCTGTTACTCCGTATCTCCAGCTCTATTTCTGTCTAGCCATGATCTGACGTGGAGTCGCATCTGAATATTTGCTACTAATTGTCGATTGTGTTGATGATTGCTTGCCTGATGATGGTGCCTTAATGACTTACCGTTTGTTATCTTAGCAAAATTCCTGGATCATTAACTGTTTATTATCTTTGCAAAATCTCTAGATGGGAACTATCCTGGAGGCTGGTGGAGAGTTAGACATCATTTGTCCCTCTTATGCAGACTGACCGAAGTTTTCATGGTCGGTGGTGCTACTTTGACTGCTCCTGGTTGGTGATCATTCAGGTAGCCTCATTCTACAGTCACGTTGGAAATGCCCTGTAGATCCACAACTGTAACATCCTTGGTTCCATTTTTTGCAAGGACCAGTATTTGGGGCTTTATTAATCGCCACCAGTCAGTCTAAGGTTTCTTTCAATGATGCCATTTATAAAACTTTCTGTAGCCAATTGGTCTTTAGTATAATATATCTGAATACGATAGGTATATTAATCTTAATCTTTGAATTTTTGCCACTAAGTTGAACTTGGCATATCTGGCTCAATGATTGACTGTTATATCGCTTATTGAGAACACAAATTACTTTGTTCTTCTACAGGAATGCTCTGGAGAAATGCTCTTAAACACATTACTTTAAATAGACTTGTATTGGTTATCCTATTAGCTGTGGCCACTGGTTTACATGTGCATTTGTACGTAGGTTAAGATGAACTGTCATCGAGGATTGTTGGTTTTACAAAAGAACTTTTAGTCCTTGTGGTGTTAGGTTAAGATGAACTGTCATCGAGGATTGTTGGTTTCACAAAAGAATCTTTAGTCCTTGTGGTGTTGTGCTATTTGCCTCTCTGGGTGTCTTTTTTTTTCGTAATTTCCATCTGTACAATTTTTATATCATCTTATACTGTGTTTTCATCTTTCACCATCTTTTGAATAGAATGGATATGATCTACTTTGTTTTCAAGAAGTGTACATTTAACTATTTTCAGCATTTTGATTGCATCATTTATTTTCTTTATATCTGTTTCCACAATCTGGATTTTCTGAACTACTACGCTACTTTGGATTAATTGATTAAATTATTTCTTATGACTTTTTCATTCATCTTGCCAATCTTTTTCTAATTTGGAACATAAAACTCTACTAGCTTCTGTTGTTCATTTTCAAGGTGGTAACAACAGTTCATTGTTCTTCATCCGTTGTAGTTACTAGTTTTACTTTCTTATTTATCAACCTTTCTCGATTTTCTAGTTTCACATTAGTCTTGTTTTTTGATCTGGTTTCTTCCAACATTTTTTTTTTCATGAAAGCTGTAGCGACTTTTCGTAATACTGACCAGTTTAAATTAAAAGGCTCAATTTGAGGAACAAAAGTGTACATTTTGAAAGAATACACAACATAGTATTCAAAGTTTACAGGAGAAGCAAAGCGAACATTTTAAAGTTAATTTTTCTGGAGTTAGGGGAGAAGCAAGTTATAAATTAAAAATATAAAAAAATGACTGCCAAAGTTTTTGAAAAAGACTAGAATAGGATCTAAGGTAATTTTGAGGACCATTTATGAAATTCTGACTGATATTTTCGTATTTGAATCATTCACCGCATGACGATAATAAGGCCAAGAAGTGCGTTTTCTTCCGACTGATTATCCCTACAATCTATCAAAAACAAATTTTACTTCCTTAAATTTCAGTATAGATTATTGTTTTCATCTCCAGTAATAATTACATGTTTAATGTTTTAGTTTTACCAAAAACTCGATATTAGTATAAATCAATTTTTTATGGTTTATATTCTTCAAAATGTCAATACCACTTTTACAAGGTTTTAGAAATTTCCCGTCATTGAACACCTTATTTGTTATTTGTCTTCCTTTATTTGTACAATCACGAAAAATACGAATATTTAACTTATATGTACATAATCTACGCACTATTCGATGGTGACCTAAAACATAATTTTCTTGTACGCAACTCATTCGTCATAACTTTATGTAATAATTTTAATTGAAATTTCAATTGATTCAGCACGTCTGGCCTATTAAAATGTGCTTTAAGCGTTTATATGATATTGATAGCCGTTCATTATTCATTTATATATGGAAATTTATGAAAATATTAATTTATGACATTATTTTACCTTAGAGTAAGAATATTTTTCTCATGTGTTTTGTTTTATTTATTTCCAGATTCGAATTCCACTGAACGTTAACTTTAGAGTAAAACAAAAGGATCTGATCGTGAAAATAACAAAGAAACACCTCACTTGCGGTATCAAAGGCCAAACTCCGATAATTGATGATGATTTTACGCACGAAATCAAATTGGAAGAATCTACTTGGGTTATTGAAGATGGGAAGGCATTGTTGATTAATTTAGAAAAGGTGAGTTTGTGAAATAATTTGGTACAATCAGTAGGATATCAGTACAATTTGAAATTTTTTTTTTCAAGAATACATTCAATGAAATTAGCCTATTTGCATTTCATTACTAGTTTTTTGAGATTGCTAATCTTTTTAATATCTTGACATTTTTAGATTGTTAACATTTTTGAAGTCTTTATCATTTAATATTTCTGACATTTGATATTTGACATTTTTTACATTTGACATTTGTCATTTTTGACACTGAACATTTTTGACAGTTTATATTTTTTAAATTTGAAATTTTTGACTTTGTCATTTGATATTTTTGACTTTTGACATTTGACATTTTTGACATTTTACATTTTTGGCATTTGACATTTTTGACATTTGACATTTTTTACATTTGAGCTTTTTATTTTTAAATTTCTGACATTTCTTACATTTCTGGCATATCTGACATTTTCTCATTTCTGTCTTTTTGGAAATTTGTACATATTTGACGTTTTTCCTAGTACTGACATGCCTAAGATGGAGATGTTTTGAGACTTCTGACCTTTTTTATATTTCCTACATTTGACATTTATGACAATTGAAAATGATTGACATTTCAAACCCCCCTAAATTTTGGAATTTTCGCTTTCAAGATTAATTTTTAACCAATTATCATCTTTTTCATGAGTAAATTTTATATTTTATTAAAAGAAAAATGCTGGAGTTAATTAAATGGTAGCAATTTCTGTGCAACGTATTTAAAGTATCTTTATATTTAAAGCAAATTCTTCAAATATTATGTATGATTTGAATTCTGAGACATTATTTGTTGTGTGCATTCGCTAAAAATTTCAAAAAACATGTTGTCACTTTGACATTTTTTGACATTTCTGATTGTGTAACATTTTTGAGTTCGATATTTTTTACAATTTGACCTTTTTAATACGTTTTGGCATTTTTGACATTCCTGACTTTTTTGACATTTTTGACATTCTTGACTTGTTTGCATTTCTGACATTTTGATATTTTTGATGTTTTTGGCAATTTTCAGATATTAGGTATTTATCACCAACTTTCCAGAATTTTGTTTCGGTAAATTACGTACTTTTTGTTTTCACTTGATTCGTGTTCAAACAAGCAGACCAAAAGTTCAATACTTGTGTTCTAAATCGATGACTATCTACAGCACCACCAAAATTTTCAAAAAAATTATATACAGACATCTAACTGTTTTCACAATAAGTATACATTATAATCATAATGTAAAATTTTGTAGTAACCTCAAATTTTTTTGTTTCGTGATTTGACAAAATTCGTTCATTTTACATGTGATCAAACATAAAGTCCTCTGACGTTTCAGAAAATGAAAAATAAGGAAAGTACCTATGATAATTAATTTTGTCACCAATTTCTGAGCGACGTGTTTAAATTAGCTAAAAAGATGTAAACCCTATATGAGCAATTTCTTGAAATATGAGGCCTGTTTGGGTTGGACATTATTAGTTTTGAGCATCCGCCTAAAATTTTGAAAAATCTGTCTCGGCATTTCTTTACTACTTATGTTATGGCTGTTGGGGATGAATGTATGTTTGTTCGTGGAAACCATTTGCCAAAAGGTTTGTTCCAACCTGACGAATAACCGATACAGAACCAGTAATCGACGCGCACTGATGGTGAGTTATCGTTTGCAATGACGTCACTATGTCAGTTATTTTTCGGGTTGGAACAGCCCTATTAATTCCAACAGTTTAAAAATTTCTCTCCGAATCGGGTGTTGGCAAAACAAGGCGTTGAAATTATAGGCAACTGTTTTCTACGTACAATGCTTAAATGTAACTTCTACAATTTCAAATTTAATAGAACTTACAATGAATACTATACATTAAGACTAGTGCATCTATTGGGTGCCTTGTATTAACATATATACATAGATATTTATTACTTAAATAAACTTTTTTGTGTGTGTGTGTGTTTTGTAAAAAGTTTTTTTCACTACCAACATATATCACTAGAAGTTTCTATAAAATAGGGAATTTACGATTATGTTACTTATTATCATTTTTTAGGTCAATAAAATGAACTGGTGGAACAAACTTGTTATGTCAGATCCAGAAATTAGTACGAAAAAAATCAATCCCGAACCGTCGAAATTGAGCGATCTGGACGGCGAAACTCGAGGAATGGTGGAAAAAATGATGTACGATCAAAGGCAAAAGGAAATGGGTCTACCCACTAGCGACGAACAGAAGAAACAAGATGTACTAAAGAAGTGAGTAAAAAATAACTGTTAATAAACTACATTTTTTATGTCTATATTTTTCTTTGCAGGTTTATGGAACAACATCCTGAAATGGACTTTTCTAAATGTAAATTTAATTAAGTCAACCCATTTAGTCATTAGGGCCTTTCATTATTTTTATATTATTTTTATATAATAGGTAAATACTTCAATAAATTTCTTTGCATATTACAAATTGTTTATTTCTTTTTCATCCTCTTTTAGGAATTGTGTTGTGGAAAAATAATTGTGGAAAATCTAGGGAGTTAGTCACAACTAAAATTGTATTTAGTTAATAATTCGATTTACTTCACATAGAGGTCAGCAGTTCCCTCATAATAGGCATTGCCAATTTTTAGCTTTGACAAATATCATACCTTGGCATTGAATTGTTCGTTAACGCGTGTTTGACACTTGTTTTTTATTTTAGTGCCTATGACATTCTTTTAAATTGAATTTTGATAATAGTTTCTAATGATTTTCTCCTTAGCTATCACAAGGCCCTAAGTTTCTTACTTATTAAAAAATATATATACCATCACCTACATCAGCTTATTTAAAAGTCCCTCACCCAAAATTTTATTGATTGACCCTTGCGTTTTCAAATTGATCCTTAGCCATTTCTTTTTTATTAATTATATCAACTATAGCTATGCAACATACAATACAAGTTGATGTATTGAATGTGGTGGAACAGATTTTTTTGTCAGACATATATATTCAAATCTGTTCTTTGAGTTTTAGAGTGGTTGCTAAATTTCGAGATTTCAGACATTTTGAGAGAGCGACTGTTTATAGTGTAGTAACAACCAATATGTTTTGTACGAATGAATATTAAATTCAAAAATCAATTAACAGATTGTTCTCTTAATTGATTGAAACATTTGTGTAATATATTGTAGATTCTGATATATTATGAGAATATTTTAAAAGATACTACTTCAAATACTAAAAACTCAGCTGTTTATAAGTACATATTTTTCAATTCAAATGGAACAACTTTAACCAGATATTCTTATGCAACACAAAATACAAAGGGTGAGTACAGAATGTGGTTAGATACACAATTATGAAGGTGTGTAGAATATGTCATCGAGAGTTAGGTATAGGTAGAAATGTTAAATGTTTAACTGCGAATTGAATTTTAATCTCATTTTCCAAATTATAATAATTTATTTCAAATATTTTATAATAGTTTGTTACGTAATATATAATACGGAACCTTGTAATATGTGTTGCATAACAACCTTACTGATTTATGATTACAAGGAGCAAAAATGACTAATAACCAAAGGCCAGTGTTTTAATATATATTTTTTTACACAAATTGTTCAAAGCCCTGGATTGACAAAGTATAATGAGGGTCCTATGGAAAATATGTCTTTGTACCAATGACGAATTATCTGCATATCAATAAATAAATAGGCAAAGACAAAACGATTAGGTACCATTTTCTCCTATAGTGCCTCATAGGGAGTGGAATATACAGAATAGTTTACCCGGTGGTTCAAAAATGTTGTAAAAAATATTATGCGTGATCCATGAGCAGTTGCATTTACAGGGTGGTGGAAATATATAATGAGATGGAATTATTATAATGAGGATTTTAATAAATGATAGAGAATTAAGTGCAATTATAGCGATACAGGGAGGTTAGAAAAAATAAATATGTAGGGTAGCCCATTAGCGGTTGAATTGTTGTCGTATTAAATTAAGAATTACGAATTTGAACACAAATAAAGTTCTATGAATTATATCTGAAAAAAACTTAAATTTTGTTACTTATTTGTAGAAGCGAGATGTAAGACCGGCATCTAGGATTTTCGAGAAAAGTATCACACAGAGGTTCCGAATCTGGATCCGTTCCGTGTAATTGCTGTTCTCCCTAAAGTCCTAGGATAGAATGTTACGATAAAATTTTCTGGTTACTTAACCTGCCAGAGATATTGACACAATTGGTCGAATTTCGTCCACTGGGCAACAGCTAGTTATAATAAATGGAACAAATATAAACTAATGAACCAGATAGCTTTTGAAAGTATTAATACCTACTTGTATGCAGAAAGGATTTGACGAAAGAAATATGACGTTTTGACCCTTCTATTCTGCTCTCGTTTTACCACTGGTATGTTATGAAACATAATTAAAGAGTTATCGATGTTTATTCTATTTGGTAATGAAAAAACTAGAACAGGATTAACTAACTGCAATAAAGGAACTGGGATAATAAGGTAACTATACAGGGTGTTTTGTAGAACGTTCACCAAACATGGAGGGCAGATAGGTGGGCTCATGTGCTATATTATAGAGCCCAAATAAAGTCTAGATATCTTACGGTTTTTGTTTTTTTTTTTAACTTTTCTTCTTATTTCTCTGATTTTTACATTTAAACTGTTGTAACTTTATTATTTTTCACTATATCTTCAGCAAATAGCCTTAAATGTAATTTATGATGTCTGTTTGCTTATCTGCATTTGATATTTGACACAAATGATTGGTTGAAAAAAGTTATGAGTCCAAAAGGTTCCATAACAAAAGTAACTAAGTTAAACACTTTATCACTTTACAAAAAATAATAATATGCACACGCGTCGAACTACTGGTTGATCTCTGGTCATATGTTCCCTGAAACGGAAGGCTTGATATTGGCAATCCAAGATCAAGTAATTACAACTAAGAACTACCTAAAGTACATCGTTAAAGACCCTTCTATTAACAACGATAGATGCAGGTACGGTTGTCAAACATCTGAATCTATCCAGCATATCACGGGAGGTTGTCAAGCGTTCGCTGCAACTGAATATAAAGAACGACACGATGCTGTGGCAAAAATACATCACCAGTAACTAGCACTGAAACATGAATTATCACAGTTGGTAAGATTACCATACTATAAATATAAACCAGAATCTGTTTTAGAAAATATCAACTACAAGCTGTACTGGGACCGCACAGACGATCGATCTGTTGCTCATAATAGACCAGATATAGTTTTGGTAGATAAAGTCTCTCAGAAAACAACTTTAATTGACATAGCAATTCCTAACAACAATAATATAAATATCAAGCAGGCTGAGAAAATAACCAAATACAGAGATTTGGAATTTCAAATAAAGACTCAGTGGAATATGAACAACACACGAACTGTACCAATTATTATGTCAACAACAGGACTAGTCCCAAAACTTCTATTAAATAATCTAAAATACCTCGGTCTGGACGAACATCTTTACAAACAAATGCAAAAAGCCGTCTTGTTAGGGACAGCCCGGACGGTCAGAAAATTTATGGGAAACTGCCGCCATGACTCCAACCACGGGCCTGAGAACCTGGCAAGGGCTCCCACAGAACTAAACCCTTTTGATATCTAGGATATCTGGGGTTTTGTGAATTTTCCCCTAAAGGCACTCTTAGCGTGCCTTAGAGGGAGTGTGATACCATATATTCTATGGTGAAGTCGGGATAATAATAAGCACATCGAGAACTTCGAATGGTTACAAAAACTTCTCTACTTCAACACCTTTCCAACAATATATCACACATATTGGAAAGTAATCAGTATCATAATAAAATTTGAGATTGTAATTTACAAGGTGAGAACTACAAAAAATAAAACATACACCAAATTACAATAACTTGTTATAAATTTTGATCAAACTGGCTTCTACCGCTACGGATACAATCGTGGCACCTTTTTCTGACTCCTACAGTGGAACTGTCAGAGAGCGCCTGGACAATTCATTCCCAAACGCGTGGATTGAGTGAAGTGGGCCTATACCCTGGTCTCCAAGGTCGCCAGACCTGACAACCTTTGATTTTTTTGTATGGGATGGCCAAGCAACTCGTTTATGACAGAGAAATAAAAACCAAGGAGTAGTTAAGAGCAAGAATAAATGTTGCTTTTGAAATAATATGGGATGAGATGCGACTAGAGACTATCACTGTAGGAGTCAGAAAAGGGTGTCGCGATTGCATCCACAGCGGTAGAAGCCGGTTTGAACAAAATTTATAACAATTTATTGTAATTTGGTGTATGTTTATTTTTTTTGTAGTTCTTACCTTGTAAGTTACAAACTCAAATTTTATTATAATACTGAATACTTTCCAATACATGTGATATATAGTTGGAAAGGTGTTGAAGTAGAGAAGTTTTTGTAAGCCTTCGAAGTTCTCGATGTGCTTCTTATTTTTTTTGCAACGTGATAAAGTGTTTAACTTTAGTTACTTTTTTATGGAACCTCGCCCTTTTTTCAACCAATTATTTGTTTCAAATATCGAAATCAGATGAGCAAACAGACATCATAGATTACATTTAAGTTTATTTGATGAATATATATAGTGAGCAATAAAAAAGTTACAACAGTTTAAATGTAAAAATAAATTAAAAAAAAATAAAAACCGTAAGATATCTAGACTTTATATGGGCCCACCTATCTGCCGTCCATGTTTGGCGAACGTTTTACAGAACACCCTGTATAAATAAAGACGTCTGAAGCCTAGGAGTAGTTCGGACATACTGTAGGCAGTCCAGTAAGTATGCGAAATAAAATTTAGGATACCAACATTAAGTTTATTCCCCTCAAATTACTTCCCATTTCTAGCTATACATAAACTGACATAGCATAGACTTCCACATATGAAACTGTAGTTACAAAATAAAGAAGCTAATGCTAAACTGGGCGAAGCTTGTTTAGCAATATACAATGTGCAATTAAAAGGGATTTTAATATATACGGTATAAGGGGTGTTTGTCTATAGGTTGAAGAATCTCAGAATATCAGGTATATCTATTGAATTTTACATGCTCTACGCGAGTAAAGCCGCGGGAAATGGCTAGTATCTAATAATAATTTCAATCATATGTTTTGAAGGTTCAACCTAGAAACGATTAATCCGTCTTGCGTTCAAAAGTCCGTACAGTTCAGTAATGGAAGTTGGAATTATGTTTTCCTTTAAACATTTGTTCATAGTTCGTTGAATTTACATCTGTATCTCATTATTGACTTCTTGAGGCACATACCTATCTTAGATTGTTAATTAATCGTCAGTTCTATTAAATAATTATAAATTAAATAATTGTACTACAAAATTGTAAAAAGTATATCTTATCAAAAATAACGACAAGCGAGATGTAAATTAAATCTGAAAATAGTTTTGAGAACGCTATTGAATACTTTTATGTTTTTTTGGGGAATAACACCACAATAGAAATAAAACTACGTATATTGCAGGAATACCAAACGTTTCAAAGTCTATTCTGACTTCGTTGTCAATGGCTTTATATTTATTGATGTGATTGCAAAATGAAAATTTGATTTATGACATTTAAAATTGACATTAGAAAATTTGTTGTTTTTAGATATACAGGTAGCACAAAAAATTCTAAAGATCAGGAATTATAGTTAACCAGCTTTCAAATTAGAAGAATTTGAAAAAGTTGTCTTTAGAATTTATAAGTGGCGTTCCTAGGTACGACTTTGTTATAAGATAGCGCATTCGCCAAAAATGCGATCAAAGAATTCTATTGTTTCATTTTTGGCGAATGCGCTATCTTATAACAAAGTCGTACCTAGGAACGCCACTTATAAATTCTAAAGACAACTTTTTCAAATTCTTCTAATTTGAAAGCTGGTTAACTATAATTCCTGATCTTTAGAATTTTTTGTGCTACCTGTATATCTAAAAACAACAAATTTTCTAATGTCAATTTTAAATGTCATAAATCAAATTTTCATTTTGCAATCACATCAATAAATATAAAGCCATTGACAACGAAGTCAGAATAGACTTTGAAACGTTTGGTATTCCTGCAATATACGTAGTTTTATTTCTATTGTGGTGTTATTCCCCAAAAAAACAAAAGTAATCAAGAATATGCCACAAACAACGTTTAGAAGACAACGCTATTGAAATTAAAGAGCATAAAAAAATATATCAAATTTATACATATAAGTAATGTACTATTTTTTTCACAGTCACTAAAATAATGTCGTAATTTTAACTATCACTAGGGTTGAAAGGATAAACAAAAACTTCACATTCTTAAAACTCTAAATATGTAAAATAAAGTCCTTATTTATAATTATGATACACATAACTACAAGGTACTCGTATACTACTAAAGATATGTTTTGAAAAATTTATAGCATGTTCTTTGTTACCGTTTAAAGAAATATCTTGCCTTATTTCTATCCTAATACGGCTTGATGGTCTCGTCAGAGACGTAGTCATCGCAGATAGGTGCAAAGATAATAATCCACTGGACTTTGAATTTCATTATGTCGGTAATTATATGGAACAATGTTCTAGGCAGTTATTACCCCCCTAAAAGGGAAAATAAATTTGAGATGGTGATTCCGAACTGCCTATTATTTCATTTGTATACGGGATAATTTGAATTCAGGTCAAAGTTTTGAATACAATAAAATGAATGTTTGTTAAATAATTATCATAGAAATGAATGTTGCATGTCAAGTCTTGCGTTCTCAATAATTTTTCGTTGTTTTAAAAATTAAAAAAAATATATATTTCGAGTATATAAAAGAAGTTGGTTCATACTTACCCGTAATAATTTTACTTCTGACTTTACAGTCAGAAGCAATATATTTGATATTGAATTGTTGGTGTGATATTTTTATCATCTCCTGCAATTTGTTAAATTTTAATTTATGGTATTGGCAGTAACGCGTATCAAAATTGACACAGCAAACATTATAAACACATTTATATATTGGAGAAAATATTGGTGCTTGTATGACTTGATCACGGGCTGTGCTGACGCTGCCACTGACTTTGGATGATGATGTTGCAGGTTTCAAGTGATGTTAGATATTTTTTAAAGGAATTCAACAAAAGGAACATGTTTTCAATTCGTCGGTATCCACCTTCTTTGTCCTTTTAGTCAAAACGGCTGAATTGATTTGGACAATTTAATCTGTGTTGCTTTAAAGAAAATCTTGAATAGGTCCCATGATTTTTTTCAATAACGTGAGAGTTTTTCAGAATATAGGAAAAAACATGTTATTTTACGATAAAATTTGGCGAGAGATCTAGAATTAATTAAACGTAATTATCGCAGGGGGTTGGAGATTGAGTTTAAGGAAGTAATTTCAACAACTGAATACTATTATTTTAAAAATATAATTTTTTATTTCATACCTCCATGTACAAGTAATACAGTAAAAATATATAAAATAGGGATTCATTACATTTAAAAATAAATTTACGAGACCAGTCAAGCCCCCTCCAACCGAAGAAAATTGTGACCACGGCCTTGCCCCTTCCAATTTATCATATTCTGTCAGTTTAAATGATACGCCAACCTATTTGCACAGTGTTTAAGTACTTCTTGGGAAATAACACCACAGTTACGGAAATTGCTATATATTCCAAACGTTTCCGGGTCTAGGTCAGACCCCGTTGTCAATAGTTAAGAAACTACGATAAAAAAGGCACAATTCTAATATGTAAAATTAAAATATTTGACAATATGTATTATTTTATTTTTGACTTAACTAAGAGAATTTTATTTCTAATATACAGGGTAACACTAAACTTCTAAAGATCATATAATCATAAAGTTCCTTTCAAATTAGAAGAAGGGATATCTTCAGAATTTTATGTGACGCTCCTAGGTGCGACTTTGTTATAAGGTGAATTTTGTTGATTCAGTGATCCCATTAAAATAATAAGGGAAAACCTAGGAAAAACCTTATGAACTATCCCGATATTGGGTTGTTCACAAGGATATTACCATTAGCAATTTCTTCCTTAATCATCGGCAACCAGGAACAAGAAAATTGCTGTATATAATATAACACCTCAAGACAAGAAAATTGCTGTATATAATATAACACCTCAAGACAAGAAAATTGCTGTATATAATATAACACCTCAAGACAAGAAAATTGCTGTATATAATATAACACCTCAAGACAAGAAAATTGCTGTATATAATATAACACCTCAAGACAAGAAAATTGCTGTATATAATATAACACCTCAAGACAAGAAAATTGCTGTATATAATATAACATCTCAAGACAAGAAAATTGCTGTATATAATATAACACCTCAAGACAAGAAAATTGCTGTATATAATATAACACCTCAAGACAAGAAAATTGCTGTATATAATATAACACCTCAAGACAAGAAAATTGCTGTATATAATATAACACCTCAAGACAAGAAAATTGCTGTATATAATATAACACCTCAAGACAAGAAAATTGCTGTATATAATATAACACACCTCAAGAGAAGAAAATTGCTGTATATAATATAACACCTCAAGACAAGAAAATTGCTGTATATAATAGAACACCTCAAGACAAGAAAATTGCTGTATATAATATAACACCTCAAGACAAGAAAATTGCTGTATATAATATAACACCTCAAGACAAGAAAATTGCTGTATATAACACCTCAAGACAAGAAAATTGCTGTATATAATATAAAATCGTTCCTGGTCGCCGATGATTAAGGAACAAATTGGTAATGGTAATGTACCTTGTGAACAACCCAATATCGGGATAGTTCATGAGATTTTTTCTAGGTTTTCCCTTATTATTTTAATGGGATCACTGAATTAACAAAATTCATCTTATAACAAAGTCGCACCTAGGAGCGCCACATAAAATCCTGAAGATATTCCTTCTTCTAATTTGAAAGGAACTTTATGATAATATGATCTTTAGAAATTTCTGTGCTACCCTGTATATTACAAATAAAATTCTCTTAGTTACGTCAGAAATCAAATAATACATATTGTCAATTATTATAATTTTACATCTTAGAATTGTGCCTTTTTTATCGTAGTTTCTTAACCATTGACAACGGGGTCTGACCTACACCCCGAAACGTTTGGAATATACAGCAATTTTCGTAACTGTGATGTTATTTCCCAAGAAGTACTTAAACATTAAAAATATACCACAAATATCATTTAGAAAACAACTAAATGCACAGCCCCACAAAAAATTATATGCATTTAACCAAACCATGCTATTCTCATGTATTTTTGGACGTTGAAACCAAATCCGAGGTAAAAAAACTCGTACATCCTACAAGATTTTGCTGTAGCTAGAAAAGCACCCCCTAAAAAGAGTAGTATCCCACTCCAGTTGCTAAAACTTTAAATAGCATTTAAATGAATTTTCAAGTGAGTGATAATAGATACTCAAGTTTATCGAATGAATTTGAAACGCAGAAAAAAACACCACAAGTTCTAAAACATAAGAAAAAAAGTTTTAATTACCACAAAAATTTATGTCTTATTTAGTGTAAGTAGTTGAAAACTTTAGTAAATTACTTCTTCAAGTAGCAAACAACCAAGTGGGGGAGAGAAACTATCCCTAAATTCAAGTTTCATAGAAAAATAGTATCTATTTTTTGATTGATAAGAACGGCAGAGGATTTTCAATGGGGCTCAGATTAGAAAATCTGTGAATGATCACGTTTTTGTGACGAAAATTAATGCAAGACTAAGTTTCAAGAAGTAGCCATACATTTTCTGGGAAATACAAAAGATGAGAACTGCAAAACTACAAAGAAATCGTTGGAGAAATGTTGAAAAACTTGAAAACATTAGTCTGTACATGACTTTAAAACTCCATAATTCAAGGCGGTTATTAGCGGTGTATATCCTATATGTCTGTAATTCACTAAAAAACTATTTTTTTAATTAATTCTCTAATTAACTCTGAAGAACTACGAGTATCTTCTATGACCGCGTGTAATAATTCATTGTGGTTTTTACTCATTTTCAAATTATTCGATCACAGTAAAGTAATAATGTTCCGCGGTGCAAGTTCTAACCATTTGCTGCAGGGAGTATCCATTTAAAATAGGTGCTCAATGTTTCAACAGTTTGGGAATTTGTAAGGGTGGGGGCCTTTTATTATTATTAAGCGTTATACATCGTATATAATTTTAATAAATACACACTGAGATATTTTCAAGTAAATCCAAAAACGAATATATTCATTCAACCAAATATTTTTACGTAGGTATTTTCCCCCTCCATTCAACTAATAAAAGCCGATATTTTTAATCTAAATTTATTATAAAACAAAAATAGTTTGTATGCAATTCAACAATGAATAACCGCAACTAAAAAAGATGAATAATAGAAAATCAAAACATTCCCAAAACCGTCAGCTATATCGTGCTGTGAAATTGAATAAAAATATTCGAATAATTGAAAAACTTTTAACACAAGGGGCCTCTATTTATACAATCACATTGAATAAAATCAATATCTTGCATTTGGCCGTACAAAACAAAAAATACCTTAAATTTGTGGAAAGACTGATTAAGCAAGGAATTAATGTAAATAGTAAATCTTTAAATGGTGCAACACCTTTACATTATGCATCGGTCAAGGAAAACTGTGAGGATGTCATAAAATTACTAATACGCCACGGGGCTAATGTAGACGAAGTAAATTTTCGGTCTGAAACCCCATTACATACCGCAATCAGAAACAATCGTTTGAAAAATGTCCAAACATTGATACAAAATGGTGCGTCTGTTTCTTCAAAACATTATATTATAGCTGTTGCATACGGCCACCTTGATATTTTTGAAATGTTATTAAACTGTAATGCTGATGGTAAACCGAGTGTATCTATGTTGTGGTCAATGGTTATAGCATATGCATCTTTAATTTAACTTTAATTTAATTTTCTTCGTTCTTATCTGGATTATTTTCCAGAAAATTTACTTCACTGTGGTGAAGATCAAGGTTAAAAAATGTAGCAAGGAAGATGGGATGAACACATGATGGCAGTTTCTATTAGTCTATTTTTCATTTCACCCCATTTGGGGGGTGTCTTTTGCCACTAATAAAATTTTGGAGGGTGTACAAGTTTTTTGACCTTGTATTCGGTTTCAGCATCCAAATACATCTGAGACCAATCGTTTGGTTAAATCTATTGTAATGATTTTATTTTCTAATCTGGGTTCCTAGATTTATTTAAAAAACACTCAGTCGAACGTGGTGTACTATAATTTATTTTCACTATTTTTATGTTCACATAACTATATACAATTTATCTTGAACACTTGTAGTTTACTAGACCGCAACTGAATACTGAATGAATCCTTTCGTCGGATTCCCGTATTTATATATTTCTTCTCAGAAGGCTCTAGATGTATTCTCAAAATTTGAAGAATTTCGATAGCGCTAGTGCCGTCTTCGGGCGCTAGGCAAACAATCTTTTGTATTCCACACATTACACAGATTTTTTTTTCTTTTGTGAGGCTGTGTTAATAATAAATTTATCAATTCTTATCGTGGGCCCGTTCATACAATAATATACAATGAATCACTGAAAAATAAGTTACATTTTTCTTATTCAAATACCGTAGTTTGTATTTAGTATTTTTACTATTTAATTCATTCTCTATTTTATTCAATTAAAACCTGACTAAAATCGTTTGAATAACAAACGCAGCATCTTCATTCGTCGTCTGTCGAGTTCCTGGTAAATATCGAGCATCGGTGCCATCGTCATCCGGTTTGAAGAACGGAAGGATTCTCGGAAAAGGTGAACACTCCTGATACGGTACGTGATTATTCGCCAAGATTGAACCTAAATAACATTCTACGAGTCATAAGTCTGCACAACTGATGTATACAAAATTATTCAATGTCACTGGCAACAGATATTGTTTTATGTAAAACAAATCGTGTGGTGAATGAAAATGTAGGCGATGCGCGACTTATTTATAAGTTGTTTTGTGGGAAATAGAAAACGGATATTGTTCTCTATAAGCGAATACTGATGACAAATATTTTATAAACATACAACCTAGGCGCCACAGATTTATGAAAAGTATCAGTTGAAAATATCGATGGCCCGATGAATTGTTAGTTATTAGCCAATCGAGCAGTCCAAAAAAATACAGTAGATATTAAAATCCCAAGCAGACTTGAGAAAAGAGATGAAATTGAATGCTAAAGCTTAAAAGATAATTGTAAGGGTACACTGTGTTCACTAGAGAACATTTACACCTTTTTGGGGTTACACCTGAAGTCTTATTGTAATATTTACGAGGAAAACATGTCACAAATAGAGTAACGGTCAATACGAGTACCTATTTGTTTCCTCCCCCGCCCTCTATCTCTATTGCTCTCGTCTCTATTTCTGTCTCTCTTTGTCTTCTGTCTGTCTGTCTCTGTCTGTTTGTCTGTTTGTCGGTCTGTCTGTCTCTCTGTCTGTTGTCTGTCTGTCTGTCTGTCTGTCTGTCTGTCTCTCTCTCTCTCCTATCTTTCTTTCTCTCTCTCTGTCTCTCTCTCAAAATTATGTACAGAGTGTTTAAAAAAGTGAAATGCAAAATCATGAAAAACTCAATTTTTTCAAATGGAAACCACCATTTTTGTTATCGTTATCAGATTAAGCTTCGAAAATAAGAGGTACTTTGTTTAAAGTTACCTATACGAAAATCTGAAAGATTTCGACTTATTCAAAAAAACAAAATTTTTCAGCATCCTCAGTAAAAGTAACTTGGCTGTGACGGCTGCTAAGGACTCAACTGGGATGTCTATGTGAGTTGATTCTGTATAATAATATCGAATTAAACGATACTTCTAGTGTGTTAAATCTGAAAAAAATGCCAACAGGTCTAAATTATACAAACGAAGATTATTTAAATTCACTTATTATTTATGGAGAAGAGAACGAATTGTTGATTAAGAAACAATGGAAATTAATTTACCTACAGGAATTATACTTATCCGTTGTAGAAATAGTTTTGGCGTAGATATAATTGATGAGCTTTTTATTATTAACTATCACAATATTTTGTAGTGTGATTTTCAATTAAAAACAAATACAACAAAGTTTGCCTTTTTACAGTGGTTTATTTCGGTACTATATTTATTTGACAGTGAGAATATTGTTCCATAACATAACTTTATAACTGCTCACACTTTTGACAAATATACAAAATTTTTGTTGGTATTGTAAAATACATAAATCAAAATAGTATAAATGTATACATACAATTGCTGTTGAAAAGTTGACTACATTAGATCATTTTTTATTAACCTATTTCTGTAAAATACTAGATTTGTTGTACATATACAATTGCTGTTGAAAAGTTGACGACATTAGATAATTTTTCATTAACCTATTTCTGTAAAATACTAGATTTGTTGTTGATACTTTATTTGTTTATTTACTCTATAAAAGAATCCTTGCTTCTACTCTTCATAGTCATGTTAGTCATGATACATGACCGCTGATAGATATAAATGGTTCCATATTTAGATATAGTACCTCAAAAATGGTTCAAATCAATTTAGAGCCCTTACAAACAGAAAGTTTTTTCATGTAAACGTGTTGGCTACCCCAAAATTGAAAAAACAACATTGTAAAAAAATACCTTTTACAAATAAATAATAATATTTCTTATTTTAGAAATTTGTACTTAGTGCTAAAACTACATGCAACAACTAATAGACGTTTATATAAACTGAAGAACCTTTTAGAAAATATAAACTGTGTGTAAGACGTGCAGGACAAAGAGTCTAGGACCCCACAACAAGAACCCATAAAACAAAAGAGTTGTCTGTTTTTTATCACGTAAGCTATATAAAACATATGCCCAAACGTCAGCATCATATTCCCCTTAGCTTCAGACAGACTAAATATAATAGAAAAGTCACAAAACATAAACGAAAGAGGGAATTGGGATCCCCTGGCGCCTAGACGGATTCTTTATTTGATGAAATACGATATTGTATTAAATGATAAGGAAAAGATTTAGAATGTTTATAAAACTTACGTGATAAACACCATTTCTTTAAATTTGACTCACTCATAAAGAATTTTTTAAGTTCATCACATAATCTTTTCTGACATGAAACAATGCTTTTGAGCATATTTTTAATCAGACATAGCAACAATGTTGTTAACGAAAATATTGTCTTTGTATTAAACGATAACAGTTGTTAGTCACAATGATATCATACTGATGATATTAATTAATTAAGTTTTCTTAAAAAGCAATTTAAAAACAGTAGTTTTCCGTAGTATATGCAACTGTTGTTAGTTCTTATCATTTTGGTGGGTTCTGTAGAGTACTAAAAAAACTTCAGAATGCTTTTAAATCCTCTATCGGACTGAAAAGAATCTAAACAATGCGTTAAAAAAATTAATCAAAACTTTTCGAAAATGGGAAATGTTAACTTTTATGTATAGTTTAAAAAGACGATGGAATAAATTTGTTGCCTTATTAGTTTTGGCATATATATGTAGAGAAGGTTCAGTAAAATTTAGCGTATTATATTGTCTATGTTACTCTATTAATCTATGTGGTCCGATATGAATCCATCAAAAGGATTCTAAAAGTAGAAATTAAGAGTCTCTTTCAGATATGCTGAACATGCTTTCGAGCTTAAGGCCGAATTTAAAGACAACACTCAAAGGGGAAATGCCGTCTTGTGCTTCCGAGGAGGGGGGGGATTATTTCATGCCTCTAGAGTTCTAGAAATTTTGTATTTCACACCATGGTATATTTTGGGCTACAGAAACAGAAATGACTCTTCTAGGCTATTGAATTTAAGATTCCCTTATTTTGGTGTTTAGCTCACTGATTTTGAGGCTGTTGGAAGCATGGGCAGATTGCAGGAAGGGGGGGTGCGATGGGGGCCGATCCCCCCTCCGAGACAATCAAAATTAGTAAATTTAATATTAAATGGAGGTAATCTTAACTACAAGAGCCTAGAAGAAGGTAACTTCTGTGGGTTTAAAAACTCTGAATGATTATTTTAAATATTATATCCCAAGAATGTTAGGTTCAAATTTATATTTAGGTAAATATAGTACAGGATCGCCCCTATTAACATGATATCGCCTACCCGGAAGCACGTTTCTTGATACGCCCCTGTTTGGAGTCGCTCCCATTTACCCTCATCTTTGGATACTCCCGTCTTCGAGCATGGAACGATGTGCTCTAGAAACCGCTGTTTCCAACCTAAAGTAGGTACCACATCTGGTTCCGATACGATCCACTTTGAAAGCGAGCGTTTTTTACCACTTTTATTCATGTCAAGGGGGGCGTAAGATGTTTGCATTTTTTGAAGAAAAATAAATTTTATGCAAAAATTAAACATCACAATATTAAATTCATTAATTCTGTCGGTCACTGATTTCAAACGCGATGTCGTCAGTCACTGTTTTTAACAGGCATTGGCAAGTTACTATAGATACTATAGAGACATCAATTCATAGTCACCAATATGGCACATGACCAGCAACATATTTGCGGTCGATGTCTTGAAATACAGTAAGAATTTCTAGAAATGAAGGCTGATTCTACCACGAAAGATGACTTCCATCTGGTGACATTGGAGAAATTTTGGATCAAACGATTCCTGGTTAATTGTTGCCTCTCTTGCTTTGCGAATACTTATTCCTTTTTCTTCAACTCATTTATGTGAGACAAGTTTTTCAGCTTTGGTTTTAATTAAAACTAAGCAGCGAAATCGTCTGGCTGTCGAAAGCGACTTGATGATGACTAAATCTAGAATCAAACAACTGGTACAGACCATGCAACCTAAAGTTCCGCATAAGCCCTCTAATTATTTTGTTTGACGTTAAATTCGTTTTTTAGGGTTCGGTATATACAATATACGGATACCCTTATAATATCATTCAGGATTTCTGCCTCTGTCACATCACAGCAATTTTCTCCTAAACTACTGGACGGAAGTGGTTGAACTTTGATATTAATGTATAGTTTGGTGACCCGATCAGGAGTACATATCGTAAATGAAGAAATTTTGATTTTAGGGGTTCTTCTAGGGCCCGAACTTTACAGGAAAAATAAGGAGAAACCATTAATATTAATTTTGGGGGGCAAATTATAGAATTAAATAAAAATTTAAAAATAAAAAAAATTTCAAACACATCATGTAATATATCAAATGAAAGGTCTCATTCTCAGGAACACAAATATACGAAAATTTACCAAAATTTACCCCCCCTTATCTCCGAAACTATAAAACGTAAAGTTTTGAAAAAATTAGAGGTATAGCTTCTGACCTGAAGTTTACTAGAAAAATAAGGAGAAACCTCTACTTTTAATTTTGGGGGGCAGTAAACGTTTGGCAAAGAAATCTACGGAACCACGAGGTGTAATCTAAAGAGCGATGGAACGGGCCATGCTGGGAATCACTCTGATGACAATGGGTTGGGTATGTAGACAGACAGACAAGATTAATAATTTGGAAACCACCTGAAATCGAAAGAGGCATAGAGAGACCTCAAAAGAGGTGACTTTACGATGTGATAAATATAGCGGGATAACACTGGACAAGAATAACAATAGTTAGAAATTATTGGAAAAAAATTGGAGCAGTTGAGAAACAAGAAGAAAAAATATTTCATTCCTCATATACAATTTGTGCTCAGAGGCTAAAGCAGTTCCTAAACTCAGCTCCTAGTACACAAGGTCAATTAATGTCAGGCAAGCTGTATTGTAGAGTAAGTCAATTGCGATAGAAAAAAAGAATATGCATGTTGTCCTTGAAACTATTTGTTTAAAAAAAATTGCAAGTAATGGAGTCAGCAGAATAAAAATCATCAAATAATACAAGGACGTATTTGACTTTTAACGCCAGCTATTTAGAATCTTTGATTCGGGTTTAGGAAACAACACTAAATACCAGGACCTCGAATATTGTTACGATTAACTAGCGTATTTAACCGACTTCCAAAAAGGAGGTTAAAAATTCGTCGCATATTTTTTTTATGTAACCTGATTTCTTCTCCTGTTTTGTATGAATATGGTCTTGTTTTATAGAGTATATATCCGGATAGGTGAAACTTCAAATTTGAGAAAAGAATTTTATTGGTAAAGTGATGAAATTTGCGAATGAACACATGCGTGCATGGAAATCGACCAATATCCCTAGCATATTGGTCCATTTTTGGAAAACTCCTTATGGCTGTGTACGTTTTTCTTTACATTTAATCTATTAAGGAAGATCCCTAGGTGATCTCATATATTTTTCTGCGACCTACAACTTGCAATTTTGCAGAAAATCGCCGAAAATTCCAAAATTCTTATCAAAAATTTCATCAAAATGATATAACGGACATTTCCTCATAAATATTTTAATTCCAACGTAATAGTGCGGTAATTTTAGGCACTGGAAGTTTTAATTGCGAATTTGAAAATTTTCTATGTACATCTCAAGCACATAGGTAGTAAAGCATAGTATTTCCGGCTCCTTAAATCAATGAGTACGAAGCTCGTTTTGTTTGTATAACAGGCAAATACCTATTTAAGTGAAAATTTTTCCATTTTGCGAAGACGGTGCTTTTGGTTGTCACATTCTCCCGGCCAAATAGAAAATTCAGTGACAACACATGTCAAATTCTAAACTGCTATTTGGTGCGTTTATACAAAGGATGTTTAGTTATAGCAAACAAAATTACAAAGTAAAGTTATAGAAGGAGCTGCTGCATTTATATGATGATTGAAATATAGGTAAGGCCGTTTAGCCGTATATACAGGATGGTTAGAATATAGGGTGGAGTGGACGTTTGGTGGTATAAAAATGTTGGAAAATATGTGAAATTAAAATTATATAGGACAACTAAAAACTGTTATATGATATGGACGTAAACAAATCATATACAGGATGGTTGAAATATGTGCTGGAGTTGAATTATATTTATACAGTGTGATTTGGATATACAGCCTATTTTCTCAAGTTTGACGTTTTTTCCCAATCAAGCCATTAAAAGAAGAAAAACACAAACTTTTCAAACCAAGGTTATGCCTATACTTTTAATTATTAGCGAACAATATGTTTTTTTTCTGTCTATTGAAAAGCTCCTTTACACAGTTTCTGATCCTCAAGCGATAAGTTTACACCACTTGAAAGGTGATCCTCAGACGCGTGCAGTCCGTGACTAAGAAGCCACAGCATCGACGATAGTGAGATCAAATTTCGGTAGCACACCACATCGCTAGTCGCCTCGTATAATATTTACTTCAACAGATACTCTTTTTACATTAAAGTGGTTCTTCCCTCGAGCATAGCTGCCACAACGCGAGAGCTTAACGCTCTCTCACCCAAACCAAAGTTCATATATTCGAATTTCTTCTGACTTACGGGCACGCGGGAGCTTTTTTCACTCAGTCGCTCATAGCAGTTCGCACGGTGGACTTCGCTTCGATCGCCCTGTAGCTGCTACACCTCGTGCGTACTCGAAAATGTCACACAGATAACAGAAAAAAAAAACATTTTGCGTTCGCGTATCAGTTAAAGTCGGGTCAAAATTTGCTTATGTAACGTGAGATAAGATTTTGTCGTCGGAATTTTTGTTTAAAATACTCCGAAATTTTTTTGTTTGTTTTTGAGGACTTCGAAGAATGTAATATCTTCGCGAGACGACGTTCAAATCTTGATACGAGTGAAAAGTCCGGTTTCGAAGGACCAAGTTGAAGACTAAGGTGGAAGCAAATTTTTTACTTGGTGACAAAAAGTCGGTATGATGCATCGATTTTGGATTCTGGTCCTCATCAATTTTGGTGCACCGGATGGACGCTTTGCGGCATATCAAGTAGGCTTAAATTTTTTATTTAGAAGCATTTTAAAACTGCCAGTTTGAGTAGATTTATGTGTATGCGGTTATACCTTATTTTTATACTTCTTTAATAAATATTGTACGATTTTTATCAGAGTGACAATAAGAATTGACGATAATAATAGCAATAATAAATAACTAGATTGATAATAGGATAAACTTTGTCTCTTTAAATTGCGAAAAACATGATTCAAGATACAAATTCAGGAAATTTAAATGTTGTGTAGTTCTTTGACATCAGCGATATGAAGATGGTGACATCACGGACAATTTTTATTAATAAATACTTTTATTTACTAGCATTTTTTTAAAAATTGCAAAATTCGGGGTAAGTTAAAGTTTATGGCGCATTTTCTGCGGTTTCCTAAATTTCGAAAAGCAAGTGTAATTTTTTAACCAGATATTTCTCCGAAAAACGTTTCTCCTGCTCCTCTCATAAATTGAAGTTTTGCAAAACTGGAAAAGAGGTCATCAATATCTCAGCAAAATCCCGGGTGTGGATACTGTCCTGGGGGTTGGTGGAGGGTTAGTCAGCATTCACCTCCTTATGCTGACTGATCGGAGTTTCCCTGGTTGGTAAGGTCGGTACGTTGATTACGCCTGGTTGATGATCGAATCGGTAGTCTTAAATTGCAGTCACATTGAAAGTGTCCTGTCCGTCCACAACGGTAAGATTCTCCAGTCATACCAGTCAGCAGCACCTGAAATGGTGACTCTGGCTCTTCCTGGTTGAAGGAAACTGCTCTTACCCTCGGCTTGGACATGTTTATGACGGAATCTACCTCAAAGGCCCAGAGCATAGCTTTGTACTCTTCTTGATGCCACTAAGCGTCAGATTCCTCTGCACTTCAATGTATCGGATGCCATTTATAAAACTCTGTGTTGCCAATTGATCTTTAGTTTCCTCTGGAAGGTCTGAGTAGGGCAGGTGTACTAATCGTTTAATCTTTGCCTCGAATTCGTGTAGACTCTCGCCGGATTTTTGCGTATTTCCACTGAGTTGCACTTGGTATACCTGTTGATTTTCGTATCTTTTGACGAGGACTACGATTTCCGATTCTACTTTGTTGTGGATAGCACTGATTTTATCTTGAACTGTGTTTTGAATTGAATTGATTTCAAATTTCATCTGGCTCTGGATGGAATCGAAGTCATCTGCTTTCATTTCAAGAGTCTTCACATTACTTTTTAGGATCTTTATATCGTCGTTTATCTTTTTTATGTCTGAATCCGCCATTTGCATTCTTTCATTAACTGTTTCATTAACTCGTGATACTATTTGCATTAATTTTTCATATTGCCGTTGTCTTTTTAATTCATAGGTTAGTCACTTTTCTTCAAATTTCGAGAATAATCCTTCTATTAAAGTCTGTTATTCACTTTTCGTCGTAGAAACAAAGCTTTGTTGCTTTTCATCCATATTAGTTACAATGTTGTTAAATCTATTTTACGTTTTTCATCAAAAGATTTCACTAACCTTTGTTGGATTTATTCTTGATGTTGTTTCTCCTTCTTGTTACGTTTTTCCAGGATCTGAGTTATTTTTTCATCTTGTCCATCTGTAACCTGTTTGAATATTACGATGTTGCCTTCAATATATTTCACACTTCGACACCAATTTGCAATAAACTTCTTGGATTCAAATTAAATTTTAAAACTAATATTTACTTCACTTTCTAGAACTTCAATTTCTCATCAAAATCCAATATCTGCAACAACTGATTTCGCAAATAATTTACATCAAAATAATGTCACTAGCTAAGCTAAACTTACTGTGGAATGTCCAGCTGTTCTCTTTATAATCCACATCGAACTCTCTAGCTAATTTCGAGGGTCGTCTTCCAGTTCGGGTAGCGTTTGCCGGAGTATTACCGAAATTTAACCTTTTTTATACTTCAGTCAGCTTAAATGTTTTATGTTGTTTTAGTCAGGAGCGGCGTAGAAGTCTAGCGGTCGCCCATTTGACCAAAATCATACTTCCAACATTTTTTTCTACTATTATACACTTTTTTGTGTACAAAATAGTTTACTACCATTATAATTAAGTAAAAAATTGTTTCGCAAAGGATAATAATTTCAGTTTTGTTGTCTTCGGTTCCAGTTAATATACATATTAATCATATTCAATAAGTAAAATCAAATAATCTGTATAAAAAAGAATATTCAAATTTTCATACTATTATTGAATAAATTAAAAAGACAAATAAACTTTGAGAGTTCAAAACGTCAATAAAAATATGTGAAATAATTTTGTTCTTTAGCAGTGGAAAGTTTCATGGGGCTTTTAACAGAAAATTTTGTTTTGATCCAATGTCTTTATTAATAACACTAAAGGCCGTCAATTAGCAATTAAAAAACTCAAGAAAGTTGGTTCACAAACAGAAGGAAATGGTACCGAACTCTTTTGCATTTGCGTATTTACATATAGATTTGTAATAAAATACACATATTTAAAATGCCAATATCTTCATTTAGGTAAAAGTCATTCTCCCTGTATTAAGAGGCAGGATTTTGCAGGAATGGTATATCAAATACGAGTAAATAGCTTTTTCAAAATGCTTTTCGGTTAGTCAGATATTTCACAATTACGATTCCAGTTTCTAGGAAGGAAATTCAAGAAACCAATTCATAAGTCACTAATGATGCAGTGTAAATAACTACGATAAGTACTTACATTACCTTAAACTGCACTGTATGTAAAATCTCAATAATTTCAATTTAATACACAAAGGTAGCGATGACTGTTTCTGTATTATATCAAAAATATAAAGAAATACAATGCACCTGCAGTTAACTTATGTTGAATAATAGTTTTTATGTTGACAATTTTTGTAAATGTATTGAATTTTAAAATTTTTCAAATAATACATTGATAATTTTCACATTGATTTGCAAAGGTACATTAACCTAACGACTAACAATGTTATGATATGTCAATCTGAAATGAAAATAATCGAAATCGCTAAAATCAAGATGGCCGTGAACCTTAGAATTATTGCCATGATGTCAGATCTAACTATTTATCTTAAATCTCACTAATTGTGTTGATGGGCTTTGTCATCTTAGTTAAATTATATGAAACTCTTTGCCTTTAAAATAAAAACAATATAAATTAAAAACATAATGTTAAAATAATTGATCAGTTGCCATACAATACACAATTCTATTTTTAGTTGACAAACCATATTCAGAAAGAAATGAAAGTTTCAAATTTGGGAGTACCAAATAAATGGTTATTATCATTTAATATACATTTCTTTGCCTGAGATCTGAATAGCGTGATAATGTGGAATAACTTTGAGCACCGAACAAAATTTGATAGTATTTTGTTTAATTTAGTTTGTTTTTCCAGTCAATCCATCTTACGATTTTCTCTTCTAGCAATCTGGCAGCACTGTTTGGAATTGACAGTGTGGACGTAAATTGTAAATATTTTATTTTATTTAATGAATGAAGAATCAATATTATACAAAAAAATAAACATTGTGCACTAAGTCGTCAATAGCTACTAAACAAAACAAAAATATAGAATATCGGTTGAAGGACAGAGGAGAACATGGTACCGAATCGTTACGTCTTTGCCTATTTATATATAGCTACTTAAGCAACCCCTGTATTTGTTTATTTGGATTCATTCGAGAAAAATATCATCCTTAATATCTTTCGCAAACAAAAATATCGAAGAGATCGAATATCTTTTAACGGAATAAATACATACTTCAAACTTATTGTTACAACAGATAAGATAAAAATAGAAAGTGTTCCGATAATAATTTTTGCACAACAAATCATTTGTCTTGAACTGATAGCGAAGTGTATTGGCTGCTGACAAAAATTGTTTTGTAGTTGTAAAAGACGTTTTTGTTGTATTGCCCCATTTAAATATGACGAACCGTTAGATTTGTTTGTTCTTGTTAACAAAACTAAAATTATCTTTGGAGTCTTGAGTTTATGAGGTTGTTTCGCGTTTAACGTTTACGATTTACTTCGTGAATACAGTGGCTTTCTAGGAAGATGTAAATGGGTAATGTTACACAAGACTCATTTTAATGTGTAACGACATTAAATTTTTTATTTGGTCTCTAGGAAGCACGTCTTGGTAATTCAATTTTAGATGAATGCATTAAGAGTTTAATAAAATATATATCGTAAAAACTTATATTTTTGCACCTTGTGGTGCACGATGGTCATTTCGACTAGTTAAAGTCTTTTTGTAAAAGTTCGCTAGTCAAAATGTACCTAATAAACGAAATTGGTTTTAAAAAAAAAAATTGGCCGAAAAAGAAATTACACAATAAATGTATTAATTATAATAAGAAAAATGTAGTAGGTAGTCATAGAAGATTTCTGACAACAGTGAAAACTATGAAATAATTATATTTTTTTGGATCTGGAAATTAATTGTAGAATCAGTAATTTGTTTTTGTGTACTTCATTATTTAGTGAATTTTTTCACTTTTTAACCGACTTCCAAAAAGGAGGAGGTTATTAATTCGTAGCGTATTTTTTTTGTATGTATGTTACCTGATTTCTTCTCCTGTGGTGAACAGTTTTGAATGAAATATGGTCTTGTTTAATAGAGTATATATCCGGATTAGTGAAACTTCAAATTTGTGAAAAGAATTCTATTGGTAAAGTGATGAAATTTGTGAATGAACAACATGCGTGTATGGAAATCGACCAATATCCCTAACATATTGGTCGCTTTTTCGAAAACTCCTTATGGATGTGTATAGTTTTTTAAGGTTTAATCTATTAAGGAAGATCCCTAGGTGATCTCATATACTTCTGGGACTTGCAACTTGCAGTTTTGCAGAAAATCGCGAAAATTACAAAATTCTTATCAAAAATTTCATCGAAATGACATAACGGACATTTCTCCATAAATATTTTAATTCCAACGTAATAGTGCGGTAATTTTAGGCACTGGAAGTTTTAATTGCGAATTTGAAAATTTTCTATGTACATCTCAAGCATAGTAAAGCAAACTATTCTCGGCTCCTTAAATCAAAGACTACCAAGCTCGTTTTGTTTGTATACTAGGCAAATACCTATTTAAATGGAAATTTTTCCATTTTGCGAAGACGGTGCTTTTGGTTATCACATTCTCCCAGCCTAATAGAAAATTCAGTGACAACACATGTCAAACTTTAAACTGCTATTTGGTGCTTTTATACACAGGGTGTTTAGTTACAGCAAACAAAATCACAAAGTAAACTGATAGAAAGAGTTGCATTTATATCATGATTGAAATATAGGACGGAGTAGAATGATAGTGGTCCATAGGCAGCCGTATATACAGGATGGTTGGAATATAGGGTGGACTGGACGTTTGGTGGTATAAAAATGTTTTGGCAATGGTAAATTAAAATCCATCTACATCAACTCGTGAGATTGCGGCAGAAGCTGGCACATCTCAACGAACTGTAGTCAAGGTATTGAAAGCGCACAAGTTCCACCCGTACAAACTTTCAGTTTCTCAAACTTTGCATGCTGGTGACGAACATCGACGTATTTTGTTTTGTACATAGTTTAGAGACATGCTTGTCCGTGGCCAGTCGTCCTCAGATGAAACTACATTTACTAACTGCGGTATGTTCAACAGACACAATGAGCATATCTGTGGCTAAAGAAAACCCTTTCCATGTAGAGCAAAGACGACCCCAGATAAAATTTGTTTTAATGTTTGGTGTGGTATCATAGGGTCTACTATTCTGGAGCCTTTTATCTATGACGAATCACTTACTGGGAAGCGCTAATGCATTTCTTGCAATACACTTTTCAATTTAAAGACATGTAGAATAATTTGAATTTGAGATCTTCTAGAAATTGAGTGGTTCCAACATGATGGAGTTCGTGCTCATAACTCGTAATTATAATACACTTAAATAATATCTTTCCGAACTCTTGGATAAAGGAAGAAATGGCCCAAGCGAATGGCCACCCCGGTCTCCCGATTTGTCAGTTATAGACTTCTATTTATGGGGTGCGCTAAAAAACAAAGTATACAAAAGAAAGTATGAGACAGTTGGTGACCTACCCAGGGAGGCGGTATTACAAGTAATTGAAGAAATTGATATGCGGTCTGTGAGGAAAGTGGTAATGTCAATCTTAAAAAGATGCAATTTTTGTCTAAATAATAATGGTGGACTTTTCGAACATAACTAGATTGTAACCATTATTATGTACTTTAATTTCTTACGTTTTTAGTAAGTACCTACTTATTAGTTTGTTCGTTATATCTGTTATACCTAATAAAAAAATCGTTCAATGTTTTTTGGAATAGTTATTAATAAATCAAATCTATTTCATGGCTAACTATGTTAAAAGTGAAAATAAGAGAGAAAATGCATCCATAACTCCGTTATTTTTATGAATAGTGTTAATATCTTTTTGGAGAGTATTATATCGTTGAAAAGCTCTAAATATGTCTGATTTTTTGAGGTCATAGCCAACTATGGTTTCCATTCAAAAAAAGATAAGTTTGTGTCATATCTCGAAAACGATAGCTGTCACGCAAACGAGGACATGAAATCATATTCGGGATACAATTCCCTTCAATTTTGATAGCTAACACTTTTTTTATAAAATCAAAAACAAAGGAGCTAGAGGGATTTAACTAAATCGACAGAGTGTCGTTTTTTCAAAATACCTAAATGATCTAGTAAGTCATGACTTTTTACAAGAATCCGAAAGTGTCATTAAATTTGGCCAGTAAAACTGCAAATCTTTCCCAATTTAACATTGCTCTATCTCCGCTAGTTTCCGATCCCCATACTGATCATCAAAAAAACTCACCCTGTATAGTAGTCCATAAGCAATTGCGTAGAAAAGATAGTGAGTGGAGCAGAGTTATAGTTAAGTGTTTAAAAAATGTTATATTTAGTGCCCCCTAAGCAGATGAACATACAGTGGTTGAAGTGTTTTGTAGAGTTAAATGATGGTTATACAGGATCGTTCAAAAATAAGTTATAATGTTTGACTGATTGGCAGCAGTATATACAGGATGGTCTTAATGTAGATGGAAGTAGAGTTATAGTTATACAAGACTGTTCAAAAAATATATATTAAAATTGTTATATAGGGTGGCCAAAAAGCAGTTGCAGTTTGGGTGAGTGTTTAAATAAATGTTTAGTGTTTGGGTGCCAAACTGTGTTTTTACATTTATGACACCAAGGATTCCACAGGCATTTCCATTAAAGTGATCGAAAACTGTTGCATATCTGAAATATAGAGTGGAGTAGAGTTATAAACAGGTGTTAAAAAATTATTATATTGAGTGACAAATAAACAACAGCATATACAGGATGGTTGCCCTATAGGGTGAAGTGAGTTACAGTTATACAAGGTGATTCAAAAAAATGCCGAATAAAATTGTTATATAGCATTGCAGTTTGGGTAACGGCTAGTTAATAATAAATTTAAAATTTCGTAATATTGGTCAAACAGCTTATGACTAGTTAACCGACTGCAGCGATGGTGATTGTATTGGATAAGGATTTGCGTGGTTTCTCCTGATGATCATATCTGATCTAAAGCTATCGAAACGTTGTGAGATCAACCAAATTCAAGATGATAGAAATCAATTCAACAAGTTTTTTCCAAGTGATACAGTTAGCATGGAAATGAGACACACTGTACACAGTGTACACGCCAATGTACGTCAGAAAAAAAAACTGCGAAGTTTTTTTTCACTCTACGCATTCTTTTAATAATGCTATTTCCTGAATAATTTACGTCTTGCCTTTTATTGTTTATCTAAATCTTAATCACTTTGACACCGGACAGAGACAACGACAATAAATTTTTTTGTAGGCCGTTCAGCCTGGGTCTTCGTCCCAAAATAATGACCGTTTAACTCAATTGAAGGTGATTTTTATTACCGAATTGGTGGCCACGTGCCAGGAGATAAATTTAGACGATTTTGCAGACACTCTCGAAGACGAAGAAGAAGAGAAAATCGAGCGGATTCTTCGTCGGATCGTACGTTATTTGAGTTATGACCGCGAGCATCGAAAAGCGAATTCGCGAGATGAGTTAACAGGAGTCGTTACGAATTTCGGAAAAAATAGAACTCGTAAAAAATGTTATTATGAGGAAGTGATTCGATATAGTTGGATCTGATGAAAAACGCGTTTATTTGCTTTTATGATTCAGGCAAAAAATATTTTATATATTTTTTATAGTTCCTCAAACGATTTAATTGCGATGTGGCTTCAGGAATGTATAAATATACAAAAGTTATTTAAAAAATAATAAAAACAAATGGAATACATCTCTCCTTAATTGATGTGGAACGTTCGTTCAGCTGAGGAATACTTTCATAGATATTTTAATCGTCGTCAACTTGCTCGATGTACATTTAAGAGGCTGTAAGATAGTTTACGCAGATATGGATCTTTTACTAAACCACCAAAGGAACGTAATCAAATTCACGAAACAGCACAAATAAATGTTTTGGCAATGGTAAATCAAAATCCATCTACATCAACTGGTGAGATTGCGGCAGAAGCTGGCACATCTCAACGAACTGTAGTTAAGGTACTGAAAGCGCACAAGTTCCACCCGTACAAACTTTCAGTTTCTCAAACTTTGCATGCTGGAGACGAACATCGACTTATTTTGTTTTGTACATGGTTTAGAGACATGTGCCTTGACAATCCACAGTTTCCATTAAAGGTGTTATGGTCAGATGAAACTACATTTACTAACTGCGGTATGTTCAATAGACACAATGAGCATATCTGGGCTAAAGAAAACCCTTTCCATGTAGAACAAAGACGACCCCAGATAAAATTTGGTTTTAATGTTTGGTTTGGTATCATATGGTCTACTATTCTAGAGCCTTTTATCTATGACGAATCACTTACTTATAGTTCCTCAACCAATTTAATTGCGATGTGGCTTCAGGAATGTATAAATATACAAAAGTTATTTAAAAAATAATAAAAACAAATGGAAAACATCTCTCTTTAATTGATGTGGAACGTTATAAGTTTCAGGATAACAAAAATAATCATACAAGAATCTTTACATAACATAAAACAAAGTTACTTCTTACCGTCTGTACCTCTGTTAAACAATGCAACGAATTTTAATGTTGTATTCATTTATAGATAGAATAGTTCAAGACGATGGTTTATAGATATAGTTAAATATTTTAGTTTGTTTAAAATGACGATAATTGGTCGACGAACGCATCGTCGGAATACTCACTCGGCGGCCTTTACATAAAAGAGGACTTTAGCACAGTTGGTTAGAGCGTCTTGCTATTAACGATAAGGACCCGGGTTCAATCCCCCGGAGGGGTTTCTTTTTTTAATTTTCTTAATTAATTCTGCTGATTCACTAAAATTTTTTGGTGAGTGTTTGAGTGGGTCCTGGGTGGAGCTGCCATCCAGTTGGAGTGAAAATGTTTTCAAAGCCGATTGCGATTAGATTCTTTGAATGTATTTGAGTAGGTTAGATTAACAAATTGACCTGATAGGGGGCGCTGTAATCGGGTAAATTATTGATTTTGATGAAATTTTTTTGTGTGAGTTTGGAAGGATACCTGGAAGGTTTAGATTCGCCCGTTAAGGGCGCTGTGATCGGTTCCTAGTTACAATATTTGCATTAAATTTGAAGACGCGAGATGTAAAGATCGATATCTAGGATTTTCGGGGAAATTAACATATAGAGGTTCCGAATCTGGAGCCGTTCCATGTAATAGCTGTTACCCGTAATTCCTAGGTTAGAATGTCACGATGAAATTTTCAGGTTAACTTCACCTGTCAGATATATTGAATACGCTCTTCGAGGTGTCATTCTTTTGTCGCAACACAATATATAAATATATATTGTTTCTGGTTAGGGAACTCTCTCTATGTGCTAATTTCCCCGAAAATCCTAAATGTCGGTCTTTACATCACGCGTCTTCAAATTTAAGGAAATGTCTCAAATATATAAAGAAATTCGAGAGGACATTCTATTGTGGGAAGCGCAACTAATGAAGGTTCCCTAACCAGAAACAATATACATTTATATATTGTCTTGGGTACAAAAGAATGACACCTCGAAGAGAGTATTTGCTTTAAAATTTATACAAATTTTTCTGCTGTATATAAAATGAAATTTATTTATCTTTGCCAAAATAAAAAACCAAAAAATTGTTTTTTTCAATTTTTCACATAAATTTTGAGGTTATATGAAACAAAATGTAAATACAAAAGTTGTAGATATTTTCCTTACCTACAACTTTGCCCTTTAGTTTTGTCGGAAATCCTAAAAATAGCACGAAAATTATTCTTGCTTTTATAGTTGTATTCCCTTCCCTTTCCAATGGGTTTATCCCATTAATTTAGATTAGATTTCGCTTCTAATTTAAACTTTGAATATTAGAGATAGAGTTTCTGCTCTTTAAGAATGCTTTTTTATTTCCAATATCGTAATAGTTTTCGGGTTACTCGCAAAAATTGTTTATCATTTATAATTTTTGAATTTTTGCGGCACTTTTTCAAAAACTTTAATAGATGCAAGAACGCATCCAAAAAATAAAATTCGATATTAAAAAAAATGTGTTGACTATATTGATGCTTGAGACTGGCATACGCAAGTTTGTTATTAATTTAATTTAAATAAAATTCTCGTTAAATATAACATCTCACACATATATGTTCACGATTAAACTCTATATTGTCCTAAAGTTCACAACAATCAATAAATTTCACAACGAAAATCACTCAAATAATGTACTATAACAAATAAATTCATATATCCGTCGATTTGTCGTAATAATAAAATATATGTCATCGTTATAGCAAAACATATTGACCCGAATCTATGCACGCGATACCGGAAATTATATCGCCTGTTAAATCGTTTCATTGATTACAATTTTATTGTGTTCATACTCGCAGACGTAGGATTCATTAAAAAAAATTGACGATATTAACAGAGTATGCAATAAATTTTGCATGGTCGATGTCTTTTCCCACACTCGTACGTTTGATTGGTGATTGACGGTGAATGAAAAAATCACGCGGGCGACAACAGAATAGAAATAGGTTGCCAAATATAGCGATATTAGTTCGTGTTGACTAATTATAGGATAGTCAATATCCGGACCCGACACTAGGATGGTGGGCGTTTATTTAAAAAATGAGGATATGCTTCTAATAAGGCTAGATGAAAATATAGGCTAATCATTTGAGATCACATTAAGAACGATTCGTAGTGTTCTATGTTTTTCACTCTCAACTATGGTCCTTTACTTTATTATAAGCAATTGAAGCAAGAAAACGTTGCTAAAATCAAAAATAATAAACTAATCTTATTAAATTAAATAAAGACAGCCTCTAACACCATTCAACTATAGCCAAGTTAACCTGGAACCCTAAAGATAAATTACCCAGCGAAGACCATTTACGAAAGTCCATGTGGCGATTGCCCACAAAGCCACATCAGTCTTATCAACAGGTGCGTCAAAAATCGAGTATATAAGCACTCTCTGTCAGTTCGTAACAAAGGTCCGACTTCAGCTCTCGCGCATCTTCATACCTAACCGGGCACTCTATCAACTTCGAGGATAGTAGGACTATCATATCTCTCAATTCCTTTAGGGCATCCACTATTCAGGGCATCCACTATTCACGAAGCTCTAAACTGTCTAAACCGAAGCGATGCTAGCTCCCGCCTTCTTACAGCATGGACCTCCGTAATTGCCAGATTACACAATCCAGACACGTGGACTAACACCCAACCAATCACCGCACAGCCCCTTCATCACGTGACATCCGCTTCTAATCGATCGATAACTATAGATAAAAGAGGCAGGGAAGATTCACATTCAGTTCAGTTACCTAATGACTGTTGAGGAGTAGGCAGATTGAGGCCCCGAGTTCGATATACACTCTGAAACTTTTTTTCTCTTGATAATCGATATGCGCCTCCTGATTAGGCAGTAGTTTGCTAGGTGGTTCATGTGTTCTTCGAAGTAGTGGGGGACTTCTGTTACCGAGAAATTTGTGAAGTGCGAAATAATATGAAAATTCATTAGTATATCCTCCCTATCCAAATTGATCCTCGAATTATTTTGTTTTTTGCGTAGGGTGTCATCTGTTCTACGTAGGTTTATTTATTTGGCTAGGAACAGCTAAAATTTGTGTTGGAGGCTTAAATGAGCTTACTACTGGTCGTATTGGGGCTCCCAGTTAGTGAATTTGAGAGACTTTCCTAATTTATGGGACTTGCTTTTATTTTCTCCGAGGTTTCTCAAAGTACGATGTTGGGTTGTGTTTTACAGTTTATAAGACTTGCCTAGTATGTCTCGAATCCTTTTGTTGTAATGTCCTGTAGCATATTCCTTGGCTGCAGAGAGTACAGTGACGAAGTTGCTTAGTTTCTGGTCTTGTAGGATTTAACTTTCTATGTACATTTTATTTTAATGCTTTGCTAGAATAGATTGATTGTAACAAGTGGCATGTGGTTCCAATAAGTCTCACTGCCTTATTTAGAAAGTCATTTTGAAAGTCTTGTTGGCTGGCCACCTCGTTTACTGATATGAATTAGTTGACTATTTATTTAACGTCATTGTTAATAAAACGTTGAACCATACACGAAAAAATAGTGGACATTTCGGTCATTATCCTTGGTTGTTAATTTTTCAGAACTTTATTGTTGGTTAAAGTTTTCAACAAATTAATTTTCATGAAAACGTATTTTGTCAGTTTTCTCCCAAACAGCTTGATATATTAAAAATGTAAATGTATTTTGAACACTAAGCAGCCGATTTAAACATCCTTTATATGGTATACGCAAAATTGTGATTCAACTAATGATTTTTATTTTTGTATAAAATTCATTTTGTTACAAACAAATCCCGCTTTAAACTTAAAATCTATTGTTTTCACGATAGTTATAAATTTCACGGTGAAGCAGATAAAGATCGGCACAAAAAACGATTCCTCTCGAAATCTACAACATCCTTGTAATAAATAAACTGAAAAAAATGGATTAGCTTTGTTTCTATCTTATCTAGTTATATTAATTATGAAATATCTTCAAGTGTGTCACGATCATGACCATGTTGGAAGCAGAAAAAAACCTATTGGATGTGCTCATAAAGTTCTAATGAATTAAAAATAAATGAAGGTATGATGCATCATTTTTAAAACTTAAATAGACTTGAGGAATACATCGTCTATCATTTTATTCTTGTAGATGTCAATCAAAATTAATTTATTTTCGTTAAAACATAATAATTAATAGTATTAACGTAGATTTGCCTTTGGCGATCCTAATTGAGTAATGTGTAAGAACTATATTGTGTATTATTCGAATGTACCTATGGAATAATTTCTTTCAACGGTGTTTATCGATCAAGACACTTTATACTCTCTTCGAGGTGTCATTCCTTTGTACGCAAGACAATATATATTATATATAAATATAATATATATATTGTTTCTGGTCGGGAACCTTCATCAGTTGCGCTTCCCACAATTGAAAATCCTAGATGTCGGTGTTACATCTCGCGTCTTCAAAAGACACTTTATGCTGGAAAGTAAAAATGGCGAAAATATAAAAAATATCAAAATATAAAAAATGTATGTATGTATGTGTCGAAAATGTCAAAAATGTCAAATGGTCAAAAATGTCAAATATAAAAAGTCAAATACAAGAGTGTCAAAAATGTCAAATGTCAAATGTCAAAAATGTCAAATGTCAACAATGTCAAATGTCAAAAGTCAAATGTCAAGAATGTCAAAATGTTAAAGGACAAAAAGGTCAAATGTCAAATGTCAAAAATGGCAAATATCAAAAATGTTAAAAATGTCCAAAATACTAACTTTTCGCGATTTTTCAATCCGTTAAACACAAGACAATATATCGTCTCTAGTCCAGAACCAGTTGGGCCGCATCAAGTGATTGAAATCACGAATGTTTATTTATGTATTTAGTACATATAATAAATACGGGAAAATTGACAAAATTGTCGAGTGTTTAAAACATCAAAAGAAATAAATGTTAAAAATATCAGCGATTTCAAAACGACTAATAACGAATTACTAATATGCTGATTTACTAGCTCGTCTGAAGCGGAGTTGGTCAAATTATACTTTCATGATAAAAAGTTTTGATATAAAATTTCTCCTCCATAAGAAAGAAACTTAGAGAGCAATACACCTTTACCTCTTAGTGCCTATCAGACAATGACACTTTTAAAATAACATTGAAAGTCATTTAGATGACATTATTAAAAAAACTCCTATAATTTTTTAACCGACTTCCAAAAAGGAGGAGGTTATCAATTCGTCCCGTATTTTTTCGCTTTTTTTTGTATGTATGTTACCTGATTTCTTCTCCTGTGGTGCACCGTTTTGAATGATTATGGTCTTGTTTAATAGAGTATATATCCGGATTGGTGAAATTTCAAATTTTGGAAAAGAATTCTATTGGTAAAGTGATAAAATTTGTGAATGAACACATGCGTGCATGGAAATCGACCAATATCCCTAATATTTTAGTCGATTTTTCGATAACTCCTTATCGATGTGTATAGTTTTTTAACGTTTAATCTATTAAGGAAGATCCTTAGGTGATCTCATATACTCGTACTTTTCTGCGACGTGCAACTTGCAGTTTTGCAGAAAATCGCCGAAAATTCCAAAATTCTTATCAAAAATTTCATCGAAATGACGTAACGGACATTTCCTCATAACTATTTTAATTCCAACGTAATAGTGCGGTAATTTTAGGCACTGGAAGTTTTAATTGCGAAATCAATGAATACCAAGCTCGTTTTGTTAGTATACCAGGCAAATACCTATTTAAATGTAAATTTTTCCATTTTACAAAGAACATGCTTCTGGTTGTCACATTCTTCCGGCCTAATAGAAAATTCAGTGACAACACATGTCAAACTTTAAACTGCTATTTAGTGCGTTTATAGACAGGGTGTTTAGTTATAGCAAACAAAATCACAAAGTAAAGTGATAGAAGGAGTTGCATTTATATGAAGATTGAAATATAGGACGGACTAGAATGATAGTGGTCCGTAGGCAGCTGTATATACAGGATGGTTGGAATATAGGGTGGACTGGACGTTTGGTGGTATAAAAATGTTGGAAAAAATGTGAAATTAAAATTATATAGGGTGATTAAAAAACTGTTATATGATGTGGACGTAATCATATACAGGATGGTTGAAATATATGCTGGAGTTGAATTATATTTATACAGTGTGATTAAACAAAATATTTCTTTTATACCCCATAAGACGTTGCATATAGTGTGGAGAGGAATTAATGTTACACAGGGCGATAATATAAAATGTTAAAAATGAAATAATTTATGGGTAGTCCACAAGGCAGCTAACAAATTTATGCTTGTCCGTGGGCAGTCGTATGTACAGGTTGGTTAGTACATAGGTTGGAGTGGAATTATCTATGGTTATACAGGGTTGTCCAAAATAGTTGAAAAAAGGTTACATGGCGTAGTCCATAAGGCCATAAGGCATAAATATATTTTGGGCTTATTAAGTCAACGCATACTAGTACATTTTGTTCGTAAAGATTTACCTTTCAATTTAAATGAGAAAGTATCATTGTGTAATGTTGAGGCTTTCGATGTTACCTGGTGCTTGTCTGTTAAGGTTATATATATATAAAATAAAAAATAAAGAATGAAAACTACCTGAGTTTAAAAAAACTAAAAAGTTGAAAATAAAACATTTAAAAAATATATAACCGACTTCTACCTATAACTAAAAAGCTACAAATAATTATAACAAAATACAACTCTAGCAAATAAATAACACATTCAATGTTGTTAGGTACCTACCCAGGAAGTAAAAAATGTAAACATTAAAAGGTGCTCATTCTGTACAAATTAATTACCTACCAATCTAGTATATTTTTGAAGTCGGTGCCAAGCAACAATCAAGTTTGATGAATTAGTAGATAAGTACGCAATGAAGGATTTTAGATTTGCTTGGAACCGACTTCAAAAATATACTAGGTTGGTAGGTAATTAATTTGTACAGAATGAGCACCTTTTAATGTTTACATTTTTTACTTCCTAGGTAGGTACCTTACAACATTGAATGTGTTATTTATTTGCTAGATTGTATTTTGTTATAATTATTTTTAGCTTTTTAGTTATAGTTAGAATTCGGTTATATATTTTTTAAAAAAATGTCTTATTTACAACTTGTGGTGAATCTATCGAATATTTGTTATTAAAACTGAATGGTTCTATCGAAGTGATAGCCTGACGTAGACCACCTTAACTCTTGACAAATTCGTTAAAAGCCATTCAATCATCTAAGATGCTCAAAGCCTATTTATTCTAACCTTAACTGCAACATTTTAGCAGTCATTCTTGGCATGAAAACGGACGTTTTCAATTTTCAGTACAAAAATCGAAATCTCCGACGTGATACGTTGCAGCCGGTGCACCGCCGTTGCATTTTCCTTCGTTTTTCAATGTAAAATGCACTTAAAGTGCATGTTGTAAAGCAAGAGCGTATTCGTGTACTTATTTTTGGAGCGTATATTCATATATATCTACGTATAAAGTGTGCGTCCAAAGAGTAATAAATACCTTGAACTTGGTTGAACTCCCCGACCAGACTTAAGACTAGTTTATCGACATGTGAACGTTGAGAGAAGCCTATCAAACTAATGGAAAAATAAAGAAAATTGAGGGGTAATTCGAGTTGAGTTGATCTTTGTATGTGCGCCGATGAAAGCGAGAACACAGAGATTGACAGTCGGATTATGTTTCGGTTTGCGAGGTATTAAATTAAAAGTTGTGTTTGCTTTTTGTATATCATTATGTAGATATATATGTTCTTGGGAGCTAAAATTAATGGCCTACATTGGCACTATCCAAATATCAGAGGCTACACTTTTGCTTTGAAATTGTTAAAAATATTTAGTTTCTGCATAATTTTTTATGTTTTACATCCCCCCATATAAGCGAAAATAAGCAAATAGTGAATCCCCCTTTCTCTCTAAATGATAAAATGTAAGAGTTATTTTGAAAGAAATTTGGAAATAGATTAACAAAAAGCGTTGTTTGAGTGACAATAATAAGAAATTCCAATTTACTGTAATAAAACTTCATTATTTTCTCATTTTGTTTCCTAAATAAATTATTTCCTCACAAAATACAGCTCATCCTCAGCAAGCTTTTACAATAGCAGTTATAGGTAGAAGTCGGTTGTATTTTTTTAATGTTTTATTTTCAACTTTTTCGTTTTTTTGAACTCAGGTAGTTTTCATTCTTTGTTTTTATTTTGTATGTATAACCTTAATAGACAGGACCAGGTAACATCGAAAGCCTCAACATTACACAATGTTAAATCTTCATTTAAATTGACAGGTTAATGTTTACGAACAAAATGTACTAGTATGCGTTGACTTAATAAGCCCAAAATATATTTATGCCTTATGGACCACGCCATGTAACCTTTTTTCAATTTTTTTTGACAACTCTGTATAACTACAGATAATTCCACTCCACGCTATGTACCAACCATCCTGTACATACGACTGCCCACGGACAAGCATAAATTTGTTAGCTGCATTTTGTAAAATATAGGACGCAGTAGAATCCATCCCATATTTACGGAGTCAAATCCGTCCTATATTTCAACCATAGTATATAACTCCTTTTGGGCTACCCCATAAATTATTTCATTTTTCACATTTTATATTATCGCCCTGTGTAACATTAATTCCTCTCCACAGTTTATGGAACTTCTTATGTGCTATAAAATAAATAATTTTTTAATCACATATATGATTTGTTTACGTCCATATCATTAACAGTTTTTTAATCACCCTATATAATTTTAATTTCATTTTTTTTTCAACATTTTTATACCACCAATCGTCCACTCCACCCTATATGCCATCCATCCTGTAAATACAGCTAAACGGCCTAACCTATATTTCAATCATCATATAAATGCAACTCCTTCTATCACTTTACTTTGTGATTTTGTTTGCTATAACTAAACATCCTGGGTATAAACCCACCAAATAGCAGTTTAGAGCTTGACATGTGTTGTCACTGAATTTTCTATTAGTCCGGGAGAATGTGACAACCAAAAGCACCGTCTTTGCAAAATGGAAAAATTTTCATTTAAATAGAAAAGTATATGAGATCACCTAGGGATCTTCCTTAATAGATTAAACGTTAAAAAACTATACACATCCATAAGGAGTTTTCGAAAAATCGACCAATATGTTAGGGATATTGGTCGATTTCCATGCACGCATGTGTTCATTCACAAATTTCATTACTTTACCAATAGAATTCTTTTCACAAATTTGAAGTTTCACCAATCCGGATATATAATCTATTAAACCTGACCATATTCATACAAAAGGGTTCACCACAGGAGAAGAGATCAGGTAACATACATACAATATATATATATATATATATATATATATATATATATATATATAATATAACTATATATAGGTATACGTGACGAATTGATAATCTCATCCTTTTTGGAAGTCGGTTAACAGTATAGGAAATTTTATATTGATATAATAAAGATTGTAGAAAAAGTGATCCAAATTCAATAGTGTTTTTTTTTTTGGAAATGTTTGTATTCTTGCTTATAATTTTTAGAATTTTGTTGGAGCAGGTTAAAATTATAATCATGCTATATTGCCATATTTGACTATAATATGGAACAAAGCTTAATAAACCATTCTCAATGTTTTAATCGTCGTATATCTGGATATTCTATAAAAAATAAATACCCAATTTTTTTAAATATATTCAATACGTTTATCCCATTTTAGATGAGGATCAAATATGCCACCAAGATATTTGAACTCATTCACCTTACCTACGTTATTTCCGTTTCTATGAACATCAATGATCAAGGATAACTTATTTAAGGCTAGCTATTCCGATATTTGATTCAGGCAGTGATTCATTTTTGATCCTACACCTTGTCTTTGGTGACTATCACAGTGTCATCGGCGTAAGAAAGATCATGTTATCGGTAATCTCTGTTACAAGGTCATTCACAAACAATAAAAACAGCAGTAGTTATTAATTTTTACTCGTAACCTATTGATAAGATAACTCGCTACACCTCTGATTCCCTAGCTTCTTAGTTATGTATTTTGTTTAATGTTAGTTAAAATTGAACACTTCATTTCATGAATTTTGAAAAATAATTAAACGAAATTAAATATCTGTCAATTCTTGTGTCTATGTTCCTATTGAAAAACTATTTGATAAAGAAATCTATTCTTTTAGTTTTTTTTTTACAAAAAATATATGTTGCAAATACAACAATATGTAAAAAAGTAACTTAAGAAATGGTACGTATTAACTCTCCGAAATAATAGTGTACCAAGTCTCGCTGGCTCGTATAGTAGAGGATTCGAAGTGGAAACGATCGACCCTCGTTCGGCTACCGCTTGAGGGCATTTTTGCCACGGACGCCACGTCAACTGTCAACCGCGATCTCTCTATGACCGCTGACATTTGAAAGTCGCTCCATCAACTATTTGACCAATAGGAGTGATTATGTCACACGATACGTGCCGCTGATCAATAGCGTGCCACGACCAAGTGAGGGGTCGTGACCTCAAAAATTTTCCCGCCCTCAAGTGGGGCAACTGAAATAATCAATAATCTCATATAGTACCACATCAGTTAGCGAATCTCTCATCTATTTATTGTGGCAAGACATCTGCAAATAAATATATATATATATATATATATATATATATATATATATATATATATATATATATATATATATATATATTGAAATATTTCTTGAATGCAAATATGCAACATGATATGACACATCAAAATTACATAAGAGCTTGTACATACCTTTAGTTGTATTCAATCAAATATAAACACTAAATTCTTGATATGCATCAATCTGCATAAGAATGTCTGTATTTCATAACATATACAAATACGAGGGTGAATCAAATATGAACCGGACTTTTGTTTTAAAAATTTTATTGGTACGATCAATACAAATTTTAATACATATTATTTTTCTACATAGTCTCCTCTCTTATGTATACATTTTTCCCACCGAATCGGAAGTTTTTTAATACATTTCTCAAAGAATGAAACTGGTCGTGTCGATAACCAATTGCGCACAAACGTTTCTACACCTTCGTTGTCCTCAAAGTGGTGGCCTCCCAGTTCTTCTTTAAGTGGCCCAAACATGTGGTAGTCACATGGAGACAAATCAGGACTGTAAGGCGGGTGTTCAAGGGTTTCCCAATGCATTTTGTTCAATTTTCCTTGAGTCAATGCAACTGTATGTGACAGAGCGTTGTCATGCAACAGAATCACACTTCGGATAGACATATCCCGCCTCTTTTGCCGATAGGCAAGTTTCACTTGTTGGAGTAGTTCGCAGTAATACTCAGCATTAATTGTACGGCGTTCGTGCAGAAAATCGATCAGCAGTACGCCTTCAATCAGCTCACGAATTGCGTAGATATTCGCCTCATTGATGCTTGTCGTGGGATGGCGTGCATGAGGCTCATTTTCCACTGTCTCTCGGCCATCTGAAAACTTTTTGTGCCAGTCGTACACTTGGGTCCTTGAAAGTGTTTCATTGCCGATCTATGCAGATAGTCGACGCAAAGTTTCAGACGGTCTAACGCCCTCCCGCGCCAAAAATTTGATAACAACACGTTGCGCAACAGATGTATGCACCTCTTGCTCTGACATGATGCTACTAACAGCGCATCGACTACGCCTCGCCAAACCGACGAACTCCCCTCTTCTTAACATCCCTACCTAACATATATCGAGACGTCACGCCACTCGAATTATCTACAGGGCGAGAAACAGAAAAGTCCGGTTCATATTTGATTCACCCTCGTACATTGCTAAAATGATAAATATAATATTTTGATGAATGTATACACAAATGCTTAGTACATACCTTTAGTGTTGCATTCAATCAAATGCAAACCCCAAATTCTTGATTAATGCATCAATCTGCATAAGAAATGTACTGCATTTCATAACATATACAAATATCACTAGTGGAGGTGGTAATTTGTTTGTCTTCATGATCAAAAGGACATTTAGTGATAGTAAGATACAAATGTGCAACAGTATGAATTTGGCTTCTATAACTGTAGATTCAAACTATTATGTGGCAACAAAATGAAATGAAGGATTAAGAAAAACGTATTTTTTAGTGCATCTTGATAAGGAACAAGTTTTGGGCATTATTAATAAAAATGGTTGTTGAAGTGCCCTTTAGCTAAAAATTAGGAATAATTATTTTGTGACATCCTGTCGATATATTTTTTTCCTGTAATAGCGATAGGCTGTATTCAAAGGAATTGTTTTTTCTGAGGTAGTGAGTGCCCTTTAAAGCTGAATTAAACCTGAAAGCAAACATTTCAAACACAAATTGTTATTTACCTCAAAAATACAAAGTCAACAGTGTCAATCGTTAAAACCATTGTAGTTTGTTTTCTTATCGACTACATAAGTAAAACTACGAGCGTGTTATGCGGCTTTTGTTACAAAAATAACCGCGATTTAACACGTGCCTGCTGATTGATGAACTGACTCTGTGTGTGCTTATATCAAAAGAGGGGTGTTTGTTGTGATTCGAGTGTAAGAATTAACGTCTATTTCGGTACTACCGAAACAAGAAAAACCGAACAATTAATGTTAAGTTGACAGATATTGAGACTTTTTAGGGTTGTATTAACAGCAATTAAAGTTCAGTCGGGGAATTTTATTAGAGCTTTTGAAGTATTTTTTTTATCTTTTCATCATGTGTATTAAAGGGAATACATTTAGTACAGGCTGTAGTTTTATTTTAGACAACATATTTTTAACCATAATTATTTTATTACCTTACACATTTGTCCTGAATGTTTTAGCGTTTTAACCATTGTATCATTAAAGGACTATAGTTTTGGAAAAGTAATTTTTTGCACTAATTTGAGGATTTGAAACAATTTTGGCATACCATTTGAATATGCGAGGCGTTCAAAATGTACATTTTTCAAGAAATGGAAAAAGAAAATAAAATAAAACTATTATCTATGTTGCACTATCTGTGTTTCAGTTTGTGAAGTGGTTTGTGATATTAGTTTGTCTCATTTTTGTGCAATTGTCAATATTATTTGACAATTCTGAATTATGAAGTTTACCTTTTGATGTTAATTCGATAGGATCTGTCGTCATAAAACATCTATCTCCATAGATTTATTCATTGCTTAAAGAACGTTCAGACACACTGAGTTTGCCTTTCTTAATTTGCTTTAAGTAATATTTAGGTTTTGTCCCAGTCAATTTTGTGTGTTCCATTATCCAACCTTGAGTTGTCTAAATGTCTTCCCAAGACGTTGGAAATTTTTGGAACTTTCAGTGGTATTTTCGGGTCTGGTTTTTGTCAAAAAGTGTACTTACTCCTTTAAAAATCGTATAGTTTTCATTTTGTTTTGTTTATAATTTTAAGGTTGTTTTCAGTTTGTGAGTTGTAATATAAATCTGGAAGTACGTTGAATTGTTTGTGTAGTTTGTTGGTTTCTTTGTTTTTCCATGATTTGATTAATTTCTTGGATGTTCATTTTGTTCTAAAATTTTTCTAGGAAACGTAACCTTTTCATAAAAAGTTTTTTTTGATACACCACTTTTATTCTGTTATAAAAAGGAGCATAAATAGTCTATACATAAACATAGACTATAATGGGGCTCGCCCACTTTTATCTGTATCATAGGTCTGTTATCCCGGGAACATAAATATGAATAATGTAAATTACTAAAAATGACTATTATTATTTTAACAAAATGAACACCAAAACATAGAACAAAGGTAGGCAAATACCCACCTATGTAATATTTCCAGTCAGCTAATACAATATAGAGGTGATAGACGTAATATTTTCTTCAAATCTTCTGAAGTAGAACCTTCGATAATGTTATTCCTACTGCAGATAGGATACCTATGGCCAAAATGATTCTAAGAAAAAAACATGAAAAATTTGTACCTAGGATTTTTAGTTTGTCCACTTCCAAAATATTCCCAAGTCCAATCAGCCTAATGTGTCTAAGAATTCTTAGTAATTTATAGTTAATTGAAAGATGATGTTTCTTGACTTCCTTGTGATACCAAATACGTCGTATTTTATTCCTCAGATTAACAAATTCTACTGGACACAAAATCAAGAAATGTTTTCATGGACTTCCATCGTCTTGAGTTTGTTATATTCCGCCTTGTTAGTAGCTATGCGGTGCTCCTTAACCCCGGTGTTCAGTGGTAACTTTGTCTCATATAGAGATTGTCACATTCTCAAGGTGCTCTGTATATACAGTTATTTGGTATTACCGGAGTATCCAGATTTATTTTTGTAATAACATCTTCAAGGTATTGTGGCTCGTTATTTTAGTGTTGATTAAAAAAACAATTATGGAAATAATTGAAGTCTATTTTCTCCATCTCTGTAACTTTTAACTTCTATATGTCTAGGGAGGCATATAGGGATATGTGTCATATTTGTGTTTAACAATATGAAATTGGAGTAAGGTCTTTATAGAAGTTTATATTATTAATTTTGAGGGCGTAACTTCTCTGGACACAATAACGTTGAACAGTAATTTACTTCAGATTAATTCAAATTCATATACAGTTCAGTTTAAACGGAATAAACATGGTTATACACAGATTTGTATTATTTTGTCTGTTCATTGGGTTTTCTCTTCTCAAAATTTTTCTGCAACAGATAAGTATTTAAAAATGTATATGTAGAACCAAAATGTAATAAGGCAATTTTGTTAAATTGCCCGGATTACTGGCTGTCTGTACAGAGATTCTTCCTCACAGTTATTCTGAGAAAAAGAGATGTCTACAAAATGATCAACCAGTATTCCTGTATATAAGTAATGTATTGTATACTGTGTAATACTTATCTGTGTTTAGAGACGTTTCAACTCCGATTCTGGAGTCGTTGTCAATCGTTTAGTGTTGTTTTCGAGGTTTTTTCTAAAAGATTTTCGCTTTGATTTTGAATTTGTTGTTTGTCAAAAAATTTGATACTGACAATTTGTCGTTTGGCGATCACTTGACGTTGAGGTTACCGTTTTTTTGCTCTGTTAGCAATAAATTCCTCCAGTACAAATGAAGGTCGGCTGAAGGTGCTCCGATTTCAGTCTTGTTTATCATCATACAGCGTTAAAATTGTTTTTAAAACAAATAATACCTTGCGCTCTATCCTCACACATACCAAACCGTTTAACGCAACCCAGAGTTCTAAAAATTATGTGTACAGTGTTTTGTGTGACTGTGGCCATTCTTATACCGGTGAAACTTCAAGACCTTTAAAAGTAAGGAAAAAAGAACATCAATACAACATTTCCAGAAGGCATGTGGACAAATCAAATTTGGCCAAACATGTATTAACAAGCAACGGCAGCCATAGGATAGACTGGGATAAGACAAAGATTTTGTTAAAAGAAGAAAATTTAAAAAAGAGAAAACTTAAAGAAGCCAGCTGCATGATGATAAACAATACTGAAATCGGAGCACTTTCAGCCGACCTTCATTTGTACTGGAGGAATTTATTGCTAACAGAACAAAAAAACGGTAACCTCGGACGTCAAGTGATCGCCAAACGACAAATTGTCAGTGTCAAATTTCAAAGATCAAAACGAAAATATTTTAGAAAAAACCTCGAAAACAACACTAAACGATTGACAACGACTCCAGACTAGGAGTTGAAACGTCTCCAAACACAGATAAGTATTACACAGTATACAATACATTACTTATATACAGGAATACTGGTTGATCATTTTGTAGACATCTCTTTCTCTCAGAATAACTGTAAGGAAGAATCTCTGTACGGACAGTTAGTAATCCAGGCAATTTTACGAAATTGCCTTACTACACATTGTTCTACATATACATTTTTAAATACTTATCTGTTGCAGAAAAAATTTTGAGGAGAGAAATCCAATGAACAGACAAAATAATTCGAGACCTCCTCAACAATCTTTTCGAAATTACACATTTGTATGTTTAGACTGGATTTCAGACCTAGGTAGATTAGCTCTATAATGTATTTAAAAAAGTGAAAAGAAGAGTAACAAATTGGTTTAAGATTAATATAAAATTGCAAGAATGCAGAATACTAATTAATTGAGTAAAGTGATATATAAAACGATATTTGAATAATAAATCAATTTAGCTTGAGTCATATCTCTAAGTCGATTTTATATATTATGTGTTGTGGTTTGAAGGCGGTTTTGGTTTTTTGACAGGAATTTGGGAACACATGTAATTATACCGTTGTGGTATATAGATAGTGCATATCTGTTAGTCATAGTTTATGGTTTTAAAGTTGTTTTCAATGTTAAACTATTTAATGCAACTAAAGAAATGAGAAAAACATATCTTTTTAGCAAAACATTGCCTTGTTTGAGGCTAAAACAAGATTCCAGAGAACTAGACTCAGCAATATCATTATGTAACAATTATTTTGCAATAAGTGTAACTTATCAAGGGTAGTATGGTATTTACCTTACATCTAATAAGACTTTGGCGTTAAAGCTTTACATTAGTTGTGTATCGAAATTCCAGTGAGCTACATATTTATCAGGAATATTGTTTATGAATTTTCTCGATAATGAAGTCGGAGCAATGTGATAAGGTATTTATAGTTAACCCCAAGAAAGCAAACACATGTAGCTTCTATACAACTATACTATATTACCGTGTGTCGTTAAAAAAAGTACAGAAAATTGCAGTTAACTAAAATGTACAAGATAGGCGATGTCAAACTCATTTTCTCCTTTATTCTACTAATATAACAATAATAGAACTAGATCATTTACTTTAATCATTAAATATGTCTAGAATAAGCATGGCATCTACCCATAACGTTTCTTTTCCACATTGATGTTCTATAGAGCTATGTTGTTATGGTCTATTCTGAATAAATCTAAGACTGGTTATATTTGTAAAAATGAGAAGTAATTAGTCATTCCTGTATAACTGTATAAAAGATCAGAATAGTCAAGAGTTAAGCAAAGACATTCAAATGGAATTTGGTTTTGGATAATGGTATCAAAACTTTGTTTGAAGAAGTAGTGGTACAAACCAGTAATATCATTGCACTTGAATATTGAGATTACAATAAATGCACTACAACAAGATGCTGTGTACAGATCGACGAAAAAGAGGATGTTCAGGAAAGAACTGAAATTAGAACGAATGAATATTACAAAAAATAACATCATTATCAAGAAATCAGCTGAACGCAAGAGTCTCTTTCATAACATCTATGGCACTGTCTGTTTTACTACACGGTTTTGGCACAATTAAATAAAAAATTAGACTCTCACCGCTTACGTTTCAAGAACTGCAGAAATATTTATAACTGAAAACCAACAAGATATACATTAAAACAGTATATAGAGACATGCGACACAATAGCGAAAGCAACGAATAAGATGTAACCAGAAATAGAAGTGGAAAGATAAACCAATGCATGATCAGATAATACAAGAAGAAAATACCATCAATAAAAACCAGATATTGCTATAGTTAAAAAGAAATAGCAAAAAACTATATGAAGGTGAAGATAATGGCATTCTTCAAAATGAAAACCTGACAACCCATTCTTGTCAGAAATGATTACCAGAACACCATAACTTTTTTTGTTGTTGATTAATAGATGTCATACCACCAGACTAAAACTTTATCTTAAAAGTAGCTGAATAATACTTGAAATAAGATGATTTGCAATATGAGACCTAGCCATATGGAATATCATCAATCATTCATTCATTCACTGCTTCTATCTCCATAAAAAAATGTGTTGAGTTTAGGGAACAAAATGTGAATTTGAGACAGTAAGACTACAGTCTACCCTGCCATTTAAGCATTTATGTAGAAATGTTACTGATTCTTGATTTCTAAATAGAAATTAAAAGGTCCAAAAATTCACCTGCCAAATTCGATTTTATTTTAGAATTAATTTTTTGATGATATTCTTTGTCAGTATTCTTCCGAGGTACATAAACGACAATATTATGTTCTATTATTATCAAATGAGTTTTTGTTTTTGATACATTTTACAGTATTACTTATAGTTGGTGTATGAATTACACAGATACTTCTTGCTCGGCATTGACATTTGATCAACTTTAGGTATTTACCTACCTTTGTTCTATGTTTTGGTGTTCATTTTGTTAAAATAATAATAGTCATTTTTAGTAATTTGCATTATTCATATTTATGTGTTAGAGATATTTTCCATTTTCGGAGAAAATTTTATGTATAAATAGGTGACTTCTAAAAAATACATTTTTGAATATATTTGTTGCCAAAACATGTTTCACGCAAATAATTCCTGGATCTCTCATCTAGTAACTGTTATGAATATCTGTGCCAAAATGATCAATGTCTGTTTGGGATACAAATATTTCGTAGGAAGTAATTAATTATTATGTACTTCTACAAGGCTAATCAATTAATTTTCAGAACAAAGAAATTTTAATTCAGGTTGGATGTTTATAATTTTCCCATTCATTAATCTCGGACGAAGTAATTCTGTATCTGAACATAACCGTAGTCCGATTTTTTTTTTCTGGGAGGTTGATTACACTAGAATTTTTTTTTGACGATATGTATAGAAATGAATAGAATGCAAAATACATTAAAAAATGTTAATTTGTTAAAATTGTATAGAGTGGGGATGGGGGTTGGCCCGAACCCCACCGCTGGCTACGGCCTTGATAGTTTGTTACAAACAGCTAATAGAACAAATTATGTGAATAGAAAATTGTCGAACCAATCGCTTGCATTTTAAATTCACTAGTTTTCAAAAATAATGTAATATAGAGTAAACTATCTATATCGAAGTTTGGGTTGTTATTCTTAAAATACTTTTTTTTTTAAGTTTAATAGGAGCATACTTTTTTCTGATATACCCAAAAGGAAGACGTAGCTTCACATTTCTGGGAATCCGATAATTGTTAAATGTCAGTCCTGAGGAGTTTAATATGTAAGTCTTATTTCAACAAAATGAGGCGTTGGCGCATTATTTAGATCAGTTTATAAATCAATGGATTTGTGGACGTGGTCATATCGAATGGCCAGTGCGTTCACCAGATTTGAGGCCCTTTCATTTTTTTGTGTGGATAGTTGAATTGCGGGTGGATGTTACGGGTCATACCCGAAATATTGTGAGAGGTGAGTTTCAGAACAGGCTAGTTTATTGTCGGCAGTGGCGTATTCAGAGCTTATTGTTAAGGGGCGACATGTCTCCAAAATTGTCACTCGATGTTCTTTGGTTGTAATTTTTGTTATAAATGATAAAATTTGGTTCTGCTTTTGTATTATATTTATCTGAGGTCTTAATTTTTTTACAATAAGCAGAGAAACTGTCGGCAAAGTGCCCGTCAACAGAACTGTTGACAATACCGGCATTTTCCATCACTCTTGTAAAAACCGACCAGAAAAATGCCCGGAACTGCTAAAATGGGCGAGCTTGCCGGTATAGTACCAAAACGAGAGTACCAGAACGTTGGTAGCGACTCCTACAGGATGCAGCGTTGTTCCATCCTGTTGGAACCACATAGATCTGTGGCATACGCCACCATAGTTCGCAGCTGCCGTTTGACCAGCAGAATTTTCGAAGAAATAAGCCTCAATGAGGCTTCGAGCCTAATCGTACCACGCAGTAACATTGACATGGTAAGGGCTCAAGCAAAACTGTTTGTTTCCTGTTATTGACAAAACTGTCGAAAATAAATGGAGAGAAATGTATGGGTCTTATATAACTTTTTACGTTAGATAAAACGTACGACTCCGTTTTTCGAAACGCAAATCATAAGCGTCCTATTTTAATTACTTTTATGTTTTTTAATTAATTACTTACCAATCTAGTATATTTTTGAAGTCGGTGCCAAGCAATAATCAAGTTTGATGAAGTAGTAGATAAGTACGCAATGAAGGAATTTAGATTTGCTTGGCACCGGCTTAAAAATATACTATATTGGTAGGTAATTAATTTCTACAGAATGAGCAACTTTTAATGTTTACATTTTTTACTTCCTGGGTAGGTACCTAACAACATTGAATGTGTTATTTATTTGCTAGAGTTGTATTTTGTTATAATTATTTTTAGCTTTTTAGTTAAGGGTGGAAGTCGGTTATATTTAAAAAAAAATGTTTTATTTAAATACATTATAGAGCTAATCTACTTATTGTCTTCTAAACGTTGTTTGTGGCATATTCTTGATTACTTTTATGTTTTTTTTGGGCAATAACACCACAATAGAAATAAAACGACGTATATTGAAGGAAAACCAAACGTTTCAAAGTCTATTCTGACTTCGTTGTTTGCAAAACGAAAATTTTCGTTTTGCAATTTACATCAATAAATATAAAGCCATTGACAACGAAGTCAGAATAGACTTTGAAACGTTTGGTTTTCCTTCAATATACGTCGTTTTATTTCGATTGTGGTGTTATTGCCCAAAAAAACATAAAAGTAATCAAGAATATGCCACAAACAACGTTTAGAAGACAATTGAAAACGTCCTATTTTAGTTGGTGAAGGGAGTTTCCTGCCCTTAACGAGCATAGCAATTTTCAACTTACTCGAAAACCATTGGAAATATCGATTTGAACAATGATAGTATTTTTTACGTAAATATGTATTTTATAAATCTGTAGAGAAAATTAAAAAAAATAAACAAAAAAAATACGGCCAGAAAATGAACTGAAAACCCCCTTAACCAACCTAAATAGAACTCGTCTGATTTGCAAGTTGTTACTTGTAGAAATTCTACAAGTTACAAAACTACAAGTTACACGTTGTTTATGAAATAGGCCCGAGGACAGGACGTACAAACATTTAATTTTTTCAACTCAAAAAATAATTTAAAAGTAGCAGATTTGAAATAAGTAATTTTGATATGAGTCACTGAACGCCTGACTTCTGAAAACGTTCAGTTGAAAAAAGAGTTCTTTATTACTTCCTCGTGCCATTGAAACAACATAATTCTTTGTTATAGAAACACGACATTGTTGCCAGGATTAATAAACCGAAGTTAAAATCATAAACTCTGCACGCTCCTAGCAGTGACGAAATTATTTTCAGCTATTAAATTCAATAGACATAACACACGAATTAAGTTGATTAAAAAGTAATAAAAAAAGCCAACGTTTGTTTTTACATGTCATTACAACGTTTGAAATAAAACATCTGGTAGTTGATTATTATTTAATATCGGTGGGTTGGTGTTAACAGCGCCCGATGTTTTGGTTTGCAAATATTTGGCGATGGAAAAATGTTGAACATCTTGTCAAATAGTTGTGAAAAATAAAGAGAGGCGCAAATTATATTTCTCAATTAATCACTAAGGCTGGGAAAATAGTAATAGTTTAAACATAGGTTTTGTATAAATAATTGATATTTATAAGATAGTCCACTTACTGAACTTTTTCCACTTCGAAAGTACTCAGACTGATTTAAAATTTTCACATAAATCATTGTAAAATGTCACAAATAACTAAATTTATGCACTCATCATCGTGTGTAATGAAAAGTACTCCTGATAACAAAAATATAAAATCAAACTATTATACACTAAATTTCAAAAGTCCTGCACCCCTCCCTGAGTTTAAAAAAGTTCAACAGAAGAACTCCACTGATTCATCTACCACGTATAACGACAGGCCAATATTATTGTCCACATGTGTGAATGTGTTAAGCTAGTTAATCCTTAAAAGTACACTGATTTAATTCCTGTCGTTCAAATTCTTTGCATTCTACAACCCTAAAGACGCTTTTGAAAGTGATAAAGACTACTGAATATTCAACCAAAAAACTTCAATGTGCTCTAAAGAATTATGTCTAATTTCTTGTATTTTAAAATATATTTAATGTTAAAAAAACATATTGAGGATGTACACCTGACAAACCTAACAACATTAATAACATGCCGGTGTTTGTAAGTACGAGCCTAAGTAATAAATTACTGTAAATTACTGTTATAATGAAATTTAAATTTTCTAAACATGGCATTAGGGCTACAAATTATGAAATCATAAGTATCAAAGGAAATTAAAGAACTAATTAGTAATGTACCTCCTAAGCATACCTAAACCGACTAATGAACTAACTCTTACTACAAGGAATCAATATAAAACATGTACAAAAATAAATAACAAACAAAATGGAAAGTCTCGCTATAAATAATTCCATCTTCACCCACGTTCAACATTGATTAATTCGAACAATTCTCGTTATCTATGGATCTGGGAGGTTTTCGATAGGCCGTTAGTAGTCGATTCGGTAGGCGTATCACACGAACCCTCAGCCTTTGAAGTCTTGTAACTAATATATATATGCATGTCTTGAGTTGAATTGGGTCAAGAGTCGTGTTGAATACGTTTTGTATTTGAAGTACCCATAAAAGTACATATATGGAGAGTGGCTATTAATATCCGGTAATAGTTTGTGCTGTTAAGTATTTAAAAGCTAATTGTGTTGATATTTGGTAGAAATGTAAATAAAAATTTAGTGGTGTTCTAATTTATTGGAAAAAAAAACTACTGACCTGTTTACAATAATTAGGAAAACTTACAAACAAGTTTAATTTTCGATATAATTTCCCCATCCATCTGTCTTAGTCATTTCAGTAGTTTAATGGATAAAAAACTTTTGACATAACATCATTACCATGGGTATTTTTCTTTCCATTCCAATTTTCTTTGAGTTTTAGGAACAGTGTAGTCCATAAGTGTTAAGTCTGGACAGAAAGGTGTTTTTTCCACGCAGGGGCGGATTCTAGGTTGGGTGATGATGGGGGCGATCATCCCCACCGAGAGCATCAAATTCAATGAGTTTAAAAGTGGTAGTAAGAGTAGCTACAATGGGTTTAAACCGCTGATAGACCGTTTTTAAAAAAGTACGCTTGAAGAAATAACATTTTTTAAACTCAACATGAGATCGCACCCCTTGAAACTACTTTTTGGGCTCGCCCCTGGTACCACCAACTCGAAGAATGTTATGAACTGTATGACTGTATGACGTGAGAAGTTAAAATCCCCAACAATTTGTCGAATAAGCACACGTCGATCTTCACGCAGTACTTCGGTATATCATATATCTTTTGTTTTACTTGATTCTCGAAACCAGAGCTCCCCAACAGAAATCTCCCTTAATATTGACTGGAAGGTTTTCAACTAAACAGTAATTCCAATTTAACATGCACAAAATCTATTACGAGTAGGCGTTCTAAAACCTCAAGATTTGGGATCTATACTATAAACTACAACTCGCGTCTACAAATCTACCGATATGTATCAAATACATAAAGAAATGTTCAAGAGGACCTTCTCTTGTGGGAAGTGCAACTGATGAAAATTACCTGACCAGAAACAATATATATTGCATATATTGTCTTGCGTACAAAAGAATGATACATCGAAGAGAGTACAAAAATAATGGAAAAATTATGGAAAAAAACATCAATGTTTCAAAATGTTAAAAATGATTAACTGACGGTCGACTTTAATTACTCAAAAATTAAATTCATTTGGAGGGTTAATACATTTTAATGCTCTATATCTCTAAAATAGACTTACTATTTGAAGCGCCCATCTTCTCATCGAATTGATAAATTCCGTTAATTAAAATTTTTGTCTTTTTTACCATTTATGACATTTTTGACGTCTACGTCATTTTTGACATTTATGACATTTTTAACATTTTTGGCATTTTTGTCATTTTAACATTTTTGACATTTTTGCCATTCTTAACATTTTTTATCATTTCTGAAATTTTTGACCTTTTTAGATATTTTTGACATATTGACATTTTGACATTTTTTACATTTTTGATATTTTTGACATTTTTAACATTTTTGAAATTTTTATGCTAAACAAATCTCTATACCTCTAAAATAGACTTACTATCTGAAGCGCCCATCTTCTCATCGATTAGATAAATTCCACTAATTCAATTTTTTGTCTTTTTTACCATTTATGACATTTTTGCCGTTTACGTCTATTTCGACATTTATGAGTTTTTTGAAATTTTTAACATTTTTGGCATTTTTGTCATTTTAACATTTTCGACATTTTTAAGATTTTTGAGATTTTTGACATTTTTACATTTTTGACATTTTTGGTTTTTCCTAGGTTTTCCCTTATGATTTTAATGGGATCACTGAATCAACAAAGTTCTTTGCTCGCATTTTTGGCGAATGCACTATCTTATAACAAAGTCACACCTAGGAGCGCCACATAAAATTCTGAAGATCTCCCTTTCTATACTTCTAAAATAGACTTACTATCTGAAGCGCCCATCTTCTCATCGATTTGATAAATCCCGCCAATTCAAATTTTAGTCTTTTTACCATTTATGACAGTTTTGAAATTTTCGTCATTTTTGACATTATGAGATTTTTGACATTTTTGGCATTTTTAACATTTTTGCCTTTGTGACATTTATGACATTTTTAACATTTTTGACATTTTCGACATAATTGTCATTTTAACATTTTTGACATTTTTAACGTTTTTTAACATTTCTGACATTTTTGACATTTTTGAAATTTTTGACATTTTTTAATTTTTGACATTTTTGACATTTTCGACGTTTTTTGACATTTTTGACTTTTTAACATTTTTGGCATTTTTATGCTAAACAAATCTCTATACCTCTAAAATAGACTTACTATCGGAAGCGCCCATCTTTTCATCGATTTGCTAAATTCCGCTAATTAAAATTTTTGCCTTTTTTACCATTTATGACATTTTAGACGTTTACGTCCATTTCGACGTTTATGAGATTTTTGACATTTTTAATATTTTTGTCATTTTAACAATTTTGACATTTTTTGTCTTTTTTACCATTTATGACATTTTTGACGTCTACGTCATTTTTGACATTTATGACATTTTTAACATTTTTGTCATTTTAACATTTTTGACATTTTTGCCATTTTTACATTTTTTAACATTTCTGACATTTTTGACATTTTGACATTTTTGAAATTTTTGCCTTTGTGACATTTCTGACATTTTCAACATTTTTGTCATTTTTGACAATTTTGAGAATTTTGACATTTTTTACATATTTTGTCTATTCATGGGTTTTCTCTCCTCCAAATTTTTTCCTCTGTGTATGGAGACGTTTCAACTCCGAGTCTGGAGTCGTTGTCAATCGTCTAGTGTTGTTTTCGAGGTTTTTTTCTAAAAAATTTTCGCTTTGATTTTGAATTTATTGTTTGTCAAAAAATTTGACACTGACAATTTGTCGTTTGGCGATCACTTGACTCCGAGGTTACCGTTTTTTTGTTCTGTTAGCAGTAAATTCTTCCAGTCCAAATGAAGGTCGGCTGAAGGTGCTCCGATTTCAGTGTTGTTTATCATCATACAGCTGGCTTCTTTAAGTTTTCTCTTTTTTAAATTTTCTTCTTTCAACAAGATCTTTGTTTTATCCCAGTCTATCCTATGGCTGCCGGTGCTCGTTAATACATAATTGGCCAAATTTGATTTGTCCACATGTCTTCTGGAAATGTTATATTGATGTTCTTTTTTCCTTACTTCTAAAGGTCTTGAAGTTTCACCGGTATAAGAATGGCCACAGTCACACAAAACACTGTACACACAATTTTTAGAACTCTGGGTTGCGTTAAACGGTTTGGTGTGTGTGAGGATAGAGCGCAAGGTATTATTTGTTTTAAAAACAGTTTTAACGCTGTATTTATTTCCTAACCGCTTAATTTTTTCCGATACACCTGGGATATATGGAATTATGTTCATAATTTGGTTGTCTGTTTGTGTTTGGTTGGTATTAGTGTGATGGTTATTTGTGCTGGTTTGTTGTTGCGATTTTCTTTCTAACTGATTTATAGTTTTATTTATAAAGTCTTGGGGATATTCGTTTTGAAGTAGATGTTTTTTGATAATATTGACTTCTTGGTTAAAGATTTGGGTGGATGAAGATATGTTTTTTGCTCTATCATATAAGCACTTTACAACACCTTTCTTTACCTTTAAAGGATGGTTGGAGTGAAAATTCAAATATCTATTAGTATTTGTAGGTTTTCGATAAGTACTTGTACTTATTGTGTTGTTTGTTCTATCTATAAGTACATCAAGATAAGCAAGTTTATGCAAATTTTCCATCTCCATTGTAAATTTTATTGTGGGTTCTTGACTATTGATGTAATCTAGGAATGAGTGCAGTTCTTCAGCACCATACTCCCAAACCACAAAAATGTCATCAACGTATCTCCACCACACTTTTGGTTTATTTTTATATTTGCCTATGAATCTTTCTTCAAAATATGTCATGAATATATTACTGATTATAGGAGATAAAGAAGAACCCATGGCCATACCAAATTCTTGTTTATAGAAATCTCCTTCAAATTGAAAATATGTAGTGTTTAAGCAAAGTTCGGTTAGTTCCATAATTGTGTCAATGTTTAGTTTTGTTTTGTTGTGTAAGGTAATATCTTGTTGTAATTTATTTTTAATAATTTGTAATGATTTATCAACAGGTACATTTGTAAAAAGACTAACTATGTCGAAACTTACTAGTATATCATTTCTGTTGATAATAATGCTTTTTAATTTTGTTAAAAAATCATTAGTGTTTTTTAAATTGTTTGGATTATTTTCGTAAGGTTTAATTATATTTAGTAAAAGTTTTGATATGTTTTGTAATGGTGAATTTATTGAACTTACAATGGGTCTCATTGGTATTGTGTCTTTATGTATTTTTGGAACGCCATATAAATGTGGAGGTTTACTATAGTGTGGTGTTAAGTGTTTTCGTTCTAATGGAGTGAATTCTTGTTTGTGTTTTGTTATAATGTCTCTAGCGGCTTTTTCTATATTTTGCGTAGGATCTTTTTTGAGCTTAGAATATGATCCTGTGTTAATAAAAATTTGGAGGAGAGAAAACCCATGAATAGACAAAATAATTCAAGACCTCCTCAACAATCTTTTCGAAATTATTTTTTAAATATTTGACATTTTTGCTATTTTTTATTTTAATTCGTGTTTCTCACTTCAGATTTTTCCTGCAACAAATATTTATTTATGTGAAACTTGTTCATGGAGTGTAGTAATATTTAATCGCGCAATAAATGCGACATCTGGAGTGTTAGAAAAAGCAAGCTCAAAGAGATTCCACGTGTAGTACCTAACACAATTTCGAAAAAAGACAGTTTTGGCTTTTTTGACATTTTTTGCAATTTATTTATCATATAATGTTTTTACCTAATTGCAATCATATGCCAAACTTTCATACAAACTGCATGCTCTGAAACCAAAAACCAAATAATCAAAACATCTTTGTTTAGTGGTAAACGAAATAACTTTAAAAAAATATATTAATGTTGTTTAAAGTAAAATATTTTATTTTCAGTATCGAACAGTTCATTAGATTTGAAAACTGCATTCAATTATGTCACCAAATCTCTAAAAATTATAAAATATATTAATTAAAAGAACGGCAAACAACAGCAAAATTAATTTTTTTCTGTAATAAATAAATACTTAGTTTTAAGTCAGTGGAATATTTTTTACTTTGCACTGCAAAAGAAAACTAATTAATTGTTACCGAAAAATATAATTTTTTACTTTATTGATAAGTTAGATCCTTACTTGTTTTATTAAGTCGGCTTTTGCTGTTTTAAAAAATATATTTTATTTGTTAGGTTTGTAATGTTATTGAGCATTACACCTTACGAATGAAAAATGAGACTAACAAATATAAATTGAAATAAGTATCAGGGCATTGTTATTTTTCTCTACATCATTATATGAAGTCTATTTGCGTACCATTTTGGCATATGATAAGAGTACAATGTCCATAATGCGATATGCCTAAATGAAAACATGTGTACACCGGCGACAGCTGTGTTGTTTTAATTAAATACACAGGAAAGCATTCTGACACTTAAGTGCATTTCCTTTTTTACTTGTTTCGACTTCGTGAACAGTTAGGAGAAAGATTTTTAGCAGTTGCTCAATGAGATCTTATCGATTAATTTCACGGTAATTTTGAATCCTCAAAGTGGTTAAATACGAAGTAAATTTAGTTGGAATGAGAAAATTTTTGTCATAAATTTTGGAAATGGCTGCTACAACTTCTTTTGAGTAAAAATTATATGACATCTTTAGCACATAGCATTTCTAAATCTACAACCATGAACATCAAAAAATAATTTGATTTTGTCACAGAACTTATTATTTTTATTATTTATGGTATTTCAAAATAATATTGATCACTCTTAATAAATAATTTCGAGAAAGATTTCAAAATATGCAGATAAGTTAGATTAAAAAAATAAGGATGGATCACAATGGTAATGGAAATTGTGCCTGTTTACAATCTCATTATTATGAAAATTTATCTGACAACAAAAGATAATCAAGACTTTCCTAGCCTTAGCTAGCGCCGGTAAACAGAAATCTAATCTTCGACCATATTCTCTCATCTGGTGGTGGATTGTAGATGGATTTTCAATAACTGGTCCAATTATTATAAACTGATATTTTTTTTGTCAGTAACATTCTTTTTAAAACTTATTTGCGTGTCAGATATTTTTCCTGGTCTGTGAATAAATCCAATGATAGAGAAACAAAGAAATTAGTTTGATTTGATCATTATGATCACAAAATAACGGTTTCCACAATTCAATTTTCAGATCCAGATAACTCAAAAACTGTTAGAGATTGGTAGAGAATATCGCCTAATCGATAGATATTCTTCTTATTAAATCAAGAATGTTCCATTTGAAATAAAAAAATGAATTTGACTATAATTTAATGCAACTTTATATCATCCTGTATATATATATATATATATATATATATATATATATATATACAGGGTGAGTTCACAATTTCGGATTTTTTTATTTGATTACTTAAGAAATTAAAGTACATAATAATGGTTACAATTTATGTTCGAAAAGTCCACCATTGTTATTTAGACAAAAATGGCATCTTTTTAAGATTGACATTACCGCTTTCCTCAAAGACCGCCTATCAATTTCTTCAATTGCTTGTAATACCGCCTACCTTAGGTCTCCAACTGTCTCATACTTTCTTTTGTATACTTTGTTTTTTAGCGCACCCCATCAATAGAAGTCTATAACTGCCAAATCGGGAGACCGGGGTGGCATTTCGCGTGGGCCATTTCTTCCTATCCAAGAGTTTGGATAGATATTATCTAAGCGTTGTCTTACTAATAACGAGTTATGAGCAGGTGCTCCATCATGTTGGAACCACTCAATTTCTAAACGAGTTCTCAAATTCAAATTATGCAACATGTCTTGAAAAGTGTATTGCAACAAATGCAAGTAGCGCTCCCCAGGAAGTGATTCGTCATAGATAAAAGGCCCCAGAATAGTAGACCCTATGATACCACACCAAACATTAAAACCAAATTTTATCTGGGGCTGTCTTTGTTCTACATGGAAAGGGTTTTCTTTAGCCCAGATATATTCATTGTGTCTATTGAACATTCCGCAGTTAGTAAATCTAGTTTCATCTGACCAAAACACCTTTAATGGAATCTGTGGATTGTCAAGGCACATGTCTCTCAACCATGTATAAAACAAAATACGTCGATGTTCGTCACCAGCATGCAAAGTTTGAGAAACTGAAAGTTTGTACGGGTGGAACTTGTGCGCTTTCAGTACCTTAACTACAGTTCAGTTGAGATGTGCCAGCTTCTGTCGGAATGGCACACGTTGATGTAGATGGATTTTGATTTACCATTGCCAAAATATTTATTTGTGCTGCTTCGTTAATTTGATTACGTTCCTTTGGTGGTTTAGCAAAAGATCAATATCTGCGTAAACTATCGTAAAGCCTTTTAAATATACATAGAGCAGGTTGACGACGATTAAAATATATATGAAAGTATTCCTCAGCTGCACGAACTGAATTTTTATGGTATATGATATAACATTCCACCATATTCAGATTTTCTTCGTTAGAATATTCCATTTTATCACGAAAACTTGTCAATATCAACTGTCAGTTCAGCGCTACTAATGGAATTACTCTCAAATGAGGAAACGTCAAAGTGAAAACAATCTTTTTCATGGCTACCTACGTTAAAAATGAAAATAAGAGAGAAAAGCATCCATAATTCCGTTATTATTATCGAGTGTTATATCGTTGAAAAGCTCTAAAAATGTCCGATTTTTGAGGTCATATGGTTTCCATTCAAAAAAAGATAAGTGTGTGACATATCTCGAAATCGAGGAGCTGTCATGCAAATGAGGACATGACAATCATATTCGGGATACAATTCAATAATAATTATGTACTTTTTCTGCTAGCATTAGATAGACATATGTTTAATGCGTCACAGAAATTCCATTAATTTCATAATCTTTAAATAATTATGTTGCAATTTAGACCCTTTAACTTTTACTCGCTACTTTTAATTTTTACTGTTTTCTTGTTTAACTTTTGTTGTAGGAAGTTATTTCAATAAAGCTTGTTTTCAGTTATTGAAACTTGTGTGTGTAGTAATTTTTAAATACATACTGAATCACATTGATTCAGATCTGTTAGAATGTAATGCACATTGATAGTTATTTAAGGGCGTCAGCGCTAGCGAAGCCGCAGGCAAAAGCTAGTTTGATATAAGTATATGACATGTAACAGCGACTTACCTTAAATTAAATTTATGGCATTCCATTGTAAAAATATACAACTTTGATTGGGAACTATTTTTTGAAACACCCTGTATAGTTAAAAACATTTTCGAACTATTTTACATAATTATCAAAAAATTGTTTCTAAATATTTAAGGGTTTTATTTTTTTAGAGACAGTGATCTAAACAATGGGCCACCCTGTATATATGCAAATACAGATTCATGCTACGCTACTGCTTAAGGTTTAACTACCTTCCTCAATGTCTTTGAACCGATGTATTAATAAAAATTACATTTCAGTTATTTAAATTCTTCCCCGGCCCAGACATTGATAATCTCCTATGGAAGATTTATTGAGCTACAGACATCATTCTGACGATTTTTAACGGTTATTAAGGAGATAATAAAATCTTTGAACTTTCGAGGATGACGGAAATTAAAGAGATCGTAAATTACAAGAGAATGCTAAGCTTTGTTAACGTATTATATTAAAACTCGTGTCTTCATCACATGGGGGTCGAATCGAATGTGGATAAAGCAAGAAAATTGAGATGGTATCAAACAATATTACTCAAGGACTAACACTACATTTCAAAATTATTTTTGGATTAATTTGGTTTAAACCATGCGGCCAGTACATATACCTGATTTACCTTCATGTGATTGTTGAGTTGACTACAGTAATATTGTGAGATGTTACTGAACAAAAACGTCAAACCACCAAACGCACCCGATTTACCCTCAATAGTTTTTGAATTAACTAGAGATAGCTGTGTTATAAAGCCCTAAAATATTAGTGAAGAATAATTAAAAAATAACAATACAAATTCGTAGTTGGTTAATTTGGTTTGAAAGATGGCCACTAGATACTCCTGATTTATCCTCAGGCGATTTCTTTTAAATTAACTACAAATACCAGTGGTATTATGATATGTTAGTGCATAAATATAAATTATAAAGGATAGCTATAAATATAATGTGTTCTCTACAGCAGAAGCTGTTTGGTTGTTTGTTTTGCACCTTGAACATAAATAACTTAACGCCATTAATTATTTCCATATGTTTTTCGAATTAGTTTTGCGAAATTCATTGAGACTGTGCTTCGAAAAATTCATTTTACCAACGTAGATTTATGAGCTTTCTTAGAGATTTAATGTACAAGAGGCGGTCCCAATTATGGCAGGTGATTTATGTCAAATTTGTGAAATAAATAATAACATGTCATGCGGTAGAATCTTGTTTAAAACTATAATGAAGAAATCAGTACCATTTATTGAATAATAATTGATTACTTAATTCATCCAATTATAATGTACGCTAAGTTTTTTATGAAAACTAGTGGACGCCCAGTGGTTGAAATTCGACCCTATTTCATGAAATTGTAAAAAGTATATTTTTATAAGGAACACAGTTGTGGAGAAATCAGAGAAGTGGATGTAATGACCAAAATTGTTTACTCTTATTGACAAATCTATTGAAATAAAAAGAAAATAAGAATGTAATCAAATATCGGTATTCGAAATATTTTTGACAAATGAATAACCCTCCAAATTTTTGACTGGAACCGCTCTTGGCAAAATACTCGATATAATGATTCTAAGATTGTTCTTTGCAACCTAAAAGTTTTCGTCATTTGCGGTTTCAATCAAGTTCAGGAATATTAAAGAAAAGAGAGGACCAACAACCCTAGGAGAACTTAAATATTTAATACATTCTCTATTGTCCGCTGTCAGATAATTTTTTACACAATACCTTCGGGAAGGTTGTGATAGTAATATATTAATCAAATAATTAAATTCACATTAAAAACAGAATATTTAATATGAAAGTTACTGCAACGCGTTCGAAAAATCAATACTGATCTTCTACATTAACTATTTTACCACTAAAGAATAACAACGGATGCAGGCTACTTCCAGAAGTACATGTTCTAAGTATATAACAGCATCTAACGATCGGTCCCTCTATATATAATTACTCAATGTTTTGAGTTTTGACGGTCTGACGGCGGCGGATTGTCAGTTGATTGGCGTTGACAGTATGGACGTAAATAATGAATTTTTATTATATTTTATTTAATGAATAAACCAATATTATAAATAAATATTAGCATTCTGCACTGAAGGTCGTCAGTAGCTACTAAACAAAACAAAAATGAAGAAAATCTGTTGAGAGACACATGAGAAAATGGTACCTAATCGTTTTGTCTTTGCCTATTTATATATAGAATATAGATGTATACTGCTTCATAAATGAAAAGCGCATTTACTTATCCTGCATCATATGGATGTACATTCGCTTCCATTTTTGAAGGTCTCTGATAGGTATCCGTGGGCAGTAGTTTTAAAGATTGCTGATTGTTGATACGTGAGAAGTCATGGTAGGGGAAGCGAATCGACGCCAGCGTATTTAGTGATTACTTACTACTAATTGTAATTAATACCTTTGCCATTATAAGAGGCTGTTTTCGAGCCAACCAATACAAGTTATACTTGATATTTTATATTGTTAACATTGTCAGAAAGCTTATTTAGTGTGACATCACACTCCCTATAAGGCACGCTATGAGTGCCTTTAGGGGAAAGTTCACTAAACCGCAGATATCCTAGATATCAAAGGGTTTAGCTCTGTGGGAGCCCTTGCCAGGATTATTTAGTTATTATTTGTTTTTTATTGCCCACATTTATTTATTTGTAGTTTTGATTGAGTGAGAGAGAGAGGAGAGAGAGAGAGAGAGAGAGATTGATTGATCTCATTTTAATTTATACAATTTAGAAGTAAGTACGAAATACACAAATAATTGTCCTAGACTTCAATCAGTTACGTGATGTGCAACTGATAAAGGTTCTCCATTAAAAACAATATATTTCTTGCGTTTAATGGTGCGTCGAATCTTGAACGCATAGTAACTATTATAAGGCCTATTACAAAATATTTCCTCTCACAATTGGCAAAAGCTAGAAAACATATTATATCAAAAAAATGATTCAGCCAATTTCCGACTTGACCATACAATGTATAGAATCACACTCCCTCTAAGGCACGCTATGAGTGCCTTTAGGGGAAAATTCACTAAACCCCAGATATCCTAGATATCAAAGGGTTTAGCTCTGTGGGAGCCCTTGCCAGGATTTTTTAGTTATTATTTGTTTTTTATTGCCCACATTTATTTATTTGTAGTTTTGATTGAGAGAGAGAGAGAGAGATTTTTTGATCTCATTTTAATTTAAAAAATTTAGAAGTAAGTACGAAATACACAAATAATTGTCCTAGACTTCAATCAGTTACGTGATGTGCAACTGATAAAGGTTCTCCATTAAAAACAATATATTTCTTGCGTTTAATGGTGCGTCGAATCTTGAACGCATAGTAACTATTATAAGGCCTATTACAAAATATTTCCTCTCACAATTGGCAAAAGCTAGAAAACATATTATATCAAAAAAATGATTCAGCCAATTTCCGACTTGACCATACAATGTATAGAATCACACTCCCTCTAAGGCACGCTATGAGTGCCTTTAGGGGAAAATTCACTAAACCCCAGATATCCTAGGTATCAAAAGGGTTTAGCTCTGTGGGAACCCTTGCCAGGTTTTCAGGCCCATGGTTGGAGTCGTGGCGGCACTTTCCCATGAATTTCCTGACCGTTCGAGCTGTTCCTAACAGGACAGCTTTTTGCATTTGTTTGTAAAGATATTCGTCCATACCGAGGTATTTTAAATTGTTTAATAGATGTTTTGGGACTAGTCCTGTCGTTGACCTAACAATTGGTACCGTTCCTGTGTTGTTCATGTCCCACTGAGTCTTTATTTGAAATTCCAAATCTCTGCTTAGTATTTATATTATTATTGTTAGAATTTGCTATGTCAATTAAAGTTGTTTTCCGAGATACTTTATCTACCAAAACTATATCTGGTCTATCGTCCAGTATCGTGCGGTCCCAGTACAGTTTGTAGTTGTTATTTTCTAAAACAGATTCTGGTTTGTCATTATAGTATGGTAATCTTACCGACTGTGATAATTCAAGTTTCAGTGCTAGTTCCTGGTGAAGTATTTTTGCCACAGCATCGTGTCGTTCTTTGTATTCTGTTGCAGCGAACGCTTGACATCCTTATGTGATATGCTGGATAGGTTCAGAAGGGTCTTTAACGATGTACTTTAGGTAGTTCTTAGTTGGAATTATTTGATCTTGGATTGCCAATATAAAGCCTTCCGTTTCAGGAAACATATGACCAGAGATCAACAAGTAGTTCGACGCTGCACTGTTGACATAATCTTGGTTGACGTCATTTATATGTCTTCCATGAAGGGGCTTCTCTTTCCATTTCAGCAGTTTCTGATCTGTGGTCTGGTAGTGTAATTGGACATGTTGTTGTGCCAGCCGTAGTGGTGTTGAGTCATCAACCTATTCAGCCAATTATTATTATTATGTAAACTTTAAGTATATACTTAAAATATTGAGTTTATGTGGTATAATTGCCTACAATATATTAAGTATTGCGAAATTGTTTAAATTATTTTTTATAACATCTAACATACTATTCTTATAAAGGAAATATGGAGCTCTGCTTTGTTCTTCTCTGCTGTGCTCTTCTTTGCTCTTCCCTACTCTCTTCTGCTGTCTTATGCTCCCCCCTGCTCTCGTCTGATCTCTTCTGCTCTCGTCTGCTCTCGTCTGCTCTCCTCTGCCTTACTTTGCTCTGCTCTCCTCTCATCTGCTTTCTTCTGCTCTCCTCTGTTTCCTCTGCTTTCGACCGCTGTCATGTGCTTTCCTTTTGCTATATTCTGCTCTCCTCTGCTCTACTCTGCTCACCTCTGCTCTGCTCTGCTCTGTTCTGCTCTGCTCTGCTCTGATCTGATCTGATCTGCTCTGCTCTCTCTTTCTCTCTCTTTCTCTGTCTCTCTCTTTCTCTTTCCAAATTTGTAATAAGAAATTGGGTTTTCCACTGGAAGAAACAACTTTGACCATATAATGACCTTAAAGCTATTGGTCAACTACATGAACAAGGTTTTCTTTTTGTCAACTATCAAATTTACCCTAGAAATTGAAGAAAACAACAAACTTTCTTTCCTAGACATATTAATAACTAAAACAGAATCTTCATTCGAAACAGGAGTTTATAGAAAACCAACTCATACAAACAGGTACCTAAATTTGAATTCAAATCATCCGAATACAGTAAAGAAAGGTGTCATTAAGTCATTTTAAGATAGAGACCAACTGTTTTGATGATAATAAATTCAACAAAGAAAAAATAATTATAAAAAATGTTCTCACTGGAAACAATTACCCTACAAAATTTATCAACATAGAGTTAAACAGACTTGAACAGCAAACAAACCTTCCGAATCAACCCAGAACTTCTCTTATTAACACTATTACTACTCAGGACAACTACATTACAGTTACAACTATACCATATATACAGGGTCTGTCAGAAAGATTGAAAAGAGTGGGCAACAGATTTAATGTTAAAACAACATTCCAAACAAGAAATACACTGAAATCTCTAGTATCGAAAACAAAACCAACCAACAAAACCCAGAACTCAAAAAACTGCACATACAAGATTCCTTACGAATGTAATAAATTTTATATTGGAGAAACATCGAGACCATTAAACGTAAGAATAAATGAACACAAGAATTGCATAAAGAAACGACAATTTGAAAATTTTAAAACATGCTTGGGACCTAGGCCTTAAAATTCAATTTGACAATTCAACTATACAAAGAACAACATAACACAAAACGAAAAATAAAAGAGTATGCCTTAATTCGTTTGAATGAAGACTATTGTATCGCTTCTACTTCTGTAGAATTTAATCGTATCTGGTTACCTACAATTAAAGAAGAAATTATTAATAGTAACCTCCTTTTGAACAACCCAGCATCGGGATAGTTCATAAGGTTTTTCCTAGGATTTCCCTTATGGCGTTAATGGGATCACTGAAACAATAGAATTCTTTGATCGCATTTTTGGCGAATGCGCTATCTTATAACAGAGTCGTACCTAGGAACGCCACTTATAAATTCTAAAAACAACTCTTTCAAATTCTTCCAATTTGAAAGGAACTAGAAAGCTGTTTAACTATAATACGTGATCTTTAGAATTTTTTGTGCTACCAGTATATCTAAAAACAAGAATTTCTAATGTCATAATAATTTTCGTTTTGCAATTTACATCAATAAATATAAAGCCATTGACAAGGAAATCAGAATAGACTTTGAAGCGTTTGTTTTTCCTTCAATATACGTCATCTTATTTCGATTGTGGTGTTATTGCCCAAAAAAACATAAAAGTAAGGCTTTCTTTATACGTAAATTCGTAATTCAAGGCTTTCCATTTCAAAAAACAACTTTGACCATGAAACGACTTTGAAGTTCAATATCAGTATCAAATCTAAGGTCCCCATTGAATAGCTAGTAATAAATAAATAAAAATTCAATACTGACGAGTTATTTTGAGATTTTCATACTTTTGAAACATCCTGTATATCTATACTCTAGGAGTTAAGAACAAAGAGTACATATTTTACTAGGCCCCAAGCTCCTTAATTATTATAATGTTATTTTAATACTTAAGATTAGATAACGTAAAGTCTTATTCAGACCACAACGATTTTTCCACCCAAATTTATGCTAACGAACTGTCTGATACAAAGAAAAGATAAAATTAAAGAAGATAAAATATACGTTTTACGATTATATGTATTAACAAAAGCCCAATCTTCTTGAATTTCACTCGGCATTGTTAACAAAATAATCTCGTTAGACGGCTCCTTGAATGGTTTAGTCACTCTACAGGTATACAATTATTGTTCAGCTACTGTAAAATGCCACAAGAATTTATGATTTGGAGGCTATCTTTTTCAAAAGGGATCTTTTTTATGTACATGAATTGAAAAGATGTGTAGTTTGAAAAACAAAAAAATGTTTTAAGCGAATTTCTAACAAATGAAATATTTTATTGCAGAATTATGGAATACATTAAAATATTTTTATTCACAATGTCAAAATGTACAAGAAATCAAAAACATGTTTTGTGTTTTATGATCACATAGATCTGAATTAATTTCATTAATTTTTTATTTTTTAAATCAGTAATAAAATAGGTAATTAATACATGTTGATCTGTTATTATAAAATCCAATGAATATAAAATTGTTGAAGGTATACTCGTAATCCTTGCCAAACTTCATAATCTTTCATTCGCTGAGTTTTATCCCGTAAAGATTACCTGACATGTTGTTAGTCGCATCTTCTGCTCTAACTTTACTACACTTGATAATAACAATGTACAGATGAGTCCAAAAAAAGCCATTCTTCTTTAAAGGCACAGTTGCCGGTGAGGTGTCCCTTCAGAAGCTTCAGACATTCAGTTTACCTCCGAGACTTGTATGGAGACGGAAGGTTTTACTTTCAACAAGATGGTGCCCCAGCCCACTACCAAAATTGTGTTAGGGCTTATTTTGACGAAAATCTACCAGGAACATGGATAGGCCATAGAAGTGCTGTAGAGTTTACCACGTTCCCCAGACTTAACTCCTCTGGATTTTTTCCTGTGGCGTACACTAAATTACGTCGTTTATCGACAAAAGCCACACACATGGATGAACTACGAGAATCTATTGTACATTCATGTGCAAATATCGCACTGAACACGTTGCTGTCAGTAGTTCGTGCTGCAGTTCGTCGGCATCGTTTGTGTGTGGATGTTAATGGTGAACATTTCGAACACCTACAGTGATATCTTTAAGTTGGACTTTAAGCTACACTTTTACCAAAAATGAGGCAACTCTATCAATTAGTTTGCAAGTTATGGACTGTTAAACAGTGGATCCATTTTTTTGGACCCTTCTGTATATTAAAAATATATTGGGTTTTGAAATATACAGTTCTTGTTCTCAAGTGTTGCGTTATTCTCCAAAGAATTCGTAAAAGCAAAATAATATTTTTCTTTCAATGAGGTTAAATATGTGGTGCCGTCGAGGCGATGAAATGAATGCTTGTTTGGAACATTCAGACTGAAGAACTGCAGCACAAAACTATCACAAAGACCCTCTGAAACACAAGTAGTTAAAGAAAATCTATGACACAGCGCTAGATTCGAAACAGACTAAGAATAGCCCAGTTTTACAGTGAATTTCAGAAGACTCTCTTCGAGGTGTCATTCCTTTGTACGCAAGACAATATATATTATATATAAATATAATATATATTGTTTCTGGTCGGGAACCTTCATCAGTTGCGCTTCCCACAATTGAATGTCCTCTCGAACACTTCTTTATTCATTTGATGAATTTCGTTAAATTTGAAGACGCGAGATGTAAGACCGACATCTAGGATTTTCAAGAGTATCAGTACACAGAGGTTCCGAATCTGGAGCCGTTCCGTGTAATTGCTGTTCTCCCTTAACTCCTACAGAATGTCACGATAAAATTTTCAGGTTACTTCACCTGTCAGAGATATTGAATACTCCCTTCGAGGTGTCATTCCTTTGTACGCAAGACAATATATATTATATATAAATATAATATACATTGTTTCTGGTCGGGAACCTTCAGCAGTTGCGCTTCCCACAATTGAATGTCCTCTCGAACACTTCTGTCCTAGGAGTTAAGGGAGAACAGCAATTACACGGAACGGCTCCAGATTCGGAACCTCTGTGTACTGATTCTCTTGAAAATCCTAGATGTCGGTCTTATATCTCGCATCTTCAAATTTCAGAAGCTTTAAGGTGTCCATTGGACAGCTTCTTGGTTAGAAAAGCTTGCAGCCTCAATTACGTAAACTCTCTAAAACAATATCCTCTCCAGAATATTCATCATTTTTCTGTAAAGTTGGTCTAGTTCTACGCTAAATCTATCAAGACATTCTAACATAGCTCTTTGGAGTTCTTCTAGTAATGTTATAGCAGCGCCATTTATCTTCATACCTCCTTTGATTATTATGACGAATTATTTCCGCGATAGTTTGGATGTTTGTAAATACTTTTGAGTCTGAATAACTTCTAGAACTTTACACAAAAAAAAACGCATCATCATCATAGAAATAAACATCACACAAAGCTCTTCTATTGGCGTATTCATCATCATTCGTCTTCAAATGTTAATACAAGTTTCTTGACATTATTCTTCAGCTTTGTGATGAGCACTCCATCGTGTCTTTACACTAGTAGAAACAAGATGTGAAAACAGTATTTCTTAAAGTACTACCGAAAGAGTGAACTCGACATAGATTTAAAGAATGGTTAGCACAAGGTATAAACTATCCTTTAGAGTTGTGGCGTAGACCCACTCGCCTTTCCCATCTACGACACCACCGGTGAAGGAACATATCCTTAAGAAGACGTTTTATCTATATGGAGGTACGAATATGCCTTCTTATTGGGATTCTTGGTTATTACTATTATTTAAAGAAGGTTTAAGTTGCAACAGCCTGATATACTTCGGTAACCTTCTTGATCATGTAACTTTTACTACAAGTTAAGGTGCCCCACTGACAAAAGCTACACATGTGTCTGTTTTACTGAAGCACGTTATGCTGATTAGAGTTTAATGTCGGTTAATACTTTGTGATTTTAATTTCATTACTACAAAGTTTATAAACATAAAACCCTTGTAAAATACTAATTATAACTCTTAAATATACTTTTTTCAGGACGCAGAAGAAACATCACATAATCTCTTACACAGAAAGACACCACATTCTCATTTTCACCAAAACTTAGAAGATCTGTTTCAAGAAACTACGTCAAGTCCAATATACTCCAACACAACGCAAGAACAATCAAATGAGTCCAGAGAAACATACTCAGATTGGTCACCGTGGAGTAGATGTCAGAGTTGTATCCAGCGAAGAATGAGGATATGCATCAGCGATTCTTGTGGTGACACCAGAATATATGAAGAAAGGCCTTGCACCAAAAAGAGGTGTAAGAGGAAAGCGCGAAATAAAGACAAGTTTCATATTGTACAAATTAACCAGGTAACCTGAGTTTTTCGATATTATTTGCAACTTGTTCAATTATGTTTTCTTTTTATAGACCAGCAATTATTTAGTGAAGCAAGGTCCTTCGGATGTATGGACAAAGTGGTCAACCTGGACTCCTTGCTTAAGAAGTTGCATTACGTATAGGTATCGGAGGTGTAGACGGTCGAAGATTTGCCACGAGGAAGTACAAAAAGAAGAAGCACTTTGTTACCATAGAAAATCTAACTGTGAACTATTCGTCTTGCATTTATTAGAAAATTCTAATGGCGTTTATGATAAGGGTAGGTCTTAGACAATTCTCATTAGTTTTTAAATCACCTCAATTGTTTTAGTAAGTTTTGCCGTTTGATAAAAGATAACGCTATCGGATTTGTCGTTTGTCTTTGGGAATATCGCAAAGATATAACAATGAAACTCTAAGAGTCAGGAGAAAACTGCCAAACAGATGTTCTTTTTCTTCTTCATTTAAGTATGTCAATTCTCTTCAAAACAGTCCTTCAGCACTTCTCACAGGTCTCAAACTCTACCTTTTCGTTTCTTTTCAAAGCCTTAAATTCTCCACTTCCACAGTTCTTCAAGTTCGTCTGCAATCTTTCAATTCTTCACGGAGGCTACACCATGAAAATTTGGTTGAATATGGCTGCTTATGATGACGATATTGATAAATTTATATATTTAATATGATATTTCTGTTCAGATGATGAAAGGTACCACTACGAGAGCAACAATCAAGATACCCAGGTCAGCCATCCTAAGGATAAGGTTCACCATAGTGTCAAAAAATGTGGCGTACCATACCGCAGAAACAAAATGTTGAAGATAATAGGAGGAACCGAATCTAAAATGCATAAGTGGCCTTGGCACGTAGCCATTATCAATATGCGTATGGTAAGTGAAGATTTACTTCAATTCATTGGGCTAAACACTGTAGTCAGTCAATGCATGCTACAAATGAGGAATGTGGTAGATTTAGTTTATTTTGATCGCCAATATGAAAGAGAGCGTGCAAGCCCATAAATTTACTCGACACTCTGGGGAAACTGTATGACACCATGCCGAGGGCAACAAAAAGGAATGAGTTAGAAATGAATAGGGGTGTTATGAAGGTATAATTTGCGTTACGAGAGGGTAGAACAACAAAATAACGCATGGGAACAGTGAAGGAAGGGCCATACACTTGAGTCTACTAAATTGGTGTTGAAATAAAGAACACTTTCAATACGGCGAGGTGGGAAAACAACATGACTAGGTTTGGGGCTAGGTGTGAGTGTGTACTTGGTAAATATTTTAGAACTATGATAGAATGGTCAATGTGGAGAGAAGACGCCAGTATTCAAATAGGGAGTGCCATAGGGTTTAATGGAACATAATGTAAGACTTAGGTTAAAGCTAGTGAGAGTGAGAGTGTGTGTGTGAGAGAGACAGAGAGAGAGACATGCACAGAGAGACCTTGGTTGTGATGCAGGCACAGGAACGTAAATTATGGAGTGACTCAGTTAGAAAGTGGCCACAGATGTTTTAGATCATATTTACGCAGTTTTCCAAGGGCGATGAACGAAATATGGGTATACTGCGAAGCCGATACGGTGGAACATACGGACGGATGCGCGAAAGTGGAGAAGTTGCTAGGAATGTGAGTGTGTAAGATAAACATCATGGAGACCATGAGGGAGATTAGAGAAAATTGCAAAACAATAATTCAGTTTACAATGGATGTTGCGAAAGAAAAAGAGAGAGAAAAGAAAGACAATTGACAGATCTGTGATGAGTGAATGATGTAGATAGGGTTGATTTCGGGCCAGGGAAGCTGATGTTAATCTTGGCGTAGATGGTTCCGGCTACTTAGAGCGCAACGGGAGGTATTTGTGTGAGTGAAATTCTCGCAGTCGAAATTATGTGATTAAAATCAAGCTTGTGTCATGAAATATTTGGCCATGTTGAGAAAGATGGGGATTTATTGTTTGGTATTTTTACATTTTTTGCCAGAGTTAACATTATTTGGTTTTTGTCTGAAACGTGTACTCACTAATGAGATATGTAATACATTTCAGGAAGTATTTTGTGGGGGTACCCTCGTTTCTCCAAGATGGGTTCTAACAGCCAATCATTGCATCAGGAAATACCTAATAGTCAGGATAAATGCTCATGACTTGAGAATAGCAGGCGCCAAAGATATAGAAATGAAAGTGAGTATGCATTTTATTTAAACAACAGTTTTTGGGAACAACCAACTACCAAACGCTTGTTTAAAATAACACACGCATTTAGTTTTTATTAATTTGTGTTTTAGGTGTCCAGGATATTTCCACATCCAAAATTCGACTTTAAAACAGTTGACAATGACATAGCTTTGCTGTTGCTTCCAAGGTCAGTCAAGACACCAGTGGCTTGTTTGCCCAATAAAAAACCAAGACCGAGACAGCTCTGTTCTGTTATGGGTTGGGGAAAAGTGGATCCTGATGACATGTATGGTGTACCTATTCTTCGAGAGGCCAAGGTAATCAGCATTGAAGCTCTCATTTGCTTGATTTGTAAAGAACCGACTTCAGCTGACTTAAAATAAAAACTATTTAGAAATCAGGTGCAATAATTTTACTCTTAACATTTATTTCAACCATTCGGTATATGCAACTGCTTCTAAATTTTTTCTAACCCATGTCTATAATTATATTATACCCCATCTTATATAACAAATTTTTGATACACCCTAAATAATACACCTTGTATAAGCAACTACTTATGTTTCACACTATAACCATTTTTTAACGGCCCTATAAAAATAACTGTAATTCTGCTTCACCTTATATTTCAATCATCCTGTATAGAAGCAGTTGAATATATTCAACTGCTTCTAACATTTTTTGAAGCCTTCTGTATAATTGTAATTATACTCCATCCTATAACGCAAATATCCACTCTGTATAACTATAGTTTTGCTCCACTCTTATTTCAACCACCTTGTATACGGAACTACTTATGCGCCACCCAATATAATATTTTGTACAACTAATTCAATTCCAACTTATTTTTCAATCATCCTTCTATGCAACTGCTTATGTACCACCTAATACATACATACACGCACGCACATACCTACAACCTTATACCATAGAAAAGAGATAGCCGGCAGAATAAATTTTTTCTGACATTTGACGCGACTATAAGCCCCTTAACTTAACTTCGCCTCTAAAAGAAACTGACTTCAAATGAATCAAAATGAAAACCATTACAAACACCCTCTACGATATACTTTCATGGCATATCTTGACATTTAAACTTGATATTTATGATGAAAATTTGATATTTATATGATATTTACAGCTTTATTGCATATATTTTTCTGATTTTGAGAAAAATGGTATGTTCTACGTTATAGAAAAACATACGAAATCAAGCTGGAACATATCTTTGCCAAATACAATTTATTATTTTCAAATTTCTTGAGCAGTTTTAGAGAAAACAGTGAAGATTCATTGAAATTCACTTCACTTTTTTTTCCTGATTTTCTGGAAAACTGTAAATCTCATGTTATAGACAATTATGTGGGATCTTTCTGTATTGTTAATTAATATAATAAAGCTTAAATCATCAAAATTGCCCAAGCCGTTTTTGAATAATCGTTGGTCATATATAAAAAAAAAGTTGCCTACGAATTGACAACCTCCTTTTAGGAAGTCGGTTAAAAATCGGGTCGAGTACTATTATCATTTCTTGTTACAAATTGTCTTCTTAATAAACTTTTGCTATCTTAACTTTTGAAACACATTTTTGTAAGGTGACTGATTTGGAATTGTTGATACTTTTTGAATACTTATTACTTTAGAAGGGAAGTCTTAGAAGACATGTTTCATTTGAGTATGTAGCTATTATTTCATACCCGAGACAAGAGACCAATCAAAACAGTGAACTAAAAAGGGAGAACTGGCTTCACAAAGATCGTTCCATCTATAGCCAAGGTCATGACGTCGGTTTTTTGGGATGCGCTTGAGATTATGTTCATCGACTATCTTGAAAAAGTAAAAACGGCCAGGATTGTGCAATATTTGAGCGAATAAAGCATTGTTTGATCAAGATCTCTCTCACAAATCCGTTATTGCAGTGGCCAAAATTAATGAATTAAGGGCGGAATTGCTACTTCAAGCACCCTATTCGCCAGATTTGACACCTTCGGTTTGTTTTCTGCTCCCGAACTTGAAAAAATGGCTCGGTGGTTAAAAATAAAGTGATGTCGGCAGTTAATGGCTATTTTGATTAAGAGCTATTTAGGAAATTATGGGAAAATCTAGAATATCTTTAAATTTTTATTTGTTTATAATTTATTTGATACAACATTTTCTTAAGAAGGGAAGAAAAAACGCTACAATAACATTACAGAGCTTCATTCCAAAAAGAATACAAAACTAATAAGACCCCAAATAAAGTCAGTCACAAATAACAAAAATCGTTTGAAGTTAAAATTCTAATTAACAAGTTGTTATTTATAGAAAATTCAATAAACCTCACACGCGGCGCACACCACTGGTTATTGTAATTATGCTTCAAAAATAAAAAATAGCCGTTAAATGCCACAATGAATGCATCACGAACTCACATCACACATCCCGGCTCGATGTTTAGAAGCAACATTTTATTTAGTTATATCTCAACTGCCTCGAAGCGTGTGTCAACAACGATCTAATAAAAAGGTAAGTGGTTACAGATCACTGAAATTGAAGTCCTTATTACAAAAGGGTTTCGAACTTATTGAACATCGTATTCAACATCTCTGACAGTTGAACAACCTAAAAATTTTATCGTAACATTCTAACCTAGGAGTTACGGGAGAACAGCAATTACACGGAACGGCTCCAGATTCGGAACCTCTGTGTGCTAGTTTCCCCGAAAATCCTAGATGCTTTACATCTCGCTTCTACAAATTTACAATTATGTATCAAATACATAAATAAGTGTTCGAGAGGACATTCTATTGTGAGAAGCGCAATTGATGAAGGTTCCCGACCAGAATAAACATCTCGAAGAGCGTATTCAAAAGTGTATAGATCAGAAAATTAAATACATTTTTTCCCAAATTGTTGTGTTTTCTTTGTTGGGTTGGGTACTTCTGTCAGCATCCTCGAACAGTATTGGTCCTATAGCACTTGAAGATGTCTGAATTAAATATTTTAAATCATAGGTAAACATCAGACAATTAGAATTTTGAAAATGTAAACTATATGATTGACAAATATGTTAAATTGCCCAGGGTCTCAATGCGAACATTGAGGAACACCTGTTGACATTTCTATCAAATCCGATATATTCATATTAAGTCGCATTAGCTAGATATCTTTGAAATATCGAAAAATAGTTGTGTTATTTGAATAATAAAATTCTTTGATCTGCTTGATCAATGTAGATTGTTTAATTTATTTGATTATAAACCTTGTTATTTTAATTTCCAGCTACCAATAGTTCAGTCCAAGACCTGCAAGAAGTCCTACAAACAGTTCCTCATCAGCGACAACATGCTGTGCGCAGGCTGGACGTCTGGCAGAACTGACACCTGCGCAGGTGACAGTGGCGGAGGTCTGTTGTGTCCATCAAAAAGAAATTCGAAAACCGTATACAGCGTTCAAGGGATTACCAGTTTCGGAGACGGCTGTGGACGAAGAAATAAATTCGGAATATACACTAACGTTGTGAACTATGTAGATTGGATCAACTACGTAATAGATCATTATTCGTGAATGTTAAAACAATGAACTGAAGAGTGAGCTCTCTTGTTCTGCATTTATTGTCTTGATAGTAAGTGATAGGAAAGCGTGAAACGTGTGATAATAGATAAGACAATAGGGAAATAAAAACGCCATCTTATGTTCAGATGATTTGAGGTACAATTTTATGTTCAAACTTAAAATAATTTATTTGTTGAAACTTTTTATTAGGATTATTATTAGGAATTATTAAACACTGATTTTAATTAAGTACTCATTTTGGCTAATATAAATCCGGGGAGTCAGTTAAACAAAACAATTAAAACTCTATGTAATTTTTATTCATAGCTCAGTGGAGTTAGTTAGTTTATTATATCCGCTTGGCAAAAAGTTATCATAACTAGTTCATAAATATAACTTTTTTTGGATCTGATAACTTTAAGAATCATCTTATAGATAACAGAACGATATCAGATATCCAATGATATGCGCCAGTTTCTGCCTTTTTTTGATATAACCGAAATGATATCAAAAAGATAACATTTTTTCTGATTTCTAAAAGATATCAAGTTGATGCAGTCATATAGTTATCACTAATTAGATATAGGTCTTTGGTTGTACAAAAACACAGTTTTATACCCTAACAACAAACCTTCATTTAAACAATTAACGCCATATCTTTGTAGAGTAAACCAAACTAAATCTATTTACAATTTTGGCTAATTTATACCTACAAAATAAGTAACTTACAGTAATCCATAACAAAATGTAAGTTCGTAAGTACCGTAGTTCCAAATAATAGGTGTTCCTAGGTTCTTAGGACCAAAAAGATGACAACTTAGAGTTCTTGAAACGGCGTTGAGTTTTTTAATCAAGGTTTGGTGATAGGGTACAATACTGTGTTTTTATACATTTGTGACACATCAAAGTTTCCACAGCATTTCCATTTTTGAGATTATTTAACTAAAACTAATATTTGAAATTTTGTTCATTGTTATTTTATTATAAATACCTGGGTGACCGAGCTTCACTCGTAAATTCAAGGATTTATCATAAACGTACATATATCCAAATAATCGGACATTTGCTGTGTAAACTAATTTAAACTCCCTAACTTAATATATTTTGTCTTACATTGTATATTTATATGGTGTTACTACAATTCTACTCCCCCCAATATTTCAACCACCCTATATATTCAACTTCTTATGAAAAACCCATTCATACATTTTTTTCTAACATTTTTTTAATCACGTTACAATTCCACTCGATTCCATATTCCTACAACCCTGTATATGCGACCACTTTTAGACATTCTACAAACACTTTTGTTTCCAAAATCTTTCAACTACCCTCCGTAACTATAATTCTACTTTGCCCTACATTTCAACCATTAAATAAGTATATATATATATATATATATATATATATATATATATATATATATATATATATATTTCCGCTCCACCCTATATATGCAACTTTTTATAGGCTACCAAATATAACATATTTTAAATCACACTGTATAACTATTTCACACCACCATATGTTTTAACTACCCTGTATATGCATTTGTTTATGGCCACCTATTGTAATTTTTTTTGTACCATCATGTATAATTATAATTCCAGTTCATCCTATATTGCCACCACCCTGTAAATGCAAATGCTAATAAGCTACACTATAGGTATAACATTCTATTAATATTTTTTAGCGACCCTGCATAACAATACTTTTACTCCGCCCTGTATGTTAGCTATCATTAATTTCCAACTGCTCATGGGGTACCCTATAAAATTATTTTTCCTCACGTTTTTCTACTATACCTACTATACTATAATTCTATTTGACGCTATATTTTATCAATCCTGCATAGGAACTCTTATGGATCATCTAAAATATTTTGAACGACCCTGTATAATTATAATTTTACACCACGAATTCATATTATATGCATGAAATTAACATGCGAATCTCCCAGCAATCGATGTCGTATTGCAATGAAACCAGGGCCGGCTTAGGTAAATTTCGTAACAATATGTACATTGCTCGTATTGTAGTATTAGATATAAAAAATAACAACGTCCAAATATAAAGCATTATAAATAAAATAACAGGTAAAGCCATCTCGTCATCACTGCTTCTATTTTTGTAGACTAAAGAGACAAAAATGAAAAGACTTTTAGGGTCTAGATCCAACTCGAGGTCTCAATCTGCCTACTCCCCAAGAGTCTCTAGGCAACTGAAGTGAGTGTGAGTCTACTTTGCTTCTTTTATTTACAGTTTTCAGTCGATTAGAAGGGGAAGTCACGTGATGAGGGTGTTGTGTTGTGATTGGTTGGGTGTTGGTGGGCGTGTCTGTTTTGTTAAATCTGGCTTTATGGAGCTCCATGCTGTAGGAATGTGGCAGCTATCATCGCGTCGGTTTACCATCATTTTTTGAAGAACTTGATTTACGTAAACATCTTTTTTGTCCATGAGCATTTAAAAATGCGTAACTTTTTTCTCATAAAATACCTATGCATGCAACAAATCACTAATAAATATAATCACGATGCTTACCATTCATTATAGTCAATAAATCATCATTGGTATATTTCATATTGTCAAGTCTCACACCCGCTTCTTTTGGTTTTTCTAAACTTTTCTTATCTGATTTGTGAAAAACTTTCCATTGGCCGAAATATTCAACGCGTCTCGTTCAAAACAAAACAAATTATTGTGCAAATATAGTTTTAATAAATTACCATATGGCGATATGTCAGGATTAATAACTCTTAAAATATGTAAAATTGGGGTTCGATTCTTAGGCCATTTCAAAGTTTTAGACATAATATCGAACCATGATTTGGGATGAGTTCCAGATGTGTTCATCCACAAGACCACATATATTTTATTGCTAAAAAATATTTTTTGTTAGTTTATTCGAAAGACATAATTAAACGTATACTAACCTCGTTTTGATGGACTCTAACAACCCCTCCAAGAACTAGGCCCTTCTATATTCGTTAAACATCATCAGTTCACTGATAAATTTAGGTTATGTTAAGGTTGGTTGGTTGGTTGGTTTGTGGCCTTCGCCAATAAGCATTTAGCCAGCCTCGAGTTAGAAGAGGTGCATAATTAAATGCGTCTGGGATAACCCATCCTCCTCTATATTAGCAATTTCAATAAAAAATCAAATAAAAAACTTATTCTTCCGGGACGGCCACTCCTGGACATCCGGCTTAACTAAACTCTTCTTTCTTCCTTTCCCTTCTCCCTCTTATCTAACGTCCCTATATTACTAATTCACTTATAAGCTATTTTCACTTCTTGAGCGTCTCTCACTTGTAAAAGCGTCTCATTTATAACTTTTTCATACCCTTCAACAAAACTAGTCTTCATGGGGATAACTAACACTTAATGAACAATCACCAATTTCTTATACTATTTCATGGTAAACTTTAATTCTAACTTCTTTAATCTAATTTTAAACTTAACTAGCAATTTACACGTGTGGGCCCTCCCGCCATTTTCCCGGAAGTCCTAGGTTATGTTAATGTTATGAGAAATATGTGGGATATCCTTTTGATGTCACTAAACTGATGTCCATAGAAAGTTGCCAAAATGATAACATTTGTCTGAGCTCTCATATTGTTTTTTGGATACGATATTGATGTCTTTCTGGTATTGATGCCGTACGGGATAATTAGCACCTAATGTAAAAATATATACTCTATTTATGTTAATATTAACAACAGAGATTTCTGTTCTGATATCCTATTAAGCCAAAAAATTATTGATACCCAAACCCAAGAAAAGTTAGGTACTTTATGCTTCTACCACTGGCTCCACCGAAGGATTTTCTGGAATTGAAAAGCTTCCCCTTATTGAGATGCAAGTAGAGTTGCAAGTTTTTGATTACAATCAAAATAGATTTTAATATTTTTTCTATTTTATTTTTTCTGAAGGTAATAAATACTAGATATAAGGTTTTAACTTGACCCCTTACATAATTAGTTTAGCAGGAAAACTTTTGTAGTGTACTTACAGTGAGTAAGAAGACATATTACAAACAATTGTTTTTTTGTTTAAAAAAAATATGTAGCAAAATTGTACGAATATATTGAATTAATATTATTTATTTTTACCTAATATGCTACATCAGAGAGATTGTAATGAAGCATATATGCAAAGTGACTTGACTGTTGTGTAGATATTTATCTTTCTGTGTATTAGATGTGTAACCTCAAATGAGTATGGATTTTTTTGAAAAGTATGAAAGTACAAGTTTAATGTGACAGTGCCTTATTAGATTAATGACCAGCTATTCAATATATGTAGGTACTTTTATTTACCAGTGAATACCAAATATAACAGACAATCTTCTGAAATTTTCGTTTCAAAACTGTAATATATATTCTGCTGGTGTATATTTATGTGAAAAAGTTGCACTTTTATCTTTTATATTAGAACAATTATATCGACTGTTTAAAATTGTATTAACACTAACAAAGACGTTATTATATAAGAATTTGTACATATTTCTTACTGTAATGTAATAAATTATTTACTCAAAACAATAACTGTGTTTTAATATAAACAACAAATAATGGGATAGCAGGTAAGACATTCTTTTCTATTCCAACAGTTATATGGTTAGTTCAGGTGTGCAACCCTGCATACACACAAGTTCCTCGCATTCCAATGTTTCTTGCAAGGAGGCAACCAGTTTTTTTTTTCAAACCCAGTAAACTTTCAATGTTTAAGCACTTTTTGGGAAATAACACCACAAATTCACCAAATTACTGTATATTTCCAAACGTTTCGGGGTCTAGGTCAGACCCCGTTGTCAATGGCAAAGAGACTATGAAAAAAAGGCAAATTCTAAAATTGTATTACACTGTTTGACCTTATTATTTGATTTATAACGTAACTAAGAGACATTTAGTTTGAGAATATACAGCGTAGGGCAGAAACTTCTAAAGATCTCAAATTAGAAGAATTAGAAAGTGCATTAGCCACAAATGCCATCAAAGAATTTTGTTGATTCAGTGATCCTATTAAAATCATAGGAAAAACCGTATGAACTATCCCGATACTTTCGTTTAATCTTTTCCTAGTTGCAGCTCCCTGCAACAGTCTGAAGGTACTCACCAATGCCGACAACGGGAATGGAGTGAAAACTAAGTTGTTCCTCTTACTGTTATAATAACAGACATTAGGGTCCTAGGGCAACTAGTTTTTTTAACGGAAACCGATACAGAAACTGCGACTGCTCTACTGTCTGTCCAGAGTAGAGGCCGAAACCCTTCTAAGACACTTATTGAGTACATTTTAAAGCTAATTGCAGTTGTATGTTTATGTTCAAAGATCAGTACTTACCTGTGAAATATTGTTAATTAATTAATAATCAAATTAAGACTAAATAACACTTACAACTGAGTCAATGACTCGTGTTATATATCTCTGTATTGAAAAAGCTATAGTTAGTTTGTTTAATTAATAGTGTACTTAGTCTGTAAATAGCTTTATTACCATGCAAATATGCACAGAATGTATATGGTTTATGAAATAAATAAACAAACTCAGTCAGTAGAGTCAAGGAAAATGCCCCAGCTGTTGAAAATATTCAATAGAGTCCCATATAGAACAACAAAAGCTGTAATAGTGTGTATGTCGTCCAGCTGGAAAGAAACGTTGCTAGAAAATACCATTTTTGAACCTATCTGAATCTATCTGCTAGTCCAATATAGCGAATTTCCTTTAGTGGAATCTCCTTTGTGCCCAAGACAATATATATTATATATTATATATAATATACATTGTTTCTGGTCAGGGAACCTTCATCAGTTGCGCTTCCCACAACTGAATGTCCTCTCGAACACTTCTTTATGTATTTGATACATTTCGTTAAATTTGAAGACGCGAGATGTAAGACCGACATCTAGGATTTTCGAGAAAGGAATGACACCTCGAAGAGAGTATTCAATATCTCTGACAGGTGATGTAACCTGAAAAATTTTATCGTGACATTCTGTCCTAGGAGTTAAGGGAGAATAGCAATTCCACAGAACGGCTCCAGATTCGGAACCTCTGTGTGCTGATTCTCTCGAAAATCTTAGATGTCGGTCTTACATCTCGTGTCTTCAAATATCAAAAATGTCACAAATATGTTAAATTTCAAAAACGTCAAAAATGTGACAAATGTCACAAATGTCAAAAATTTCAAAAATGTAAAAAATTTTAAAAAATATCTTGCCTGTAGAAAATTCATCTTACTTAACAATGGAATGAAGATAACTGACAGACATTTCTTTTTTGCATGAGTGTTAATTTTTCTAAATAAGACTGCTTGCTAATCATAATCAATGCGATATTGCGCTAATAAAAATCCACATTTATTGCATGAAATTTACATTCAACATCCTGAGAAATTAAACATCTGGATTGGAATTTATGGCGATTGTTTAATTGGCTCTTTTTAAGGCAGGGAATCTAAATGAGTTATGGTGTTTGCATTAATATGAAAAAACAGGAAGAGTTAACATTTTTACAAGAAGATGCATCTTCCTATAATATTCTTGATGTTCGTGGTTTATTAAAATCGGACGTATCATTCCGGATGGATCAGTCGAAGCTGACCAATAGAGCGGCCTGCAAGATCACCGGATTTGACTTCCTTAGATTTTACTTAAAAAGTAATATGAATAAAACTTACCTATTATTTCGTACTTTTTACATTTTTTTTATAATTATTTGTATTACTACAATTCTGTTGTATGTTGAAAATTACATTAATAATTTTGTATTCCAGTAAAGAGGATAAATAGAGCCCAGAATATGAATAATCATAGTTGATAATCATCTTTTATATTTTTAAAAGTTATTGCCAACATACAAAACATGTATTAATAAAAGTAATTATAAAAAGCTCTTAAAGTTCACCTAGATTTATAAGTTTTGCCATAAGACCATAAGATGGTCCTAAAAAAAATTACTATAATAATAAAATATTGTCTCCTGCTTATTGAGATCATCATAGAATTAGCGCCGGTAAGATAAATGTAACACTGAAGAATTAATGTATTAGTTGATAAGTTATTCAGTAGGCTTATATACCTCAGGTGATATTTAAAGTTTTTTGCTCTACCCAAAAAAAACATTGTATAAAAAGGGATAGTGAATGAACAAGTATGCGAATAGATAACACACTCCAGTTCAAGTATATTATTTATTTGATATGTAAATACTGCAATATCAAGGACAATTACTTATGAATTTTCATATATATATATTTCTCGATTCTTGTAAATTCCTGTTAGTACCATTAAAAATGTACAACGTTTTTACTTTGTTAATTGTTGTGGCAACAATTTTTGGCATCAGTCATGTAAGTATATGGTAAAATTAACAACTTTAAGGAGTTTAATTTTTTTTTCTACTTTTAGGCGGCTGATGATACGATTGTCCAGTTACTAGCCGGAAAAATCCAAGGCCACATACTAAAAAGTGAAAATGGTAATCCTTATTATGCTTTCCAAGAAATTCCTTATGCAGCAGCTCCTATAGGAAGCAACCGATTCCAAGTAAATAAAAATTCATTCGTTGTATTTTTATTTTGGGTAAAACAAAATCGAGATATTGAAATTTTTTTAACGTAAAAAATGTCTTACAATTAATTTCTCTAAGTAAATTCACATGTTGACGCAAATTGAGTAAAGATATCTAGGAGTTTCAGGGAAAACTTGCTCACTGAGACTCTAAATCGGATGTCGTTTGTGTGCAACGTTGTTAGGAGAGAAATCATAGGTTAATTAAAAGCTATCAAAACGATTATGATCACCATCTTTTTTTAATTTTACCTTCCATTGAACGCAAGACAAAATATTGTTTAATGTAGGAAACAATCATCAGTTCCCTCAATCCTCAACTGATTGAAATCTCTAATAATTATTTATGTACCGTGTACACACATGTGAATTTAGTTTAAATAACGCAAAATGAATATCGACAACTAGGAGTTTTATGCAATATTAGCTTACAGACTCTGATACTCCTAGATGCCGATATTCATTTGCCGAAGAAACTGTGTCTGCAAAATAAATCTAATCAGACATGTTAAAATCTAAATTGTTAAATAAACCTGGTGGTCCATTAAGATGATATTTACAAAATTAAATGTATCATTGCTAATTTGCTTGTACACTTGTTTAAATGTCTGTTCTTCAAAATATCATTTTTGTGTTCCGTCTGCCATTTTCCCCAACATAAAAACAATTTTATAAACACCCCCTTTAATTAACTGATTGGTAACTTAAATCTGATGTTAAACTTGGCAGTTTTATACATGATTTTTAGAGTTCGTGAGAAAATTTATTTGCTAATTTTTTAAACAAAAATGAGAAAATTCAATTGAAATTCATCTTTTTACTTTAAAGTTTTGTTTTAAAATATATTTCTTCATAGTTTATTTGACGTTTTATTTAATAAATTATTAATCAAACTGGCATTATTTACTTGACGATATACTAGGCTGTCAATTAAGGACGTTTTGATTCACCACAAGTGTTTTGGGCAGTGAGCTATATTTTTTATTAATTAAATTGTTGATTTCGCGTTTTTCTATGGTAAATTAAAACATGTTATGAATATGTCTAAATTTTTATCTTCAGTCAAACAAGCGTTTTTAAATATTTGCCATGAAGCCATCATTTTGTTCATTGAATTCTGTATTAAATTTGAAATTATTTTGTTGTATACTTATTTTAAGGTTTAGATTCACCTCTAGTTTGACATTTTTACTAGATCATTACTAGTTATAAGACTTTTAAAAATTATGTCTAAATCAACTATTTGCATAGGTATAAGAATATTAGTTACATGGAATTACTTTATATGTATTTCCAGTAAAACATACAATTTTTATCAATAAATTTATATTCCGTTAATTTCTGATTATAATATGTGTGATGTAATTTTGATTTAATTTACTTCACTACCATTTTCTTAGTTTACTATATTTAGACCTACGATTCTTTAACAGTATGAAGCCATCGGAAAAAATTACAAATTTTATCATTTATTTGTTTTACTTTTAACAAAATGTATATTTTTTGTTTTAAAATATAGCTTTATTTTTTATGGTAAACATTTTTTAGTTGCCAAAAGATCCCGAGCCTTGGTCAGGTATCTTAGATGCTACAAAAAATAAAGTTGTATGCTACCAAAAAGTTGTGAAATACAAAAATCTGAACATCAGTGAGGATTGTCTGTTTATAAATGTTTACTCCCCAGTGGTAAGTTATAACAAAATTAATAAAAATTATGTACTATTCAAAGTTCATTTGATAATTTTAGACTCCTGGTACAACCAAGCGTTTGCCAGTATTGGTTTGGATACATGGAGGTGGATTCACAGCAGAATCTAGTACGATAGAATATTATGGTGCAAAATTCATCGTTGATCATGAAGTTGTTGTAGTTACTTTCAACTACCGTTTGGGACCATTCGGTATGTCTATACAGCATATTTTCTAGATCCTTGAACAGCAGATTTTCTTTGAGGAATTTCAGTCGCTAAAATCTTTGTACGTGTTTTGATAAGCAATAATCAAACCATCAAAGAGCTGCCTTTTTTGCTGCTTGGAATGTTGACAGCCTGAAAGTGGTTGCCTAATATCACCATCATCTGATTAGCAGTACATTTGTAGAAAATATTAAGCATCTTCTTGGGTTCTTATTTTTTATCTTATCAATAAGCATAGTATTACCCTCAGAGAAGGATTGCTGTTTATATTTGTCTTGGAGACTTGCTTTAACAATATTTTGAATTAATAACTTCAAATTTGCACAGCTGTTCCTTTGGTATTGGAATATCAGACCATTTTTATTAAATTTTCTGGGCAGTGCTTTTGAACTGTTAAAACATATTTCATTTAAAACAGTTACTTAGGAATTATTCTCCTTGAGCTCGTCAGCTAGCTTTAGTGTTGATTGACACTCCTCTTTGTTCGATGCAGAAAAAACTACCAATGGCAAACCAACATATATCTGCCATTTTGGAATATGAGACATCTGCTGAGGCTACAATTCGTAAAATTTCGCTACCAGGTGCGATATATTCTGGAGAAATATGTAACAACCAATGTCGACCAGTTGCCAAATTCTTCCTAATTTCATTCCATATCACGTATGACATGCCACCTGAGGGTAGAAATTAAGATGAATACAACGCTTAAAAAAGGTTTAGTCTGATTAGTAAGATCATCAAGGTATACTTGAAGATAATCCACTGGAGATTATTTTATTAAGCTATTAACTTTGAAAGTCAATTGGGATATCTAGCAAAACGAGATTTTTCTTACAAGTGCTTGTCCAGATATGTAAAGATATAAATAGAGACCTATTGGATAATATCCGACACCTCAAGTTAATTAACATTTTTATAATCCATCCGAAATACATTAAAAATGAAGAATAATAAACAAGAAGCACTACTTGAAACAACTACTAGACCAAGATTGTGTTATTTATTCGACCTTTAATCTTCAATCTCACAAAAGAATGAAAGTAAACCGATATTGTCGATAGTACCGTTGATGACTTATAAATCTGGTAAGACTTTGCCAAGACTCATAGTAGTAAGGCTAAGGGCGTATCGATATGTGGTCGTATCTAGAACATCTCTAAATGTTCAAACACCTTCTCAAAGAATATCAAACAATACTTAGAATCTACCACATATGTCACTTAGGATTATAGTGTTGAATATTGAACAGAAAAGCCAGAGCTGCATTCGTCCAAATAAAACTCTATTTCCATATGAACGAGGTAAGACAATCAAACTTTAGAGATGTGGCTATAGGACCGCTTACTCAATATCTCAAGTACTTGGCTGAATGAAGGAAAAACACTTAACAGATTTACCTAGATGGTAAAAATTTAGTATCTCATAAACAGACTACTACACCAAGAAAAACTAGAAGTAACAAGGGGCTCCAGAAGGCGACGCTATGCTGCAGAAGGCCGATTTACAGAATGGATTAGTTCGTCCCAATATGTATATCCTGCAAGGCCTTTAGTATAATGAACAGTTACGTCAAAGAAAAGTTCGAACATTTTGCACCAGAATCGTCTGGACTTGCTAATCTTGTGTAGGGGTAAAAACGTTTTTTAGCACCAAATAAATTAGTCTTCATTGTTTCGCATTTGTTAGACATTTTTCTACAATATACCTGACAAGTTTATGATTTATTATAGGCTCTACTAGCAGACCCGGCCACGCGTTGCTGTGGCTGAGTGATTTAAGACAAATTTAACACAAAAAGCACAAAATTTAACGCAAAATAAGACATCTATAGTGTGTAGTCTAAGAAAATATATCACATTCAAGTGTGGCGCCATCTATGAGGTGCAAAGGGCAAAGTTCTCTGTAAAGAAATTCGCTGAAGGCGCCATCTGTTCCTGACTTATGGAACTTACGATTAATAACAACAACCAACTTTGATGATCAGTTTATTATTAATTATTAAGACCATTAGTTTAAATAATAACTATCCTATCATCTAAGTTGGACCAAATTACATATATGTGCCAACTTTCATGAATATCGGTTGACTCGTTTTTGAGTTTATTCGGAACATACACAGTGACACGGATTTTTTATATATTAAGATTGGCATATAACGTTAAACCATACTGTAGATTTTATTGACAGATAAGAATTAAGACGCACTGATGATCCCAAAATCTCGCAGCTTCAAAATATTTTAAAGACTTACATTTATGTTTGATATTGTTGAGGATAAATTACAAGAAGTGACCTTACACTAAAATCAGGTCCCTACCTGTATTGCACTATACTTGTTTTTAGGATTTTTGACTACATATGATGATGTAATCCCTGCCAACCTTGGTATGAAGGATCAACACAAGGCTTTGGAATGGGTTCACGACAATATTGGTCTTTTCGGAGGTAATAATTCCCATGTCACCATTGTTGGAGAAAGTGCTGGATCCATGGCAGTTGGTCTGCATCTATTAGGTCCTTGGGAGAACAATAAAGGTAATTTTGTGAATCATTCATTCTAGATTGTGCTTACGTTTGGTGTAATTTTCAGTTCTCTATCATGCCGCTATAATGCAAAGTGGCTCTTTCGTATACGGCACAAGAGGAAACAAAGCTAGGGAGGCAGCGTTTAGGATTGGGCATGCTATGAATGGTTCATTTACCGGTACGGATTCTAAAGAACTGTTGAAAGTTTTGCAAAAAGCACCAGCTGCTGACATTCTAGCGGTATGTACATTCTCATTTACACAGTCAAAAATATTTCTGTGGTGTTATTATGTTAATAGTCAAACACAACTGGAGCTACATGGCCAATCATTGAAAAAGATGGTTTGTTTAAATATCAGACATGGGATTGCCTTTTGGACGGTAATATCAAAAAAGTTCCAATCATTATTGGATTCAATTCTGAGGAATGGCTTTACGACAGTGAGTATTAGTTTCGCTCTATATTTAGTACTATTTAATTTTAATAGATATCCACTGATATATGTTCGAGATCATATTTTCTCAATTTTCTCATTTCTTCTAGTATGCATATAATGTTCTATTGATGTTATCCCTACTTATTATTTGTCGCTGCGAAACCATGACATTTTTCAGACGCTGATTCCTCCTTGCCTAATCTTGACTAACCACACAATTCTTTTATTATTAATCACATGTTCTGGATAAATCGTTTTTCTTTGCTTAATTGTTTATGTAGCTTCATGTATCTGTTTATCGTTCTCAGCACTTTCTTGTTTAGCCTTTTTTGTCGTTCATACAACATTTAGTATTCTTCTATAAAACCCATATATCGCTTGTTATTCGTCAATCACAAATAAAGTTTTCTAGAAAGATAACAGGCAGATTTTCCTCTGGGTCAACTATAAAATTTTGACTCAGTGCCCCCACTACTTTCGTTATGAGCACTCTGATTTTCAAATTTGCTTCCCAGTGGGGTTTTCACGACTTGCCATTAACCATTCAGATAATTGGTCTCCCAACTTATTAATATGCTGAGAAAATCTTTCTGGCTTGCCAAAAGCTAGTGACTTAGTTAGGATAGTGGTCTCAGTTAAAATATATGTTGATGTTAAACACTTCTTATCCGATAACATATCTTCTGAATGAGGGTATGAGAGACTGGTTCTAGTCAACAAGTCGCAGATCTTCTGGGACACCATTGATGGGGCTAGGTTGGAATAAAGATCAAGTGATATTCCAGATCAGCTGAACATCTGCTCTTTTGAAAGGGTTGTCTCTTCCTTAGTGCCTTAGCACACACTTCGGGTCAATTGCTTGATTACTTTCTGGCTAAGCAATACGTAGAAAGGAAAGTTTACGCTGTTCTGTTAGTAATGACGTCTTCTAATGACTCCATATGCGTCATATATATTGCACCCTAGTTCTCTAAATAGAACTGTAGTTGTATCTTGTTCAACATTTTGTTCATGGCCTGGTGAACTGCATACATTCAGTTAGGCAATTTTCATTGGTACAACTAGAACATATATGGTTTCTTTCTTATTATTAGAATATCCCAGATTATTGTCAAAATTACAATCTCCGCTCCAAGGGTTGCCTTTGGAACCATAATGCCTTTAGTGTGATCTTTTTTTCTCATCGAGGTAAGATTTTGTTCTACATGGTCAAAATTTGTATGACCAAAATGTTCTCCCTTTGCTGAATTTATCTGCAAAACTAGCAATCTTCATCATGGAAAAAATACAATTTGTTGACTATCGGACAATGCTGAATTTTAAAGAGATATGGGTGCAAATTTTCCAACCTTGTAGCGGATCGCCCATCATCATCACCAAATAGATGTCCAAGAGTCAATCAAATTAGAGCAACACTCTTATTTTTTGTGAGAATCCAGCCCGAATTTGGGATAGAGTTAAACTAATCTGGTTGCTGACTGCATCGCAATAAGTTTGTATAGGGTTAAGTTGTTCCAGAATTTATAAGAAAATTCTCAAACTTCTGTGAAAATTCTACAACTTTCAGAGAAAGAGTCTGAAACCATCTCAGAGATGAATTAAAGTTTTTTAGAGAAATTAAAACGTAATATGATGAGTTGAATACTATTAGGAGGAATTATATCAAACTTGATGTTTTGTGACCACTTCATCATTATAACAAGCAATTTTTGCTTCAGTTTTGAACCCGAACATTAAGGATCTTGCTGCTATATTCGATAAGGATCCTTCAAAATTAATTGGGGCACAGTTTAACCTAACCAACGAAAATAGAACGACTGCGGGCAATCTTTTGAAGAAAATCTATACCAACACCACTTTTGCTGACAATATCGGTGCCTATATCAGGGTAAGAACATAATTTTAGTCTTTAGAACATACCGTTGCATTTTTAAAAATTTTTAGTACGACTCAGATACCAGCATGACAACACCAATAACTAAACAAGCTTTGCTGCAGTCCAAACTCGTCGATGTATATTTCTATCAGTTCGCCTATAAAGGAGAGTTGGGCATGCAAATGAAATTACCTGTCGTGCCTGGTAAATTCAAATAAAATATCTTAAAAAGTATTTATTTAGCTTGAAATTCGCATTTTAGGTGCTGAACGTGTTGCACATGCAGAAGATTTGAAATACATGTGGGATGATCTGACCAATTCAGATCTTTCAAAGTTCCCTCCTGAGGACCAGTTGATGTTCCATCGTTATGTGAAACTGTGGATCAATTTCGTCAAATATCAGTAAGTAATTTGTACAGAATATATTTCGAAATACAGATAACTCTCTAAAATAGCAGTATTATGTTAAGAAGTTCTATCAATCAGGAATCAAAGTAATCCATTTGATAAGTTCTAGAGAGGTATAATTATTTTAATGAGTAGCCTCTTTTCTTTACATACATGATTAGGAAAAATTGTGGTTTCGATGATTTTCCATAAATTATGCCAGTCGGCATTTTACAAAAATAAATTTATAAGATCTATAATTTATTTTTTGATTACTTATAAAATTGGCTCAGTCAGTAGGATTCTAAATTAAGAACCAATTCTAATGTTTAAAGTACTTGTCGGATTGGCTAAGTCAGTAGGATTTTGGAAGCGGACAAAAATTAGATTTTTAAGTGTGTCTTTCTAAGACTGCTGACTATGTGTATTGAATCTAGAGTGTAGATTGTGTTATAAAACCACAAATAGTTCTGACCTACCTGTATAATACATATAAAGTATCAAAATATGATTTATGAAGCAACATAATTATTGTTTACATTGTACATTTTAGTATTGTGTTTTTCAGCAATCCCACCCCATCAAAAGAACCACTCCTACAAAATATAATCTGGCCAAAGGTTGATCCTAAACAGGTTGATAATATTCAGTACCTAAATATGAACAAAACATTGGAAATAAAAGAAAATCCAAGATACTACCAGGCAGTAAAGAAAGTTTATGATTATTATATAACACCGAAAGATATTATTTAAACTAAATAAAATTTAATTCAATTTGTAGTGTTTTATTAGATAATATATAAATATAGTCGTTCTGTTTAACTATTTAGTTTCTTATTATTTTCTCAAGCTTATTTGTGGCGTACTCCAGTTTGTTTTAACAGTTCGATGGGTAATTATATCACACTTCTTTATCAGTCACATTAATCTAAATTAACAAAATATAAATTTGCAATTTGAAAAAAGCTATTTCTAGGCGAGCAGTCTAGAGGTTCACTTACGCCAGCTTCACTGAAGATGTCTGCCATAGTTGCAGAAGAAACGTTTGGAAGAAATTCCAATACACCACCGTAAAACGTCCTGGAAAACAATACTTTATTCACTGACACCAGCCGTGAAAGCATTTTCATAAATAATCTTTATTTTTCTTAGCCAATATCTGATTTCCATTGGAGCTTCAATGGTGCTAATTTGGATAAGAACTGATTCAGAATTTCTTGGTAACAATTTTTGTAGCTATTTGGTTGTCAATTGTTTTGATGGCCGAAGAACGATTGTATAAGGTCAGAAGTAAATATTTTAAGCATCTATATATAAATAGGCCAAGACAAAACGATTAGGTACCATTTTCTCCTCTGTCTCTCAACCGATTTTCTTCATTTTTGTTTTGTTTAGTAGCTACTGACGACCTTCAGTGCAGAATGCTAATATTAATTTATAATAATGGTACCTTCATTAAATAAAATATAATAAAAATTCATTATTTACGTCATAATGTCAACGCCAAACAACTGAATGTGCCACGTGCCGCCACCGCCAGACTCAAAACATTGAGTAATTATGTATAGAGGGACCAATGCTGTTTATACTTAGAGCATGTACTACTGGAAGTGGCATGCAAGAGTTGTTATTGTTTAGTGGTAAAGTAATCGTTGTATATTATAATTATACAGGGTGATTCCAGATATGTTCAAAATCATTTTTTCGTGGGTGGCACATAAGCAGTTGCATATATAGGGTGTTTAAAATACAAAGTAGAGTGCAATTATAACTAATAAAATAATTATATAGGGAAGCCCATTAGCGGTTGAATTTACAGGGTTCTTGGAATAGAAGGTGCAGTAGAATTACGGATATACAGGGTGGTGCAAAGAATATTATACAGAGATGCATATACAGGGTGGCGGAAATGGAAATGCAATATTTCGTAATCCATAAGCAGTTGTATATATAGGGAAGATGAAATATAGGGTGAGAGGAATTATAGATATACAGGATGATGATAAAAAATGTTAGAAACGGAAATAGAGTAGCCCACGAAGAGTTCCATATATATGATGATTGAAATATAGGTCAGAGTAGAATTATAGTTAAAGAAGATAGTTAAAAATTTCATAAACAAAAAGGGTAAATACCATGGCTCATAGGCAGTGGCATATACAGAATGGTTTACCGGGTGGTTCAAAAATGTTAAAAAATATTATGCGTGGTCCATGAGCAGTTGCATATACAGAGTGGTGGAAACATATAATGAGATGGAATTATTATAATGAGGATTTTAATAAATGTTTGAGAATTGAGTGCAATTATAGCTATACAGACAGGTTAGAAAAATTAAATATGTATGGTAGCCCATTAGCGGTTGCTTTGTTGTCATATTAAATTAAGAATTACGAATTTGAACACAAATAAAGTCCTATGAATTATATCTGAAAAAAACTTGAATTTCTTTACTTATTTGTAGAAGCGAGATGTAAGATCGACATCTAGGATTTTCGAGGAAACTATCACACAGAGGTTCCGAATCTGGATCCGTTCCGTGTAATTGCTGTTCTCCCTAAAGTCCTCAGATAGAATGTCATGTTACGATTTTCAGGTTACTTAACCTGCCAGAGATATTGACACAATTGGTCGAATTTCGACCACTGGGTGACAGCTAGTTTAATCTATGGATATGATAATAAATACTAAACCTTATCGTTTTAAAATCGAAAAGGCAGAAAGTTGGCAGAGATTTGATCTCCAGCTTTTTGGAAAGACATCTGTCAATATGGCAGGCAGCACGTAATTATAGAGCTAGAGCTTTTTGCTTTAATAAAGGATGTTCTGGAAAGTTCTTCAGTTATTTGGGTAAAGTGTACAATGAATACCATTGTGGCTGACTGGGACACAGGCTATTTCAGTATTAGCGCTCCTGGTAATCTGATCTTACTAGTCGAGGTTAATTCTTGTTACTGTATATGTAATCACTCATGTTGTATGAGGTGGGAGCTGTTCATTCAATGGTTCAACATATTCCCAATATTAGCTGTCGCCCAGTGGTCGAAATTCGACCAATTGTGTCAATATCTCTGGCAGGTTAAATAACCTGAAAATTTTATCTTGACATTCTATCCTAGGACTTTAGGGAGAACAGCAATTACAGGGAAAGGATCCAGATTAGGAACCTCTGTGTGATAGTTTCCTCGAAAATCCTAGATGTCGGTCTTACATCTCGCTTCTACAAATAAGTAAAGAAATTCAAGTTTTTTTCAAATATAATTCATAGGACTTCATTTGTGTTCAAATTCGTAATTCTTAAATTAATATGACAACAATGCAACCGCTAATGGGCTACCATACATATTTATTTTTTCTAACCTGTCTGTATAACTATAATTGCACTCAATTCTCAAACATTTATTAAAATCCTCATTATAATAATTCCATCTCATTATATATTTCCACCACCCTGTATATGCAACTGCTCATGGACCACGCATAATATTTTTTACATTTTTGAACCACCCGGTAAACCATTCTGTATATGCCACTGCCTATGAGCCACGGTATTTACTCTTTTTGTTTATGAAATTTTTAACTATCTTCTGTAACTATAATTCTACTCTGACCTATATTTCCATCATCATATATATGGAACTCTTCGTGGACTACTCTATAAATCATTTCCGTTTCTAACATTTTTTATCATCATCCTGTATATCTATAATTCCTCTCACCCCTATATTTCATCTTCCCTGTATATACAACTGCTTATGGGTTACAAAATGTTGCATTTACATTTCCGCCACCCTGTATATGCATCTCTGTATAATACTCTTTGCACCACCCTGTATAACCGTAATTCTTCTGCACCTTCTATTCCAAGAACCCTGTAAATTCAACCGCTAATGGGCTTCCCTATATAATTATTTTATTAGTTATAATTGCACTCTACTCTGTATTTTAAACACCCTATATATACAACTGCTTATGTGCCACCCACGAAAAAAATTATTATGAACATATCTGAAATCGCCCTGTATAATTATAATATACAACGATTACTTTACCACTAAACAATAATAACTCTTGCATGCCACTTCCAGTAGTACATGCTCTAAGTATAAATAGTATTGGTCCCTCTATATATAATTACTCAATGTTTTGAGTCTGGCGGTGGCGTAACGCGGCACATTCAGTTGTTTGGCGTTGACATTACGGACGTAAATAATGAATTTTCATTATATTTTATTTAATGAATGAACCAATATTATAAATTAATATTAGCATTCTGCACTGAAGGTCGTCAGTAGCTACTAAACAAAATAAAAATGAAGAAAATCGGTTGAGAGACAGAGGAGAAAATGGTACCTAATCGTTTTGTCTTTGCCTATTTATATATAGATAGTCTAGGGGAGATCAGAAATGAACACGAATTAAAGAAAACAAGGCAAACATTAAGAAATCACTAGAAAATCTCCCAAAGTCTAAACGTCTTTTGTAATAAAAGGTGAATATTGTGTTACTTGTGTGCAAACTAGACACACTTTACACATACTTTTATCGTATATTTACTTTGCCCATCTAACTTTAAGCACTTTTTGATTGTGATATGTTTGGGAAATAAGGTTCACCACCCACCCAAATTTCTATTTATATTATTTAATTTAAATGTGACATTAAGGATTCAAATTTAACCTTAGTTAATATCAAATATAAAGCAATTATTAAAAAGAACTCTCTATTTATATCTTGAAACCAAGGCCGTAGCCAGCGGGGTTCAAAACCCCCCGAAATTTTGGAATTTTGGATTTCAAGATTCAATTCTAACCAATTATATGTTTATTAGGGTGCAGCTATTTTTTTTTTCGGTCCCATGGTGAAATTTTGTCGGAAGTACCATAAAAAAAGTCCCAGTTTGAGCCCTTAATATTAATAATAAGTACTAGACCAAGGCGTGTAAAGATTTCCCATTTAAAATACACGTAAAACTTTTAAATTTTGTAACTCAGAGGCATTTGATTGGATTATCTCGCCCAAAGATAGGTCTTTCTCAGAATTGAACGCTCTACAAAAGTCTCCATTATAGTAAAGTCATAACTTTCACCTACGGGGTAGTACGGGCTCCTAAACCTAATTTTTTCATAAAATTTGCGTTTTTTTGGATTTATCTCGTACACAACACTAGCTACGAAAAAATTGTAAATAACAAACTTGTAGGAAATTTAATTTCCTACAAAAAAGTCTTTGGCACCAAATCGTGAATATTAATACTTTTTGAGATACAGAGATTTTATTTAAGTTGAAGTAGTATGGAATTTTAATGGATTTCTGAGTTTAATTGTTAAATTATCAACTTTTTATCATAAATTCTACATTTTTCATCAAAATTTATAGTTGCTAATAAAAATGACTATATTTAAGTACAATTTTCATTGAAAAAAAAAACAATTTATTTAATGATGTTTTCAATGAATTACAAAAAAATTAAAAATCAGAAGAGAAATTGACATGGATTTTTTAGTAGTGGATCCTTTCCAAAATTTTTTTTTCTTTAATTTCACCTTCAAAATGTTCAATTATACAATTTTTCAATGGTTTGTAATGTGAAATAATAATAATCAGTGATTTAAATGACAAATAGCTAATTTATTTAACAATTTAAAAGATTCCATACTACTTCAACTTAAAATCTCTGTATCTCAAAAAGTATTAGTATTCACGATTTGGTGCCAAGGACTTTTTTGTAGGAAATTAAATTTCCTACAAGTTTGTCATTTACAAGTAGCTAGTGTTGTGTACGAGATAAATCCAAAAAAACGCCGGTTTAGGGGCCCGTACTACCCCGTAGGTGAAAATTATGACTTTACTGTAATAGAGACTTTTGTAGAGCGTTCAATTCTGAGAAAGATTTATCTTTGGGCGAGATAATCCAATCAAATTCCTCTGAGTTACAAAATTTGAAAAAAAAACAAGTTTTACGTGTATTTTAAATGGGACGCCTTGGTCTAGTACATAATATTAATATTGAGGGCTCAAATTTCAGGGATTTTTTTTTATGGTATTCCGACAAAATTTCACCATGGGACCAATAGCTACCCTAATGTTTATACAATTTTATATATCCTGAGAATACATGAACAAACATACAAATTTTGCAGCCCTAATCAGCAATCAGCAATCAAAAAAAAAAAAAAATCCAACCCACGGTCACGGCCTTGCTTGAAACCATCATTATTCCTATAGAATTTGAACAGTATCTCAAACATTCATTGGAATATCTGGGGGACATAGTTCTTGTAGTGTCAAGGTTGAGCCAGATTTTTAATTTACCAAACAGAACAAGAACTTTTTAATTATTATTCAAAACCTATTCTCAGAGAGAGAATAAGTGTGTTCTAAATCTGTTTCTGGGTTAGAAAGTGCATGATCTTGTTGACAATAAAAACCAATAAAATCCTTAGAGTTAGCGGGTGTTCACAAAGTAAGAAATATCAAAAATGTCAAAAGAATGGTCACTTTGGATAATATGAATAAACATAAAAATCAACACCATAAGTCAAAATGTAAGAGTGCCTCGAAATTTAAAATTGTACTACTTCAATTTTTTGTCGCGGTCGAGCGAGGCAGACAAACGACAAGCACGTCACGTGATCACGTCACTGTCGTCGCGTCTGATATTTTGAGCGAGAGAGAAACAAACAAATGACATGACAAAAGCACGTCGCGTCTGACATTTGCGGCGCAAGGAGGCGCGCATATTTCGTACTATAATAATTCAAATGGTTCAGTACGCCTCGCCCATTTGAAGTGGGACATTCTACTGGCTCAGGACAAAAAAGAGGCTACTCTTACAAACTCTTTTTCAAGTCGTGTCCTACTCAACACTAGGTGTAGGTAAACGAAAGGAAGTACCTACTTAATCTAACAGGGCAATTTCAGATAGTAGAGAGGTGCAGGTATAAAAACTGTGATATTATTATAGGAGAAATCACTTCTATAAGTATACGTTGTTATATACAGTAAGGACTTATTAACTGACTTCCAAAAAGGAGGAGGTTATCAATTCGTCCCGTATTTTTTTTTTTTTTTTTTTTGTATGTATGTTACCTGAATTCTTTTTCTGTGGTGAACCGTTTTGTATGAATATGGTCTTGTTTAATAGAGTATATATCCGGATTGGTGAAACTTCAAATTTCGGAACAGAATTCTATTGGTAAATTGAAGAAATTTGTGAATGAACACATGCATGCATGGAAATCGACCAATATCCCTAACATATTGGTCGATTTTTCGAAAACTCCTTATGGATGTGCATAGTTTTTAACGTTTAATCTATTCAGGAAGATCCCTAGGTGATCTCATATACTTTTCTGCGACGTGCAACTTGCAGTTTTGCAGAAAATCTCCGAAAATTCCAAAATTCTTATCAAAAATTTCATCGAAATGACATAACGGACATTTCGTCATAAATATTTTAATTCCAACGCAATAGTGCGGGAATTTTAGGCACTGGAAGTTTTAATTGCGAATTTGAAAATTTTCTATGTAGATCTCAAGCATATGGTAGTAAAGCATAGTATTTCCGACTCATTAAATCAATGAGTACCAAGTTCGTTTTGTTTGTATACCTGGCAAATACCTATTTAAATGCAAATTTTTCCATTTTGCGAAGACGGTGCTTTTGGTTATTACATTCTCCCGGCCTAATAGAAAATTCAGTGACAACACATGTCAACCTAAACTGCATTTATATGATGATTGAAATATAAGTTAGGCCGTTTAGCTGTATATAAAGGATATATGGCATATAGGGTGGAGTGGACGATTCGTGGTATAAAAATGTTGGAAAAAATGTGAAATTAATAGTTATATAGGGCGATTAAAAAACTGTTATACGATATGAACGAACGTTGAAATATATGCAAATCATATGCACATCAGGATGGTGAAAAATGATAATATATGCTGGAGTAAATATTGGAAACTCCGTATATTTAACAAATACTGTGTCGTATGTACAAGATTACAAAAAATATTTGTTAGTTTACAGGCACAGTCAGAAGTTGTAGAAAGTGTCGGAGAGGAATTAATGTTGACACAGGACTTCCACCTATAACTAAAAAGCGAAAATAATTATAACAAAATACAACTCTAGCAAATATAACACATTCAATGTTGTTAGGTGCCTACCCAGGAAGTAAAAAATGTAAACAAAAATGCTCATTCTGTACAAATTAATTATACCAATTTATTTTCGAAGTGGTGCCAAGACAATCAAGTTTGATGAAGTAGTAGATAAGTACAATGAAAGATTTTAGATTTGCTTGCATGACTATAAAAATATACTATTGGTGGTAATTAATTTGTACAAATGAGCAATTTTTAATGTTTACTGTTTTTACTTCCTGGGTAGGTACATAACAACACTGAATGTGTTATTTATTTGCTAGAGTTGTGTTTTGTTATTATTATTTTCAGATTTTTAGTTATAGGTAGAAGTCGTTTATATATATATTTTTTTAATGTTTTATTCTCCTCTCATGTTATTAACTATTGATTGGAACAAGATATCTATATCGAATAAAAACTACGTCACTTAAACTGAGACATAAAATTGACTTGTACAACAGGTATGAATATTTATGGTGAAATTTTAACATAAATTCCCACAAAAAAAAATCAAAAGGTGTCAAATGTGGTTACCGGGCTGGTCATTCCATAGGAGTGTGTCTACCAATCCGTCGATAATGTTTGCTTATAGAATTTCTGTTCACAAAACTTGCTTCGTTAGTGGACACTTCTACTGACTACGGTTTATTTAAATAAAAATGCCTCGTTACTTACTAACTTACTTACTTGCGAAATAAGTGATAACCCACTTAACCTTGAGTAAATCGTTTAAAAATCACAAACACTTACAATTTTCGAAAAAGTAAAATTGAATTTAAACAATTTATCTTTAAGATTAATTTTAGTTTAGAACTAATAAATTTTTCTGACAATGTGCGTTACCTTGTTACTGTTAGTACTAACAATTTTTCAGACAAATAAGTAGGAAGTTAATTTTTATAGTGGTTAATCATTTAAACATTTTTTCATTATTCACAGGCAGCTGAAGGTCCAGTTGTTAAACTACCAACAGGAAAGATTAGAGGTCATATACTGAAAAGTGGAAATGGCAATCCTTATTACGCTTTTCAAGAAATACCTTATGCCGCTCCTCCTGTTGGAATCAATCGATTTAAGGTAAGTAAATTCATTTTTTATGCATTTTTTGAATGTACAACAATTTTGTCGAAAAATGGAGACCTCCCTGATTCTTAGATATCTTCCTCGATACTTTATACTCATCGATTTCACTTTTTTGCATTTATTTTGTATGTTAGCCATTTTTGTGATGAAGTTTTTCTGGGAAATAGATACATAATTACTGAAAAAATAACCGACTTCCACCTATAACTAAAAAGCTAAAAATAATTATAACAAAATAAAACTCTACAAATAATAACACATTCATGTTTTAGGTGCCTTCAGGAAGTAAAAAATGTAAACATTCAAAGGTGCTCATTCTGTACAAATTAATTACCTACAATCTAGTATATTTTTGAAGTGGGTGCCAAGCAATTTAAAATCCTTCATTTGTACTTATCTACTACTTCATCAAACTTGATTGTTGCTTGGCACCGACTTCAAAAATATCTAGATTGTAGGTAATTAATTTGTACAGAATGAGCACCTAAAAAAATAAGTAAAAAATGTAAACATTAATTTTTTACTTCGATAGGTACCTACAACTTTGAATGTGTTTTAATGTATTTCTAGATTTGTATTTTGTTATAATTATTTTTAGCTTTTTAGTTATAGGTGGAAGTCGGTTATATTTTTTTAAATGTTTTATTAAGTTTAGTTTTTCTTATAGTTTTCATTGATTATTTTTTATTTTGTATGTATACTTAATAGATAAAATAAAAAGTAAAGAATGATACATTTTCATTTAAAAACAGGTAAATGTTTACAAAATGTACTGACGCGTTGTTCAAAATATATTTTGTGCCTTAAACGCCATGTAACTTTTTTTAAGTTTTTTTGAAACTCTGTATAACTTGAAAATAGCAACCATAACATAAATTTGTTAGCTGCCTTTTAAACTTAGGACGGAGTAAAAAATACGGATAACGTCCTATATTTCAACTATAGTATATTACTTTCACATAAATTATTTTATTTTTCATATTTTATATTATCGCCCTGTGTAACTAATTTCTCTCCAAAGCAACTTCTTATTTGCTATAAAAAAATAATTATAACTGTATAAATAAATTTCATACATATATGATTTGTTTACTCTAGTTTTTTAATCACCCTATATAATTTTAATTTCAAATAAATAACACATTCCACCCAATGCATCCATTGTATATTAGGCTATATTTCAATCATCATATAAATGCAACTCCTCTAATTATTTCTTTGTGAGGCTATAACTTAACATCCTGTGTATAAACCCATCAAATAGTTTAAGTTTGAAATGTGTTGTCACTATTTTCTAACATTGACAACCAAAAAGGTGCAAAATGGAAAGTTTTCATTTAAATAGGTATTCTGTACAAACAAAACGACTTGGTAAATTAAGGAGCCGAAAATTACTTGACTACCAATCTAGTACATATAAAATTTTTGCTATTAAAAAACTTCCAGCCTAAAATTCCCACACTATTCGTTGGAATTAAAATATTTATGAGGAAATGTCCGTTATTTTGGAATTTTCGGCGATTTTCTGCAAAACTGCAATTTGCACGTCGCAGAAAATTTTGAGATCACCTAGGGATCTTCCTTAAAGATTAAACCTTAAAAAACTATACACATCCATAAAGAGTTTTAAAAAAATCGACCAATATATTAGGGATATTCTTCGATTTCCCTGCACGCATGTGTTCATTCACAAATTTCATCACTTTACCAATGAATACTTTTCCCAAATTTTCACCAATCCGGATATATACTCTATTAAACAACACCATATTTACAAAACGGTTCACCACAGGAGAAGAAATCAAGTAACATAAATACAAAAAAATAAAATAAAAAAAACGCGACGAATTGATAACCTCCTCCTTTTTGGAAGTCGGTTAAAAACTAAGCACTATTTAAGAATCAAACTGACACAGTAAACAGAATTAAATGAAGAGCAAGGATTAAAAGTGAAGTTATTTTTAAGAAGGATGGAAATGAATTAATGAAGATATCTAAAGAACGACACTGACAAACTGGACTCTAAAAACTGAAGACGAAGGATGAACTTATTAAAAACCTAATGTATTTAGGTTTTATTCATCTACCAGTCTACTCTCCATTCATCATATTCTCATCAAGCTCCAATAGCTTCTCAAAATGCAAAACGTTAAGTTTCAAAACTATATAATTTTCTTCCATTTATTAATATCGTTTGTAAGCTCCTTCCAAGTTTTAATACTTTTTCACTCTGGTCTGTTTTGATTGCCACTTTCCACCGTTTTCTGTCACATAATTTCCTTCGTTATTAATTATTATTGTGGTTACTATTTAAAATGGTGACTGTCAAATTTGAGAAATTCATTGCCTTTACCAATTTTGTTCTATCATATGCTCCATATATGGACTTGAACTAGATATAGAGACATCTGAAAGACACCCACATCCTTCTAGAAATTATAAAGTTTTGTAATTCTATTCACTTTTCATTGTTTCAGTTACCTAAAGATCCACAGCCATGGTCAGGTATACTAGACACAACGAAAAATACAGTAGTATGTTACCAAAAGCGTGTCAACTACACCAATTTGAAAAACAGTGAAGACTGTTTATACATAAACGTTTATACTCCTGTGGTAAGTACAAATTGCAGAGAACTTAAGCTGACCTACATTCAAATGTTTTAGACGCCTGGGACATCAAAACAATTACCGGTACTGGTTTACATTCACGGAGGTGGTTATAAATTGCAAGCTGGTACTATCGAATATTATGGTCCTAAGTTCATCATGGACCAAGAGGTTGTCGTAGTAGCTTTCAACTATCGTTTAGGAGCATTTGGTATTTGTCTTTATATTTGATAATACTTCTTTCTATCTATTGCTACTGAAGTCGTTTTTGTCGCATATTTAGTGATTAAGAACAACAATCCGTCTTTTAAAATCACTTCTGTTTAGGTTTTTTAACAACGACTGACGATGTTATTCCTCCAAATCTTGGCTTAAAAGACCAGTACAAGGCTTTGGAATGGATCCATGACAATATTGGCCTCTTCGGTGGTAATAAATCACACGTCACCATCGTTGGAGATAGTGCGGGCTCCATGTCAGTAGGTCTTCACTTGTTGGGGCCTTGGATTAATGATAAAGGTGAGAGTTTAATGACTTTAGGAATCCAATTCCAGTCTTAAAGACTCAATAATACCTAATCTCAAAGATCTAAGAATAGAAAAGGGTGATCATGTTGATTATAATTCTAGTTGTTTTTGTATAGAAGGAGTTCACCTATTTGCCTTGATAATTTGTTGAAAAATGTCCTGTTTAGTAAAATTACAAACTGTAACTGTTAACAGTTAGTAGAAAGTTTTGTTTTCGACAAACTCAGAATTTAGATAGCAAATAAAGAAGAATGCTAGGGTTGGCTTTGCTTAGCAACTAGATATAAGAATATGGTTTTAATTTTTCCCTTAATTATTATCAACCTGACACCACATTTTTTGATTTTATAGTTTTGTTTCATGCTGCTATAATGCAAAGTGGTTCCATGATATACGGCACAAGAGGAAATAAAGCAAGAGAAGCTGCTTTTAGAATAGGACACGCTGTAAATAGTTCATTTTCCAGTACAGATTCCAAAGAACTCTTAAAGGTTTTACAAAAAGCATCTGCTGCCGACATCCAGGCAGTAGGTATCTTCATTTTCATAATAAAAACATGCTCTATAGCTGACTGTTTTAACAGGGAGACACAACTGGCGTCGGTTGGCCTATAGTTGAGAAGGAAGGCCCGTTTGGATATCACATGTTTGACTGCCTCACGGAGGGCAACATTAAAAAAGTTCCAGTGATTATTGGTTTCACTTCAGAGGAATGGCTTCGTGATGGTTAGTAAATAGAACGAAACACATTTTTGATGTTACCAAACTTGTTTTCTAGTTTACCGACGCAATCTAAAAGATCTTGCTGCTAAATTAGACGAAGCTCCTGGCAATCTCATTGGTGCCCAGTTTAACTTATCCAGTGAAAACCGAACGATTGCAGGAAGTCGTTTGAAGAAAATATATACGAATACTACCTTTGTGGACAACACTGGTGCTTACATCAGAGTAAGTGCCTTAGAATGATGCCTGGAACCAATTCAAAGGTTCTTTTTTTTCAGTTTGATTCCGACAATACCATGACGACACCGATAATCAAACAAGCTTTGCTCCAATCCAACTATGTCGATGTTTATCTCTATCAGTTTGCTTATAAAGGGGAGTTGGGGCAGCTAATGGATATACCCGTTGTACCAGGTCAGAAAATACATATAATTTTAAGATTGTCTTAAGAATATCGAGAAAACTATTTTTTCTTAAAGCTAGCTAAATATCAACTTTTATACTGAACCTCGAAGTTTCCTTGGACTTTCATCGTCTTGATTTGTCTCTCAACGTTTCAATAGCTGTGTATCTGCTATCCTCATCAGGTGAATGATGGGAAATTCAGGTTATCCGTTGTATTTATATATTATACCCTTAACCGGTCTTACGTCGCCGGGTTATTGGGTCTTATCCGGTGGAAAATATCCGGTCTAATCAGCGTCCTGGTACCTGGCGGTTGGTTGCCGGTGGTGCGTAGCGGCAGAGGCCGAAGAATAGCTCGCCAAATATTTGAGATCAACCACTTCAAGACGATGGAAGTCCAAGGAAACTTCGAGGAACGAGGAAGTCTACAAACTTCAGTGATACTGAACTTTATGACATTTGGAAAAACTCGCTTGTTAAAGGTATATACACGAAAAGAATAACAAAGAAATTGTTTTTTATTGTTCGAAATGATTTAAATAAAAAAATATCAACTTTTTTAAACAAAAATATGTTTGTTGTTTATACTCACTTGCAAAGAAATCGCAACACCTAGAAGGAGATGTTTAAAGGGGCACAAATGAAGTTCAAGATCGACGTCTAAGACTTATGGCCTTTCGAAACCGATTTTCGACCACCCAAAATTTGTCTGATGAGTGGTTGGGTGAAAATGGCCAACTTGTAACTGTCTGAATGGTTTACCGCCGTATAAGATCGTTTGGACTGCAGCATTATCGCGACCCCAACCGTGTGATACCTCTGATCGAGGAGCATTGACGGTACCGATTAGAGTGGTGCAGAGAACGAGAACATTGTAATGAGGAATGGCATCAGGTCGTCTTTATTCTCCTCAGACACAAATATCAGACACAATAAACTAGAAATATCAAGAAATATTCACGGATCCGAAAGGTCATTCAAACCAACAGAAACGCGGACTTGCTAATAGATTAGGAACAATTTGGAAATCAATAACTGGTACTCTGGATGCAAGCGATGGTGAATATTTTAATAATTGTATTAATAAGATCACGCCTGACTAACAACGAATCGAAAATCTACTGAAGAACCAAATCTCTGTTACGACTTCCGTAAAATAACGACGTCTAGAAGAAAGATGACAATCTCAGTTTGATGCTGAGCGAATTGGAACCTTTAGTCTTTGTTCGAGGCAACATGACAAGGTTATCTTCAGGAAGTAGTAGAGCCGTATGTACTCCCTTACATCAAGCGTCTCATGGATTCCATATTTCAGTAAGATAATGTTCGACCTCATGTTGTTCGAGTTCGTTTAAACAAGTCCATATAGAACATGTTTGGGATATGATGGATAGAAGGCTCGGAAAACCTCAGCTCCCACCGACTTTGGAGGGTCTAAGACATGAGATACAGGTAGCTTGGGATAGTATTGCTATGTTTTACCAAAATAATATTAGATTTATAAATTGCCTTCTGGGTGTTGCGAATTCTTTGTTGGTGACTACATTATAATCTTATAACTTTAATTTCATTTTTAGTACAACGAATATTAAATGTAACCTGTTAGCCATTAGAAACTGATTAACAGGCGACATATCACTGCACTTTTCCATATCCGTGATAAAATTTTGATTTCTCCTAACACTTTATCAGTTGATCTATAACAAACGTTCCTATTTTACTGTTTTCTTTAATTCTGCTATTTTTTGTCATAGCTGCTAGTTTATGTACTATTAAGAAAGATTATTTGCTGTTAACTCGACAACCTAAAAACAAGTCTTCCAAAGGTATACTTTTCCTCCATATTGAGTTTTGTTGCCCAAAGAATAAAACAAATAACACATTCTTGTCAATGTTTTTGTAGGTACTGGGCGGGTGGCACATACTGAAGACCTAAAGTACATGTGGGATGATCAAACAAACTCTGACCTTTCAAAGTTTCCGGTACAGGACAGATTAATGGCCCAACGTTATATGAGGCTTTGGGTTAATTTCATCAAGTATCAGTAAGTGATTTCTACATTATGCTCAACGGATTTTATAAACTAAATCATGTTTTTGTCTATAGTAATCCAACCCCCACGAAGGATCCACTTCTGCAAAATATTATCTGGCCAAAAGTTGATCCTAAGCAAACTGACAACATTCGGTATCTGAACATCAACAGCACGTTCGAAATACGTACTAATCCAAGACAGTATCAGGATGTTAAGAAAATTTACGATTATTATATAACACCAAAAGATATAATTTGAAATTGGTAACAAATTATTGCCAATTTTCTGTTATTTATTTCACCCTTATTTACAATGTATTTTGTGTGTGACAGTTTTCAGTATAAAATGTTTAATAAAATCATTTGAACTTTAAAATTGAACTTTGGTATCACTGATAAAGATAGTAGACGCTAGGATAGGTAAGCACGGCAGTTATCAGTAGTGTGCGTCAGGAGTGTCTGTTGTCAAAACGCAATTTCATTTATTTATGGGCAAATAAGCTGCAAAGTGATATCTTCAGAAATTTGAATGGATAGAACCAGTTTCAGTATTCTAGCTTACACAATAAGAAACTAATCATTGTATTGTTATTTGGCAATGGTATCGCTGGTTGAAGAAAAGCAAACTGTTTGGTCTATAGGCTTGTATTTGTATACTAAATCAGTTGTTTGTTTAACGTTTAACGGGCGAGTAAACAGTATCGTTAACGTTTCTGCAGATCCGTGCGTTAACAAAAGTTAAAAGATTCCTATCGCACCGATTAAGCACTATAACCTAGTTAACATCTGCACCTCTTATGCGGACAATATCGTATTAGAAAAGCTCTCAAAGTCTGTGTATCAGCTCATTCTCAACATTTTTGCACCTCTCAGACTACTACTAGACTTCAACTAAAACTGATAGAATTCAAATTACTCTAGAGTCATAACATCTGTATCAAATGTTCTTACCCTAGAGAACAGTTTTCATTCAAATTAAATTAGGATAAAACTTTCGGAGTATTGGAGAAGTGGTCAAAATAAAGAAATTACGTATTGTCCTGGCATATTTTTTGAGAAACCAACATTTTCAGGATCAAGGCAACTGTGGTTCAAAGCTGAAAATTAAAGGATAAAAATTTCAGAAGGATACCATCAAGGGTAGTATTAGGGAAGGGTTCTTTCACTTGAGTCTTTCGTGAACACTCTCTCCAGGGGAAATATCTCTACTAAGAGCCGACATGCTTCAAAGCTTAGTAAACGTTTTCTTACGCTCAATGTTAGCACTAGAATAAATACCTTAAGAATCAGTAAAAAAATTATTCTAATGGGGGTGGGCAAGGGTTGTTGTTATCGTTCAGTGGGTACTCCAGAATATAAGGAAATTCAAAAGAATTTCAGTTGCTTGCCATAAATGGTTGTCGAAATTTCTGTTTTCACCTTAGTTGTTCGAATTGGCTTAGATCTCAGGACCTGCTCCCTAAGGAAAGGAAGACATCGTGTCGATATAAGATCTGCAGTGGGAGCTTGGACTTGTTGGAGCTATCATGATCTTACAGCGATCTGTTCGCTTTACAGTATACTAATGAAGTCCATCTACTAACTAATTGAGTCAGTTTAGTTAGGTTCGGTTCGAATAACATGACGGCTATAGAATTTTTGGTGGACAACATCGAAAACGATAATGCGAAGATTTTTCGATCTGTCACATCTGGATTTTTTTCTCTGTTTCTAAAATCTCAGGATTTGAGGAATAACTTGCGAATACGATTTTGAGTCGGTTCTATTCAAGCCCAGTCAGGTCGTGTATGCAAATAAAAATATCTATAAGGGTTGTTAGAATATCGAGAAAAAACAAAAAATTGTGGTTTTTGAAAAATTACAATAGATTCTCCATCTGGTAAATAAATTTGGTAAAATTTGGTAGTTATATGTTAGCGACTACTGCCAATAGATTAACGTTAACAATTTTTTTTAAGCCTTGTAGATTTTTTGCAACCATCGTCATTTGTTAATTCTTGTGGCCGCCATATTGGATTTATACTTTGTTGTTGTTGAATAGCACATAAAAAGAGCTGTTCAACCATGTATAATCACACCTATAACTGGATTAAAGAAAATGTAAATTATTTAATAAAATTAGTTTTGTTATTTTTTTGGTTTTATTTGTTAAGAGCTGAATATTTTTCAATACAAATGTGGTATTTTTTAAGTAAGCGAATTATTAGATAATGTTTTCCATTAAATTAAATATAGAATGGTATTGAAATTGGGAAAAGTGGATATGTATGATTATTTCTCTTTATGTTAGTACAAATTACTGTTATTAACAAATGTTTTGATGCGATACAAGTTTCTATTCGGTCCAAGGGACGGATTTTAAAGGGGGGGGGGGAGGTGTGCGGACGATCGGCCTTTTGTAAGAGCCCCAGGGTCAGTAAATTTGACATTAAATCGAAAAAAATCTTATATGCAAGAGCTCAAAATAAAGTATTATCTGTGGGTTTAAAGGGGGATTATCTATTTTTAACATAATAGGTCAGGAAATACAATTTATTCAAACCCATACAGAAGTTTACCCATACTAGGGTCATGTCGAATTAGATCGCCCCCTTTGACGTAGGAGATCGCCCTACCTGAAACTGGTCTCTGAATCAGTCCTAGTTCGGTCCTGTATAAAAAAGGTTGACTGCCATTGGTTTTAAAGCAAGATCATCTATAAATTCTCTGGTGGTAACACATTATTGAAACCTGTGTCACTTAATTATTTATGCGGGATTTTTTGTCAATGAGTATCTATTATATTATCTGTAATACATAAATGGTATAAAAATGAATATTGGATTTTAGTTGCGATATGGGATTTTTTAATCAAAATTCGGAGTATGTTTGAAGTGTTATTAAGTGTTATTCTGATCCGTATCTAATTATTCGAGTTTACATTATTAAGTGTATATAATATATGGCAAAATTTGTTATGATAATTTCGTTTAAAATGTTTGACCTCGTGTCACTGTTATTGTTAGCTGTTACAGTTATCAGTGCGACTACGGTAAGTTTATTATAGAAAAAAATGAACAATATTACAATACAAAAATATTTTTTTAGGCTTTCGATGACACTAAAGGTAAAATTGTCACATCTTAGTGAACAAGACAAACCAATTGCCTAAACCTGTTGGTAAAAATAGGTTTCAAATTAAAAGAAAAGAGTTATTCGTCGATTAAGTTATAAGATTATTTTAACATCGGTAAATATAATTATTTGAAAAGATAATCATCTTTAAATCCATTTAAATTCTACTTGAACATTTAGAAAAAGTCACAATAGAAAAAGAAAACCTTACATATATGCAAACAAGATAATGTCGACAGTACAGCCAACTGGTTGATCTCGGGTCAATGTTTCTGAAACGGAAGGCTTTATATTGGCAATCCAAGCAGTAATTCCACTAAGAACACCTAAAGTACATGTCAAAGACCCTTCTATCAACAATAAAAATGGTTAGCAAACATCTAAACCTATCCAGCATTTTTCAGGTATGTGCACAATAAAAGGTTTAGAACACCCTACTTATTCGAATCTATTTTCGAAAATAACAACTACAAACTGTACTGGGACCGGACGATATTGACCGATCGGACTGTTGCTCATAATAGACCAGATATAGTTTTGGTAGATAAAGTCTCTAGAAAACAACAACAATAATTTAAAAATTAAGCAGGCTGAAAAAATAGCAAAATATAGAGATTTAGAATTTCAAATACAGAGACAATGGGACATGATCAACACTCGAACGGTACCAATTGTTATGAAAATAGATAATGGACGAACATCTTTAAATCCATTTAAATGCAGCCACGACGCCAACCACGGACCTCTGGCAAGGGCTCCCACAGAGCTAAACCCAAATCATCTGGGGTTTAGTGAATTTTCCCCTAAAGGTACACTATGTGTGCTTAGAGGGAGTGTGATGCCATACATTGTATGGTCAAGTCGGGGATAATATGTCGGAAACTAAAGTAACGCAACATGATGTCCCTAAGGTTTGGTACTTAGACCTTTTTTCTCATTAATTATTTCAAGGATTGACATAGTTTTATTGATCCACATAAATACGAGCTTTTTATATGGTAAATTTGCCTGTTCATTGGGTTTTCTCTTCTCAAATTTTTTTCCTGTGTTTGGAGACACTTCAACTCCGAGTCTAGAGTCGTTGCGAATCCTTTAGTGTTGTGTTTCGAGGTTTTTTCTAAATATCGCGTTGATGTTGATTTTGTTGTTTGTCAAAAAATTTGGAGGAGAGAAAACCTAATGAACAGGCAAAATAATTCAAGACCTTCTCAACAATCTTTTCGAAATTACTTTGTATATGGTGAACAATTTACCTAATCTCAATAACCTGTCGGAAGGTAGACATAAACTCTGAAAAATAGTTTAGTACTGATAATAAAACAAATCCTCAACAGCTATCCTACTTTTAATAACGATACAGGTAGCGTAAAGTTACTTGGCATTCCAAGATTTTTATACAGTGTTCGTCAAAAGGCAGCTTCCCTACACTAATGAAAATAAATGGTTGTAAACTTGCCTACCAGTAGTTACAGATGACATAACTGTATGGCAAGTGATAGCTCATTTGAAAGGTATTGACAATATTTATTCAGTCATATTAATTGCGTTTTTGTTTAGGCTAATTTTCATGGATAAAATAGATAAGCCCAGTGGTCGAAATTCGACCAATTGTGTCAATATCTCTGGCAGGTTAAGTAACCTGAAAGGGAGAACAGCAATTACACGGAACGAATCCAGATTTGGAACCTCTGTGTGACAGTTTCCTCGAAAATCCTAGATGTCGGTCTTACATCTCGCTTCTACAAATAAGTAACGAAATTCAAGTTTTTTCCAAATATAATTCGTAGGAGTTTATTTGAGTTCAAATTCGTAATTCTTAATTTAATATGACAACAATTCAACCGCTAATGGGCTACCTTAGATAATTATTTTTTCTAACCACCCTGTATAACTATAATTGCACTCAATTCTCTAACATTTACGTATAAATACTCATTATAATAAATCCATCTCATTATATATTTCCCCCACCCTGTATATGCAACTGCTCATGGACTACGCATAATATTTTTTAACATTTTGCGTATTTACTCTTGTTTGTTTATGAAATTTTTAACTATCTTGTGTAACTATAATTCTACTCCGACCTATATTTCAACCATCATACATATGGAACTCTTCGTGAGCTACTCTATAAATCATTACCTTTTCTAACATTTTTTATCATCATTCTGTATATCTATAATTCCTCTCACTCTATATTTCATCTTCTCTATATATACAACTGCTTATGGGTTAAAAAAAGTTGCATTTCCATTTCCGCCACTCTGTATATGCATCTCTGTATAATATTTTTTGCACCACCCTGTATAACAGTAATTCTACTGCGCCTTCTTTTCCAAGAACCCTGTAAATTCAACCGCTAATGGGCTTCCTTATATAATTATTTTATTAGTTATAATTGCACTCTACTCTATATTTTAAACACCCTGCAACTGCTTATGTGTCACCCACGAAAAAAAAAAATTTCTGACATATCTGTAATCGCCCTGTATAATTATAATATACAACGATTACTTTACCACTAAACAATAACAACGCTTGCATGCCACTTCCAGAAGTACATGCTCTAAGTATATATAACAGCATTGGTCCCTCTATATATAATTATTCTGTTTTGAGTTTGGCGGCGGCGGCACATTCAGTAGTTTGGCGTTGACATTATGGACGGAAATAATGAATTTTTATTATATTTTATTTAATAAATGAACCAATATTATAAATTAATATTAGCATTCTGCACTGAAGGTTGTCAGTAGCTACTAAACGAAACAAAAATGAAGAAAATCGGTTGAGAAATAGAGAAGAAAATGGTACCTAATCGTTTTGTCTTTGCCTATTTATATATAGATACTAAAATAATTTAACTAAAGCAAAAAAAGTTTTTTAATTTACTCGTAATTGTTGCTTTGCAAAGTTATTTTAAATAATTCGTTTTATTATTGTTTAACGAGCCATTTAGGAGTTTACATAGGCAAAATGGTAGGTAGTCAAATTGTTAAAGTAGCAGTTGTCTTAATTGTTGGTGAATGTAAAAACATGTCCATGAAGCCGAATGTTTACATAAAGAGAGGTACCCAGATCGTACTATAACGACAACTTACTTGAGAGAGCTTCTGTAGAAGTTTGAAGCAACAGGTAGTGTTAATGATTTTAAACGCTCTGGTGGAACAGTGATGAAAAAAAGACTTAATTGGACAAATGGTAGTAATCCGTACTTTCTCTACAACTAAAGTTGCGTCTATCTGTGAAGTTAGTCAAAGCACAGTACATAGAGTCTTGGTTGTTGGTAAAATACAAATTTCATCAATACCAATTAAACATGGTGCACCAACTTTCAGTGACGACCCTCACAAAACTGGAATTCTGTGAAATTATGACAAATAAATTTAATCGATACCAACGCTACAAAAATAAACGTTTGTTTTAGTAATGAAAGTTCTTTTTCCCTCAATGGAAATGTTAACACACAAAATGTACGGTAATGGGACATACTTAATTTCCAGAAAAAGTAAATTATTGATCAGCCATTTTGAAAACTACATAGATGGACATGTTTCTTCAATACAAACGTTGAGGTGTATCTGGAGATGTTCCAAAATGCAATTGAGACGTTAATTTTTGAGATGGTGCTTCTGAAAATTTTCTGGTGCAGTAAGACGATACCTGAACTAAGAATATCGTGGTAGATGGATAGATAGCAAGGTCCCATATAATGGCCAACTTGGTCACCGGCCCTGGCATCAATTTTCCTCCAAGAGTACTTGATATCCAAGGATACGCTACGCATCCTGACAATATTAACGGTTTGAAACAACGAATAATTGCAAAATGCAGGACAGTTTCAATTGATACAACCTTTGACATGAGCTATAAGGTCCGATTTAAAATTAGTGGCCACACCGGCCCTATGACATCATCTATTACTGTACCGTCATCTCTTACCACTGGCAGACAAGTTCACAACCGTTTATTTTCATTAGTGTAAGTGTAACCGTTCAAAAGATAGATGTTATAAAATTTATTCGCTACCACTGGAGAAAATATTAGTCATTCCGATGAAAATAAAACGTTGACCGTCTGGGATAATAAAAACAGCACGATCCGGAACCTTCTATGCAGCAAAAAGTATTGAAATCGAACGTTGAGCGAACAATGAAATACCCATCCAGAACGACCCGAATATTCCAAGCTATAAAACACATTGTAAAGTTCAGGTAGTTTAGTTGTAAATTGTTTTCGAAATCTGCTGTTGTAAATATTGGATTTTTATATGTAAATAAAGTTCTAGAAAGTGAAAGTGAATATCAGTTTTCTTAAATTCAATTTGAACCCATGAAGTTTACTGCAATACGAAGGGGAGGGGGGAATTTTGGCAGGCACTGTATAGTTAACTTTTTATATTTCTTTAGCTACAAAGTATTACAAACTGCAAGACCTTAAAAGTCACAATTTTTTCGCTATTATACTTCGAAAGTTGAACAAGCTTTACCCACCCAAGTTCACATTGATCATCTGTTTTTACATGGTAGGTATATTTTTATTACAGTTACCTAAGGAACCTGATTCTTGGTCGGGTGTCTTGAACACTACCAAAAATACTGTAGTTTGCTACCAGAAAATCGTCAAATACAAAAATCTGAACATCAGTGAGGACTGCCTCTACATCAATGTTTACACTCCAGTGGTAAGAATTACTTTGCCTGGCATTCCTACCAATTTTGTTGCGTTAACTATTCAAGTTTTTAGGTGCCAGGGACGAAGAAACTGCTCCCGGTACTCTTGTGGGTGCATGGAGGTGCTTTTGCAGCAGAATCGAGCACGTTCGAATACTATGGCCCAAAGTTCATAATGGATCATAATGTTGTTGTTGTTACATTCAATTATCGTCTAGGCCCATTTGGTAAGTTAAATAATGGATACTTTAACTGCTGAGTGCAATGTTCTCTCTTGTATTTTCTGGAACAGATAATATACTCAACGACAAAGAAGTCGCAATACCCAGAAGGAGACGTTTAAATTAATACTTATGTAGCAATCTCTAGAGAGACTAATTTGCAAGGTGTTCACCTTATAAATATTAACTTTGGTATTATTAAAGCACAACAGTTAGAGAGATTTGAATATAATCGATCAAGAGCCAAACATCGCCCTGATCTGTCACTTATAAACAGTGAACGAACGACGAATAAAGGCAAAGGGCAAAGACAGAGTGGGCTATGAAAAAAAGCTACATCTGAGGTGCAAGAAATTCACCGATTAAAAATTAAAGTAAAAATGAACAAATAAAAAAATATTGTCATAAGCAACTTAAAAAAGTAAACGAAATCTCACAAAAACAGTTTCATGTAAAATGTTTCCAAGACGAGACCGCACCTTCAAAAGTTATCAGATCTTATGTAGAGCCAAGCTTCTAACTCTTCTCGCCCTAACGCTACGAGCCTTAACTTCACAAACTCACATGGGCATAAGGTGAAAAAATTATTAATATATTAGCAAACGGTCAAGTCAAACATGTTGATTAAGGTGTAGAGTTTGTGAAGTTAGAGCTTGTAGCAGCGCTCTAAATGAGATCTGATAACTTTTTGACAGTGTTTTGGTGGGATTTCTTTCTTCTAAATCTACATATAGATATTAAAATATATACTTTCTGGCAGAAACTTTTTCCAGCAACATGACGGACAAAAGTAAAAAAGAATTTCTCCTGTCCGTATTTCGAATTTTGAGTTGTGGTCTAGATTAAATTTCTGACACCCTTAGTGGTAAACCCGATACCCAAAACGTCTATCATGTAAAGAAACTGTATAGGATTTTGAGTCAGATAAACGTACCATCTACAAGATGGTAGATAAAATACTAAGTAGTTGAATTTAGATATACAGTGATGACGCGTGGGTTGGAACAAATTAATCTAAAATTCAGTTGTTGGTTTTGGAAATACGCTCGGGCATGTGGGTTTTTTTGGACTGTGCTTTTTGTGATGATAAACTCGTTTATACAGAGTGGGCTACAAATAAATTGCGACCATAAACTTAATTTTTTCAAATGGAAACATTTGTTTTTTATTTTATTTTTGAATTCTACGTATTTTTCCTGTACCGAAAATTAACATTTATTAAAAACAAATACAATTCTTTCTAAAGTTAAGAAAACAAGGGTAAAAATAAGGTGTTTGTTGGTTTGAACCTATTTAGTTACGTCAGGTTTTTATGATTGTTGACGGTATTTTAGTCACATGCATGAAAACCCTTTTTTAATGCTAGAGTTTTTAACACTTATTTATTTCCGTAGAAACTGTACTATAATTTTACTTGAAATATGTAGTTGTCAAGTGCAAGGTTAAAAGCATGGCGCGTTTAACTGAAAAGCAGCGAATATACATTGTTACGATGGTAGTATATGGCGACAGAACTCGAACACAAGCTGAAGTTTGCGAATTGTTTAACATGAAGTACCCGGAGCGGCCTATTCCACGATCGGTAGTTAGTAAAATAGATAAAAAATTCTAGAATTTGGATTGGAGATTTACAAGAAAATCCACACAAATCCATTAGACAAATAACCGCAGGACAGTCAATACGTAACTCTTCTGTTCTAAAATGCTTGCATAGAAATAAATAGCACCCAGACAAAGTTCATTTAGTGCAGGAATTTACTTAAGATGATTTCGACCGGAGAGTAGAATTTTGCCAAATAATGATGAATAGATGCAATGCCAACCCGCACTTTCAAATTTTTCCGACGAGGCAACATTTTGTTTAAATGGTTCAGTGAACAGGCAAAATTTTCGATATTGGGAATCAAAAACCCACACTGGATTATGGAAAGTCATACACTGTTTTCCAAGAAAGTTAACGTATGGGCCGGAATTGTGGGTACTTCAATTGTGGGTCCATTTTTATTGAGGGAATACTTAACTCGGAAAAGTATTTAGACCTATTAAATTGTCCTGACAATATTTTCCCAAATAGATGTAACGGAAGGAGGGGTAATAACGAATGGCCAGCTAGGTCTCCAGATCTAAGCCTATTAGATTTTTATCTTTGGGATTACGTGAATTCGAAAGTCTACTTCAATAAGCCGGAAGATATCGAGGAATTAAAGAATAGAATTAGGGCCGAAATACAACCAATCCTGCCACAAACTCTAAATGAAGTGTTACGAGAATTTTAAAACCGTCTTATGTATTGTCAGGAAGCTAATGGTCAACAATTTGAACATTTAATTTGGTATGTTGAATCTTCAATTTTGAAAGAAATGTATTTTTTAATAACTGTTAATTTTCGGTATAGTACATTGTACACGAAAAATACTTAGAATTCAATGCAGAATTCAAAAATAAAATCAAAAATAAATATTTCCATTTGAAAAAATGAAGTTGACGGTCGCAATTTATTTCTTGCCCACCCTGTATAAATGAGTTTATCATCACAAAAACCGCAGTCCAAAAAAACCGACGTGTCTGAGCGTTTTTCCAAAAAACCAACACCTGAATTTTAAATGAATTTCTTCCAACCCAAGCGTCCTCACTGTAAAATGATTAAATTATATATGAATACACCACTTTCCTAGGATTCTTATCAACATACGACGACGTGATTCCACCAAATATTGGAATGAAAGATCAGCATATGGCAATAGAGTGGGTACACGATAACATTGGTCTTTTTGGGGGCAACAAATCCCACATAACACTAGTAGGAGAAAGCGCTGGGTCCAAGGCGGTGGGGCTGCACTTATTGGGACCTTGGCAGAATAACAAAGGTCTGTTTTGAAATTATAATGCATGATGCTTTCATACAGATTTGTGTTTTTCAGTTCTTTTTCATGCTGCTGTGATGCAAAGTGGTTCTCCGTTGTTCCTTACAAGAGGAAACACAGCTAAAGAAGCAGCTTTTCGAATTGGACAAGCTGTAAATGTTAGCTTCACCCCTAAGAATTCGCAGGAGTTGTTGGAGGTACTTCAACAGGTTCCTGCTGCCGATATTTTAGCGGTAAGATGTCGCAATATGTACTCAATCATTTTGCTTGTTAATATATTGTTGTTTATCGTTAATACTGGGTGTTTCATCCCATCTATCCACTATTTAAGTATGCCGACATTAGTTTCTATAAAATTGCGATACCATTTTGTAAAATAGTATGTTCTATCGATTGCGCATAAAATTAACAACCCTATTTTATCGGAAGCGGTTAATCGAGGTCCAAAGTCGATTTTCTTAAACTTGAAATATCCAGCAACATATCGGGATTTGTTGTTTGAAAATTTTTAAGCTAAAGGCAATTTGGAATGTGTCTCAAAAGTGAGTACATACCCTTGTTTCTCTAAATAAGAACATTTATTTTTTTAAGCGGAATTTACCAAGAACTAAAGTCTGTGTCTTTTGTTATAAGAATAGACCTCCTTCGAACTAAAATAAAAATTAATAAACAAAAGAGCGATATACAATGGTTTAGTTATCCCACTTCTTATTAAGAACTTTACATAGGGGGGGGGGGTCCGTAGCTCGGCGGTTGAAGTCGCTGCTGTGACTGACCCAGTGGGTTCGATTCCCATTCCGGCCTCTGGGCGTTTGGGGTTGTTAGCGCATAGCGAAAAATATAATTTGAAACACTTGTATGGCCTTAATGAACCCATAGCCACTCCAGCAGGAAAAACCGTTCAAGAAGAAGAAGAAGAACTCTACATAAGAACTGCGCTTAAAATGCGACCACAGGGTTGAAAGCGCTTTTTAAGGTAAAATTGAGAGCTAAAATTCCAGTTTACTAAACAAATTTACAATCGAAAGATACGCATTTTTTTCTGAAGATTGCAAATCCATGGTGAAATATGGAGTTTTCTTTTCTAAAACTTCGGCTCCCTGTCAGAATTGCTCTTCCAAGCTAAACACTAAAAGCTAGTTTTATGTGTAATCGGTGACCTTCACAATTCACGTTAATCACCTAAAGCCAAACTGATCGAATAGGTATCACTGTAAACAGAGTAGGTTTATATTGCTAAGCTGATTTCAGGCAAATACTACAGGAGCTGACTGGCCAATTTTAGAAAAAGGGGGCCTTTTTGGATACCATACCTACGATTGCCTAACAAACGGAAATATTAAGAAAATTCCTTTGTTAATTGGGTTTAATTCTGAAGAATGGCTCTATGACAGTAAGTGATTTAACATTTTGGGAATTCCCGACATAGTAATACGTTTTAACTGTGCAATGTTTGGCGCAGTTGATGGGATTTTATTAAAATAATCTTATTCAATTTTTAGTGCTAAATCCGAATGTAAAAGAAATCGCTGCTGGCTATGATACAGACCCATCAAAGTTAATTGATGTCCAATTTAATCTTTCCAGTGTCAACAGAAGTATAGCAGGAAACCTCTTGAAGAAGATTTACACCAACTCAACTTTTGTTGGCAACATGGGTGCTTATGTCAGGGTGTGTTAGACTTTGCTGGGTGAACACACATAAAGATATTGAAATATTTTCTTTGTAGTTTGACTCAGATGATCGTACAACAACCCCTACAACAAAACAAGCTGAGCTTCATTCCAAATTCGCTGACGTATATTTATATCAGTTTGCATACAAGGGAGAATTGGGGATGCAAATGCATTTGCCTGTAGTAGAGGGTACGTTAGATTTTTGGTAAAATTATTAATAATTTATTTAATATTTTTTAATGCTATTAAATGAACCTTGTATTATTGTTGAGACTTACTTACAGGAGCTGAACGCGTTGCCCATGCTGAAGATTTAAAATATATATGGGACGATCAAACGAATTCAGATCTCTCAAAATTCCCAGAAGAAGATAGGCAGATGTTTCGAAGATATATTAAACTTTGGACAAATTTTGTTAAATATCAGTAAGTTGAATATTGGTGAATACTTATGATTCACATTTTTAAATCTGCTTCAATTTTCTAATATTTTTTGATGCCACTATTATTCAAATACGATGTTAAATTATCATTCTAAAGTAATGAAGGTGCTGATATTTTTATCTAGTAGGTGAAGATAATCCATTTTTTAAGATATCTTGAGATATAACTCATTTTAATGTCGGATATTTTCTGTCGCTACTTTTCTTACTTAAAAATTTCTTCCACAGTTTAAAACTTACAGTAAATTAAATTGGGATGTAAAGTAAGTGGTTGAATATATGGTTATACCAATATTTTTTTATTAATAGACTTAGGTAAAATTCTACTTGATCAGATTGCACCGAAAAATTAAATCCACTTCAAGCTATTTTTTGAATATCTAAAAACATACATTTTTTACCAAAAGAGTAGAAAATAATGATTTTTAACCGAATTTCGAAAAATTTTAGTCAAGTACTGTGTGTCTAATTTAATTTTAGATATATTTGCAAAATTTAAGTTACACTTTTTTTTCGTATCTTAAAAAGTACCAACAGACTGGACATTAAATATACGAAGACCCGGTCAAGGACACAAAAATTTAATAAATAAGTTTTCCGTGGCTCTTGGGGCTTGATTTCATGTAGCTTTTTATATTTTTACACCTAATGTGTTGTTTTATTTTACAGTAATCCAACACCTGAAAAGGACCCACTCTTGCAGAATATAATATGGCCGAAAGTTGACCCTAAAAAACCTGAGGAAATTCACTATTTGAATTTGAACAGTACGTTTGAAATACGTACAAATCCTCGGTATTACCAGGCTGTAAAACAAGTTTTGGATTATTATGTAACTCCCAAAGATATTATTTAAAAGTTATTCCAATGCGAATAAATATTTGTATTAAGCTATGTGTTTTTATTAAGTTATAGTCTAAGAGTCAGCAGTAGACAAACTTACGTATTTCAGCAAACACCATATTTTCTAAAATTGCTCTCATATCTGCCGAAAGTGAAATGGAGGCTTGCTAACAGAGGAATCGGTTCTTATTCAAAGTAGAGAAGATTCGAGTAACCAGAAGCGTCAGCCGACGGATATGAGAACTACGCGACTAGACCTGATAAGGGCAGGTGTGACTGATTCTGCCGAAATGTCGTCATTTCACAATCGATCCCGAGAGCGATCTGTTATCCTGCGTGTATGATTTCCCCAATGCCAGAAACTGAAATCTATCATTCTTTAAATTTAAATGTTTAACAACATATATAACATTGACATCGGAGTCTGACCTAGACTCCGAAACGTTTAGAAATATACAGAAATTTTGTGGTGTTGTTTCCCAGAAAGTGCTTAAATATTGAAAAAATATTCCACAAATATCCTTCAGAAAACAACTATATGTAATATACAAACAAGGCAGTGTGTGTGTTCGTTTTTTCATGATTTTTGTCATCATTAATTTATTATAAACCTTCATTTTCCACATCGTAAACATTTTTTGGTATATCCGGCTTATTTATTCAACTCTATGTAGTTCTTGGTCCTAGTTTATTTTTTATTTCCTCTTCCTAGTTATTTGAACTGTCTGTGTGTCTGTCTTCATCTGTGATCGGTAGGTTCTCCATTTACTTTCAAGGCCTACTTTCTTAGACTTTTTCTGATACTTTCTAAGCATTATCTTCTGTATCTTCTTCGTCGACAGCTACTGATTATCGGCAAAACATAGGGTATATAGATGTCCATTACTTATGGCTTTTCCCACTTCGAGGCATATTTCTTTCGAGATCATATTCTAGGAAAATCTTGAACAAGATGTCAGGCATCCGTGTAATAGACATTTGGTTGTTCAAAATTGGATATTATTTTGTTTCCTGTTTTTATACATCCATTATTATTCTCATAGAGACTTCTTACTTTGTTTTGTACTAATGCCTAGTTATATTACTGTTTTATAATGTTATTGTCTTGGAACTCTAATATGTGCTTTCCTTAGATCTATGAAAGCTAAATGTACCTATATGTTTTTAGCTTTTCTTTCTCTATTAACTGCGGTGCAGTGAATATGTGATCTGTCCAAGATTTTCCAGTTGTAAGGCTCGCCTATTATTCTTCTTTGAGTTCTATACTTTCTTCTATTTTTTTACCATAAAGTCTTCTCATGGTAGCAATGACACTAATTCCTCGATAGTTTTCACATTCTTTACTGGTCTTTTTTGAATATGATGTTATCCGAGCTTCTTTCTATTTTTTGGGAGCCTTTTCTCAGTTAATTACTTTTTCAAACAGTTGGTGCGTAGGCATTTGTTATTCTTCATTTTACAGCTTTTATTCATTCTTCTTTTGTTATATCAAGTTTTTCACATGTGGAAAAGTGGGTAACAAATTAAACTTACCCAGGAAATTGGGTGGGAAGGTTATTGGCCAGGTGGTCAAGATCAGTTTCAACGTCAGATATAAATAATATTTTTCCTGTCTCCTCAGTTCCTGGATCGAAATTGGGGGTTCCTATTAAAAAATTCAGACCTTAAAATGCCCTTCAAGGTCCTTTTCAGTAGCAACGTCATTTACAATTTATTGGTGGGGTTAAGCCGTGCTTTTTGGACACCTGGCATATATTAGATTCTAGCTTTACGCTTCTAGTCAACAAACGAATGCTGCACCTTTTGATGTAAAATAAATGTGGTTTAATTTTTATGTAGCCGATTGTATTTAATTACTCGAATAATGAGTTGTTTATAAAGAAAACTTGTTCAAAAATACCAGTAGATAAGATTATTACTTGATTGTTTATTGATCTTACTTTAAAATTGACGAAAATATACTTGAATATAAACGAATTTTTGTAGTGAAAGGCTTATAATCGCCAGATCTGATAATATTTAATTACAAAAAATTGTCACATTATTATATTTATGTAATTGAATACGTCGAATATGTTTGACCTTGTCACTACTCTACCGGTAGTATTAGCAGTGCTAATTGGTGTTAATGTAAGTTTAATAATTCAATTACTCCACAACAAATCGAAATGATTACCAAAAACGTAACAACTGGTGTTTGTAGGCTGATGATGATACTATAGTTCAGTTACCAGCAGGT